>OX123207.2:15612321-16812321 GCA_944739405.2 Euclidia mi
AAGAGGAGGAAGAGGTAGAGGAAAGAGAAGGGCCGGGACCCACTTACAAAATACATAAGATACACACTAGCTAAGTTACTCTCCTACAATACATACATATTCATATACACATATTTTCTTTTAAATAGATCAGTTAAAAACTATGGGGACATAGATATCCTTTTTCCCGTGGGTTACGGGACGGGGTATTTATAAAACCGATGAAAGTCGAGACGGTGAAACCAACGAAAACAATAATATAATATAATATAATATAATATAATATAATATAATATAATATAATATAATATAATATAATATAATATAATATAATATAATATAATATAATATAATATAATATAATATAATATAATATAATATAATATAATATAATATAATATAATATAATATAATATAATATAATATAATATAATATAATATAATATAATATAATATAATATAATATAATATAATATAATATAATATATAATATAATATAATATAATATAATATAATATAATATAATATAATATAATATAATATAATCTAATATAATATAATATAATATAATATAATCTAATATAATATAATATAATATAATATAATATAATATAATATAATATAATATAATATAATATAATATAATATAATATAATATAATATAATATAATATAATATAATATAATATAATATAATATAATATAATATAATATAATATAATATAATATAATATAATATAATATAATATAATATAATATAATATAATATAATATAATATAATATAATATAATATAATATAATATAATATAATATAATATAATATAATATAATATAATATAATATAATATAATATATATAATATAATATAATATAATATTATATTATATTATATTCACACGGGATATAGGGATGCAGTTTTGGATTAAATAAATGTAACGTACTTCATTTGACAGCCGGGAGAAGAGGTGAACAACAAGGAGAAGGTCATATACTACTGAGCGGATTGACGTTTGAACATTTAAAGCAAGGCGAGACATATAAATATTTAGGTATTAATGAAGCTGGGAAAATAAACCACAACGAAATTAGAGAGCATATTAAAAAGGAATATTTTAAGCGCATAAAATCTATCACCAATTCTCACCTTAATGCAAGAAATCTTATCAAAGCAATCAATATTTATGCAGTACCGGTCTTACTCTACACATTTGGGATAATTAATTACAAAACTAGTGATCTAAATAAAATTGATGTTAAAACTAGAAAATATTTAACAATTAATAAAGCTCACCAACAAAAAGCAGACGTGCAAAGATTATACTTACCTATAGAAGAGGGTGGAAGAGGTCTCACTAATATAGAAACACTATATAAAACACAAATAATTAAATACAACCAGTACTTAGAAGAAGAACAGGATCATATAATAAAAGCTATTGTCAAACACGATAAACATAAAGATAAATACTCAATAAATAAAGAAGCTAAAACAAATGCACTAGAAATAGGATTACACCCAAACCATACATACACAGATGAGGAAATAAAGTCAGCAAAAAATAAAAAAGCAATAGATAAATGGAGATCCAAACCATTACATGGACAATTTCGTAAATCAGTAATAGATAAAGAAAATATAGATACAAAAAACTCATTTTGTTGGCTTAAAAAACAACCGGTATCCTCCACACTAGAGTCATCGATATTTGCGATACAAGATCAAGCTGTAGTTACCAAGGAATTTGAAAGAGACGTACTAAAAAGACCTGTTGATGGTAGGTGTCGGCTCTGTTTGGAAAAGTCTGAGACCACACAACACATTGTCTCAGGATGTGAAAAACTAGCTGGCACTTACTACACCAAAAGACACAACAACATCGTACAATACGTGTATTGGACCCTAACGAAAAAACACCAGTTCGAAGTCTCACAGCTTTGGTGGAAAGAAAATTTAACTCAACCACAGGTGAAAGAGAATGACACGGCAAAACTCATGTGGGAAATACCGGTTCAAACAGATAATACAATAGTTCACAATAGACCAGATATAATATATATAAATAAACTAGAAAACAAAACCTACCTTATAGATATAACTGTACCTTCTGACTACAATATAGGAGCTAAAGAAATAGAAAAACTAAGTAAATATCATGCACTCAAAACAGAAATTACCAGACTTTGGAAAACACCTACTGAAGTCATACCTATTGTAGTTGGAGCAACAGGCATAGTTGCTAAGAGCTTAGAGAGATACTGCAATAAATTAGACTCACATATAAACATACACATAATACAGAAACAAGCAGCCATACACTCAGTTACAATAATAAGTAAAGTCCTAGGGGATACAGTTTTTGTAAACCGGGGTGGTAATAACAGTAATGAGGGGGAAACTGAGCAACCTCTTCCCTGAGGGTCTCGGGGCGGGTGCTTAGAAAATCCGAGTTTGACTCGAGAAGAATAAAATTTCAAAAAACATAATATAATATAATATAATATAATATAATATAATATAATATAATATAATATAATATAATATAATATAATATAATATAATATAATATAATATAATATAATATAATATAATATAATATAATATAATATAATATAATATAATATAATATAATATAATATAATATAATATAATATAATATAATATAATATAATATAATATAATATAATATAATATAATATAATATAATATAATATAATATAATATAATATAATATAATATTTGTTTTTTTTTTTTTTTTTTTTCTAACCTATACTGTCCCATTGTTGGGCAAAGGTCTCCCCTACATTTCTCCAAAGCTCCCTGTCGCCAGCTATTTCTGTCCATGTTTTTGAGAATGCATCTAGCTCATCTCGCCAACGCTTCCTGGGTCTACCCCGACCACGACGTCCCTGCGGTGTCCACCACGTGGCGATATGTGCCCATTTCTCTGGATGCATTCTGCAAACATGACCTGCCCAGTCCCAATATAATATAATATAATATAATATAATATAATATAATATAATATAATATAATATAATATAATATAATATAATATAATATAATATAATATAATATAATATAATATAATATAATATAATATAATATAATATAATATAATATAATATAATATAATATAATATAATATAATATAATATAATATAATATAATATAATATAATATAATATAATATAATATAATATAATATAATATAATATAATATAATATAATATAATATAATATAATATAATATAATATAATATAATATAATATAATCTAATATAATATAATATAATATAATATAATATAATATAATATAATATAATATAATATAATATAATATAATATAATATAATATAATCTAATATAATATAATATAATATAATATAATATAATTAATATAATATAATATAATATAATATAATATAATATAATATAATATAATATAATATAATATAATATAATATAATATAATATAATATAATATAATATAATATAATATAATATAATATAATATAATATAATATAATATAATATAATATAATATAATATAATATAATATAATATAATATAATATAATATAATATAATATAATATAATATAATATAATATAATATAATATAATATAATATAATATAATATAATATAATATAATATAATATAATATAATATAATATAATATAATATAATATAATATAATATAATATAATATAATATAATATAATATAATATAATATTATATTATATTCACACGGGATATAGGGATGCAGTTTGGATTAAATAAATGTAACGTACTTCATTTGACAGCCGGGAGAAGAGGTGAACAACAAGGAGAAGGTCATATACTACTGAGCGGATTGACGTTTGAACATTTAAAGCAAGGCGAGACATATAAATATTTAGGTATTAATGAAGCTGGGAAAATAAACCACAACGAAATTAGAGAGCATATTAAAAAGGAATATTTTAAGCGCATAAAATCTATCACCAATTCTCACCTTAATGCAAGAAATCTTATCAAAGCAATCAATATTTATGCAGTACCGGTCTTACTCTACACATTTGGGATAATTAATTACAAAACTAGTGATCTAAATAAAATTGATGTTAAAACTAGAAAATATTTAACAATTAATAAAGCTCACCAACAAAAAGCAGACGTGCAAAGATTATACTTACCTATAGAAGAGGGTGGAAGAGGTCTCACTAATATAGAAACACTATATAAAACACAAATAATTAAATACAACCAGTACTTAGAAGAAGAACAGGATCATATAATAAAAGCTATTGTCAAACACGATAAACATAAAGATAAATACTCAATAAATAAAGAAGCTAAAACAAATGCACTAGAAATAGGATTACACCCAAACCATACATACACAGATGAGGAAATAAAGTCAGCAAAAAATAAAAAAGCAATAGATAAATGGAGATCCAAACCATTACATGGACAATTTCGTAAATCAGTAATAGATAAAGAAAATATAGATACAAAAAACTCATTTTGTTGGCTTAAAAAACAACCGGTATCCTCCACACTAGAGTCATCGATATTTGCGATACAAGATCAAGCTGTAGTTACCAAGGAATTTGAAAGAGACGTACTAAAAAGACCTGTTGATGGTAGGTGTCGGCTCTGTTTGGAAAAGTCTGAGACCACACAACACATTGTCTCAGGATGTGAAAAACTAGCTGGCACTTACTACACCAAAAGACACAACAACATCGTACAATACGTGTATTGGACCCTAACGAAAAAACACCAGTTCGAAGTCTCACAGCTTTGGTGGAAAGAAAATTTAACTCAACCACAGGTGAAAGAGAATGACACGGCAAAACTCATGTGGGAAATACCGGTTCAAACAGATAATACAATAGTTCACAATAGACCAGATATAATATATATAAATAAACTAGAAAACAAAACCTACCTTATAGATATAACTGTACCTTCTGACTACAATATAGGAGCTAAAGAAATAGAAAAACTAAGTAAATATCATGCACTCAAAACAGAAATTACCAGACTTTGGAAAACACCTACTGAAGTCATACCTATTGTAGTTGGAGCAACAGGCATAGTTGCTAAGAGCTTAGAGAGATACTGCAATAAATTAGACTCACATATAAACATACACATAATACAGAAACAAGCAGCCATACACTCAGTTACAATAATAAGTAAAGTCCTAGGGGATACAGTTTTTGTAAACCGGGGTGGTAATAACAGTAATGAGGGGGAAACTGAGCAACCTCTTCCCTGAGGGTCTCGGGGCGGGTGCTTAGAAAATCCGAGTTTGACTCGAGAAGAATAAAATTTCAAAAAACATAATATAATATAATATAATATAATATAATATAATATAATATAATATAATATAATATAATATAATATAATATAATATAATATAATATAATATAATATAATATAATATAATATAATATAATATAATATAATATAATATAATATAATATAATATAATATAATATAATATAATATAATATAATATAATATAATATAATATAATATAATATAATATAATATAATATAATATAATATAATATAATATAATATAATATAATATAATATAATATAATATAATATAATATAATATAATATAATATAATATAATATAATATAATATAATATAATATAATATAATATAATATAATATAATATAATATAATATAATATAATATTTGTTTTTTTTTTTTTTTTTTTCTAACCTATACTGTCCCATTGTTGGGCAAAGGTCTCCCCTACATTTCTCCAAAGCTCCCTGTCGCCAGCTATTTCTGTCCATGTTTTTGAGAATGCATCTAGCTCATCTCGCCAACGCTTCCTGGGTCTACCCCGACCACGACGTCCCTGCGGTGTCCACCACGTGGCGATATGTGCCCATTTCTCTGGATGCATTCTGCAAACATGACCTGCCCAGTCCCAATATAATATAATATAATATAATATAATATAATATAATATAATATAATATAATATAATATAATATAATATAATATAATATAATATAATATAATATAATATAATATAATATAATATAATATAATATAATATAATATAATATAATATAATATAATATAATATAATATAATATAATATAATATAATATAATATAATATAAATATAATATAATATAATATAATATAATATAATATAATATAATATAATATAATAGCCCCCCAAAATCCTACCTTAAGTCCGTATCGAACACCACATCACGTGGGGGGCGGACACGCATATTAAGTAAACTTACGAGGCCAACAAGGTTAAGGTAACCCATTCAATATGGAGAGTAATTTAAATAATGATCGTATAGGGCCGCTGCCCGGGGGCGATCGCCGAGGCACGTTTGTAGCTGGTGACGGACGTGGCAGAATGCTAGCCAGCGACTTCCGACGTACCGGCTGGTCGAGAGTCGGGGATAGGGGGGTTGGGGTTAGGTCCCTAGATGCTACAGCCGAGGGTGAAGGGGGGTACCGATGACACTTTGCGGAATAGGGAATCTCCCACTAATTCCGCCGGTCCATCGGAGGAGACCACGACAAGTTCAGTAGATAACAATGATGGAAGAAGAAAGTGGTCGAAAGAAGAAATACATGAGCTGATGTTTTGCTACTACAAAGCTAGAGCGCAGGGGGTAGGGTTTATTAAACGCCTAGCAAATTATTTTAAAGACAGAAATCCACACAATCCGAAAATACACAAATTTACAGGCAATACACTATCAAATCAAGCACGCAGTATTATAACACGAAAATGGCTTTCTACTCAGGTTTTAGAAGAAATAAAATTAAAAGCAGAACGTTCCATTACTCAAACTAACAGCCAACCACTGGTAGATACACAACCAGAACATAGTTCAGAATCTCAAACCCAATTACAAAGATCCCGAACTACCTCTACGGCAGAAAACTCAGTTATTAATACAGAGAGTATAACCAATGTTAATTCTTCTCTTTCTCAACTTGCACAACACACAATCACACAATTATCAGAATCACAACAATGCTCAAACTACTCATATGAATCTACAGAAAATATACAAACACAGGAAGTAGAAAATAATGAAGACACAGTTATACAAGATAATGTTAACAACACAGAAGATCTTGAACCTATTATCTTAAGTTTCCTGCAAATACTGTCTGAAACTAAGGAGATAGCAATAACAGATAGAAAGTTCTTACCAGCACCAAAATTTAATAAAATCTTCGTTAGTAACGTAAACAAAATTAACACATACATACCACATCTTTTAAATACACATAACTCATTACGCCAACTTAATAATATAATCTATGCAGCAGCTAAAACTGTCATAATTGCCAACGGACAAAAACCATACACACCATCGTCAATAGTAAAACAAAAACAAGATCCACCGTGGAAATTAAGAATTAAAAAGAAACTCGAAGATATTAGAAAAGAATTAGGTCGACTAGTCGAAATTAAAAGAGGAGCCAATAGTAGAAGAATGTTTAGAATAAAGGAGTAACTATATGAAAAATATAACATCAAAAACGATTTAGATCATGATAATACAATGGAAATTTTACAGCAGAAAATAAAAGCATTAGCAGGCAGAATAAAGAGATATGAAGACATGAATAACAGGAAGAACCAGAATAAAATGTTTCATGAAAACCAACACGCATTTTACAGGTCAATTAATAAAAATCAAAAAGCTCCAACAGACCTCCCATCCAAAGATGGAATAGAACAGTTTTGGACATCTGTACTAGCACAACCTGTAACGTACAATAAAGAAGCACAATGGATTTCAGATATCAGTAGTATGACAGATAACATAAATGAACACATATTTTACGAAATAAGTCAAGAACACGTAAAGGAGGCATTAAGAAAAGCCCATAATTGGAAGACGCCTGGTGTAGACAGAATACAAAACTGTTATTTGAAATACCTTTCCAGTACACACAAACACATAGCTGACTTATTCAATGGATTAATAAATAAAACAGAAGTAATGGAAGATTGGTTGTATAGTAATGGAAGACAACGGGACACGTTATATTATATATTATTACGTTAGTTATATTAATACCAAAGAATGACAAAACAAAAGAGCCTCAGAATTGGCGACCTATTGCATGCCTACCAACCATGTACAAACTTTTAACTTCAGTAATAGCTAACGAACTTTATACACACTGTGAAATAAACAACATTATAGCTCCCGAACAAAGAGGCTGCAGGCGTCGTGCTAGGGGCTGCAAAGACCACCTAATGATTAATAAAGCCATCCTAGAAGACGCAAACCAGACCCAGAAAAATCTCAGCATGGGATGGGTTGACTACCAGAAAGCTTTTGATAGTATATCACATGAGTGGTTACTCACTGTACTCAACATTTACAAATGTCCGTCTTTTATCATTCGCTTTCTAGAAACAGTTATGCCAACTTGGAACGTTGTCATGTCAGCCCGTGGCACGAACACCTCAGTCACCACTGACCCCATACCTATTCGCCGCGGAATTTTCCAAGGCGACTCATTATCACCACTGTTATTCTGCTTAGGTATAAATCCACTATCGAGTATTTTAAACAATTACAGTAACAAAGGATATAAGCTCAAAAACAATATCACAGTTAATCATTTATTGTATATGGACGATCTAAAAATATATGCTAATAATAAAAGTAACCTCAATGTTTTATTAGATAGTACAGAAGTATTTACCAGGGATATAGGAATGCAATTTGGTCTGAATAAATGCAACATAATACATCTGACTGCTGGGAAAATCAATGAATATCGATGGGAGGATCATCTTTTACTTAGTGGGCTAAAGTTCGAACATTTAAAGAAAGACGAAACATACAAATATTTGGGCATAAATGAAGCAGGACAGATTAACCATAAAGAAATACGAGACCAAGTATCAAAAGAATATTACAGGAGGATAAAATGTATCACCAATACACACCTTAATGCTAGAAATATTATTAAAGCTATTAATAGTTATGATGTACCCGTACTGCTCTATTAATTTGGAATTATCGATTACAAAACTAGTGATTTAAATAAAATAGATGTAAAAACCCGCAAAATTTTTGCTATGAATAAAAAAAAGCACAAAAACAAAAAGCTGATGTAGAAAGACTGTATCTTCCCATAGCAGAAGGTGGGAGAGGCCTTATGAATGTAGAAATGCTGTATAAAACACAAATAATAAAATATAGACAATACTTAAGCAGAGAACAAGATCACATAATTAAAGCAATAGTTAAACATGATAAACACAAGGACAAATATTCTATATATAAAGAAGGAAGGTTAAAAGCAGAGAAGATAGGATTAGTACAAGATCAAATTTACACGGATGGAGAAATAAGAAAAGCAGCAACTAAAGTAGGCGTTAATAAATGGAAAGCTAAGCCTTTACATGGTCAGTTTTATAGATCAGTCGTTAAAAAAGATAATATAGATAGAGAGTACTCATTCCGTTGGCTTAGGAAACAACCAGTGTCTCCTGCATTAGAATCTACAGTGTTTGCCATTCAAGATCAAGCAGTCATTACCCGACAAATAGAGAGAGACATACTGAAAAAACCGATCGATGGTAAGTGCCGGTTATGTCTGACGAAAGACGAGACCACGCAACACATTGTCTCGGGGTGTGACAAGATGGCGAGCACATACTATACGATGAGGCACAATAATGTTGTCAAATACGTATGGTGGGCACTAGCAAGAAAACACAAACTTGAAGTTGCAGATTTATGGTGGAAAGAAAATTTGAAACAGCCTCAGATAAAAGAAAATAACACAACAAAATTAATGTGGGAAATACCAGTACATACTGATGTCACGATTACACACAATAGACCGGATATAATATATATAAACAAAATAGAAAACAAAACATACTTAATAGATGTAACTATACCATCGGATTATAACATAGGACCTAAAGAAATAGAAAAACTTAGCAAATACCATCCTTTACGAATAGAAATAGCCCGGCTTTGGAACACACACACAGAAACAATACCAATCTATATAGGAGGATACATAAATACATTAGATGCAAACATAAACATACACATTATGCAAAAACAGGCAGCAATGCACACATCTACAATATTGACTAAAGTTCTTGGGGATACAGTTTTTATCAGTAACACAGGGGATTCCGAACTTCCTTTTCCCTGAAGGTCTCAGGGCGGGAAATAGGATAAAACCGAGTTAAACTCGTGATGAAAATCTTTTCAAATATATAATATAATAAAGACGAAAGATTTGTATTTTTGTATGTTTGTAACGAATAAACTAAAAAAGTACTGGACGGATTTTAAAAACTCTTTCACCATTGTAATGCGACATTATTCCTGAGTAACATAGGCTATAGAAAGATATTTGAAAAATTAATGTCCACCCGTGCGAAGCCGGGGCGGGCCCCTAGTATAATATATACCATAATAAATGATCACTTGTAATACTTACAGCGGCGATAGCAGGTGCACGTAACAGACTGCCGAGACGATGGTCTCGGGTTCGATCCCCAGGTACCCCGGGCACACACCTCTGACTTTTCGAAGTTTTGTGTGCATTATAAATTAATTATCGCTCGCTTAATGATGTGCCCGGTAGATGGCAATAGGCTCGCCCCGGACCGAAACATAACTGGCGAAGTGTGGTTGTGTAATACACCTCTGCCTACCCCTTAGGGGATAAAAGGTGTAAATTTATGTTATGTAATAATACTAACAGCATCAACCTTTATCAGACAGGTAGTTTCATTTAATGAACAAAGTGTTAGGTGACCATTCAGCCCATTCCACTCATCTTCCTGTCCATTTCCTTTCTTCCATCGTCTTATAAAAGAAGGCTTTAATAGCTTTCGTTAGCATCATAGCTCGTGTAGGTTAGTAGGTGCTTATTATTTACGTATTATACATAAAATCTACATGTATAAAAGCGAAAGATCACTCATCATATTATCTTGAACACCACTCGAAGCATAATGATGAAATTTGGCAAGGAAGTGGTTTATACGTACCTACGTCCGCTAAGGACGCCTACTATGACGGACTGATTTTTTAAAGGATTTATGAGCTACATAATGAAATTTTTATCCGCAGTGAAGCTGCGGGCAATATCCAGTAATTAATAAAGAGAAACGTACAATGAACATATAACACATATCTTTTGTTACGTATTCTACATACATGTATTCTAGCACTCTGACAAGCTTAAGTTACAAAATGATTTGTAACTTTCCAAAAAAGAGCGCGTGAACACACAAGCTCTCAAATATGGCAGGCGGTTAGAGAGCCATTTGCCCTGCACTGCGAGAGTTTACGTACGATACTTTCAATACAATCCGAACAACTACTCCAAAAATACTACTTACATTAAACAGAACAATATCACACCCACAATCCAGTTTTAATAAAGTACCCGGGAAAGTTCCGCCTCAATAGAACCGAACGGCATACCAGATAAAATGCACCTAATCGCAATGGAGCGAGAATCGTTCGCAGCTGAGTGGTCCATAAATATTTGACGAGACGTGTACATAGCCTTATCAGCCGCACATACCATTTGCGTTTTTTTTATTCGGCGTGAAGAGGATTTGATTATACAGATAGTGGAGAGCGATGAAAGTATTTGGTTTATAATTATAAAACTAGACGTTGCCAGCGGCTTTGCTCGCGTCAATTATACATAATTATAAACCTTCCTCTTGAATCATTATATCCTTATCCTTAAAAAAACCGCATTGAAATCCGTTGCGTAGTTTTTACCATTATATTTATCTGATCACAATACTGCCCAGATTCTCACTTGGTCTGTTGCATCTAAAAGTAAAATACCTTAATTTGTTTATAATTTTAGAAGATGCTATTCAGATGAAAACTTGAAAAAAAATTAAAGAATGTCTGCCTAGCCATTTTATTTTTCTTTCCTCATGTACCCGTGTGTCGGAGGGTAGGGATTCGCATAAGCATTCGTCGCTACCCCCCGACGGGTATTGGCCCGCCAGATGGTCAGGCGGGCCCCGAACAAAACCCCCTTGGCGGCTGATTAAGGTGTTGGGCATCGCCGCCAAACACTCAGCGGCCGCAGAGGATAGGGAGGACTGCAACGCAACACCGCATCTCCTCTTCCTCTGCGGCCCCACCGCGACGCATCGAATGGTGCGCCCCCATTTGGTCGCGGGAGATAGGGCGCGCGGCAACGCAACACCGACATGCCTCTCCTCCCGCGACCGCACCCGACTGTGAGGGACAGACAGAACTGTCCCCCGCACCCGCACTGTTGGACGCATCCTGCGCAGGCCCCGTCAAGCCCACGTGGAGCGTCCCCTCCTGGATCCCTCTTAGCTTCACCGCGGGGTTCCAAGCCACGGTTACTGAGCCCCCCCACCACGACAAGGTGGAGATCCCGCGGGGGGGATATCTGCCTAGCCTGCAATATTTAAATTTATTCAATCACACCGACCTTAATTTAGCATTTGATGAATTTTATAATTACTTTTGTCTATTTTATTATTTTTGCTTTCCAATAAATAGAATAAAGATTAACTTATCAAATAAAAACAACTGGTTATCGAGGGCCTACGAAAGAGTTGCCTTTACAAGAGAAAGTTACGCTTTAAATACTATCATTCAAAATGTAAAAAGGATAAATATAAATACATAAAGTATGATAAATTATTTAAAAGTGCATAATAACGGCTAAAAAGCTCAGTAATGCCAGATATGTACTAAATAGTGGAAATACATGTAAGGCGACATGGTCAGTTATTAAGAGTGAGACAAACAGTACAACTACTAATAATAATTATGTTACTGGTTCATTATTACCAGCCCATTGTCTATAGCAAATGCGTTTAACGACTATTTTAAATCTAGCACAAACCTAATAAATCAAGAAATCAGCAACACAAATTCCAAAAATAAACCCTGTGGCACTATTTTTTTGTCTCCTGTAGATGAGTTGTACATACAAAAGCTCATAATGTCTCTGGCAAACACCAAATCTGAAGGTTATGATTCAGTTTGTACCGGAATCATAAAATCTTGTAGTATTCAATTGACGCCTATAATTACTTTTCTTGTAAATCTGTGACTACACACTGGCACGTTTCCAAATAAGCTAAAATATTCAGTAGTTAAACCACTATACAAAAAAGGAGAAAAGACTTACATAAAAAATTATAGGCTGGTTACTATCCTGCCAATATTTTCTAAATTGTTTGAAAAAGCCATGCATGATAAACTAACATCTTTCTTAGGCAAGTATGAAATATTAGACCGAAATCAGTTTGGTTTTAAAATAAAAAATTAATCTACTAGGGACGCTATGTTTTTCTTAGTTAATGATATTTATTCTACAGAAAGTCAATGACAAAGTATATACAACAGTTATGTTCCTCGATATGTCAAAAGCGTTTGATTTAGTCTCACATAAACTGCTTTTGGAAAAATTGGAACAGTATGGTATAAGAGGACCAGCACATAACTGGCTAAAAACTTACCTAGAAGATAGGATTCAAAGTGTGGATATCTCTCAATTGAACTCAAATGATTATATGCAAACATATAGATCAGAATACAAAAAAAATGAATTCGGAGTTCCCCATCTAAGTGTATTGGGACCTCTACTTTTCCTGGTGTACATAAACGATTTACCTGATGTTATAGAACATAAAACAATACTATTTGCAGATGACGTATCGATAATAGTGACTACAAATAAAAATATGTCAATCAAACAACATGAAAATGACATTTATAATACTCTGACTTTAGTTATTAATTGGTTGAATAAAAATAATCTTAAAATAAATTTATCAAAGACACATATTATCATTAATTTCGATAATTTAAATAATAATATAATAATTAATTATGATGGACATACCTTATCGAATACAAATTGTGTGACATTTCTGGGAATTATAATAAATTCAAAATTTAATTGGATAGAACAAGTAGAAAAAATTTGTAACAAATTAAACGGTTTTTCATATGCACTTAATAAATTGGCAAAAGTATCACAACAAAATATTGCACGTACAGCCTATTTTGAATACGTAGAATCCGTCCTCAGATATGGGTTACTAATATGGGGCAACAGCTCTCACATACAGAAAGTGTTTGTGGTCCAAAAACGATGCATCCGTTCGATTTTCGATATTGCCCCTGACGTATCCTGTCGACCTTTCTTTAAAAGATTGCGGGTACTCCCATTAGCTTGTCTTTACATACTAGAAATAAGTAAATTTATCCGCTTGACCGCTAGCGCCAATTCACCGAATTCACTCGACCGCTCACGTTCTAAACAAAATGTCGCGCCGCCGCTTGCCAGATGGGCGCGCTAACATAAACATTTAATGTTGATAAGTCGGTAAAATGAGTAAGTTGAAGTGATGTTTTTCTTCAACCTTATAAATGACTCGTTCAAGTCGTATGAATTCTTTCTTGACATTTAGTTTCTAATTTATTATACTTAGCAGCGAACATTGACTATCGTTGAAAAACACACTTTGTGTATTTTAAACAGGATTATTTCAAAAAGTAAATCGATGACATATATATTTTATGAGTTTTCACTGTAGAGGGGTTCTATCTACACCGAATTAAAAAAAAAACATGTATCATAGTATAAAAAAAATAATTACACGCATACGATTAGCACGTAATCACGGAGCTCGCGAAAAAAATAGTGGCATTGGACATTATTTTTTCATTCCGGGTTAACGATTCTAAGACTCGCTTCGTATTTTTAGCATGAAGAAATATTCAATGATTTGAATAGAACAGAGACAATGGATTTAAAACATTACGTAATAAAAAGAAACAGTAAATTCAGACCGAGTATAGCGCTGTAACCAAAAAGGGAAAACAGTCACTTGTGCGCGTTCTACGGAATTTCGAAAAAGGGAGAATAGTCACTTGTGCGCGGTCAAGCGGTTATTAAACAAAATCCAGATTCGTTTAAACAGGAAAATGATGACACTCGACGTGACAACTTAAGAAATCCTAACAGGCTTGTTTTAAATATGATATCCAGAAGTAGCCGACTTCAAAACAATTCATACCATGAGTATTAAAATTTACAATAAATTACCAGATTTTGTAAAAATACTGCCCACAAATAAATTTATACCAGCATTATTATGCAGAAAAAAAAATATTCTATTAAAGAATTTTTATCAAACAATTATGATTCGGTGTAATGAATGCCTAATTGACCTATTAATAAATATGTATATGTTTAGAGTCTAGCTAGAAAGCTGGGAAAGGTTGTTTGCAGAAGGCAGTGGAAGCGATTAATTCATCCAGTCTGGTCTAGCCAAGGCAAAGATCTAAACACCTATGTACTGTGTTTCACAGCGATGAATTCAAAGTAATAGGTAAGTACATGTGCAAACTTACCTAATACCTTCACTGATGTCAGGCTTGATCTAAATTAGACACATCATACAAATATATTGGCCAAAATAGATGAATGAAGTATCTTATAGCTACCGCAGGGTCCAGTTCGGCGTCTGGTCCAATTCCAATGATGTTTTCGGGCAGGATGCATGCGGGCGGATTCACACAAGCTTTACAATGTTCAATATTTTACAAGTTTATCTTTTATCACAAAACGATTCGGGAAGCTACCAGGATGTGCTTCCCAAAAGGCGATCAATATAATTCAATTCCAAAACGCGAAAATATTTTTTTTTTCGCAAGACAAGTTTTTTTTTACACCGGGCCCGACAAAGAACAAGAGTGAATGATTTGACAGTTCAAAGTGTGACCATAGTCAGAAATTTTCAATACGCAAAGTAACACGCAACTAAACTGATATAATCGATTTGACTTATCATAAATAATATTTCTATTTCAAACAGTATATGACATTAATACTATTAAATATAATTGTTACCTATTCACTTTACATTGCATGTTCCTACATTTGCATGCTATTTAAAATTGGCTAAACGGGCTTGCACCTTTATATTATTATATTATCATGAAATCAACATCTGTAATGTACCCTGTTTACAGCAAATAAAGATATTCTACTCTATTAAGATTTAAGCATACATATGGTCAGACAGACAGAAGACAGACTTTATTATATACTATGAAGTGAAGAGGAAACGAGCTGGTTATTGTAAGAGTTTACTGATACGGAACATGTTTCAAATTATCATTATTATAGCTATCTAGGCAAAATTTAATCTTCTTTCTCTTAGCGTTATCCCAGTTTCAATCTGAGGTCCGCTTACTAGTCTAACCGGATTTGGCTGAATATTAGCTTTTCCACTGAGCGACTGCCTGTCTGACCTCCGCAACCCGAAGGGATAGCGATATTCCATGGTTTAGACTAGTGTCAGTTTATTTAGAAGGTACTGACGCTCTGTAACGACTGTCAAAGATCTTCATGACAACCGGGACCGACGGCTTAACGTGCTCTCCGAGGCTCGGGACAAGCGATAATTAACAATTCAAAACGCACATAACTCCGAAAAGTCATTGGTGCGCGCCGTGGATTCGAACCCGATACCCTCTGCATGGCAGTCTGTTGGTATATCCATTCGGCTATCGCTAGGCAAAATTTAATGTGGGTGTAATATTACACCACTGCCAACCGCTTCGGGGATACAGGCGTGAAGCATACTTCTCGTGAGAATTACCGAAACTTATAATTCTCCCTCACGCTTTGTCCACCTTTATTTCTTTCTAATATTTTCTGACTATTATTACTATATTATTGTTACAGTTGATTCACTATTAACTAGATAAGTATACCTCTCCCCCGTGGGATCTCCACCTTGTCGTGGTGGGGGGGCTCAGTAACCGTGGGTTTGAGGTACACCCACGGTGAAGCTAAGCGGGATCCCGGGAGGGCTCCACGTGGGCTTGCGTGAGGCCTTCGTAGGATGCGTCCCAGGGTGCGGGTGCGAGGGACGGTTCTGTCTGTCCCTGTCGCGGGAGGAGAGGCGTGGCGGTGTTGCGTTGCCGCGCGCCCTATCTCCCGCAACCAAATGGGGGCGCACTATCGTTGCGTCGCGTTGGGGCCGCAGAGGAAGAGGAGATGCGGTGTTGCGTTGCCGTCCTCCCTATCCTCTGCGGCCGCTGGGTGTTTTGGCGGCGGAGCCCAACACCTTCATCTGCCGCCAAGGGGGTTTCCTTCGGGGCTCGCCTAACCATCTGACGAGCCAATACCTGTCGGGGGTAGCGAGGAATGCTTCGGTGAAACCCTACCCTCCGACACATGGGTACGTGAGGAGCACGGGTTGGTTTTTAGTCTGTAAGAGTCTGACAGTCCCCTTTGTCCTTCCCCCCAGGGTGGAGGGACTCCATGAGGATTTTCCAACCCACCACCAAAAAAAAAGGTAAGTATACCTACATAATTATATTATGAATACATCATTTTCAAATATCCCTAACACACAAATGAAAAAAGAGTATCCATGTAATAAAAAAAAAGTAGGTACCTACTCAAAAATACAGTCAATTTCGGCGCATCCTTGAAGACATTGAGACAAACGCCTTATATACCACAGAATAAAAACATACAGTATACCAACAGCATAAAAATACCAGTAGATGATCGTAACATCACAAGTTACAACCATTCTGTAACGCAAGGTTCTGCATACGATCTCATCAATCAACACCCAATATGAGAGTAGTTCCATTTAAAGATGGGTTCTCTCGTACTATATCAGTACGCGGGGTAACTTGTGAAGATAGGTACTGGGTGGGGTGTGATGTCATATTTGTCAATGTCTCCCCAACATTGGCCTCGCATTTGTTACGATGGTGGGAATACGAAGAGATAAGATGAATATTGTTACAGTTAATGTAACAAAAAAAGTCAGCGTTTTGTATAGGGAATGACAGATCGCTGCTGACTTGACAATAACGGAAACGGCGCCATGCTTTTAGCAATAATTTTGGTCTGAAACTGCGTTAAGTGGTTGGTCGCATCAAGCAGGTGTCATGTGCTTACAAGCGTGGACACACAGCTGGGATTTGTAGGTACGTGACGATCCTCGCCACGGGTCATAGAGTCAGAGTATACGCAGTCTCACTAGCTCAAATATAAACTTCAACGATGTAAAAGTACAACGACATCATATCGATGGAAAACCGAATATACATAAATATTATTAGACGCAAGGTTTGAAACCCCGCGATAAAGTACTTTTGTATGGTTAACCAAATGGGTGACGGGGCTGTTCAAGCGGTCATCACGCCGTCTCTCAATGGTCTCATAATTTTTGGTCTGATGCATACATTGGAAAACACCGATAGTTAGGTAATTAATTTTTTTTTTAGTCATCCCTATATTATTATCATCATCGTCCTAACACTATTCCAGTTGTACATACATACATACATAGACTCACGCCTGTTTCCCGGAGGGGTAGGCAGAGACTACGGAGCGCCATTTGCAACGATCTTGACATATCTCTCTTGCTTCATTCACTCCCATCAGATTCCTCATGCATGCTCTTCTGTTCAGGGTGCTTCTAACCTGTCCTGTTTTTAGGATGTCTCCAATCTGGTCAGAGAACGTCCGCCTAGGTCTTCCCCTTCGTCCTGTCCCTTACACACTTGCCTTATGTATCTGCTTGGTCAGTCTTTCGTCATCCATCCTCTCCACGTGTCCAAACCATCTTAGCGTACCTTTCTCGATGCTTGTCACTACATCTTCTTTTACCCCACAACACTCTCTTATCACACAATTCTTTACTCTGTCAGTCAAAGAAACACCACACATACTTCGCAGTGCTCTCATTTCTACAGCATTTATTCTACTTTCATGACTCTTCTGCCATACCCAACTATCACTACCATACATAAGAGTAGGTACTAACACCCCTCTATGGACAGACAAACGTGCCTCTTTGGACACGTTTTGGCTATTCATAAACACCTTCAGAGCTCCATTCACTCTATTACCTGCATTAACTCTTCTTTCAATATCTTCTACATTCTTACCATCTCTTGTAAACAGCGTACCTAAATATACAAACTCATTCACTTGCTCCACTCGCTGTCCATCGATCGCATTCCTCCTTTTCAAAAACCATAACTTTCGTTTTACTTACATTTACTTTCATTCCTTTCCTCTCTGACGCTCCATGCATGATTGTTACCATCTCCTGCAACTCCTTCGCTGAAGACGCAAGTATAACCTGATCATCAGCATAAAGGAGGCATTTGACAAGTAACTCATTCATCCTTAATTCACAGTCACTATTTTTCAAATCTTGCAAACAACTGTCCATGAAGAGGTTGAACAGCCACGGCGACGCTACACATCCCTGTCTAACACCTGTTTCGATGGTAAACCAATCCGTGTACGACCCATTTATCCTCACACAGGCTCTAGAATCTTCATAAAGGGATTTCAGAGCTCGTATGAGGCTGCTGTTCATCCCATACATCGACAGTACCGACCACATTTCATTCCTCACCACTTTATCGTAAGCCTTTTCCAAATCCACGAATGCGCAATAGACCTTTTGACCTTTGGCCAAGAATTTTTCGGCTACGCACCGCAAGGAAAAGACTTGATCCGTGCACCCCATACCCTTTCGGAATCCTGCTTGTACATCCCATATTTTCTTGTCGGTTACTTCCATAACTCTTTCAATCAGTACCTTCGCATACAATTTGCCAACAATGCTGAGAAGGCTAATGACTCTATAGTTCTTGCAGTCTTGTTGCGAGCCTTTTCCCTTATAAAGAGGCACAACCACCGCTGTGGTCCAGTCATCAGGTACTCGGCCGGTGCTCCAGCACAAGTTAAATAAGCGCTGCAGCTGACCAACTATGATGCCCTGTCCAGCCTTCAGCATTTCCAGTTGTATCAATCTATAAACCTTTAGATTACGCCGACGGTTTTACGTGGCTTCTGAATATATGTATCTTCTGATGTAAAGGCCACAACTAGTGGTCACACATCCAAGTGGTGACCTGTGTAAATGTTGCTTAACTTTGCCGGTGTATCAGGACCGGTAGTCAGAACCGCTATGAGTGCCACTTAAAGGCGTAATTTACTAAGGCTTCGTAAAACAAGTATGATTGGTTATTACAAAACTGCATTAAAGGTTTATGTTTTACTTACGATGATGATTTACTTATGAACGAAATATGTTAGATAAAGATAAAGATAAATTTATTTGCATTAAACATGTGTAGTATATACAGGACATATCCTTTACATTAGTTCTTTTTAATTAGTGCGAGTATCAACATGTTTTACCATGACGGCGTACAAATGTAATTAATATAAATTATGATAAGTAATTACTATAAAGTAAGCAATTATAAGAATTGATTCAAATATTAATTAAAGAAGAAATTGTTAATAGTGATAAATTCATTACATTAAAAGTCAAGAATTAAAATACTTACTAAATTAAATGCTAAATATAATGTCAGCTAATGAAATGTCATAAAATAATGTCCATATATTTAGAATGTCAATATTATAAAATAAAAGAGAATATAATAAAATAATTATAAAAATCATAAGTCACTGGTGCATTAATAGTTCGATTAAAATGTGTCATCCAAAAAGTCGTTAATACTGTAGTAACATATTTTTGCTAACATTTCTTTAACTTTGTTCCTAAATATTTTTATATTTAATGATTTGAGTTCTTTTGGGAGCTGATTAAAAATGTTCGGTGCCATACAAAATATACTGTTACGCAAATGAGTAGTTTTGGCGCAGTGTACTCGTATACGTAACCGATCATTGTCTTGTCTGTTGCGTTGGACAGTATCTGACAGTCTTGGGAATAGTGATGGATTAGTTTTTACAAAAACACATGTTTCTAGAATGTATAACGATGGCAGTGTTAGGATGTTATGATTTTTGAAGTAAGATTGACAACTGTCAGTGAATTGCAAGCCAAACATAGCGCGGTTATACAAAACAATCCACTCCCCTTTCAGGGCAAGGTGCACACTTGTGCCTTTTATATTATTGTGTACCGTTACATAAGCGAAAACCATGAAACAATTTATTTTGTAATATCTTCCCTAGGTTGCAGGGCGCCCTGTGCTACAAAGGTAAATGCCCTTTGTAAGGCGCTTAATGTCTACAAAAACCCAGATAAATGACCGACATGAAAAAATATATTACTAGTTACCTCCATTTACCGGGCAAGAAACCTTCGAAATTGATCGCAGCGTTGATGGTTCCAACTCATACATGGTTTTACTTCTTTATCATTATGTGTTCTATTTCTAAAATGCGCATTTTTTTTTTCAAACATAATATATATAGTATACGCAATTATAACTGTCACAGTAAAGAGGCGTAAAATAACTTCGATTTCAAATATATTTACTTAGAAAGACATAAAATCAATTTCATTGAAACAGACCCTATTTTTTCGCTCTGTGGAGGGAAGAGATATAGAAAAACGAGCTATAAAGCCGTAATAGGGATCTGAAACGCGTGTACAAGGGACAAAAACCGCCTCTCATATAATTGGTGACTCTTACGATCGAAGAAAAGACATAAAAGTGGATCTAAACGTTTATGAGCTCCATAATACTTGGCGGAGTTTGTTGAAAGCCTCTCGTAAGTTACCCGGGTGTTGATAGTTGTGAAATAAGTCGCAGAACTTATATATTATTTTCGACTGGCTGATTTAGCGAACTCCGTATCGCCTTTTTAAGAGTTTTTATTTAATTCCCTTTTTTCCAAGCCCCTTTTCCAAAGTTACCATTGACTTAACGCTTAATCTCTTATCATTTCAGAGTCTATAAATGATGAACAAACAAACATAGATTTTTATATATAATATTGAATTCCCCATTCCTGAAAATATCGGAGACGATACCCATAGCGACTTTAAAAAAACATCCGCCATCTTTTATTTCCTATCCACCGTCTTTGATCACGAAATAGATGTTGTATTTGGATTCACCATCCCTTAAATGATCAGAGACGATACCCATATTGATTTTTAAAATTTTTCCCATCTGCCATCATTGATTTCCCTTCCACCATCTTGAATCACGAAACAGATGCTGTATTTGGATTCTCCATCCCTTTTAACATCGCAGACGATACCAACATTGATTTTTAAAATTTTTTCCATCCGCCATCTTTGATTTCCCATCCGCCATCTTGACTCACGAAATAAATGTTGTATGTGGATTCCCCATTCCTTAAAATATCGGAGACATATTGATTTTCTTAAAATTTCCCATCCGCCATCTTTGATCACGAAATAGATGGTGTTTTTGAATTCCCCATTCCTTAAAATATCGGAGACGATATCCATATCGACTTTAAAATAGATCCTGTCCACCATCTTTGATTTCCCTTCCACCATCTTGAATCACGAAACAGATGTTATATTTGGATTCTCCATGCCTTTTAACATCGCAGATGATACCAATATTGATTTTTTTTAATTTTCCTATCCGCCATCTTTGATTTCCCATCCGCCATCTTTGATCACGAAACAGATGTTGTATTTCGATTCCCCACCCCTTAAAATATCGAAGGCGATACCCATATTGACTATTAAAGTTTTCTCATCGGCCATCTTTAATTTCCCGTCCGCCATCTTGGATCACTAAATAAATTTCGTATTATTAATCAGCGTCCCGAAAATTTTCCAGGTAGTAGAGCCTTGCTGATTTCAGCATGAATGGGCTGGCTCGACCGGGGAAGTACTACCCTCCCACAGAAAATCGATGTAAAGTAACAGTACCTTAACTGTTGCGTTTCGTTCGGTGAGTGAGAGTGCCGGAGGCCCTATCCCATATTCCTTCTCCCTCATCCCACTCCTCATCCTATCCCTTTTCCCAACCCAAAGGGGAGGCAACGGACTTGTGACTCCTGTGGTGTTGCTTGTGTCCATGGGCGGCGGTCATTGCTTACCATCAGACTATCCGTCTGCTCGTTTGCCGCCTATTATCATTAAAAAAAAAACGAAAACGATACTCATATAGATTGTATCCTATTCGTTTAGACTTTTTTTGCCCTTGACCCAATCCTGCCCCTTCTCATTTGACCATTTTATTATTTTTGTCTGGCCCCTAAAAGTTGTGGCGTAATTTAATTGGGCTATCATAAGCTATAACAATTTTTAAAATCCGACCAATTATGAGATTAGCCGACATTATCTTTTAGCCTTTTTAGCCTTTTGCCCGGCCCCAAAGGGTCGAAGCGTAATGTTATATAGCCTGCTGGAATAACTGGGCTATCGTATACAAAAATAATTTTTCAGATCCGACCGGTAGTTCCTGAGATTAGCGCGTTCAAACAAACAAACAAACTCTTCCGCTTTTTTATATTAGTATAGATTGCTCTCTTGGTCCTATTGTATAAGTTTGCTGCTCATTTTCAGTCTTGGAATAGGTGAATTGAGAATAGTACGACGGGTCTTTTAGCGCTCATAGAGTGTCTTTACTTGCCGTTCGTAATTTATCGGCAAAGTAAAGCAACTTCGGCTGAGGTCATCAGTTGGATGGGTGACGACTAGCGGCTGGTAGTGGCATTTACATCATAGCGTTACTGTGTTTCGGCGCACACGCAAAACTTTCGGTTCTGGATGCCTTTAAAAGCCAACTTTTTGGAACTGCTTCTGTTGGGATAGGTTTACAATAAATGCCCCGATTAGTAGGAAAATTGACTGCTCTTGCAGAAGTTAACAAATCTTCCTGAAGTAAAT
Source organism: Euclidia mi (assembly GCA_944739405.2). Classification (NCBI taxonomy): domain Eukaryota; kingdom Metazoa; phylum Arthropoda; class Insecta; order Lepidoptera; family Erebidae; genus Euclidia; species Euclidia mi. The sequence goes on from OX123207.2 coordinate 15,636,015, forward strand.
AGTCCAATTTTCATAGCAGGTAGTATTCATCTGGGGTAAATACAGAAGGAAAAGGGGCAGAGGCGGATTTAATGGGTTCAAGCACCCCCAAAAGCATTCAAATCCTGCAATGATAAATTACGTTTTTCTCTTAATAAAACAACTTTATCAGGGTTCCCCTAAAACATAATAAGGCCATTTCTCAAATCATAATCCTGAATCCATAATTGGCAGTCATGACATGATGCATCCAAAATCCACTGAGTTTTAAAATGTCAGAGATGCCGAAATTAATGCCCGACCTTAACCTCTTCATACCCGAAAGGAAACTCGCATCAATAAACCTTACACACAGCTGTTCCATCTATTTAGAACTCTAATTCTTCACTTGAACATAAATAATTCTAACACAAATGATATTAGGGTGTAAAATATAAGAGGTGCCTCGCCCGACCCTGCGTAATAACGCCATGTATCATTAACGTTTAGCCGTATTAAACGCGAAGTAAGGCATAGGATGGTAGGCGAGATTCCGTGGAATGTGTTATTGTCTAAGTGCGTAAAATGATTTACGAGCGACAAGTATTTGGTCCAACGTTTGTTCAGATTTGGTCATCATTATGGCCAGCAAAAAAGGACAGTTTTGTGGCGATGGAACGCAGACGAGTCGACGACCTGCTAGTAAGTATCGTTACTTATAGACTGCGACTATATTGTATAAAAACGAGGCTAAAAATATATTCAAGACACTGTTTAACAAGAATTTGAAAGGCTGCAGAAAAAGCAGAAACGTATTCTGTATCCTATATATCGTATCCCACTCCTATTCCTATCCCTTTTTCCAAACCAAAGGGCGGCAATGCACTTGTTACTCCTCTGATTTTGCTTTTGTTCATAGGCAGTGCAGTAATCGCATACCATCAAGCGATCCGTCTACTTGTATGCCGCCTATTACATAAGAAAAACAAAAATGCAGAATGTAACGAACGAACATATGTAAAGGATGTGCTTTTATATATTTCCCTACTGTAATTTCCTAAAACAATCACAAGCTATCCTCTCCCATCGGCCATACAACCCATTGACAGTTGACAGTAGTGAAATGACTTGATGAGGACATTAATATAATTACGTCGTTATAGGCCGAGAATCATTAAGTGCGCGGTGTCATGCGGCTCTGTTGTGACAGTTGAAATTAAATCTGCCGTACTTTAGTAGGTACGAGAATAGATTATTATAGAACCTGAATATTACACGTTAAAATTTCTAGATTTTTGGTTCTGTTGTTTTATTTACACAGCTGCGTTTTACAGTCGTTTTCAATATACGATCTATCCATGGAATTGGCTACTAAAGATACATATTTGACACATTTTGTATGTCAAATATGTAGGAGCCAAATCTTAGATCAAATATTGAAACCGGCCGCTACTGTAGAGCAGTCAGAAATGCTAATCATTAACCTTTAATTAGGCGCGTGGAGACGCCGCGACCCCAAGTGATCTTTAAATTAAGTTATTTTTTTAGCTATTAATGCTGGCAACCCGAATTTCTTGCTAGCTTTCTAACTTTTTACTCTCCACGCGATTCCGTATCGCCCGCGCCGCGGAGTTGATCGCACGCACTGCACGGAGGGGCTTTTTCGTTCCATCCCTGCCCAGTGCTTTGAAAAAACGATTGTCAGAACCTGAAGTAGCGACTCCTTCAACGTCTAACACGGGATTGCACTCAACAAAAAGAGGAAGCTGCTACATCTGTCCAGGAAAAGGCGACAGGAAAACAACCGCAAAGTGCAATAAGTGCACTAAATTTATCTGAGGTGATCATACAAAGAAAAGAACAATGGCAGAATTTGGTCTGGGTTTGTTGTGGCGACCTTAAACTTCATATAACCAAAACAAATTGTTTTTTTTCTACGATTTTTAATATTTTCACTTTGTCTCGTTAAAGCTGGAGTATTTTATGATGATAAAAAGCATTCCAATTGATTACGAATACTTTATTATTTGATTGTTGCCAAAGACAATGGTGTGACAGGAATAGACTTGAGTGCTATATCCGTATCGATTATTAAATAAGTAATCGATATCGACCTTTATAGAGTTGGTTTGGTTTAAAATGCAGTTATTTATTATTTAATCAACATTTATATCAATAAGCTAATATTTTTCAAGCAAAACAGCGTATAAATCAAATAAAAACGTTACAGCATCGTTTTAATGTTGTATCGATTTCACATAAAATCGATTTAAAATGTGCAGCTCTGCTTTTGTCTTTGGCTGTGACAGTTAGATGCTACAAAATACTTCTGCGTTTTGATGTCAATCTGACATATGTCATTTGATAATTCAAACGTACCTACCAACGTTGTTTAACTTTCATACTATAACTTTATTATATATATTTATTTATAGGTAGTAGAGCCTTGCTGATTTCAGCATGAATGGGCCGGCTCGACCGGGGAAGTACTACCCTCTTACAGATAATCGACGTAAAGTAACAGTACCTAAACTGTTGCGTTTCGTTCGGTGAGTGAGAGTGCCGGAGGCCCTGTCCCCTATTCCTTCTCCATCATCCCACTCCTTATCCTATCCCTTTTCCCAACCCCAAGGAGCGGCAACGCACTTGTGACTCCTGCGGTGTTGCTTGTGTCCATGGGCGGCGGTAATTACTTACCATCAGGCAATCCGTCTGCTCGTTTGCCGCATATTACTATAAAAAAAAAAACTTTCCTTTTACCTACATTGTTCATTCTTAACTAAAAATTCAAATACTGATATCTTCTTTTAATAAAAGACAGGGCAGAAGTACCCTAAACAGAAGAGCATGCATGAGAAACTTGATGGGAGTGAATGAAGCAAGAGAGGTATGTCAGGATCGTTGCAAATGGCGTTCCGTAGTCCTACCCCTTCTACCCCTCCAGGAAACAGGCGTGAGTCTATGTTTATATGTATGTATGATATCTTCTTTTGCCGCCTTCCCTGAGTGAAAATAAAATTATTTATAGACTCTGTTACTTACGCCAAATTTTTTGATATATTTTTTAATACTGTACGCTTCAATTTAATTCCAGACATTTTGATGTATGGAGATCTGCAATTGTCCTTTGTGATAATTGTTTATTTTTTATAGTACTTACGAAAAACATATTTTTCTATTGTTCTAAACATCTTTCTTAGATTTTATTTTTATTTTTCTACAAAATTGATAAGAAGTAAGTAGAATAAAAACAATTAAAGTTGATTACTATTTAAGATGTTTCTTATTTCATACCTATTTATTTGTGGTAACTGCAGACCCCGTGCGACTAACAATGTTAGTTTACTGGCGCGCCTAAGTTATCTTTTAGCATAGTAGTGGTGATGGAAAAAGGAAAACAAATAGTTCCTGTCAAGAAGTACGATGGGAAAAAATGACATGATGCAGTCTGCATGCATGCAGATCATATCATCTCCTTTTCCCATTCAGTATGTTGGTTCAGTTTTGACTGCATGGTTGGCGTAGTGGTTTACGCGGCTGCCTCGCCACTTAACGCTGTTCGATTCCCAGACTTGACAACACTTTGTGTGATCCATAAATTGTTGTATCGAGGCTGGCTGTTCATTCTGTCCGTTGGTTGTATGTTTGGAAAGTCCCGCGCGACTCAGGATTTATTCCAAGTGCGAGTTTGTCACAATTTGATAGTCACCATCCGAGGGTCAACAAACAGTCACCAAGTTGAATTATCATCTGGTGACTACCGAAACAATACTCCATACATCACCGTGTATGGTGGTATACAGGCTGCATTATCTCACTTTTCCATCCACCATACTGGCAGGGAACTGTTTTTGTATTCTATGTAAATGTAGACTTTAGGTAGATGATATTGGGAGCTTATTGTATGATGGGGCTGAAGTGTTCTTATTATGATTAAAAGCCTCTAAATAAAGATAAATTATATAAAACTTGTGTACCATTTTTTGAGTTATTTTTATGTTGTGATTACATATTACGATGGCGAGGATACAAATGCTGGGGTCATAAAACAAAATTTGAATAACCCTAGGTAGTACTATTTACTTCATCCGTTAATGTAGTTTTTGCATTACATTTAGCACTGTTTGCACACTTGCACCGCAGCGGGGCTGCCCTCATTGTAGAAGTATTATGCATTTTTGGCGTTTTCTTACTTACATCATGTATGTTTTATAGATATGAATAACATAACATACTTACATACGTACATCGAATCACGCCTGTTTCCCAGAGGGGTAGGCAGAGACTACGGAACGCCATTTGCAACGATCCTGACATACCTCTCTTGCTTCATTCACTCCCATCAAGTTTCTCATAAATTGAATAATAAATTGAATAACATTTTTCTTAAGATAAACTCAGTCCTTGATATCAAAATTGATAATATGAAGTTACCTATTTATAATATAACTAGACTTTATATTATTTTTCATTTTCCAGAAAATTAAAATGACCGAAAAATTTCACTCTCTTACTTCTTTTGCCTGCCCTGTTCCCATATTACTTGTGGTCGGCGCAGAATGTCTTTCGCTTCCATTCCCTCCTATCAGCCGTCATCTGATTATTCACTCCCTTATCATTCATGTCATCCTTCACACAATCCATCCATCACATCCATCCATCGAAATATTTCACTCGATGAGGCAAAAAAAGATAACCGATCAGAATTTAACTCTTCAATATTCTCTTTAATGGTTCGTCTAAAGTTGCTTTGTTTGAAACTGTTTCAAAATTTTGACCAGCTTCGAATACATTTTTTTGGTTTATCGGGTTAAATCTATAAAGATGATTATTTTAGGTTCTGCTTTTTAAGCAGGACCAAGATTTGCATTAATCGATTTTAAACTTTCGCGATTTGTATACATCATACAATATTATTTAGCGGGTCTTAGTCGCGACAATTTACTTATTTAAAGGCGTAAATACCTCTGTTATTCTTCTACGTTTCTCCCGGCTTGCAACGGTCGTGGTCGCTAAGGGGCTAGTCCCTCCGCGACCACGACCGTTGCAAGCCAATTTATCGCGACCAAGACCTGCTAAATAATATTGAAAGATTTGCATTTTAGTTTATTTTCTTGCTACATCCCAATAGCCCCATCTGGTATAGATGCTGAATAATTAATTAATTGCTTAGATGCTGGATAATAGTATTATTGGCTTTACCCGTCCGTCACTTCTGATGCAATGAACAAAAAATATTACTCTTTTCATATTTCAGTTTTTATAGCGCGTACCAGGCGACAATTTATTCTTGAGTTAAATTGGTTTTAAATTAGATTGATAAATTGGAAAATGATTGTTTGCTTATTTTCTAATGATTAAGGATCGTCAAGAGCGCAGATTGAATAGACGTGTCAAAACGAATGATGCAGTATTTTAGTTGTAGCAGAAGCTGCAAAAATGCCAATAGCCCCATCTGGTATAGATGCTGAATAATTAATCAATTGCTTAGATTCTGGATAATAGTACAATATCATATCTATGGATTTGAGAGATAATAAATAGATATTTGACATGAGCTCCATACAAAATATGCATCCATCTATAGACAAAATATTTGGACCGGCCGTATATCTACGACAGCAACGCGTCTTAAGAAGACTATGTTTTCCATAACTTCCGAAGGCCCTATTTTTATCTAAACTGAACCTTAATAGACATTTACATTCTAGTGACCGCATGCGAGATGGCGCTGCTCTATCACGTAAACAGTGGACTCCCGTTAAATTTTTCATTAAAAATAGTTATCGTAACACTTACGTAGTTTACTAAGTTGCAAAATGAATATAACAGTACTATTACCTATATAAAGTGTTTTCTTAAATATAGGCAGTTTTGTGCTAAAATGTCATTTATTAACACTGGAACTCGGTGAAAATAAAAAACGTAACTACAAAAGTGTTTCTAAGGTGACAGACGCAGGTACCACTTTTGAATACTGCTTTTACACGAAATTTACCAATAAGTGAAAAATAAACGTCGCCGATTTTTCAAACCATTGACTATTTTCATCAAACCGACACGGCCATCTAGTGTCAAATAGCGGAAACACTCCAAATCGATCTATGGTTGATTAACTTTAGACAAAGTAGTTCACGCAAAGTTCACTAGAGCGCGCTGTTATATAATTATATAAATTAGATCAGTAATAAGAAAAAAATGGATTTACAAAATATAACTATACGTAAACACAATAAGAAAATATTTAATGAATCACTGAAATCATCATCATCATCATCATCATTCGGATCGCTAGAATCAGTATCACCGTCCCACTCTAAAAGAAGTTTAGCGGACTTGTCTTCGAGATTTTTATACAAAGAACAGTACGAGGCATTAAAAGAAACAAATAGAAAACTCAAAGAAGAACTCGAAACTGCACAAACAGAAATAGAAACCTTCTCTCAGAAATATATACCCTCAAACAACAGACACTTGAAAAACAAAAACAAGTCTCAACACTAAAACAACTATGCTCTAATTCCGCCGCTCTAAGTACACCCATGTCTTCTGGCACCAAAAAGAAAAAAAAGCCCAAGAAATATAAAAAAATAACACTAAACACAAGCAGCGAAGATCTCCAACTCTCCCACGTGTACAAAAACGGTCCACCAGATGAATCTACTAACTTGCCTAAGACCGATACTCTTTCTGAAAATTCCGAAACCACAGTCACCACTCAAAGCATAATGAAAGAATACAATAAGATAATAATATTTGGAGATCAACAAGCACGCTACCTATCAAGAACATTGATTAGAACAAGATTAAACATAGCAATGAATGAAAAGTACAACATTACCTCAATTATTAAACCAAACGCAACCACAGCACAAATTCTAAATAGCTGCAATGACGACTTCTTGAAAACGCTGACACCCGCCGACATCATAATACTGGTAATAGGATATCCAACGATAAACACCCACATCATTTTATGTCTGTACTCAGTATTGCATTATATAAATTACGATCCCAAAAAGTCTATATAACAAATGTACAAAATAATGCATACCTAAATGTAAAGTTGATTAATTATAACATAGAGTTAATAAGTAAGAATTTCCCTCATTGTAAATTTCTAAGAGTGCACAACACTATGTATGAAATCAATAATTATACTGATCTTCCAAACAATAACCATCACAAATACCTACTAAGTTTAACACCGACATATTCTACACAAACTATAAAAAACAAACTTTTCACCAGCCAATAAATAACATTCAAAATTATAATACACAATATAATAGCAATGATTTATAACAACAAATAACTCAATACAAACAAAAATAACGTCCTATTTTCAACCAATAAAAAATAAAAACATGGACAATACCATACCAAACCCTCTGTTTTTTCTCCAATCAGTCTAAACAAGCCACAGTCACACTAATTCACCAAAACATCGCCGGAATACTTAATAAACAGGAATTCTTAGAGGTAGCCATAGAAAACACACAAAGAACAATTGGTAAAATAGCTATTTTATGTTTCACAGAAACATTTATAATAACGGGCGCGGAGTCAAACATTGGAATAAATAAATTTAATCGATTTTAAACTTTCGCGATTTGTATACATCATAGAAATTAATTTAGCGGGTCTTAATCGCGTTAACTTGACTTATTTAAGGTATAAATACCTATTTGTTACCGACGTTTCGCTCGTCTTGCACCGAGCGTGGTCGCGGAGAGACTGATGAGAGCTCAGCGACGTCTTGTGGAAGTGCGGGTTTCAGCACCTACCCTCACTTGGTCTTTATTTAAGTTCGCAATGTCGGTACTACGTATATAGGACACCTACATCAGATGCACAGATCTTTTTCAATAACTTAGAAATAATCAATATTAAATAATAATAATTTAAAAACTACATAACAACACCGACCTGGAAAACGCATGTTTAGACCAAATAGTTAGTAATATACAAAATCCCCCCCACGTAGGATCTCCAGCTTGTCGTGGTGGAGGGGCTCAGTAACCGTGGATTAGACACCCGCGGTGAAGCTAAGAGAGATCCCAGGAGTGGACGCTCCGCGTGGGCTTAGAGGGGCCTGCGCAGGATGTGTCCAACGGTGCGGGTGCGGGGGACAGTTCTGTCTGTCCCCCGCACCCAGTCGGGCGCGGTCGCGGGAGGAGAAGCGTGTCGGTGTTGCGTTGCCGCACGCCCTATCTCCCGCGACCAAATGGGGGCGCACCATTCGATGCGTCGCGGTGGAGCCGCAGAGGAAGAGGAGATGCGGTGTTGCGTTGCCGTCCTCCCTATCCTCTGCGGCCGCTGGGTGTTTTGGCGGCGGAGGCGGAGCCCAACACCTTATTCCGCCGCCAAGGGGGCTTTTTTCGGGGCCCGCCTGACCATCTGGCGGACCAATACCCATCGGGGGGTAGCGACGAATGCTCATGCGTTTCCCTACCCTCCGACACACAGGTACATGAGAAAGTCGAGGTAAAAAAAAAGTAATATACAAAATGCGTTCCGCCCAACATATGTTAACACTTTCAGATCACGAATTTGTGCAATCAGTCACATGTAGTAAGAGTCACAATATTGGTATACACACATAAGAGATTACAGCACAGTAAATATTGACAAATTTAAACACTATTTAAGCTGCTTATCTTTCTCTGAAGTTCTAAACTTAATTACTACAAACGAAGCTTTCGATAGCTTTCACGAAACATTCACTCTTTTCCACAATTTATGCTTCCCTATCATCAAAATAAAACATACATGCAAGCGTGTGAAAAATAGAGGTCTAACCAAAAATACAAAACGCTGTTGTATCAAATAACGAATATTATACCTTAGTTACCGCAAAAGTAGTCATAATAAAAAGCTCAAAAAAAAGAATATATAAAATACAGTAAAATATTAAATTAAAATTAAAAAGCACGTATACACCAAGCACTACAAATAAATAACTTAAAATATATTAGTAAAGCAAAAACACAAGCAAAGCAGCAATGCAAATAATTAATGAAAATTTGAACCATTCTACAAGTAACACTGAAATTGACACCGTTAAAATTGACAATTACTCTTATAATGACCCAAAAATAATATGTGACATTACATTTCCCTGACTAATAATGATACCAAAATTACCGACATGCAAGGGACTAGAAACATATCACAAAACCCAAACACCATTTTCCTTACACCAGTAGATAAAGCAGATGTATATAAAATAATACAAACGTTAAATAATACCAACTCAACCGGTTACGATGAAGTTAATACGAACTTAATAAAAAAAATGTGCAGTAATATTAGCTACACCATTAACACATATAATCAATTTATCCCTCTCAGAAGTTGTATTCCCGTCACGCCTCAAGATTTCCGTAGTTAAACCTTTATATAAAAAAGGAGACAAAACAGACATGATAAATTATCGACCAATCACCCTTATCCCAGTACTATCAAAAATCTTTGAGAGAGTCATGTACTACAAAATTAGAAAACTTTCTATCTTCAAACAATATATCATAAAACGAACAGTTTGGATTTAGAAAAATAGTTAAACTACCTTGGCATGCTTCTCGTTAGTGAAACATATAACTGAAAGTCTAAATGCACGGAAAAAAAATTGCTTGCATATTGGTAGACATGACGAAAGCATTCGACTTTGTATGTCATGAACACTCTTATCTAAACTCTCTTGCTGTGGTATACGGGGAAACGCCTACAATTGGATCAGAAGCTATCTCAGTGAACGATCTCAATGCGTTGAAATAATTAAAATGTACAAATCTGAACAAAAAGTATTTAGATCTGACTATTGACAAAACAACTATGGAACTCCTCAAGGTGGTATTTTACCCCCATTACTCTTCCTACTTTATATTAATGACTTTTCCGACTCCATAAAAAATGACTGCATTTTGTTCGCTGACGACACTACAATAATCATAAAAAGTGACAATGACATGAATTTATAAGATGATATTCACCTAGCCCTTGAGCGTACCACCTCATGGTTGGAACAGAACAATCTTAGGATAAACATGACTAAAATCAAAATTATACAATTTCAGACAATTAGCTCTAATATTCCAAAACTTGACATACAACATAACAATTATCACCTGACCGACACAAAGGAATGCGTATTCTTAGGTATCACTTTGGACAAATATTGTAATTGGAAAGCCCACATAGAAAATATATTAAATAGAATAGACCGTTTTGTATTTGTTTTAACTAGAATTCGACAAACTGTAAACATAGACTGCGCTAAAACTACTTATCATGCTTATATCTCTTTCGTACTCAGATATGGCCTAATAATCTGGGGCAATTCAGTAGATAGCTATAGAGTATTTTTGGCCCAAAAAAAAATGTATACGAGCCATGTGTGGAGCTGATTCCTTAGATAGCTGTAGACCAATTTTAGGAAAAATATCAGATCCTTCCATTACCCTGCTTGTGCATTTTAGAAATTTGTTTGTTTGTAAAGAAACACCCAGAGCTGTTCGAGAAATTCGGCGATTCAGAAACCAGCCGTACACGACACAAAGACAAATTACGATTACAACAAATAAGATTAGATATACTTAGGAGAAGCAGTTATTGTATGTCCATCCAAATATTTAATAAACTACCAAATAATATTAGCACATTGCCTTTGACAATATTTAAAAAAAATTATGTTGAAACTATTATTAAGCAAAAAATATTATAGCATTAAGGAATATATACTTAGACGATAAGAATTTAATATTATAACAACAACCTGACCCTATTAATTAATATATTCACACGCCATAAATGGCAGGCAGAGACTGCCTCGTTGGTCTCGCGGCATAAATGTGCGCGTGGGATTAGGCGGTCTAGGGTTCGGTTCCCGGGTCGTGCAAAGTGTTATTGGGTTTGTCCGTTAGGTAATTCTCAGTAGCAGCACGGAGTCTGGTAATGTGCCCGGTACGGCAATAGGCTCGCCCCCTATTACGGGGGGCCTAAAAAAATTCATGGCGAAATATTACATGGGTGTAATATTACACCTCTGCTTACCCCTTCGGGGATACAGGCGTGAGTCTATAAATAAAATAAATATAAAATAAAATAATTGGCAGGATATGCTGGATATATTTCGTTTATAAGAACCTTGTACCATATTCTAGTAAATAAAGTATATTTCATTTCATTTAATTTCATTTCATATGTTCATTGGAAGAGGATATTGATAGGAGTGAGCGAGTGGTCCGACTGATCTCACTATAGATAAACTGTGTTTTTCAATAAATGTGAGTTGGCTTTACCCGTCCGTCGCCTCTGATGCAATGAACAAAAAATATCACTCTTTTCATATTTCAGTTTTTATGGCGCGTACCATGCGACAATTTATTCTTGAGTTAAATTGGTTTTAAATTAGATTGATAAATTGGAAAATGATCGTTTGCTTATTTTCTAATGATTAAGGATCATCAAGAGCGCAGATTGAATAGACGTGTCAAAAATAATGATGCAGTATTTTGGTTGTAGCAGAAGCTGTAAAAATCTGCTTAATTTTGATTGACAGCAGCGCTTTCTTTGGTAATTTGTAATAATATTTTTGAAAAAAGTTACTCAGGTATAGATTCTAGGTAGCCCTTTATATTATAATAAAGGTTGTCAACCTACTTAAGATACCTTATTATAAAAGGTGTAACACTCCTTTTCGATAAAACTTCCATCTATCGAAGACCTTTTTTTAATTCGTTTTGGCAGTCCTTCTTTTGAAAAGATTTAACTTTAATTTTTTTTGTGTGTTTTTTTGTCACGTGTACCGATGTGCTAAATGATGTACCAGCCATCCACAGCACATTCTTTCTGTGTAATTAAAGTTTTGTTTTAGCCGCAATTGTTTTATTTAAAATAAGGCTTTGAGTAAACAATAATAATAACATTCTACCACATTCACACATCACCATCTAATATCAAACTAAGCAGAAGCTTGTACTATGGATACTAGATAAAGGATAAACATACATATATACTTTTTTTGTAAATACATACATATAAGGTATACATAGAAACACCCAAAACAAGACAAACATCCATGTTCATGCACACAAATGTTTGACTTGAGCGGGAATCGAACCCACGACCTTCGGCGTAGCAATGAAAATTCAATTTAAACGGTTCGGTTGCGGCGCACTCGATGTGGAAATAACCGCCACGTGTCGTGGCGTGCCGTGTTGAAACGTACCGTGACGTGCCGTCCTAGAACGTGCCGTGTTTTGCCGCATGCCGTGACGTGTAAACTGCGAGCGCTAGTTTGTAACACACGTTTTTATAGGACTTGAGATTAAATAGTGATAGAAATATTTAGAGGAAAATGGGATGTTTTGGTTTGATTTTGTACGCGTAATCTAGTTTTGATTTAAAGTGGTTTGAAATATATCCATACTAACATTTTAATTGCGAAAGTGTTCTTATTCCACTTTGTTCACCTAGGTGATATCACCTGGGTGAATAAAGTAGACTTCTTGCTATCCTCATTTCGCCTTGGAATTATTTCAACCAAGTGATATCTTACAGGTGAAATAATATAACTAATGTGGAGGACTTTGTTCACCTTGGAATTGATCCACCCAGCTGAACAAAGACGACTTTTTCATTCATCTTGTGGACTTTGATCACCACATAAACATGCTAAAAAGCTTAGAAATAATCAGTTTACTGACCACGAGTTGTTTTTCAGTACAGTTTTAATATTACTTTGGTAGGTACACAAATTGTGCAACGAACATCAAACTGAGGTTATTTATCTCCTGCTCACAATGTTCTTAAATTACATATGATTTCTGTCAACTTACACCTGTCGGTTGGCAGAAATCATATGTAATTTAAGGTCGGCTTTGCAGGTGCCAAGCGGGGTAGATTATTATGGCCCTACGTTCTTATCTTAATATATAAAACCCTTGCCTTACTGACTGACTGACAGACACGCTACAGCCGAAACTATTGGGCGCAGGAAGCTGAAATTTGGCATGTATGTTCTTTCGGGACCGTAGAGGTGCATGTGCATGCCGTAGAGGGATCGTCCAAAACGGGTAAATTTAAAAAAATTGCAGGCGTAGCTGCTGGCGTGCTCTAGTATTATATACCTGTATACACCATGTCTTTTAAGTCAGTGCTTTCCTGTAAAAGTATGTACTTAGCCAATGATATTTAAGCTACCTTATACCATTTATTTTAGATAATATACTAAAAATATGGTATTTTCTATTAAACATTTTCTTTAAAATCAGGATCTTACAGGACTTCAATGTGAACGAAGGGTAAGGTACTTTTTGGGTTATAAATAAAGTGCATTGACCTTTTTTTTTGTGTCGGGTTGGAAAATCCTCATGGAGTCCCTCCGCCCTGGGAGAAAGGCGAAGGGGACTGTCAGACTCTTACTGACTAAAAACCAAGTCCTCATGTACCCATGTGTTGGAGGGTAGGGTATCACCGAAGCATTCCTGGCTACCCCCCGACGGGTATTGGCCCGTCAGATGGTCAGGCGGGCCCCGAACAAAACCCCCCTTGGCGGAGGATCAACGTGTTGATCAACAAAACACCCAGCGGCCGCAGAGGATAGGGAGGACGGCAACGCAACACCGCATCTCCTCTTCCTCTGCGACCCCACCGCGACGCAACGAAACGAAACCAAATGGTGCGCCCCCATTTGGTCGCGGGAGATAGGGCACGCGGCAACGCGACACCGACACGCCTCTCCTCCCGCGACAGCGCCCGACTGCGAGGGACAGACAGAACTGTCCCCCGTACCCGCACTTATGGACGCATCCTCCGCAGGCTTCACCCAAACCCACGTGGAGCGTACACTTCAGGGATCCCTCTTAGCTTCACCGCGGGGTTCCAAACCACGGTTACTAAGTCCCCCCACCACGACAAGGTGGAGATCCCACGGGGCGGAAAGCATTAATGAAACATTAATTTTGGGGAAAAATATAAATATTTTAAATGAAATATATTTTTTTAAAGAAAATTAATGCTATAGGTAGCTTCTTTGTCATGGGTTGAGTACTCGTTTTTCGGGAAAACACTGAATTAAAATACACGGTGTTCAAAAAAACTTTGCGTTACTGGCTGACTGATAGACAACTTTCCAACATTACAGGAAAGAATCGTGAGGAAACCTGTATATCTGAGAGTTCTCCATAATGTTCTCGAAATACATGTGAAGTCTGCCAACCCGCACTTGGGCAGCCTGGTGGACTATGGCCTTACCCTTCTCATAGTGAGAAGAGGACAGTTTATATACAAAGCTGATGATGATGCTAATGTTGAGTCGCAGTACCGTTTTGTCGCACGAGCGTTAGTCGCACATCCTTTTGTCAAACAAGCGTGGTACACTCAGTACTTGTACAGATTATAAATAAGGCTGATGATGATGATAGTAGCAGTAACGAGACAGTTGCCTCGTGCGCTAACATTTAATTGGAACAACATAACATATCTTCACGCCTTTTTTCCCAAAAGGAGTAGGCAGAGGTGTATTACACACCTACACTTTGCCAGTTATGTTTCGGTCCCAATGTAATAGGGGGCGAGCCTATTGCCATCTACCGGGCACATAGTTAAGCGAGCGATAATTAGCATTTTTAATACACACATAACTTCGAAAAGTCAGAGGTGTTTGCCCGGGGTAACCCGAACCCGGGACCATCGCCTAGCAGCCCGTTACGTACACCACTGGGCTATCGCCGCTATATTGGAACAAAATTATTTAATTTATTATTTGAATTATAAATCGCGTTCTCTGCTAGTACACCTGTGCCGTGGATACAAAGGTTTCACGTTATTTATTTATTTACTGAGAACAATTATAATCATTTTTACCTGGAAGTGAAAATGAAAATATGAGATGCAGTCTTTCTGACTTATTTCAGACTTAGGATGAGTGATTTGATTTCTTATGATGAGAGCAGAACATTTGTTTTTATCACAATCTTTGATATACATCGAAATATATTATGTACTAACTTGATATAATTATGGTTGCAAGTATAGCATGGGTTTAAGCTGCCAGCGTACTGAACATTGTGCTGTGTGTACTTAGGATAAAAAACATATTTTCCCTCAAATTGCACAAACCAAAAATGGGATGTCAAAAGTACAGAAAAATATAAAAAGTAATAGTACACAAAAACGATATAATAATAGAACACAAACAGAAAATTTATCGTCTATTACTAAATTGTTGTAATGGCAGATTGTTATTTCTGCTCACTAGCAACAACGTTTCCCAGCTGACCAATTGGGAGACGCTTAGAATATGGAAGCCGTCTGCCTCCATAGGTTGACAAAGTAGGTCAAATAAAATACAAGGTAGCAGATGGTGTCAGTGAGCAGCGATAATAATCTAAAAGAAATTTAAAAATAGAAGTGGAAGTGTGTGCCTCATTAGTGCCAAAAGTTCTCTCAGTAGGTATACGTTGCGATTGTTAAGCCGCAACACTGGCAATCTATTTTAGTGTCATCAGCGCCAGAGTGTCAGTTTATAACATCAAACAATCCATTTTCACATAAGAAACCACATTGATAAAAATTAAGTGATAAAAACCGAGACTATGTTCGAGTCGTCCGATACAAAGGTATGTTTCTCTGTGCACAAATAAACGGTGGACATTGTAAACAATGCAACGACAATTTGTTGATGCCCATTCGTGGCTCGTGTTGCTCTCTGTAATGTTGGAAAGTTGTCTATCAGTCAGCCAGTAACGCAAGGTTTTTTTGAACACCGTGTATTCTAAGTCAGTGTTTTCCCGAAAAACGAGTACTCAACCCATGACAAAGAAGCTACCTTTAGCATTAATTTTTCTTTAAAAAAAATATTTCATTTCAAATATTTATATTTTTCCCCAAAATTAATGTTTCGTTAATGCTTTCCGCCCCGTGGGATCTCCACCTTGCCGTGGTGGAGGGGCTCAGTAACCGTGGCTTGGAACCCCGCGGTGAAGCTAAGAGGGATCCCTGAAGTGTACGCTCCACGTGGGCTTGGGTGAAGCCTGCGGAGGATGCGTCCATAAGTGCGGGTGCGGTTCTGTCTGTCCCTCGCAGTCGGGCGCGGTCGCGGGAGGAGAGGCGTGTCGGTGTTGCGTTGCCGCGCGCCCTATCTCCCACGATCAAATGGGGGCGCACCATTTGGTTTCGTTTCGTTGGCTGACATTTAAATTTTAAATTCACAGTTTTAAACGAATTTATTCACTGTTCAGTCCAACTGTTAGGTACATTGTTGAGTGGGATACATATATATATATATGTACGTTGGACACACGATAAATTTGGTTATTTTCTATTGTATAGTAGTTGTGTTTGCGTTTTCACACACTCCAAATAAAATTTACAGTAAACATTTTCATCAACGGATTCCATTATAAAAATAATATTTTTGAAGAAATTTTACCAAAATATTTATTTGCCCATCACACTCGGTACAAAAATCTGGTATAAAGGAACTTTTTTGGGTCATCGTAACACCTCTCTTGTGGGTCGGCAAATATCGAATGCATAACATTATCTATCTATAAATATATCATACATATATTTTTTAATGTAGTGTATTAAGTTCTTTGTAAGTGATATTTCGTTATTAGGTACAACGTTTATTACGACGTAACCAAGCAACTCACTAATCTATATTCCATATGTTACAAATAATTATGTCATCATCATCATCAGCCTGCCGTAGTCCACTGCTGGATATAAGCCTCTCCAATGGCACGCCACTGAGCCCGATTTTCGGCTCTTCGTGTTCAGCCGCTGCCAGCCACTATGCGTATATCGTCACTCCACCTAGCCGGAGGGCGTCCTAAACTACGTTTGCCAAGGCGCGGTCTCCACTCTAGAACACGGCTACTCCATCGGTTATCGATTCTGCGACAGATGTGACCAGCCCACTGCCACTTCAACGTGCTAATTCTCTGAGCTATGTCGATTAGCTTGGTTCTCTGTCGTATCACCTCATTACGAATTCGATCCTTCAGAGTAACTCCGAGCATAGCCCTGTCCATAGCTCGCTGAGCGACCTTAAATTGGTGGACTAGTCGCACCGTCAGTGTCCACGTCTCGGCACCGTAAGTCATAACGGGTAGGACGCACTCGTTGAAGACTTTTGTCTTAAGGCTTTGCGGTAGGGATGACGAAAAGACTCGACAGAGTTTCCTATATGCCGCGCAGCCAAGCTGTATTCTTCTGCAAGCCTCCCTCTCGAAGTTGTTTCTACCCAACTGCAAGGTTTGCCCAAGGTAGACGTACTCCTGAACAACTTCGAGAGGGTCCCCGTTTAGGATAATCGGTTCCGGAGAGACATGTTCATCGAACATTATTTTGGTTTTATCTGTAAGGTCCCAGCCCAATTATGGTCAATTGAAATGCTGTATCTTACTATCGTGTTCGAGGTTGATGCGAGGGAGCGGAATATGAACAACGTTACTTCGAAACAAAGGTTTATTTGCGACTAAAGAAATATTTCGATCGCGGGCGCAGCCGCGCGTAGGCACACACACCAATACATTATGTCTACTCGACAATAACACACATGTGTCCCTACAGTAGCCCCCCTCTTATAAGAAGAAGCTACTTTACAAATCATCACACAAAAATAAAAACCTGTGTATTTTCTATCGAACTGCAGAAGTTTCATACATTTCGGTACATCATTACAATAATTATAACAAGGCCAGCAATGTGGCTCGACTCGCTTTAATGCTGACTCTACAGTGAGATCGTACCGGCGGTGCTTGTTTACATTAAGTGTATAAATTATAAGTAAGTTTTATAATTATGGCTATCAGTTTCAGAGTATGAACATGATACTTATATGCTACTTATTTCTACACCTTTCATACCTGTTACTAATGGTAGTTGCCATGACGACCCGCTCTGCTATATTTAAGTATCGCCCCTTGGGACCCGTCAGCGTCCGTCATGACAACGCCTGAAAATCCTTCCATTGATCACTACTCGCCGTACTTCATTCTTAAAGACTTTAGACATTGCATCATTTAACCACAAAAATACAAAGTCGGTATATCGTTTACAATTACATTTACCCCTCTGAAACACACAAAAAAAAGAAATAAACATTGAATATAAACACAATGTTCACTTTACGCTTTATTACCAATTCGCTGTACGTTTACATGTCCAGATAACGTAAATTTTACAATATGTTTCTTACTGATACACGTCTGCATTATGCGACGTAGCTGCAGGTTGCACGGTGTGCACTTTGACCACCGGCGGTGACCACCCGGCCACGGCGGCTTCCTTACGGAACCAATCTCGCACCCGCTTCTTGCATTGGTTTCGCAACAGAAACAGGCACACAAGTCCTAACAATATTGCGAATACCATTATAATAATTTCCAACCCATTTAATCTTTGGCCAATTACTTCATTAGACACACTTTGTGTAATTGCAACATTGTTATGTTCGGGTTTACTTTGGCTATAACCCATCTTAGACACGTGAATACACAATAAAATATTTACTGTTAGCAAGCAAAGTCTGGCTACAGAATGAATAAAACATACAGTAAAATAATTAACATAAAACTCATGTAAAAATTGATGTGTCAGTATTTGATTCACTAAAGTGAAACATTGCTATATTTCATAGCCTAATTACAAATATTATAATACTGCAATAAAATGTTAAAAGTTATACATTTAGATTGCAACACATATTTTACACAATGACAAAATAAGTAAGTTTCTGTATATGCGACAATAGCGCAGTGGTTAAAGTATCATAAGTATTATTTCGCACTGGTCGAACAATAATAGGTTTGAATTTTATTCACTGCATTACTGTCGTATATAAGGTATGTCACACACAAATACAATAAACACAATAAAATTCAATTACAAAAATAGCTTTTGTATATAGGTTATGAAGTACTACGTGGTGTGGCCCGCAATGCAAACAAAGTGGTATTCAGCTCCTGGACCCAGGTACCTTTCTCCCTGCGAGCCATGAGAGCTGCTTTCAACACACGATGAAATCTCTCTACGGCGCCGTTCCCTTGCGGGTGATAGGCCGTAGTTCTTAATTTATTTATACCTAAATATTGCATTAGCTCAGTAAATAGACTACTCTCAAACTGCCTGCCCTGGTCAGTAGTGACCCTAACAGGACAGCCATAACGCGTTATCCAATTTTCATACAGTGATCGGGCTGTCGTAGTAGCATTAATATCTTTCAATGCGTATACTTCCGGCCAGCCCGTGGAGCGATCTATTACCGTCAAACAATACCTGTAACCCTCAGGTGATGGACCAACTAAATCCACGTGTATGTGTTCGAACCGATCGCTAGCCTGAAACTGTCCAAGTCCAGAAACCGTATGTCTGATAACCTTCGACTTCTGACATGGAATACAGGTTTTGGTCCAATTTCGAACATCGACATTCATATTAGGCCAAAAATACTTAGATGCAACTAATTTCCTTGTTGTTCGATTCCCAGGATGAGACATATCATGAACCACGTGGAATGCCTTTTTCCTAAAGTCTACAGGTAGGTACGGCCTGGCGACGTTAGTTGACACCTCACATGTAATTTCATCCTGACCGTCCGGCAAAACAATTCCTTTAAATTGCAACCGCTCGCTAGGTACGTTGCGCTAATGCTAATTCGAGCGCAGTCGGACATGCAATCGTCGAAACGCGCGATAACGCGTCTGCAACAACATTGTCAGAACCGCTAATATGCCGTATGTCCGTAGAAAACTCACTGATAAAGAGGAGCTGCCTAACTCGTCTAGGCGTCTCTTTATCGCTGGGTTTTTTCGAAAACGCGTATACAAGCGGTTTATGGTCAGTGTAAATAATAAACGGTCTACCTTCTACCATATACCTAAAATGTTGCACTGATAAATATATCCCTAAAAGTTCCCTATCATAGGTACTATATTTTAATTGAGCATCGCTAAGTTTCTTAGAAAAATAACCTAATGGACGCCAGTGTGTGCCGACCCTTATCTGTAATGCGCTACCAACGCAGTTATTGGACGCGTCACACATAATTGCAAGCTCCGCATTTGCTATTGGGTAACATAACACAATTGCATTCTATAGGCTACTTTTACATTTTGCGAACACTGTATCCGCTTCGTCCGTCCACTGAACGAGCGATTTGTCTTTCTTTTTCGCGTTTTGTAAATATCTGTTTAATACTGATTGATATCCGCGGCCCTAGGCAAACTAGACCTATAAAAATTCACCATTCCCAAGAAACGCCTCAACTCGTCAATAGTTTTGGGTTTCGGGAATTCTGAAATTGCCTGTACTTTATTTGGCAGCGGGCTAATCCCTTCTGGCGTAATTTCATAGCCAAGAAATTCTAATTTTGTTTGGCCAAAGCAACATTTCGATAAATTGATAGTAATACCGAACTTATCCAACCGTTCGAAAATCACTTTTAAGTGACGCTTATGAATTTCCGCTGTTTTGCTAGCCACCAAAACGTCATCGATGTAACAAAAATAAAAATTAGAATCTAAATCATCGCCTTCCTGCCTAAATTCTTCTTCTAATCCCTGAAAAACAGAATTATTCATATACCGCTGAAATGTCTGAGCCGCATTTCTTAACCCAAAGGTCATACGCATAAACTCGTATAGTCCAAATGGTGTAGTAATCGCGGTTTTCTCGACATCTTCCGGCGCTACTAATAAATTATGATATGCTCTGTTTATGTCTAAACGAGAGAAAATTGTCTTTTTACCTAGGATGTATGTAAAATCATTAATTCGCGGTATGGGGTACCTATCCGGCTTAGTTATTGCATTCAAGGCCCTATAATCGCCGCACGGACGTAACTGTCCATCCTTTTTAGGTACGACGTGTAGGGGACTTGCCCAAAGACTCTTCGACGGCCTGCAAATACCTAACTCCTGCATACGACGAAACTCTTCCTTGACTTTAACGTACCTCTCGGGTGCTAATGGCCTAGCACGCGCGAATATCGGAGGACCGGTGGTTTCAATATGATGAAACACAGAATAAGGAGGGTTTTCCTTAAAACAAACAGGTTTAGTTATCTCCGAAAATTGTAAAAGTAAATCAGAATATATACTATTGTTATCAATTGTAGTTAACGATGATCCCTTCCACTTTACAATCGATCCTATAACACTTAAACTAGTTGTTTGGTCTAAGAGACGTCGTCCACTTATATCTACAAGTAATTTATTTTGCATTAAAAAATCTGCGCCCAATATCGGCTGACTGACTTCTGCTACTATAAAATCCCAAATGTAGGGACGTCTCAAGCCCAAATTTAATGTTAATATTCTAACACCATAAGTTTTTATTAGAGTTCCGTTTGCCGCGTATAAGTTAAAATTAGATTTATCACTGTACTTGTTTAAACGTTTTCTATTCACTGGTATGACGGACACATTCGCACCGGTATCAATTAAAAATCTCATACCTGTAGTCCTATCACATACTATGAGACGGTTGTGCGTTGTACAACGTCCCGCCACCGGCTGCACGACTTCTAGTTTCCCGACGGCTTCGGTTTGGCCCCGTTCCAGTTACAGGGTTTCACACACTTTGCTGCTTTCTCCCTGTAACGAAAGTGGTAAAAACATAACCAATTAGCATTTTTCCTCTTAGCCGCCAGATTACCGCTCCGCGATGCCGATCTGGATCTCTGGCCAGTCCAGTGATCTGCCCTGGGTCTGCCACGCTCCAATTCATCGAGCCGCAAGCTAATCTTCGCCAATTCCCCCAAGATCAGGTTGGTGTCCGTTGTTCCGCCAGGCGTAGGCTCCTTCAGCGTCTCCGATCCCCTGACCTCAGATATCTGGTTGGGACTTCCTGCCGTGCTTTCCAGCACTTTGTCCGCTACCGCCGCGAGGACATCCAGACTCTCCGACTCCGTAACCGTCAATATGGCTCTCACGGCTGTCGGCAAGTGTGATTGCCACATCAGCCTGAGCGTCTCATCTGGTACCTTTTCTCGTGCCAACTCTCGCATACGACGCAGCAGTTGTGATGGCCGCTGATTACCCAGCTCCATTTCTCCAATGAGTTTTTGTAGTTTCCTGGTCTCGGACTCCTCAAAGACCTGAAGTAATCTCTCCTTCAAGGTCTGGTATTTCCGCGTTTCCGGTGGGGCAAGCAAGAGGTCACTCACTTGCTTTATGGCGCTTTTGCTCAATTTCATCACCACGAGATTTTGTTTCGCAGCATCGCTCAGTTTCTGATTTTCCACGGCAGCCTCGAATTGGACGAACCAGAGTCGCGTTTGGTCCGCCCAAAATTCGGGAATCCGCGAGGCCACGGTAATGCTGGCTAAGGCCTTTTCTCCGCTGTCGCCGCTCACCTCGCATTTTGCTTCCTGCGCACGTGGAACCGAACTTTGAGGATTCATTGTTCAAAATTCTAACACGCTATGCCAACGTAAGGGGTCACCAGGGGTTGTAAACTGTATACGTCGTAAACTGTATGGTCGGGGTCACCAGTTGTAAGGTCCCAGCCCAATTATGGTCAATTGAAATGCTGTATCTTACAATCGTGTTCGAGGTTGATGCGAGGGAGCGGAATATGAACAACGTTACTTCGAAACAAAGGTTTATTTGCGACTAAAGAAATATTTCGATCGCGGGCGCAGCCGCGCGTAGGCACACACACCAATACATTATGTCTACTCGACAATAACACACATGTGTCCCTACATATCCAAGTTCATCCGGAGACCGATGCGAGCAGAAGAATCAGCTAGGCTGCTTAGCCTATACTGCAAGTCTTGCACGGTTTCAGCCATGATAACGATATCGTGTGCAAATCTTAAGTATGAGAGGTACTCGCCGTTTATGTTAATACCGCGTCCATTTCAGTGCAGCGCCTTGAACATATCCTCCATTGCATTTGTGAACAATTTGGGGGAGATAACATCCCCTTGTCTCACACTTCGATGCAGGTGGATAGGTTCAGACTGCTGGTTCTGTACTTGGATGGTCATAGTGTCGCACTGTGTGGATGTGGTCCATGGTGCTATGCCCGCCTCGAAAACCGGCCTGTTCGGGCGGCTGAAACTCGTCGAGTCTACGCGCGAGACGCTTCGTGATGACCCTGGAAAACAGCTTATAGACGTGGCTCAAGAGCGAGTAATTATGAGCGAATAATTATGTAATAGATCTTAATCTTGTAATTAATCAAAAATAAAGCACCACTCGTCGCTTTATATTTAAAAATCACCAGTATTGTCAAATAATTACGCTATTAAGTATTGAGTACAAATATTTATGGCGAAACTGTTTCCTGTTTCCTCAAACTGAAATACACTCACACGAATAAAATATCTCAATGACGTCACACCGTTCATAGAGAAAAACCACGCAATTTACAGGACGAATACTTTCTACGATAAACAGAGTGCTCAATTATATTAATTCTTGACGAAGTCGTGAAATAACTTACGAATCTATACTCTTATACGTCCCGTTTTATTGCTGAACATTGCAGACCACTTTGCCAAATTAGATTTTTGTTCAGAAAACTAATTGAAAAAAATATTTATAAATATGAATGTTATCAAAATTCAGTGCCGAATAAAATTCTTTAAGTACCTGAATCTGTTATAATTTAATATTATTGCATTGTTATACGATGTATACTTACTAATGTAATTATACATAGATCGTCGGAGAGAAAACGCACTATCATTTTATTTTATTACATTTTGAGTAAAGTACCTACTTTATATTTTAATTTTTAATAACGTTAACGGCAATAGGTTAACCCCCTATTACGTGGGACCTAAAATTAATGGCGAAATGTGGGTGTAATACCTATTACGCCTCTGCCTACCCCTTCGGGGATGCAGGCGTGAGTCTATAAAAAAGAAATAACGCAACGTTGTCTCATCTGTGGCAATAAAGAATTTATTAATTTAACAAATACTTACGTTACTGACTGACTGACAGACAAGCTACAGCCGAAACTACTCGGCGTAAGAAGCTGAAATTTAGCATGTATGTTCCTTGGAGACCGTAGGGGTGCACTAAGACGGGATTTCCAGAAATTCCCACGGGATCGGCCAAAACGGGCAATTCGAAAATATGTGCGTGCGAAGCCGCTGGCGTCGACTAGTCATAACATAAACTACAAAAATTAAATAAGTAAGAGTAACAATAGCAAAGGATATTTTTATTAACCTTAAGTTGTCTTAAATACGCTTAATGGTGTGCCCGGTATATGGCCATAGGCTCGCCCCCTATTATATTGGAACCGAAACATAACTGGCGAAGTGTGGGTGTGTAATACACCTCTGCCTAGCCCTTCGGGGATAAATGGCGTGAAGTTACGTTAATATGTTAAGTTTTCTCTGTGGCAATAAATATACCTATCTTTCTTTCTTTTTTTCTATCTTCAATAGTCACTTTTAGTGAACCTGCTACATAGGTGGTTCACTAGTTGGAATGTCGCTGGGTCTAGTCTCGATAAATACAATCCGCGGGAGTGTGCAGAGAGACCACATAATCATATTCTTTCGGCACCGTTTTAGCGTCGAGCGACCAGACTAACCAGTGTGTACCAACGTTATATAGTGGACATCCCATCCATACGTATGAAGCGCTTTTTGCTTCTTCTTTAACTAGCGTAAAGGCAAGGCATGTAACACTGTGGGTACAATCTGTGTGTTTTAAGTCACGGGTGGATATATAAGTAATAATTTAATCAGTAACGAGTGTTTTCCGTTGTAAGGTCAATACGATATAGGAAGACACAGGCCACTCAGTGTACATTGCTCGCACGGGTCTCTGTCTATATATTTTCTTCAAGATAAGGCATTGGTTACAAAAACTGCGCTGTGCTATGTCCGTAGACGTTAAATCTGATAATTTTAACATAACGCTCATAAAAATTGCCATTATAAGTACTTAAACAACACACAATTGCAGGACATCAAGTGAACACAGAAACCGATATATAAAAGTCTTTATAGTATCCATCCAACTTCCTTACGTACTTAATACAACAATACGACCCATAAACATAATCATTTCTTTTTATTACTTATATACACGCATACTAATAAAATTCTCGACCAAATTCTTCAACTCGATTTAATTGCTCGGCGTTCAGAAAGGTTAGCAAAACTAATATTAATATAAAAGTTATGCTACAGTTTGGTACAGAAGCGCTTGAGCCTATGGTCGGTGTTCTAATAAAAAAGTAATCAAATCTAAAAGCCCACCTCCCCCTTGCAACCCTTTCCACCTTATTGACCACTCACCGAACCGGCCCACGTTTTAAATAGCGCACCATTCAGGTTGAATAAATTGATTTATAGTACAGGTATTGGCTTTCTGTTGCCGGACACGTTAAATTCAAATTACTTCTATCGCTGCCTTACTTGATTGCACGGGCGGTTTCCGTAACTCCACGTCTTAGCGCGTATTTTGCGTGTCGCTGCCTTTTACTGACACACAATCCGAGAAAAGGCGAGACTTTGACAACTTACTTACTTACTCCTCTGGCGCAGCGACCCAAAGTGGGTCTTGGCCTCCGATACAAGAGAACGCCATTTATTTCGATCTCGTGCTGCCCCCTTCCAGTCTGTAACCTGGAGCTCTTGCAAATCCCGCTCAACTGTGTCCTTCCACCGGTATTTAGGCCTGCCAACGGGTCGGCGGCCGATCGGAGTACCAAGATATACTTTCTTGACACTACGACCGCCATCCATTCTCTCTAGGTGGCCCAACCAGTGGAGTCTCTGGGCCTTTGTTTCCCCGATGATGTTTGGTTCGGCGATTAGCGTCTCGATTTCGTTGTTTTTTCGGACTCTCCAAGTGCCATCTTCTCTTTGGGTTGGGCTAAGAATCTTACGTATGATTTTCCTCTCCGTCACTAAAAGCTTTTCTTCTTCTTTAAGGGTTAGTGTCCACGCCTCGCTACCATACATTAAGATAGGTCTTATGACGGTTTTGTATATGCGTATTTTGGTTTTCCTGCTTAATAGCTTGGACACCAACACCTTATGCAGGGCTGCACTACATCAGAGAGCATTGTGGATTCGGATGTCGACTTCCTTCTTTCCTTGTATTTGTGTCCGTGATAGTGCACCCCAGATACTTAAAATTGGCAACACCTCGGAACGAAACATCTCCAACGCATAGGTCTTCACGCTTCCGCCTTGTGTTTTTATAGCGTTTCATGTGGAGATATTCCGTCTTGTCATGGTTGATTTCCAGCCCAACCCTGGAGCTTTCTAATGCCAGAGTTTCAACCAAGACTTCCACGTCCTTTTTTGTTTCACCCAATAGTGCTAGGTCATCAGCGTATCCAATGACCCTATGCTGGCCATTCAAATGCAATCCGACGTCCAGTGTCATGACTTTTCGGATGACATGTTCTAGTGCTAGGTTGAACAGCATAGGTGACAGCGCATCTCCTTGCTTTAGTCCGGTTATCACTTCAAACTCTTCAGTGAGTTCCCCTCCGACCCTGACGGGCATCCTACTGGTTTTTGTAACTACCTTAAGTAGGGTGACAAGTTTTCGTGGTATGCCAAAGTTGCTGATTATGGCGTACAGTGAGTCTCTATCAATACTGTCGTAGGCTTTTCTAAAGTCTACGAACAGTGAATGAATGTTCTGCGCGTATTCCCATATCTTTTCCATCAGCTGCTTCAGAAGGAAAATTTGGTCCACGGTGCTGCGATTACGACGGAACCCACACTGATAATCACCTACAATTTTTTCCGCATACGGTTCCAGTCTGTCTAGTAGCGCGTAGGATAACACCTTATACGCTGTTGGAAGGAGAGCGATGCCGCGGTAATTTGAGCAGGTCTTTCTACACCCCTTTTTATGGATAGGACAGATGACGCTCACACTCTATTCATGTGGCTGTTCTTCTAAAGACCAGATCTTGTCCAGTAGCTGATATAATCTTGATTGAATGGCGCTTACACCATATTTCCATACCTCGGCCTGTAAATTATCTATGCCCGGAGCCTTGTTATTCTTCAGCCTCATTATCGCTTTCCTGACTTCTTCAAACGTCAATGGAGCCAAGACCGTGTTATCGTTTGTCTCTAAGTTAGGGATAGCTGGCTGCACCGGTTCAGAGCAATTTAGTAAGCTCTGGAAGTATTTGCGCCACATATTCTTGAGGTCTTCTGAGTCTGATACAAGATTGCCTTCGTCGTCAAGGAGTAATTGCGCAGTGGGTTGGTATCCTTTTTTCATTTGGCGGACTTCCTGGTAGAACTTACGTGACTCACTAGCTCTAATCAGGGTTTCCATATCTGTAATGATGTTTTCCATCTGTTTTCTTTTGGCACGGCGTATGATCTTTCTTGACTGCAGTCTGAGGTTTTTGTATTGCTGCTTCCATCGGGGATCTTGTTCCGCGAGAATGCGATATTTCCTTGTGCTTTCAACACTTTCTTCGCATTCTTCTATCCACCATTTTCTCTTCTTTTTACTTTTCTTTTTGCCTATAGTCTTTAGGCCCACTGTTTTGATGGTATTTTTCATGGTATTCCAAAAGCCTTCTATAGCGTCTATTTCGTCTATTTTCAAGTCCCTGAAACTATTGCTGGTTTCAACTTGGAATCGATCTCGGGTTGTCGGGTCTTTCAGTTTTTCCACATCAAGCATCTCTTCTCTGTGTATTTTTGTTCTTCTCTCTTGGTGCTTATTTTAACTCTCATTTTAATTCTGAGCATGTAATGATCACTATCACAATCTGCGCCCCTGTATACTCTGACATCTTGGATAGTGGTCTTGTGTCTATCGTCGATGAGGACATGGTCAATCTGGTTTATAGTTTTACCGTCAGGGGATTTCCATGTTCCCTTATAGATTTCTTTGTGGGGTTACATGGTGGACTTGATTACGAGCGATTTCGACGCTGCAAAAGTAATAAGCCTTAACCCATTGTCGTTAGACGTACTATGCTTACTGTATCGACCAATTGTGGACACAAAAGCCTCTTCTTTCCCGATCTTCGCGTTGAAATCACCAATGAGCATTTTGACATCATAGCTGCTTATCCGGTCATAGGTCGATTCTAAATCATCATAGAATTGATCCTTTGTCCCATCGCTTGCCATTTCAGTCGGAGCGTACGCGTTTATGATGGTTATATGGGAGAATTGGCTCTTAACGCGCAGAACACAGATCCTTTCTGATATGGCTTCGTAACGGACAATATTGCCTAAGAGATCGATCCAGTTCCATAGACATGGTGGCCGGAGTCTGAGCCGCTATAGAAAAGGGTAGCTTTGTTGTCGATGTTACATTCCCCAGGCCATCTGACTTCTTGCAGTGCCATTATACCTATTCCATAAGTCCACATTTCTCTCATGACCTTGTAAATGGCTCCCGGTCCGTAGACACTCCGCACATTCCATGTAGCTAATCGAGTGTCCGTTGTTCCTTGCCAAATTTCGTTGAGTTTGGGATCAGATCGTTTTCTTCTTTCTCTTGTCGGTTTCGTAACAATGTTTTATTTTTACGTGGGAGGGGCGTTAACCCGCCGCAGAATGCTGGAGGACCACACCCTACTTTGGTCAGCCAGACTTTGACAAAGAGATGTCATGAAAATTAAATTGCGTATAAAGAGACGTGATGATTGCGCGTGGAGAAAATATAAAGGTAGAGCAAGAAAGCTATAAGCGAGTGACAATGTCGTGTTGATAGAAAGAAAAATATGCAATCTGGTCTATGTGCTTCTCTAATACCGTATATCTAATTGGCTGCTTTTATAGTTGACGCACGAAGCTGTTGGACTAGAAAAAGAGAAAGAAGTACCAAATTCACAATTTTTCTCTTCTCGCTGTATCGATAGGACTATTCACTTGGCTCACCTCTACACGCTTCTTGGTTGAAATGTCACTTAAACGAAGGAAATTTACGAAACTCATAGATATTTCATAGTTACTATACATTTTTCTTTTGCAATGTTTTAAGCCTTTCACTGAATTTAAAAATGATTGGTATGGATATAGTTTGAACTCCGCGAATATTTAATCAATGTTCAAACTGTATTCTAACAATTTAATTTCAGAATATTTTTTGTTTTCCTGTGAAGTCAAATTGGTTTTAAAGGATGACTAAACGATTGGTTATATAACATTTCTAGGTTATATATGAGCCAATTTTTTGGTTTATATTTAAATTGCGTAGAACAATAATAGGATTTCGCAGATGCCAAATAAAACATAACAAGCTAAATATGAATTTTATTTTAATCTTATTTTCATAGCTTATCACATAGCTGCCGAAGCCCACACTCAACATGCGTGATAGAAACGTCGGGTGAGAAACACAGGTATTTCTACCTTAAATGATAAACCAACTTGTATGAAGTTATGGTTTTGAGTGAAACGGTTATGATTTATATTAATAGTAAGAACATACAATAGGTTTTATAGTAGTCAAATACCCCATTGCTACTGCAATCGTTCATTTAAAACGCTAAGTTATCTGAACCTTAGTACCGAGCTCAGTACAGACATGGACCATATAATTTATTAATTTCTCTGCGATATCTCGACAGTCGGACAAAGCTAATGATGTGTTTTATTATTCTTTATAGAGTACCTCCTGGTTCATTATTTATACATCCGACCGGGTCGTAGTTTCGTATGGGTTTGAATTCACTGTGATCATGGTCATATGCATAATATTTATGCATATGACCATAATATTTATATTGCTAGCTGTTTCCGGGAAAGTGTTATTGTGAGTGTCTGCCGGACTGCAAACTATGTATTTTAATATTGGGTAAACATTAAGGACTTGGCTAGAGGTTGGGTAGAGCAAAGATACATTAAAAGATTAGAATTAAGATCTACATATTTAATAAACAAAATAATAGCACATTACAACGTTACAGGGTTTTTGCATGGTTATTTCTACGCAAAGACAGAAGTACAATTAGAACCAACTAGTTAAATGGTTTGACAATCTCTGCAACAACTCGCATTAATCACACATTTCCGTGTAGAAAGTCGTAACCTACATATTGATACCAGCACTTCACTGCAAATATACTTACACTACAAAATATATTTCATTTCCAACATGCTCATAGTGAATCAAAATCCTGAACTTTTCAAAGCGTACCAAAAGAGTCTGTGTGCGTCAGTCAATGCAGGTTTTCAAAAAAGGCTCGATAACGCGAAGCTGGTTAAACAAGAAAAATATTCCAGTTGAAAGCTGCTTATTTAATTAGGCAAACAGAGTACGTGACGTATCGCACGTTGCACGAACATGGCTACCTGTTGTATAGCAACGCTGGCTGAATTGACGCGTTCACGGACATGATGGCTTTTTAAGAGTATTATATTACAACGTTACAGATAAAACATGGAGCTTTATTGGTGTGAAAGCGCCTCGTTTTTACTGTTTTACGTGATGAAAAATTAGGACATCCTTTTCTATTTTATGAAGTAAGGAAGGTTTAGATTTAGGACGCTTAATTTGGTTAAATACATATTGTAAACAATAGTTTTGTAAAGGTGAAGCAGTTTATTTCTCTAATTACGACTGAGATAAACAGATAACGATATGTTGGTGTCCGTCCTATATAGAAAGGCTCCCTGCATTATGATGCGTTCAGGAGTATGATAATTTGGTTTGGTATGTTAATGCTAAGCTACATATTATATTACCTTAAATTAATATTGTTACGTAGAATGCGGCATAAATAATTAGACATGACGCAGACAAACAAGATATCGAATCGGGTCGTTTCCAAACATCATAACTACTGCCATTCCAATTAACCATGGCAGGTTTAGAATAGCTTTCAACGCTTTACCGAGTACGATAATCTTTGGCGATTAGATATTCAAGCAATAGAATTTTAAGGTTAACCTGGACAAGTGTTTTGTTTAAATAAAGTTTGTAATTGAATGTAAATCCTTTTTTGCAAGAGGCTTTATAAATAATAATTTATACTAATACCTATTCAACTTTCTCATGTACAACAATCATAAATGTGTGAATCTTACAAATTCTCCCAAATTTTTCTTCCTACTAATAATTTACGTTTTGAGTCTGGGTGTTTTGCATCCCTTGATTAATTCAATGATGAAACTCATAAGCCGTTCGTAATTTAGAGTACAATTTGAGTGAACATTGAATATAGAATAGAAAAAAAGATATATTTCTCGTAGTTCAGTTTCCACTTCCATCAAAATTAAATGAAAATATGCTAAAGGTTACCTTACAATTACTATTTTCTTGCCACGTTTGTGCCAGAATTCCTTATTTTCCTAATTCTAGAATGTCGCTAGCATGTAGCTATCGGAAGCCATAAAAAAGCATATTTAAATGGCAGCTTATCTGTGCCATAGCTACGTACTTTGTGGTCAGTATTGTCAAACCAAGCTTCCCAACCGCCTTAATACTATCACAGACACACATACATAACGTCACGCCTTTTATCCCCGAAGGGGTAGGCAGAGGTGTATTTCTACACCCACTTTTTGCCAGATATACTTTAGTCCCACGTAATAAGGGGCGAGCCTATTGCCGTACCGGGCACATTTCCAGACTCCGTGCTGCTACTGAGAATTTCGTGAGAGAAAAACCCAATAACACTGCCCGACCCAGGAATCGAACCCGGGACCTCCCGATCCCACGCGCACATATATGCCGCGAGACCAACGAAGCAGTCGTATAGGGTTTGATGTCGAGTTTACCGTCTCTACGCAAAGATGGTATTTGCATCGTGTTATCCCTTAGTCGCCTCTTACGACACCCACGGGAAGATAGGGGGTGGTGACACTTGTATTCTATGCCGTCAACCACACGGTCACTATCACAGAACAAAACCTATTTAACATTTGCTTCTATTTTTCGCTTTTATAACTTACCGCAGTCGGAAAATATTTTCAGGAAACTTTATTGCTCACGAAACAACATTTTAAATCTTACTCTTCAGCGAAATTCCTACGTCACAGACTTTAGTACGGAAGCTATTTATAACATTACGAAAAATAGTGCTAGCAGTTTATTTCTCTTATTACGACTGAGATAAACAGATAACGATATGTTGGTGTCCGTCCTATATAGAAAGGCTCCCTGGATTATAATGCGATCACGGGTATGATAATTTGGTTTGG
This sequence comes from Euclidia mi, assembly GCA_944739405.2. Taxonomy (NCBI): domain Eukaryota; kingdom Metazoa; phylum Arthropoda; class Insecta; order Lepidoptera; family Erebidae; genus Euclidia; species Euclidia mi. Next base: position 15,668,110 of record OX123207.2, read on the forward strand.
CATCAAAGTCAAAGTCCAAGTTAAAATCATTTATTCAACTAGGTCACAAGGTTATGCGTATGAACGTCAAATTTTTTAAGTACATTACTTAATGCTTCTACATTTACATTTACTGCCTCGTTCGCAAAGCAATAGGTAGAACCACGTGAAAGAACGGGCATTAAAACTCGTAGCCACTCTTTTTAATCGCCAGTATTATGGTACATATTTTGTTTTTGTAAGGAGCTGCTACTGTTTCACATTGTACTAAATTACTTGTAAATAGTAAATAGGTGGAGTACACCACGACAAGGTGGAGATCCCACGGGGGGGATTGTATAATTATAATACCTAAACAATTAATGCAGTTACTAAATTATGTGCCTTCCAATGTGAATATTGTGTAAATATTGTGTTTGTTGTAATTGGTATGTTATTGCTAAGCTACATATGTATATTACCTTAAATTACTATTGTTACGTTGAATGCGGAATAAATAATAAGACATGATGCAGACAAACAAGATAACAAATCGGTTCGTTTTCAAACATCATAACAACTACCATTTCAATTAAACAAGGCAGGTTTAGAATTATAGATTACTACGCGTTACCGAGTATGTACTACAATCTTTGGCGGTTGAATTTTCAAGCAATAGAATTTGAAGGTGAACCTGGACAAGTGTTTTGTTTAAAAAGCTTTTAATTGAATGTAAATCCTTTATTGCAAGAAGCTTTATAAATATGTACAGGGTTCCCACCAAGTACTTAGGGTCCCAAGCCAACCTCACCTGCAAGTGGTGCACCTGCCGATCAACGGACGAGGCTCTGGCAAACAAAATATCCCGATAAGCGGCAATAGGCTCGCCACCTATTACGTGGGATCAAAACACTGGCGAAAAGTGGGCGTTTAATATGCCTCTGCCTACCCCTTCGGGGAAACAGGCGTGAGTCTATGTATGTATGTATGTACTTTATAAATAATAGTATGTATATACAAATTCTACTTTAGCAAAAGCACAAAGAAGTTCTCGACCGCTCAGCGCATTGCAGTCCAATAAAGCTGCACATCCAGCCGAAAGTACGAAACAGGTCAGCGCAGCTTGAGGTACATATTTCCTACCTAAAACCTCAAAGTAACTAAGACTTTGAAAGTGACATTGGTGCCCCACGTTGGGCGCCAATATAATGTTTTAAGCTGACTTCACACTGCGCGAATGTACGGCGTGCGCTCGGCGTTCACTCTGCGCCACAAAGTGAACTTCGGCAAGCGCGCGCTCGAGGAATACGCATGCCCAATGTGAGACCAATCCAAAAATATTCTGACACTACAATAATAGTAATAGTTCAGTGGTATCTTCTCGAGGTAAGATTTAGATTCCGAAGTTTACTAATGGCGGGGCAAAGCGATAGTATAATCAAGAGTAAATAAATCTTCAGACTCGCCTGGAGAATGATATTTGTGTTTAGTTTTCTTGCACAACGCTCGGCTGCCCATCTTTGCATATCTTCGTACATCTCTGGAGCACCCACAGCCTTAAATGCAATGAGCCCAATTGTTTCTTGAATCCGTTAACTAGAAAGAAACAATTGAAAAACATCACGATTGCATTGTAAGAGGGGTTGGCGAGCGAGTTAATTAAAATTAAACTACTCAATTAATTGTATCTTCATTTATTTTGTTTGTAGCGTTTATCAATGCTCGATTGTATTTATCAATGTGTTTTGTGTATTTATCTAATTAGATAGTTTTGTGAGACAGCTAATGATTTTGAATGTTTTCGCCAAAATTTTACTATTTTACCATATTAATATAAAAGCCATCAATAGCCCAGTGGTGTAGGTAACGGACTGCCGAGACGCTAGTCTCGGGTTCGATCCCCAGGTACTCACCTTTAACTTTTCGAAGTTATGTGTGCATTATAAATTTATTATCGCTCGCTTAATGATGTGCCCGGTAGATGGCAATAGGCTCGCTCCCTAGTACATTTGGACCGAAATATAACTGGCGAAGTGTGGGTGTGTAATACACCTCTGCCTACCCCTTCGAGGATAAAAAGCGTGAACTTATAAAAGTTTAAATTGAAATATACAAAAGTTTAAATTGAAATACAGAATAAGTGGGACGCTGGAATAATATGTACTTACATAGGTAGTGTTGTGTGACGGTAAAAGTAATTTGATTCGTAAAAAAATAAGCATGAAACGTGATAATTACAACTATTGCCCTTTTATGGCATTACAAAACAAGTCGACTATAAATCAATTATTTTGTGTGACCATGTGAGAATTGGAACGTAACGAAGTAAGTCGCTGTTATTACTATTAAAATAAACAAATTTGAGACGATTTAATAATCTGATCACCTTAGCCGAGTATAAATTAGTGTCTCTGCCATAGCCGACAGACATACTAAACAAGTGCAAAAAACATGCTGTTACGCACTTATGTTATTGTACACGTCATTTATTTATTTTATAATAACTTTATCCAACCTAAAAACTTACAAAACTCAGTACTCACCAATTTCACTCGTTTCGATAATCGAACGTCCATCACTAGAACCGAGTATAACTCTACGACTGCATGTATTTGTGGTCGTGGGAAGATTCGTATTGTGTCTGTGTGTGTGAGGCGCCGGCGGCTGCCCACAAGATTTATTCCTACTTAGTGATATTAAGCGAGATATCCTTGCGAAGGCAGCGATAGCCGAGTGGATATACCAACAGACTGCCATGCAGAGGGTATCAGGTTCGAATCCATGGCGCACACCAATGACTTTTCGGAGTTATGTGCGTATTGAATTGTTAATTATCGCTTGTCCCGTGCCTCGGAGAGCACGTTAAGCCGTCGGTCCCGGTTGTCAGGAAGATCTTTGACAGTCGTTACAGGGCGTCAGTACCTTCTAAAATAAACTGACACTAGTCTAAACCATGGAATATCGCTATCCCTTCGGGTTGCGGAGGTCAGACAGGCAGTCGCTCTGTGGAAAAGCTAATATTCAGCCAAATCCGGTTAGACTAGTAAGCGGACCCCAGATTGAAACTGGGATAACGCTAAGAGAAAGAAGAATCCTTGCGATACCGGAGCGCTGCGTCCGCGACAAATATGTATAGCAATGCGTAAGTTTTCTTATTTTAATTTGCTTGGGTTTTAATGCGCTTTGTTTTTATGGGGTTTGTTTGTGAAGATAAAAATTGTACCTATTTTGTTTCTTAATGTGTTTTTGTAAGATGAAAATGGTCGGTAGATGTGATTATGGGTGATTTTGTTGGGGGTAATATTAAAACTGAGTCGGTTGCATAATAATACAAAAAAAATGTTTATTTCTTTTTCACAAAGGTACCGAACATATTATCGCAAATATATATTTTCATCAATACAGTGCACTATTACATAAAAGTTCCTATGTGGGAGACTGGTGCCTGCACTAAGACAAAAACCTGTGCTAGGGATTACCGGGCAGAAATGTTGGTTTTACACTAATTACATACGATTACCTAATATTTATATGTAATTTCAAATATACTGCGGGTGCAGAATGCTCGGCATGGGCGATGCGTGATGTACCGTGCCGCATAGTTAAGGTTTTATTTTGAAGATAATATGAAAGAATGTCATTTATAGTCATAGCATAGTGGATAAACTACCAGACTGTTACGCAGATAGTCTAGTCCTAGTCTCGAATTGAAACCCACGGCAAGCACCTTTTTTCGAAGTTAAGCGTGCATTAAGTCGTTAGCTTTTATCACTGTGTAGAAGGAGAGGGAATATATTTTCAGGAGACCTGCATATCTGAAAATTATTTGCAATGTTTTTGAATGACGTGTGAATTCTGCTCACACTCGCGTAGTTGACTACTTACGTAAGTACAGTCGAACAACTTCCCGCTGGATCACCATAAGGGCGAAAATAGCTCAGCAAGACATCGTCGCTTCCAGTGCTACTTTACACACACATTGACACTCGTATACAAAACTAGTTTCAAGTGTGCCTCAAACCTATGAGCGAGCCAAGAATTTTTTTTTACTAGTCCACCGCCGACTTGTTTGATTGCAAACTTCAAACTTCAAAATCTTTATTTGCTTTGAATGTATGTACATGGTTGAGGTGTCACATAGATGGTTCGTTCTAATACATTCTGCTCATTGAACATGCAAATACATTTATTATTAACACAAATAAAGAGAACATTACAGATGCTTTTACAAGGATTTCAATTACAAGATACAATTACAAAGAAAAATTTCAATTACAGTGGTTTTTACGACATTACCTACAAATCATCATTTAAGAAGTCTGTTATACTGTAGTAACATTTTTCTATTACAAATTTATTCAAATATTTTTTTAAATTTGCACAGGTTTTGGTTCTTGATGTCATCGGGTATTTTGTTGTAAATAATTGGGCCCATGCACACAATGCTTTTTTTTAATAAGGCTGTCTTATAGTCTCCTTTATTAAGGAGGTATTTGTACTTAGTTCTCAGCAGTGCTGAGCGTTTACTGATTTCAGACATATTAGTGAATAAGTGAATATTGGTTTTGACAAATATAGCTACTTCTAATATATAAAGACATGGGAAAGTTAGTATTTTAGGGATTTAAATGCAGGAATGCAACTGTCAGTTATTTTTAAACCTAACATGGATCTTAAACATCTCTTTTGTGCTTTGAAAATTGTTTCTCTCTCGCTACAATTCCCCCAGAATTTCACACCACATCTCAAAATTGACGCAACAAGGCCATGATATGCTATAAGCAGAGTTTCAATATTTACTTTTTTTGACAAGTTATAAAGAGCATAAGCAGAAGTACTAAATTTCTTGCATATGACTTCTGACTGTGGCTTCCATGTTAACTGGCTGTCAATTTGTATGCCTAAAAATTTTGTTGTGCTTACTTCATTTATTGTTTGGCCATTGTAACTAATATTAAAGAGCTTATTTTGCAGTTTTTGATAGAAATGCCTAACATTCATTTTATCAAGGTTTATGAGCAGGTTGTTATTAGTCATCCAGTTAACTATATCTGCAAGAGTATTATTGATGTCAGCCTCATAGGATTTTGGTTCTAGACATTGAATTATGGCAGTACTATCATCGGCGAAGAGTATCATTTGCTGTTGAGTGTGACGTGGGAGATCATTGATATATAACAGAAAGAGCAATGGTCCGAGGACACTCCCCTGAGGAACTCCGTGTTTAATTTCTTTACCATCAGATCTGTAATGAACTTCATTTTTAGTTTTGTTACATATTCTTGTTATAACAGTATATTGCTGACGGTTGCTAAGATACGAATTTATTAATTTAATATGTAGCCTCTGATGCCATAATAATAAAGTTTGCTCAACAAGACATCACGTTTTACACAATCGAATGCACTCGACATTTCAGTGAAAATAGCGCATGTAGGTATCTTTTTATACACATTTGTCATTATTTTAAATAGTAAATCGTATATGGCCATGTTAATACTTTTGTTTTTTCTAAAACCTTTTTGCTCATCGCGTAATATATTAAATTTTGTTAAAAAGGAATAAATTGCTTTGTACAATATTTTTTCAAAAATTTTAGAGTATACAGGGACTAATGCGATGGGCCTATAATTACGTATATCATCTTTACTGATTTTTTTATGTAGTGGTTTCACTAGGACTATTTTAAGACTATTAGGGAAGATACCTGTGCTAATACATAAGTTAAAGATATGATTTAATGGTGTCGCTACGCTATCAGCCACGAATTTGACTACTGGTGTACAAATTTCATCATAGCTGCGGCTATGACGAAATTTGTACACCAGTACTCTTGGTGTTTTTTAATGACTTTATAGCAATTATTACATCTTGTGGGACCACTTAACACACTAGAAATTCACTATTTATGCCACCGCATAAATAGTGAATTTCTGATGGGGCTTATAGCTGCACTAGTCATATTTTTGGAAATATCTGTGATATTGTCAATAAAAAAAGAATTAAAATAATTTGCCATTTTTTTGGATCTTTAACCAATATACCATGTCAATCAATTTGCAAAATAGATTTTCTCGGCATTGTATTGTTCTTTATGACCTGCCAGGCAGTTTAAGATTTATTTTCAGATTTTCTAATCATATTACTATTCTGGACCTTTTGAGTAAGTTTTATAATCTTTTTTAGTTTTTGTGAATAGTTTTTGAACCTATTTTTATTTTCTGAAGTTGGTTTTATCCTGTATTGCCAAAGTATTTGCCTTTGCTTTTTGCTACAGAGTTTTATTCCCTTTGAAATCCATTTGTGCTTTTTGTTAGATTTTATTGTTATTAATTTAAATGGAAAGCACAAATCATAAAATAATTTGAAATCTTCTAAAAAGTGATTATAAGCTTTATTGGAATCATTGGCATTGTAAACATCTCAAAATTTTAGGCATTTCATATATTTATCAAATTTTGAAAGATTCTCTGAAGATATATCTCGCTTTCTTATTCGCACATATACGGTTTAATCATTCTCATAATGAGAAGAGGTCTGTGCCCAGCAGTGGACTACAAAAGGCTAAAAATAAAATGATGTTATTCTTGGAACGTTAGATATTTTAAAAAGTACAAAGTTTCTGGGTACTTTGTGGACCCTCTTGACGTTATATTGAAATACTCGTATTTGTTTCCAAAGTGCGTAGGTACCTATCAAGCACTAACGGTCTGTACACTGCACTTCAAAACCTATTTCGATTTCCATGCCGAATAAATATGGTTAAGAGTCGCGCGTCTGTGGTGCGTACAGCATGTAGCACCTACGGTGCTACGGCGTAGACATGGTGTAGCAGAAGCGTAGGCAATACTTCGATGAAAAATTAACACTTGACGTTGCGGAACGACGGAACGGAACGGAGAAACGGATTTGATCTTTTCCTTTATATTATTACTGGTTTAATTAGGAATAGTTAAATCTCGGCACACATCTACCAATTATCATTTCTGCACCATATGAGGTCGACTATTAGGTTTAGAATGCCATTGGCATCAAGTCCTCATATGAACATAATTCATTTTGCGTATGAATAGAAAAAAATAAGTTTTGCATTTGTCATAGGATACAAATTTGGTTTAAGGGTATAACGTAAAGCTAGTTATTTTAGTTTGTGGGTCGTAGTCCTAGTTTTGTGGCCACCACATAGGAAAAGTGCAGTTACATATATATTCTTTCGGGCTTATCTGGTATACTATTGGTCGCACGGAGAATTTCAAAAAAATGTTTGGCCTCGAAACTTTTAGGTGGAAAACAAAAAGAAGGATCCCAAATAATTTAACATTTTAATGGACTATGTTATGTCATGGAAATTATTACTGCACAGCACAGTCCATTTCTAACACATGCCATTTTTAATGCAAAAGCTGCCATAATGTGATTAATATTTAATTCGCAGAAATTAAGAACATTTGAAGCGTATCTTAACTGGATTTTTCTGAAGAGTAATATTACAAGTGAAAACGTCAAAAAAAATTAAATACAAGTCGATGTCCTTTATGACAAAATTGTTACATAATTGAGAGTTTTTTAAATTCTTCATCGTTTTTCTCATGAAGATAAATATAAAGGTTTTTCTGAACGTGTCGTTGATACTATATCATACTAAAGACAATACAAGCAATACGCAAGTACTTTATTTTTAATCCAAAGATAAAGATAAAGATTGATTTATTTGTGAGAATACAGTCAATAAGGTCTTACAATAAAATTGTGTTCATGATATTCTACTGCATTAACAGTGTACAAATATTTAGTGCATACAAAGATATAGGTATTCAATTCAAGTTAATTCTTTCATAAAAAATTACACAGTACATAATGTCATTATTATACAATATTAAAGTCCTTTAAATTAGAATGTCATAAAAAAGCATAATGTTTAATTAAATTACATATTGATTCTAAAGTATTATATTATCAGATTACCTATACAATATTGTAGTGGCGTTTACTATGATATTATGAACAGTCTTTATATATTCCTATCATTAAAATGTTCGGTAATGTTATAATAGGTCTTATTTAATAGGAATTTATGCAATGCTGATCTCATTCTATTTAATGAAAGTATTTTATATTTGTCATTTAGTTTGTTGTACAGTCAGATTCATAAATATATATACATTTACGTTATTTTATATGGTTATATTGTCCAAAATTGTTATAATTTTTCTTATGTTTAAGGATTTTTACACAAGAAAATCTTGCCTAAATCATAATTTATAAATTAAGTATAATAAACGAGGAGTTTTAATTCAAAAAAGTCTCAGGAAAGATGTTGAGGTGTGTAGCTACTTTTAGAGCTGACTGTACACGCGTACGGCCATGCAGTACGCGTTGTGACTAAACACATTGATGCGTACATTTAATTAATTTATATGGTGACCCGGTCGAGACACTACAGCGTTGTGCTTCTCGAATAAATAACTATTTTGGTGTACAAGTAAGCAGATTTCATAGAGGTACAGACAGGGTAAGGGCAGAATATTGAATTTTTTAAATAGAGGTTTACAGCTGTCTAATGGATCAGCTCCAGCAAGTGAACGGACACACTATTTCTGGGCTCTGAATATTTTTAAGAAATCAGTTGAATTACTCCATATTATAATCCCGTAGCGGAGTAGAGATGAGACATAACCATGATAGGCGCATAGTGTAGCGTCTATAGTTTTTTTTTTATAGTTTCAGGCGGCAAACGAGCAGACGGATTGCCTGATGGTAAGCAATTACCGCCGCCCATGGACACAAGCAACACCACAGGAGTCACAAGTGCGTTGCCGCCCCTTGGGGTTGGGAAAAGGGAAAGGATAAGGAGTGGGATGAGGAGAAGGAATAGGGGATAGGGCCTCCGGCACTCTCACTCACCGAACGAAACGCAACAGTGTAGATTCTGTTACTTTACGTCGATTTTCTGTGAGAGGGTAGTACTTCCCCGGTCGAGCCGGCCCATTCATGCTGAAATCAGCAAGGCTCTACCTAGTTGTATTTGCCTAATATGTTTGTATGTAGTTGCTATTTGCCTAATACGGTTAAGAGCATACACGAATCTATCCAATTTAGTACATAAGTAGTCAATATGCTGTTTCCAACTGCAAAGATTGACAATTGTTATCCCTAAGAACTTAGTGTGAGCAAGCTTGTTATGTCGAAAAACGAAAATAAACAATTTATATGTTAAAAAGCCAATTTTTAAACCAATCGCATCGCCACGCCGTCCCTTCAACAGTACAATTTAACAAGGGAAACGAAAGCAACCTACTATAATAAGCAGAAAGCAGAAAGGTGCAGCTGCTTCATGCATTGATGCAGTAGCCGCGCTCATACTCGTTTGTTGACAGAAGTGTCACAAACGGCCTCGAACCCGGGCTCATTTTAGTTTTATTGTTCAAGCTCGCCAGCCAAAGATGGAGGTAGCCATTCCCCTCTTTTCTCCCCTCCCGGTCAGCGCGTCTGTCCAGCCGAGATTGCAGTGTTACACCTAAATTGATTTAAAAAAAATGTCATTTGAAAGTCCCCGTATTCAGTTGACCGCTGCTGGTTTTTTTATGAAGGTGTGTATGGATTTTCATGTGCGGATAAATTTTTTTATGTGTGTGTGATGGTGAGTTTGGGGTATAAGGAAATTGTGTTTGTAATATACTGTAATATACAGAGATAAAAACCTCTTTTTACTCTTCGTTTCGCTTTTTGTTATTTCATGGTTGCTTACTAAAAACGTTTTATCGGTTTGATTGTATTATGATAAGTATTGAGTATTGCATTTTTATTGCCAGTAAGTGCTTAACGAAGACTACCTACGAATATACATATTTACTAAAAATACAAACGAAATAATAGATGGTAGAATACGAAATTTGAAATTCTATGTCTTTGAAAATTTGAATTCATGAGGTGTGGGGCCTTTACAAACATTAAAACAACGACTTGGAACAAATATTTCTGGACAATATGATTAATTATTTGCCCATATGGGTATCAAATCCACGACAGGAGACGCACTGTCCCTTAAACCACTACTATACCTGCAGATTAATACCGAATGACCAAAGCTTTACACTATCGCTAGTTCAAAAGTTTTTTTTTTTGGGTACCTACGTATTTGTTATAGAATAATTCAATATTCTGCCACATACACACAACACCATTTAGTACCAAACTATGCAGAGCTTGTACTATAGATACTAGGTAATGGATAAACATTCTTATGTATATTCCATTTGTTTAATCTTTATATATTTACAAGCGTGACCTTATGAGATTATGCAACAGAAATCTCAAATGTATATTAATATAATATTATCTACTTAGTGGTAAAGAATATCAGCAATAATGGTTTATAATTTATTTAATAATAATAATAATAATAATAAAAACTTTTATTGACATAAGATATTATACACAGATTTACAATAACTCTGCCTCCCGTGGTAGTTAAAACTGTGTTACGGGAGACAGCGCCTTCTCCGAAAATATACACACAATAGTACATAATATGTCGATAAAAATAAGAAAAGCAAAAAAAAAAAAAAGTGTGGTTAATAAAATAAACTAAAATTTGAGATCTTATGCATAAACAAGGGTGTGTTGGGTGTGTGTGTGTGTGTGTGTGTGTGTGTGTGTGTGTGTTTGTGCGTGTGTGTGTGTGTGCGTATGTTGTGCGTGTGTGTGCATTTTTCATTATTGTAGTAACTTTTCGGTAGTTGAATAGTTACATGTGAGAAGCCAGGATTTGATTGTAGATTTAGATTGGTTTAATGTTTGCGGGTGTATTTGTTTAAATTTGTTGACTTTATTATAAAGACGAGCTGAAGCGATGTAAAATTGCCTACTTGCTAGAGTTGTACGGTGGGATGGTATATTGTAAACATATGTCCTCCTACCCCTGTCCGTAGCAGTGCTCCGAGAGGTAGCTTTCTTTTTTAAGACGGCTTGTAGTATATATAACTATTATTGAAGTACAGAGTACGTTAATGTATTAATCGAAGGGTTGGTGGCGCCACTAGTCACTGTTTACATCGAGCTCCCGTATTATTGTGTTTAAAAAATATTATAAGTGATTAATAGAACTATATCTGTGACTAAAAGTGTATATAAGTGAACAATATACATTGACAAAGTGAAGGATAAAAGAATCTTTGCATATAATACGAAATATTTTAAATAACACAAATAAACGACAAACGGTAAAACAAACGAAATATGACAAAAGAAAGTGTATATACAGAAAAACTATTTACAAATCAAAACAAGGAGGAATAACCGTGTAAAAGCTATTATGTGAATATAAAACAGTGAAATAGCAGTGACTTTGCATTTTGTAAGTAAAGGAAAATGCCGAATCATTCTATGCGATCCATAAAGCATAGTGACATCTATTAGAAAGTCAGTAAACACGATATCCACGGGCTATTAAAACTAAGTTGTTCTTACATCAAATGTAATAAGGATCCGAGGACTATGCTTGTAATTCCATCTACTAGAATATTGAATGAACTAGAGACTTAAAAAAATAGTCGGCAAATTTGGATTTAAAGGTATCAGCAGCTGTGGCGTCTCCGTAAAGCACGCGGCTTCCAATACTGGTGACTCGAGTTCGAATAATAAAATAAACATCACCCTAAGTAGTGATGGTGAGTTTGATATGGACGCATCGCTACATTGAAAGATGAAATACAAAAACTAAAATTGGAGTTGCAGTCAGCTAACGCAGAAATTGATTTATTAAATACCGAAAACTACACACTAAAAATAAGTTAGAAACATGTGAAAACAAGGTAAAATTATTGAAAGCAATAGGAATTTCAGAGTTCCCCAGCGAAACATGCAAAACGCCAAAAAAAATCTACTCGCCTAGACCTCAACGTCGCATTTGTACAATAGCTAATAAAAGTAATGTTGTTCAATCAATTATGAATTCCCCTGAGTTATTGTCGAATGAATCAGTAAACAGTATTCAAGTACACACACCCAAAAGTACTCAGCCAAGTAAGAATACAAAAAAGGTCTTGATAGATTCTGTTGAAGGGGCCAAAAATGCAAAATGTCAAAATATAACCACCGCGGCCTAAGGAACAGGTACACACAGTATGAAAATTACAAGTTCAGCGCTAACATAAAACCTGGAGCGAATATATGTAAATACATAAACAGCGCTCTAGACATATATTTTTATGAACATTTTTTTTAATATTTCGTATAGGAAAATAAATACTAATTACAAAAAATCAATAATAGGGCATAGTTCTCAGATTAAAACACAATTGTTACCTCGTAAAGGCACCATTCCATATTATTTCTCTCTGATGAATTGTAACAAATCAAAAGATAATAAAACTAAATTAGATATGGAGCAAAACAGTACTAAAATTTGTTTTCGATAATAACGGAACACACTGTTCTACACTAAATATTTATCATCAAAATATTTATGTGGTATTACAAGTAAAAAAGATGACCTTGAAATATATGTAAATTATTTGTCTTATGAACTCCATTATATATGTATTTCAGAATGAAACACAAGTAAGTCAGTTTAACTTAAGTAATTATAAAATGGTGGCTTATAACACTAGGCTTAACAAGAAACGGGGAGGTACTTTGAATTTGACAACACTTGGTAGAAAAATAGAGGACCTGCAAATATGTAAGATGTTTTTTTTTATTACTGATAGGCTAGCGTTTGATCATGATCTCACCTGATGTTAAGCGATGATATGGTCTAAGATGGAGCACGCTTACCTAAAAAGTACCTATTCACTCGCGACTTGAAAACACCCAGGTTGTACTCATCAGGTAACACAGACTCGAGTAAAGATTTCCACACCTTGGCGGTACGCATAAGAAAGGAAAAAGCAAAGCGCTTCGTATAAAACTGACTGTTTTGAAGTCTGTGGAGTCAAAGATGTAGAAACAAATTTGTGTGTTATTTGTTGTTATAGAACGCCTGCAAATATTTTTTTTACAATTTTATGAATAGGCTTGAAAAGCTACTACAGCATTTCCTAAATAAAAAATGTTTGATCTGTGGTGACTTCAATATTAATTTATGTAAAGATGGCATTAGACTTAATTCTTTTTTATCACTGCTAATGTGTAATAATTTTAGGTATCAAATAGACTCACCTACTTTTAGGCAAAATAAATCTGAATCGTGTATTGATAATATCTTGACAAACTTACCAGATAATTGTATTATGAACACAAATGTTGAACATAATGGGCTGTCTGACAGGCACGCTGGGCTATTTTGTGAAATTCGCTTAGAAATTGTTGAGCTTAAAAACCGACCAAATTATGTGCTGCTATGCAAAAGTTATAATGATAATAACAAAAAACAGTTTAGAGGCAAAATATTAGAGACAAACTGAAGCACTGGCATAAACACGTTGCAAATTTAAAAACATACATTCAACAATATTTAAAAAGCGTATAGTAAAATTTAACATTAGAAGGAATGGCAAATCTAAATGGAAAACAAACGGAATAAGGACAGCTAGTAAAACGAATTCTCAACACTATAGATAGGACCCAATGTGATAATTCAGTGCTGGAATATCGGAACAGATATAACAGACTACACAAAAAGGTTGTTAACGCTGCAAAACGACATTATGTTAGGAAACAGATAGAAAAGGCACCAGATTCTAGTAAGGAAATATAGAAAGTAGTCAATTTGCAGCGCAACGGCGATAAGACATTTAATGATGAGCAAATTTGAGTTAAAGTTAACAGCACAGTTACTAGCAATGCTTTAAATGTAGCTAATATATTTTCATTGAAGTTCGACAACTCTGTACGATTGACTTCATGTAATAGGAATAGATTCCTATTACATGAAGTAAGCTATGGCGTATTTAAATGAAAGTATTGACAGAGTAGGTATAAATATGAGTTTCGAGCAGGTTACACCCTCAGAAATATTCAAAATGGTAAAAAAAATAACAACAACTCATCTGTTGGTTTTGACGAAATACCACTAACAATTATTAAAGATAATATTGACATTCTAGCAGCCCTCTCAGCATCACTCTATAATCAATGTTTTAAAGAGGGTCTTTTCCCGGGCCAGTTCAAAATTGCAAGGGTTCCTCCAATTTATAAGAAAGGTACAAAGACAGACCCTTCAAATTATAGGCCGGTTTCCGTGTTACCGGTTTTTGTCCAAATGTTAGAAAAAATAATGTAAGATAAACTCATGAATCACTTAAGATCCCACAGTGTCTTATTTAACCAGCAGTATGGATACCAAAAATCAGAAGGCACAACTGATGCCATAGAGGCGTTAATAGATGAGTTCGTCTGTAATTTGAATAATAGGCGTAAGGTGGCAGGTATTTTCCTGGATCTTAGCTCCGCGTTCGATACAGTTGATCACGATATACTCTTGGACAAATTAGAACACTATGGTGTAAGAAACGATGTGCTTGCGTTGCTGGTTCCTATTAAAATAATAGACGACAATACGTAGAATTCAGGTCAGTAGTGGATGGAGAAGAAAAAGTCGTTAAATCCAATTTAACCCCAGTATCTCGTGGTGTTCCTCAGGGATCAGTCTTAGGCCCAATTTTCTTCATCCTGTTTTTAATCGACTTACGTTTAACATTACGGGTATGTGTAAAATCATGTATGAGACACGAAACTCATTATTTTCGCTGATGATACAAATGCAATAATATCAGCAGATAATACTACTGGTTTAGAATCTAAGGTTAACGCACTTTTAAAAGTTTTTGAACAATGGTTTAGCATAAATAATCTTAAACTAAACGCAAATAAAACAAAACGTGTATTATTTAAATCCACTGCAAGGAATAATGCCAGTATAGACGTATCGTCTACCGGTAATAAAGTAGAAGTGGTAGATAACATCAAATTCTTGGGTGTTAATATAGATGCTTGGTTAAAATGGAAGCAAGAGAAACACGCCATAACTAAGTCTGTAAGTTCTGCGTGCTACGTCATTAGAAGTCTAAAGGAAGAACTTACAATACCTCAACTTAGGATGATATACTTTGCTTTAGTGGAATCTAAACTCAGATATAGCATTTTATTTTGGGGTAATAGCTATAAATACAATATAAACTCTACTTTTTTTCATGCAGAAAAGGGCCATTAGAACAATTCTTTGTCTTAAACAAACAGATTCGTGCAGGGAACACTTCATAAATATCAAAATTCTAACAGTACCGTGTCTCTATATTTTGGTTCTGTTAACTAACTTTGTTAAGAATCTCAACAATGTAGAAACTGATGAGATGATGAACAGAAACAATGAAGAAAACTTAGACAAAACACTCGTAGAAAGAATCTAGCCTCAACAATACAGCCAAAACTCAATATAGTTCAACACAGCACTAGAGCACAATCAGTGTCATTATATAATAAGCTACCAACAGAATTCAAAAGTATATATAGTGCAAAAATATTTAAAAATAAATTAAAAACGTATTTATTGGGGAAAGGCTATTATATTATAGCATTGAAGAGTTTATAAATGACAAACGGCAGACATAATAATGTATTTTAAAATTAAACTAATTGAGATTTAATTAATTAATTATATCAGTAACATTATTTACTAGTGACATTCATGGAATATTCTAATGTGTTTTTATATATATATATATATATATATATATATATATATATATATATATATATATATATATATATATATACATATATATATATATATCTTTTTATATTAAGATTATTTATAATAATTATTATGTAATGTACGGTCGAATGAGTGTATTTGTTGTGTTACTTTATTGTTATTGTATCTAATGTAACAAATATTTTTAACACAATGTATATTGTTAAGAAATAAATACTTACTTATGACTTATTTCGAGATTAGGTAATACGCTTTCAATATTTAGAAGGTATCTTGTGATGTCGCTGTAAGGTGTGGTCATGTGCCCATCTTGTGACGTAGGTAGATGTTTTGTTGATTTTAATGGGTATTTCACCGGCGTATTGAGAAGTTTAGAGTGCTATAAAGACTATATTTGACAAATATTCAGAGATTCAGCGAAATCGTAAAATTTGCAAATCTCTCCAAAAATACTCAAAAAGCCAATTAAAATAGATAATTTTAATACCTTTGTGTATGTATATGAGAATCCTTGATAAATTCAGATTTATATTATAATTTTATTCTGTAGTTGGCGTTTTTGTCGAGATACAGATAATTTATATATTTACACAGTCATGACTCATGACAGAAGCTATTACATAATAAGGCAAACATATATATGCAATGGATTATACATAATTCTGCCACATAATAATTAATTGCAATAATATTCAAAGAACAAACAATATTCACAATAATAATTATAGGTAGACTTAAAATAAATTATATATAAAAATAGCTGCCTCCGTGGTCAAGTGGATAGAGTATGCGACTGCTAATCGGAGGTCCTGGATTCGATTCCCAGGTCGGTCAAAAGTGTTAGTGGGTTTTTTCGAATTCTCAGTAGCAGCACGGAGTCTGGAGATGTGCCCGAAAACGGCAATAGGCTCGCCCCCTATTACGTGGGACCTTAAAATTAATGGCGAAATGTGGGTGCGGTGTAATATTACACCTCTGCCTACCTCTTCGGGGATACAGGCGTGAGTCCTTAAAATAAAATAAAAAATAAAATAATACATATAAATTATATATTTTGTTATTATTACTGTACTGTAAATAATATAACTTACGTAAAAATAATATGATTCTTCTTCTTCTGCCTGCCCTGTTCCTATATTACTTGGGGTCGGCGCAGAATGTTTTTTGCTTCCATTCTCTCCTATCAGACGTCATCTTATCATTCACTCCCTTTTCATTCATGTCACCCTTCACACAATCCATCCATCTTTTCTTTGGTCTTCCTCTTGCCTTATATCCCTCAACTCTCATTTTCATCACCTTTCTAGTCACATGATTTTCATCCCTCCTCATCACATGCCCATACCACGATAGACGATTTCCTTTCAGCTTTTCTTGCACCGGTGCAACTTAATATGATTACGGTTCTCAAATATTCCTTCGCGTCTAGGTAACGAACATCATATTATTATGAGACATTGAGGTTATAAGTTAATTACTGATAATTTTCTCTGAAATATTATAACATCAAATTACGTCCAGACGGTGGCCTATATATTATATATTATGAAATGCCAAGGTCATGCAAAAAGCTACTCACTGCAAGTGCCGTCCAGCGTCTTGGAAGACCTGGACTATGCCGATGACCTATGTCTGCTGAGTCACACACGCGCCGACATGCAAGCCAAGGTGGACGATCTACGACGAGAAGCAATGAAGAGGGGACTAAAAATAAACACCAGGAAGACACAGGAGATGAGGTGCGGCGCAACAAGTTCTTTGCCCTTGCTCATTGGTACACACGCTGTGGAAAGGGTCCACAAATTCAAATATCTCGGCAGCGTAGTGTCCGAAACTGGAGGGACCGAGGAGGACATCATCTCTAGAATCGCCAATGCGAGAGCAACCTTCGCGCGGCTCCGTCCTGTATGGCAATCGCGGAAATTGACTAGGAGAGTTAAGCTCAAGATATTCCGGTCCAACGTTAAAACCGTGTTGCTGTACGGATGCGAGACGTGGAAAGTCACAAAAGACATTTCGCGTCGTCTTCAGGTCGTCGTCAACCGCTGCCTTCGCCGTATTCTCGGTGTTTACTGGCCCGAGAAAATGTCTAACGTAGAGCTATGGGAACGCTGCGATCGACCACCAGATAAAACGTTGCAAGTGGAAGTGGATCGGCCACACGCTCCGAAGGGATACCGAACATATACCAAGACAAGCCATAGACTGGAATCCCTAAGGAAAGCGAAAACGTGGCCGCCCTAAACAGACCTGGAGGCGGACAATCATCGCAGAGGCGAAATACATAGGCAAGACCTGGAGCGAAATAAAGCGCGAAGCTCAAGACCGAACGGAATGGCGGAGCACTGTGGATGCCCTCTGCCCCATCTAGGGGCCATAGGATCTTAAGTCAAGTAAGTCATGAGATGCCAATGTCGAAAATGAGTATATGGATAAGAAAACCCAGCCGGATTTTGCGAGCGAGGTTCCATATTATTATTATATCTGGTCTTGACACAATTGAAAACAATAGAAAAATGGTTTTGAATTACTTTGTTGTCATTGGAAAGATACCAATATTCTTCGATTTTATGTTGTATAGAGTTTCTCAATCACATAACTCCATTTATGGTTAGTGAAATGTACATAGCCACTTTATGGAATGCGTTTGTCCATCTTTTGAAGACGTCGTGTCATGAGACACAGTACTTACTCGTAAAAAATGAAAAGCCGCTACTCCTTATGTTCATCTCTTAGTTCATTTGTGTATTATTCGTCCTCGTTACTCTGTGACCTCACAGAGTGACGCTTATGAATTAGATATTTACTACAAACTAGAGCTAGTCCGCGGCTTCGCCCGCTCATTACTTTATACATTACCTATTCCCGGCTGCCATGACAATCTTTGACTAACGGGGATGCCTCGCGCGATGGGACTGAGGGTGCCAGCGCGCTTAGTTTTCAAACGTTCCTTCCCATATGCAACTCGGTTAACGCTATGAAGATGACGATAAAAGTTTTTTTAAGTATAAAACCGTATTATTTGAGTTTTTGTAAATATACATTTTCAAAGTACTTCGCTTGAATCAGCTGCAATGCAAACCTCCGTCGGTCTAGCCAGTTCTTCAAAGATATCTTCAAATTTATTTACTTCTTCTACAACTAATAATAAAAATCAAAATGATGGCATAGTAGTATATTCAAGAGAAGACTTGAACTGTTCGGTTGCTGAAGTACCAATCAAATAATTGACGCTACCTGCCTAGTGATAGATACAAAACCTAATACTGTCATTATTGGTATTTATAGATCACCATCTTTTTCAAACACAAATAATTTTATATGTTCTCTGAATCGTCTACTGACTAGTTATAGAAATCGCCCAAATATATAATAGGTGATTTAAATATCGATGTGAAACTAAATAATGACGATTGTAATTCCACAGACTACTTAAATCTATTGGCATACCATGGTTTTTTACCAGGTAATTTATACGCAACTAGAGAAAATAAATGCCTAGATCACGCCATGGTTAAAACTAAATTCTCTACTACTACAGTCGTATTGCAATCACTTGTAACTGACTACTTGCCAGTACTTTGCTGTATCTCATTGAAATATACATCTAAACCAATGAAACAAATTACTGTTAGCAAAATAAACTATACAGCAATCCTCTCCGAACTGAATTCAGTAAATTTCAATCACATATTGAAATCAGTGGATGTGAATTGGTCTGCCAAGGAGTTAATTAGCATTCTTTCCGCGTCTATAATAAAAAATACTCTAAGAGTAATCGTACCTCGGTATAAAGCCATGGACCATGCCTGGCCTAATTCGTTGCATTCGAAACCGAGACCGGATGCACTTGAAATTGAAAACCGAACCAGCCAATTTAAAAATTAATTTAACATATAAGCGATACAAAAACTTCTGCAAAGATTTATTGAAAGGTTTAAACGAATCTACTACTCTAATGAACTAAATAAAAACGTCAATCAACTCAAAAAATAAAAAAGAAATATCAACAAAATCATAAACAAAAGTAATAAAAAGCCACCACCCTTAGATCTTTTAATAATCAATAATTCCACAGAATCATTCCTTGAACAAATAAACTTTTACTTTACTAATATAGCAAAAGACAGCTAGTAATATCGTCTCATGTCCTCTTCAAATAAATGATGCCACCATTTAGCCAGTGAATTGAATGTGTCTGCTAGAAACGACTGAACAAGAAGTTGAATCCGTTATAGAAAATTTTTAAAATGTCTCATCTGTAGGTTGGGACGGAGTTCCAACTGAAGTAGTGATGGGTAGCACACTCTTTCAAAATGAGTGTCGTGCGAGTCACTCTTTTTCCGAAGTGTGCTAGCACACTGTGGTAGCACGAATGAGGCGAGGCCGCGAGGTGTTGGTGGCACAGTGAGTGTGTGAGTATACATAGTGTGCCGCACTCAGGCGACATCGCACCGTGTGTCGTGAGACTCGTGAGTGACACGGCACACATTGGCACACTCACAGAACACGGCACATTTTGACGTTGTTCTCCGACTCACCGCTTGATAAGACATATTTGAGAGGAGTAACTTACTGTAATATGCCTTGAGATTTGTAATATTCATATAATAACTTGAGTAAATAGTAAATATACTTAAGTTTTTTCTGCATCTCATTTATCAAAGCACAAAAGTAATAAATAACTCAAGCAACATCAAATGTGCCCTAACTGTGCTGTGTGCTAGCACGTCAAAATAAAAAGAGGGAGTTACTCACCTCACCGAAGTGAGTCACTACAAGTGTGCTAGCACATGTGCTGAGTACCCAACACTAAACTAAAGTAATTAAAATGGCTAAAATAATTATTACTCCTGCGATTACTCATATTATAAATCTTTCTATGCAGACAGGCGTATTTCCGGCTGCTTTTAAAACATCTGTCATTCGACCTATTCACAAGGCAAGAAACAGAGACTGTGTCAGCAATTACCGACCTATCTCAGTGCTGCCTGTGTTGTCGAAGATACAAGAAAAAAATCTTGAATAAGAGATTATTGTGTTATTTGGAAAATTTAGAGAAGGTAGATCTACGACACAGGCAGTTACTGAACTTAGCAACTTCGTAGCTACTAATATTGATAAAAAGAATATATGCATTGGAGTATTTCTAGATTTGACTAAAGCGTTTGACACGGTCTCTGTTCCTATCCTAATTAATAAAATGGAGGGTATTGGCATCAGGGGGAAGGTGCTGGATATTTTCAAAGATTATATAAAAGAAAGAAAACAACGAGTTACTGTGGACGGTATATTTAGCTCTGAGGTATTATTGAGCGTCGGTGTCCCTCAGGGTAGCGTACTCGGCCCAACCCTCTTCCTTATACATATTGACGCATTCTGTAATCTCGGAATACAAAGTTGTAAAATATTCACTTTTGCTGATAGCCATAGAATACCAAAGCTGTGTCAGCTTTGGTATTCTATGGCTCTACGTGGGATGAAGTTAAATGTTACACTGAGTTGGGGATTCAAAAAGTGGCAAATTGGTTTAGTCAAAATAAACTTACACTCAATATCTCTAACTCAAAATTTATTACTTTTGGCAATACCGAATCCTCGCTAAAAGCGGTGGACACAAATATACATATACATTATTGCCAAAAAACAAACTATTATCAAACAACAGCTTAAGATATTGCAGAACGTTTTCTCTTTTGCAGGAGCATCACACAGGAACGTGTGACGTTTCAAGATGGCCGTGCCGGAGATCGGAAAACGAAACGTCAAATCTTAATAGATTTGGGCGTAATCGGATACGATGTTTGGCAACACTGAGGTCGGCAGTTGATAGCTGTCAATGTCATTTGATGTTTTTATAAGCGAACGTGAAGCTGTCAACGGACACTTTGGCGACAGACAAAGCGGAGGCAACAAGTGTGGCCTACCTGCTTCCGACTTCACCGCGTTTCCAAAAGTAATCCATTTTCATCCGAGCCACGTGTGCATATTTAGTTTGTGAAGTGAACTAATTACTTTGAGTAAAACCTATTGAGTGTATACCGAGTCTTATTTTCCTGAAATGTACGATGGAGGAAGACCTGAGAGACGAAGAACGCCCACATTCTCCTACGTTACCAACTTTACATATATACTTTTTATTAATACATACATAGAAAACACCCAGACTAAGACAAACATCCTTGTTCATGCACACAAATGTTTGACCTGAGCAGGAATCGAACCCGCGGCCTTCGGCGTAGCAGTCGCTTACACTTGCGCTGCGCCAACTGGTCGTCAATTATCAACAATAAAAAATAAAATAGTCTCTGCTAAGTGACATGTATGACGCAGAAGAACTCTACGCAAAAATACTAAAGAAAATATACACCAAACAAAAAAAATACTATAAAATAAATCTCCCAAAAAAACTAATCACTCTAGTCGAGATATATCCATTTCGTTTCGGAAAACGTATTTTCCATTTTTTTATAAATAGCTTGAAGTGCGAACGTGACCGCGGTATCAAGGTTCGGATCCCGTGCTGACTGCAAATGGCCGAAGATACAAGGATTGAAATTAAATTAGAATTTTATGTGAATATACTGTTTTTGGATGGGTAAATACGCATTGTGAAGATTATGGAATAGGTACGGTATGGTTAAATACGTGAGCTTTTCTTCAAATATTTTCTTATAGAAAGTATTTTGAAATGTTTTTATTATTTTACTAGCCGTTCTCTGCGATTCACCTGCGTTCTATTGGGTATCTGGACGACAGCGCTACCTACCGGTTCAAAGTATAACCTTTATTTAATCTTACAAATTCCTTTATATTCCAATAAAAGTCCCATTAAATCGGTGTAGCCATTCCTGAGATTATCCTACAGCATGACCACTAGTTGGCAGTAAATGAAAATCATGTAAAATAAATTGTTTGTCTTCGTCTTTGGTTATTCTCTTAAGACCTCGTAATACATGTACATGTGGTCCGGACCAAGTTTTCGTCGCATTAATTTCTTTAATTAAATCTTTGAGAAAGCTAGCATTATTATCATCTTTAATCATACAAATCTCTTTAATATTTAATTTTTCACAAAAACTATTCAACTTCGACACAAATTCGGCTCGCGTAAAATGTAGTCGAAAGTTGATATTTATGTATATTATCTTATTTTTCTCTTCATACGCAAAACATTATGAGTTCGTATGATGTTACTACAATCCTAGATAGCGCGTCAGCTACAACGTTATCTTTACCCTTAACATAAATGATGTCGTAAACATATTCCTCTAATGTTAGTCTAAATTTTAATAAGCGACTAGAGGGATCTTTCATGCCGAATAAATAAATTAAGGGCTTATGGTCAGTTTCAATAATAAAATGCCTACCGTACAGATATGGTTTAAAATACTTTACTGACCCAACAATTGCTAGTAATTCTTTTTCGATTGTGGAATAGTTTTTCTCGGCCTTATTTAACGGTCGACTATCGTATGCAATCGGTTTCATATTTTTGTTACATAGTACGGAACCAATTGCTACTCCTGAAGCATCAGTTTTTTAAATAAATTTATTATCATCTGCAAAATCTAGATATTGTAAGATAGGTAGACTACTCATGGAAAGTTTTGAATGTTCAAACGATTTTTGACAATTTTGTGACCAAATGAAAGGTTAATTTTTACGGCAAAGATTAGTTAAAGGCGCTGCTATATTAGCGAAATCAGAAACAAATTTTCTATAATAGTTGCAAAAGGCAACAAAACGCTTTACTTCTTCGGAATGTTGTGGAACGGGATAATTTTGCAAAATTTTGACTTTTTCGGGGTCTGGTAAAACACCTTGTGCAGAGACAACATGGCCAAGATATAGAAGTTCCTTGTTCAGAAATTGGCATTTGGATGGATTTAATTTTAAATTAATTTTTCGGAGTCTTTCGAACACATCAATGAGGTTTTGATTGTGAATTTGAATATTTCGTCCAAATACAATAAGATCATCTAAATAAATAAAACATTTATCAAAAGTCAATCCAGATATAGCTATTGTCATTGCTCTACTGAAAGCAGTTGGTGAAATTTTTAATCCCATCGGCAGACGTTTCATTTGAAACCGACCAGTATTAGTACAAAATGCAGTGCATTTTCTGCTCTGTGGTTCTAAATTTATTTGGTAGTAACTGGAAAATAAATCAAGATGGCTGAACAACATAGCCCCAGAAAGAGAATCTAGAATTTCAGAAATATTTGGTAGTGGGAACTTATTGTCTTGAATCTTCTCGTTCAGTTTACGATAGTCCACTACTAAACGCCACTTCTTTTCATTACTTTCATCATTTCGTTTTGGCACTAGTAAAATGGGACTAGACCATTCACTTTGTGCCTCTTCAATAATGTCATCATTTAACATCTGTTTAATTTGTTTATCTAGCTCCTGTTTTAAATGTTGTGGTAATCTGTAAGGTTTACTATAAATACGTGAAGTATTTGGTTTCTTCGTAATTGTCTGTTCATAAATGTTTGTACAAGTTAGTTTATCATTAGGCAAATGAAAAATATCCGAATACTTCTTACAAATATCTTGTATAGACTTTTTGTCACTGGAATTAAGATGATCTAATTTTAAAAGTGAATTCAGATTCTTAAATCTAGTTGCATCAGCTTTATGATTATCAGATGAGTAACATTCATACTGAGATAAAGGTTCTAATTCTGGAGTAAAAATAGGTATACGTTTGTTTTTCTCACTAACATTTAGAATTTTTACCAATATTTTACCATTATTTGTACTTACAATTGAATTGGCTAAAAATAATTCTTCTCCTAATTATTTTAAAAAAACTACATAATCTCCTCTTAAATTATAATTGTAGTCTATCAAATGGAAAGATTCGCTTCGAGCCGGAATAGTCAAAATGTCAAAACTACATTCCGTTTTATCTAACATTCGCAATGTTATATTTTTCCCATTATTATTCAAGGTTAAAGTATTTATTTCTAAATTAATTTTTGATGAATATTTACTTAAGAAATCTAACCCTAAAATTCCATCAGCTTGAATACTTAAATTATTGAATACATGAAATTTATGTTTAAATAATTCACCACTGTAAGAAAATAAATTTAGATAAACATGACCAATGGAGCGAATTTGACCACCTATACCGTCTACTAACACATTATTCTGATGAATTTCAATGTTATGCGGTAAACTTGCCTTCCGTATAACTGATAACGAAGCTCCTGTATCTAACAACCAAAAATATGGATTACTGTCTAAATTAAATGAAACTAACTTTGTTTGACCATTAAACGCTAATATTTCAAATTTATTCACGAAAAAACTGCTGACTTTGCTTTGGGTCTGGTTCGCAATCGTTTGTTGAGTGCGAATCAATTACTTGAGCCGTGTAAACTTTACGCGAATTATTACCATAATAATTTCCGCGACTATTATTCCGAAAAAGTCTATTGTTCGAGTACTCACCACGGTTTGGAAATCCACGTGGGTTTTGATAACCCTGACCCCGAGCATAGCTTCCACGAAAATACCGGGTTGATGACAGTCCTTGGCCTTGAATACCTCTGCCCCTATGTCCTTGCTATGTCTGAGAGTAAGAATAATTAATTTGCTTACCTCGTTTTCCTCTATAGCGTGAAGTTGATTGTCCGGATAAGTGTAAAACGTTATTTGAAGAATGCCCCGCTGAAAACGAACAATCCTCATCCTTGGCAGCCTGGATAGCGTCCTTTAACGAATTATAATTACGGGCTGAAATTATAGTACTCAATTAATAATTTTTTAAACCTTCCGAAAATTTCTTGCAAATTTTTCATTGATTGGCTTTAAAATTTCGAATTTAGCTGGATCGTCATCTGCTTGACAAATTGTCAAGTCAGTTAAAAGTTTTTCTAATTCGGTACCATATTCATCAATTGACCTCCAACTTTGGGAGATATTTTGAATGCGCGCTTGAATAGCGGTGAACGATTTCTTAGTCAAAAGACGCATGCGCATGTCCTTGACTAGTTCCGAAACAGATGAATATGATGAAGCCATCCGTAGTTTAGCATTTTCGGAAAGTCTACTTTTTAAAATAAATTTAATTAATAAATTTTCATCCTTCTTGTCAATCATATCCGAATACATTTCGATACCATCAATCAACCGTTTCGTGGTATTTTTCGTATCGTCCATAACCGGTAACAAATTACAAGCAGTTTTTAATTCAAAATCCATTTTGTCTGACTCTAAAACTACAGGTAAAACTGGAAAAATACACAAAGATTTTATCTCAGCATATAATTTCTTAATTTTATCAAATACCTCTATCAAATACTTTGTGTCAACAAACTAACATTAATTTCCTTTTCTAAAAGCAAAACTATTTCACTACATTTATTAAAAATTATTTTTGACTCGCTTAATTTATTTTCTATCACTTTACCTTTATATCTAGACTGGCCTTTTTTAACCAAATATTTCCGTATATCTTTTAATAAACTATAACATTCTAATAAAGTATCTATCGTTATTTAAAATTACGATTATAAAATAATCATTACATTATGTAGCGAACATTTACGTCAAGGTAACACAATTGCGAAACGACACGCCGCGTAGAATTCACAGCTTGCATTTTGCCGCGCGGTATCATGTTCGATGAGTGTTCGTGCACGGTTTTAGACATTTTAAGTAATAAAGTTATAAAACGATTTATGACGTTTGAGGCGAGGTTGCAGTTCAGTGCGTAGCTCGACCTCACTCCCCGCAAAAACAAAAACACGGCGGTGGCGTCAGCAAGTGAGCGGGGAGAGGGGAGGGGGGGTTTCGTGTTTGCGTGTGCCACAGCGCAGCGTAAAAAAAACCGTAGATGAGTTATGCGAACTTCAAAAGTGGCACATTAAAAACAGGCTAAATGTCTCATTTGGCTTTAGTCGCGTACGCGCTGCGATCGCTCGCTCGCTCTTTTACTCGCGTGTGTGTACGTTACATTTGAAAATGCCGCCGTGTGTAATGAGATTCTGCACAATCTATCTTCCTACTAGGAATACCTAGGAAAATGACTAAAAGTTATGGAATCACTTCTCATTCATGAGTATTACAATATTGCAACGTTTTATTTACAATTTATAATAAATTCAGTATAACAAATATTAGAGTGAATAAAAAAATTGGCATTTAGCGAGTGTAAAAGAGAAGCAGTATTGTGCGTGTTCAAAGACTAAAAAACAAAGTATCCAGATGGGACATTCGTAATAATAAAATACTGATATGTGTTTTTGTCAAGTAATAAAAGTGATTTGAGGCTGAATCAACACAATATATTATTATTATAGAAATACAAAATCATACGTAAGTTACAAACATTGACGGATGATCAAAGTCCATTCACTTGTTCTTGTTTTTCTCCTTTTAGTATTAAACAACTAAGTAGATTGTACTGCACAGTTTTCGCTGCCGACCCACCGTACCCCTGGCAGTACCCCTGGGGGTATGGTGGGTCTTTCAAAGCTTAACCGTACTCCCAGATAATATTGTTGTGTAATTAGTTTATTAATTTCAGATCGTTAATTTCAAGTTCTACTATTTTGTGGGATCATTCCCAGTAGCCCTATTGAACAGTTCTATGATAGAACTGTCCTAATTCTTAGCACAACTTGATGAGGAGAATAGAACTAATGGGATAAGTAATAGGAAATGTCCCAGTCTAGTTCTATGTATGTTTTTACAAGGGTATTCAATAGAACTATTGGGAATGATCCGTAGTGTGACGACATCGCGCTCATATATCCGAATGAATATGTTTTGTAGAAGTTCATTTGGTTAATGTGTAAAACAAATGAACGTCTACAAAACAAATGAACGCCTACAAAACAAATGTACGTCTACAAAACAAATGACTTACAGAAAGTGATCAGCTATCGATAGTGATTGCAGAAAACAGGTGCATGCGATTTAGGAAACCGTAGACAGGTTACTACCTGTCTACGGTTTCTTACTAGTATGTCTATGGTTTGAACGATTGAGTTTGGAATACGAATTACTTTGTACTTTTGCGAAAACGTGAATGCAGGGGTGGAGGGGGATTTTGCGGAGCAACGACGTACGTCCGCCCTCAATCACGCCTAGACAGGCACTGATGAACGGCCGGCGAGCGATATAATGCCAACATTTTGACTATTTTTTTTCTTGGAGAAAAATGATAACGAAATTACGAAATCTGTTTTTACCATTTATTTTAAAATATAGAGATATATATTGATAATACTTTCATATAAATTCATTACGGAATCTCTAAGCAGTACACGTTTAAAATTGTGATTTAGTGCCATGTTTGACATTTTTTTTTTATATAGCCAATCATTCCAAATCGTGTTTCTATCTTTACGATTTACTAGAAGATATGTTGAACTTTTATACTTTAATTTTTATTCATTAAAAACATTATAGTTCATGGGACTTTCAGACGTTCAAAAATCTTAAAAAGTACTGCAACCTCGCCTTAACTATGCAATATGTAACTTATTCACTTTAACACTTCACTGAGCGCTCACTTTAGGAAAAAAAGTTTCATACCGGGAATATGATGTAGGCAACCTTACTGCGACACGGTATTTTCAGCTGGACGTCCTCGCATGGATGCCCGGATGCGCTGGATAGCGTTCAGGCCCAACTCCTCCTGTACCAACCTACGATGACAGTTCTTGTACGCTCTAGCTAAAACGTACGCCAGCACCACCAGAATCGCCGCCAGGACGATAAAGTTGACCATACTGAGGCGCTCCAAGTGACCTCCGATGTTCCTCAAGGTTGTGTCATTGTTGCCGCCAGCCGCGTTTTGATTTATGAAGACCTCTTCCTTCTCCACAGCAGATTGACACATAGTTGATATTATTTATTTACTTTTTCCTAATATAACTAGTACCTACTCCTGGGCGGAGCTGGCAGGGTCGCCATGTGATGATGGAACTGGGTTAGATAAATGAAAGATGTTTATAGCTTGGTTTCCTATATTATAATAAAATTAAAATACATTGGTGCACCAAAGAGTCGTATTGCTAAGTCAGCTAAATATAATACTTATTCTAAAGGAGTATACTTAATGGCTATAATTTATTAAATGGACTACACACTACACTACATAGGCACGTCCACACAGAGCTAGCAGCCTCGCGATGAATTGCTGCGCGAAGTTGCTCGCTCTGCGTGGACGTGCCAAGGCCGAGGAAAGTGCGTGTACCGCCGTGGGCGAGAGACCGAGCGGCCGAGCCACCGACTTCGGTTTTTTGTTTTGCCGCTGTCTGGACGCTGTTTCGTGCCTCGCTCAATCATAATAATCTCTACTAATAATATAAATTCGAAAGTGTGTATTTATGTATGTATGTTGTACATACATCCATCTTAACATTCTCATCTTTGCAATGTAATAATACATTGCGCACGCAACACGGACTGAGAGATTATTATTGATAATGATAAAAAAATATAATGATAATGATAAAAATTTATTCGTCGGAATATGGGTATACAAAGTCATTAGTGTTTGACATTACATTCAAGACATATTCTACCATTATCTGGCATACAAATATTGCTTGTTTTTTTGTTAGTAGCACGTATACAATAGTCAGTTTATAAGTTTAGTCTAATAATATCTAATAACAATTAATTTTAAAATTCCATGCAGTTATTATAAATATGTCATAATTTTATGTCATCCAAGAATGCAGTAATTGAGTAAAAACATTTATTTAACAACAGTATAAATAATGTTCGTTTAAAAGTATTAAAAGTATCAATTTCCTTAAAACTATTTGGCAACTTATTGTAAATACGTATCGCCATACAGTAGGCGTTGTTTATTTTATGCTTAAGTTTATTCTTGTTTTTATCTGTAATGATTAGGGTGGTGTCATCAGCATATACACAGTGGTGGTCCGTCACGTTAGGCAGGTCTTCTATTGGTAATATAAACTAATAATAATCTTTCAGTCCGTGCTTCGGTTAAAGTGTTCTTGCTTACATACATTAATTTCCTTTATTACATCCTATATTTTTCCTTATCTATTCCATATTGCAGTATGACAATTTCCAAGTACTATATAAACAAAGTTTTAAATTATGAGAGAGAAAGTGACCAACGATTTCACATTGATAAGTAAAACCGATCGTATTTTTTTTGTGTATGGGTTAGGCGTAGGTTTCTTCAATGGAAAAATGGTGAGTATATTATCCAATGATTTGGTTACACTTGATTGGTTTTTCTTCTTCTTCTTCTCATCAGCCTTTAATAGTCCACTGCTGGACTAGGCCTCTCCTTTTAAAGGAGGAATTGGCCTACTATACCACGCTGGCCAAGCGGGTTGGTATAGGGTTTGTATCAAGTTTTCCTTCTCTTACAGTGCTGTTCTCTGCATAATATGCTCCCTCTGTCGGCTCTTACGACACCCATGGGATGATATGGGGTGGTGACAATTTGTATTCTTATTCCGTCACCACACGGACAATGGTTTTTATTATTTACAAATTATTACGTGCTCAAAATAACCTTATAGATTATAAATTATTTACCAATTAATTATACAAGTTTAGCCATAGAAATGAGAAGCTGAATTTGAGGTTCAAAGCATATTTATTCTCTAACCACGAGAAGATACGGCGTAAACCGTAAACCTTGTGAAGTTTTATTACTAATAATTAAAATAGATAACATTTTGTTTACAAATTCTGTTGAAAGATTTTAAATTACATTTTAAGGTTTCTCTGAGCCAGCCACTTAAAGGGAATGTTGTACGTTTCGCGTATTTATTGCTTAGAATGAAGTCCAAACGCATGCGCGAACTGTCACTACTGTTACTTTGTAAAACAATATGACCTCACATTTGTTCGGGGTGTCTTCCTTGTATATTTACCTCCACGTTTTAGATATATATATATCGGAATCATCATGAGTATGGGACGTCAACTGACTACAAAACGGAAGTGTGAAGATGGCGCGCTTCGACAGTCTAGTGTGATGTTCGCTATAGTTAAAGAGGGGGGTGACGGTTGACGTTCAACGGAGCAACACAACTCTCACTTCTCTTGGAGACTCCGGGCGGGCAACAAGTACCTAGAAACTGTCACTCGTTTCGTGTTCAGTAATCCAAAATAATTATAGTCAGTTTTGTTAAGTTGATTTGGTGCGAACATATAACAAACTGTGAAGCGTTGATATCCGCCAAAAATCAAGCAACCCGTTGTCATCACAAGGAGTATAATGGACCAGCGCGACCACAAGGCGCGAGCGAAGGCGACTGCTAACGCTGTTATGTTGGTGAATCATCTGAGCTTTCAACTGCAACCGTGGTGAGCATATTTTGTCTAATTTTTTATTGGTACTGCCAAATTTTATTTAGTGACGGTATTTATAAAACATTACGCGTTTAACCTTGAAAATGTCATAATCATTGTGGTGATATCGCCATCACATCGTACCGAGTGTTGTAGGTTCGATTGCTACACGAGCTACTGAGTCGTGAAACCGTTGGACTTTTACGGTATCGTATTGCCCATGGCATGATCTCATGAATAATCTTCTTTTTAATAGGTTAAAGAAGAAAAAGACAAAAAAAAATGTGGGTAGTACTGGACCACTCAATTGCGACCTTTGCTGTATTTTATGTTGGCGTATGGTTATCTGACTAGCACTGTGACCTAGCTATAGCGTAGATATCGAACGGAGGTTTTGAGTTTGATACGCCGGTTAAAATGATAGCGATTATTTTTATTTCTTCATGCAAGGGTGGCTCGCACTCACGAACCTTGTGATCATATTATTAATTTAAACTTCATATAATACATAATGTATACAGGCGTACTTAATGCCATAGGCATTGTCTCCCAGTCTACCTTAAAGTGATGAAGAGAGTATATTTTATATACACACTTAGGAAATAACACATAATTACAAATTATACACAAATATATATTATATCCAATTTATAAACGTACATACAAATATTCAAGAATAGTACATAATATTATATATATATATATATATACAGGGTGTTGATGAAGGGGTTGTAGAGTAGCGTAAAATGATGAGATATTTGTCATTATTTCACGGAAATTCAACATAAAATTTTCCCATGTAAATTTAATTAATTTTAAATAATATCATATCAGATTACCCATGACAACACTAAAGACTCATAAATCGTATTAGCTAGGTATCTACCTAAAGTTCATAAAAATTTGACGGCAAAAGCGGTGCCTTTGAGTGCATAGGCCAACCGACCGATTCCTTTGACAAAAGCCGCCGCCGCGCGTCATCGTCCTTTACACGTGCCAAGTATTATTTTAGGTATAAACAGATTTTATGCACTTGATGCAACAGCTGATCTTTTGCTTCGACGGTTTAGGTAAAACTCCGTAAAACAAAGGACAGTATTAAGGTTTTCTGTTTGTTTCGTGCGAGTGCGTGGCCAACTCTGGTGTCACTGTTTTCAAACTACTCGAATACCTACGACATGGCCTAACGATTCTTGGATGCGGCTTTACGGGCCGTCGGAAGCCCGGAAGCGCTTTCATGTAATGTCACACGCGGTCACCCATCTAAGAGAAAATCGTCGCGCTATGACTACGGTACTTACATTAATAACTACCTACTTTTTAATTGGTTTAATCTTACGTAACTAGGTACCTACCTTAATTGATAAAAATATCAACTTGCTGTAAGTTGCGACGGTCATCCTCCACATGTCCGCCGCCCACGTCCAGACACTTACGGCACCTTTGCACCATATCCGAACGCACACTTCTTAACACTCCTGGGTTTAAACTTCGAAAAGCAGAAACGATACGCGCACGCATTTCTTCTTCAGTGTCACACGGTTTTTGGTACACTATTTGTTTAACGTGTCCCCACAAGTAAAAGTCTAAAGGCGTTAGGTCCGGTGATCTTGGTGGCCACGAGATAGGCCCGCTTCGTCCAATCCACTTGCCAGGGAACTGTGCGTCAAGATACTCACGCACAGCTCGTAAAAAATGAGGTGGGGCACCGTCGTGCTGGAACCACAAGCTGCGGTGGAAGCTTAACGGCAACGAATCTAACTCGTCACTTAGAACTTCCCTCAAAAATCTTAAATAATTGGTACCGTTCATGGTTTCATTTAAAAAATGCGGACCAATAATACGGTCGCCGAGGATTCCCGCCCACACATTGATGCGCCAACGATGTTGAAAATGGCTTTCTTTCATCGCGTGTGGATTTTCAACAGCCCAGACGTGTTCATTGTGACAGTTGAAAACACCCGTCCGCACAAATGAACATTCGTCGGTAAATAACACGCGCTCCAAGAACGTAGCATCCTCTTCTACTTTGCCAAGTAGCCAGTTGCAGTATTGTCTTCTGTGGGCATAGTCCGACGGCATAAGTGAGTGAACCCGTTGGTAATGGAAAGGATGCTGTCCGTCTTCTTTTAATATTCTCCACACTCGCGCGTTACTGGTGCCCAGTTCACGTGCCGCACTCCTGGTACTCTGCGTGGGATCCTCAGCGAATAATTGTAAGACCTGTTCCACTACACCGTCGCTACTTTGTGGTCTGCCACCATGATTGCGATTCGAATCATCGCGAGCACTGCCCGTGTTGTACACCCGGTGGTGAAGCCGTTGACACGCGCGCTCCGACGGCACGGGTAGACCCCGTGGTCTGGCATACCGCTCCTCGTACTCCCTACGAGCACCTGCATAATTGCATTCACTCCTACCTAAGCACATCAACATGTTAAAGTATTCAGGGTTTGAATATGACATACCTAACAAATCTACTATTTCACGCGGAAGTCTAAACAAAAGGAAAGCTAGCGAAAGACTGAGTGTTCAAGTAGGCAAATAGTTAATTCGTAAATCAAATAGGTAAATAATTAGAGATGTAACAAATGGTATTCACTGGAGTACTGTTTCTATCGATATTTTATGTTATTGTTTACCTGATAGAATATCGGTAGCTAAACCCCTAAAACGTCAGCTTTGTGTAAATTTATGTTTTTATTTGCTGTTAATAAATAAAAACATTTCATGGTTTAGACTAGAATCAGTTTATTTAAGGGTACTGAATCCGCGTGACGACTGTCAAAGATCTTCATGACTGTCGGTCCGACGGTTTAATGTGCTCTCCGAGACACAGGGATATTAACTATTTATTACGCACGTAACTTGGAAAAGTCTTATTATCTTATTATGTTTGTATTATTATTGATGCGCGCCGTGGATTCGAACCCGATACCCTCTGCACGGCAGTCCGTTGGTATCATCACTAGGCTATCATTGGCCTAGCAACCTAGCAGGCTATCATTCTAGTTTTAACATGTCATGTTAAAATTAAATAAATCGATATTATCTGTTGATCGTAAACATCACTAGAGCGGTCCCTTTGTGTACGGGCGGCTCGCTTGACGGTAAAATTGCACTATTTTAAAAAGGCGGCATGCCCTTTGACACGGTAAGCGGCGAAAGCCGACAATTTTTAATAAATTTAAAGGTCTACACGACACAATTTTACGTCCAACTTGACTAAATCACTTGATTAAATCGTGACGTGTAGACGCCAGTCGTCCAACTCAAGTTCATCGGGTGTGCGGACCACCAGATTTTAACCAATTGGGTGGACGGAATGAAATTCTGTCATTTGATTGTGTCGTGTAGACGGGCAAAGCCAATTCCATTGAAAATTTGATCAGTGGTAAAATTGTGCCGTGTGGATGGGCCTTAAGAATCATAAAGGATTCCGCTATTGAGGGCAGTGTTGTTAGTTTACGGGGGTTTATGAAACACACTGTATATATATATATATATATATAAATATATAAATATACGTAAATATATTAAATTAATTTGAAATTTATTATGCTTGCTTGCAAATAGATTATCTTGTCTTGGTCTTACTTTATGGACTGTAATAGTAACGAGAGTGAGCGTACAGGCCGACTTGCATTATTCCAAGCAAGTGCGTTTGAGTGAAACGTGCTAGTTATTGTTCTAGTGCAGTTGTTTTATTGGTTTTAGAACCAACACCCAGCTTCGGTAGGTTTTCTGCTAAATCTAGAACAATACCTCCGGACTAGACTGTCCTTCGCAGGGAAGCGGCGCTAAAGTTGGTAGACTAATCGAATCGTACATACTAAGCTCATAGTGGAAGACTGATTTTGTGTAGAACAGCTACTGTAGACGAGTGCGATTGGTTGGTAAGTGTATCCTGACCATAGTCGAAAAATATTACTAGCGCCATTATTTTACAGACTCGTGGTGTTGATAATACCTACTGGTTTTCGTTTAACGGTGGTCAGAGCCTAAGTCAAAAGTGGCACTGTTACTCATTGTAATTCTGAGTTGTACAGACGATCTCAGTGTTGCAATTACACCTGCTTCTTTGTGTGCATACATTTTTAACATGGCACATTTTAATGTTTCTTACTCATGATTATAAGATGGCACCACTAGTAAAATTAAATCCAATTTTATTATGCTGTGTGTTTTTTTAAATTAAAACTCATGTGATACGCTGGGCTAAGCGTAGCCATGATCACATGTAGAGCTTAAATGTTTTGGTTTATTTGGTTTGAAGACACCGCGATAGTGAAATGTCAGTTTTACTTTGAGTTTCCTGATTAATTATTAATGTGAGTCTATCGTAATTGACTGTATAGTCAGTGATGCTCTGAATCCTCCATTAGTAATAAGGAAAGTAATGTAGAAGATAATTTTATAATAAATTTGATTGAAATCCTAACACTGTATTACTTTGATTCAACCCTTACCTGGGTTAAATCAGGAATGACCGAGCAATGTGATACTAAAATTTTGTTACAGATTAACACACAGGGATGTGTGTCTTGTAGAATGGCCGTATCGGAATGGTCATTGTACTTATGACCATTCCGATACGGATATCAACTGACTACGAAACGGAAGTGTGAAGATGACGCGCTTCGACAGAGTCTAGTGTGACGTTCGCTATACTGTAACACCACAGGAGTCACAAGTGCGTTGCCGCCCCTTGGGATTGGGAAAAAGGATAGGATGAGGAGTGGGATGAGAGAGAAGGAATAGGGGATAGGGCCTCCGGAACTCTCACTCACCGAACGAAACGCAACAGCTTAGGTACTGTTACTTTACGTCGATTTTCTGTGAGAGGGTAGTACTTCCCCGGTCGAGCCGGCCCATTCATGCTGAAATCAGCAAGGCTATACTACCTGTAAAACTGTGTACCTGTTTATGAAATATAACTACAAAAAGTATTTACACATACAAACTACTTAGTACTAAGACTTAATAGTACTCAAAATGTTATCCGGTATCTGTTACGTTTCGCTAGAGTGGCCAATATGGCGACTGTGATTTGTCGGTCAGAATCAGAACCATTAGAATTTAATAAAATACTCGACAATCCGAATTTTGCGGATATATGTTGTCGACTCGAAATCTATATTTTTTCATGTTTTCTTATTCAGGTAAGGTTTCAATTTCGATCGTTTCGGAGGTACTCCTTGACGAAATTATTAATATAAGATATGACACTGCGATAGCAGCGCAGTCCGTCGGTTCCAATGTGAAACATTCCAAAATCCACAACTACTTACAAATTAAAAATTAAGTAAAAAACATTTTTCAGTAGACTAAATTGTGAATCTAAACCATTCTCAAGTCCCCTTGAACACACACAAAAAAATTCATCAAGATCGGTCCAGTCGTTTAGAATTTAAAGTATGAGTATACTACAGATTACAGATTTACCACACTTCTTGTTTATATATACGATTTACCTTTTTACTTAAGAAATATTTGTGACGTTGTACTGTTTGCTAACGATACTTCTTTGAATAGTACACTCATTCAAGTAACTAAATGTTTTAATGTAAACAATCTAGTACTGAACGCCAAAAAATCAAATTGTGTTAAGTTTGCTCTGCCTACAGTCAGAAACCTTGCTCCTAACATAGTTTTAAATGACGATGTACTCGACACAACTGAATCCACATTATTTCAAGAATTAACACTTGATTCGAAGTTACAGTGGGTGCGCACGTCACATATCTTATGCCAACGGAATTCAATATTCAAACTATAGATAGATCTGTATATTTTAGTTTCTTTTTAGACATAAGCTCCATACAAAATATGTCAAACACGAATCTCGAATCTCAAAATCCATGTGTGGATCGAATATTGAAAATGGCCGTAAGATGGTCCGTCCGATGGTCCGATAGCTTCCATCCCTTCAAAGCAGCCGGACTGGACGGCGTCTTTCCAGGGTTATTACAATGGGGGGGTGAACCTGTCTGTAAAAGACTTCTGGCAGTTATGAGGGCTAGCCTGGCCCTCAAATATGTACCGAAGAGATGGAGGGAAGTCAAACTAATTTTCATACCAAAACCAGGCAAAACAGACTATACCAATGCAAAGTCCTTCAGACTAATAAGCCTGACCTCCTTCATGCTTAAAGCCTTGGAAAGGCTCTGGAAGAGGGAACTAAGAAGTGTGGCACTTAAGCACCTACCCCTACATGCCAACCAACATGCATACAGCTCAGGAAAATCGACGGAATCGGCATACATCAGGTCGTGAACCAGATAGAAGCTGCTATACAACAAAAAAACATCTGTCTGGACACTTCATTGACATAAAAGAAGCCTTCGACAAGACAAACTTTTCTAGCATAAGCAACGCCCTAGCCAGGCATGTGTGGATCAGATGCTCTTACAGTGGATCCAAAACATGCTCAGCAAAAGGGTAGTGCGCCTGCACGTCGACACCCAGACAGCCTTGATAACTAAAGGGTGCCCGCAGGGAGGTATACTCTCCCCGCTATTGTGGAACTTAGTCAACAATGAACTCATAGACAAACTCAACGCGAGATACTTCTACAAAATAGGTTATGCAGATGATCTAACCATTCTTACCTCAGGTAAGGTAACCAGTACAGTGACCTCACCCAACAAGCCCTACACATAGTAGAGTGGTAGTGTAATGAGTGCGAATTATATGTAAACCCGACCAAGACCAAACTAGCTATGTTCACACACAAACGCGCGCTGGGGACTTACGGACTGCCCAGGTTATTTAATACAGAGCTTAAGCTGTCTACCGAGGTCAAGTACCTGGGTGTCACTCTCGACAGCAAATTGACATGGAACAGCCACATGGAAAATAAGCTCAACAAGCTGTCTTCTGGCAGTGCAAGAAGA
The DNA here is from genome assembly GCA_944739405.2 of Euclidia mi. Classification (NCBI taxonomy): domain Eukaryota; kingdom Metazoa; phylum Arthropoda; class Insecta; order Lepidoptera; family Erebidae; genus Euclidia; species Euclidia mi. Next base: position 15,705,937 of record OX123207.2, read on the forward strand.
TGATAGGCAAACGCTGGGATCTATGCTCAAAATTATCTTATGGCTCTATAAGACAATAATACGTCCGATGATAAGCTATGGCGCAGTAGTGTGGTGGCCTCGAACCAACTTAACAACGGCCGCCAACAAGCTTCAAAAGCTTCAAAGACTTGCATGCCTAGCGGCCACGGGCTGCATGAAAACTACACCTACAGCGGCACTCGAGGTGTTGTTTGACCTGCCTCCATTGCACCTGTTCATACAACAGGAAGCTACGACATCGGCGGTTTGGCTAAGAACTCTGAAGCTCTGGAAAGACACCAATACACCGCACACTAGTAACTTAAATACACTCTTCAAAGAAGTTCCTCTAACACAAACCATTGGCGACCGAATACCGAAACAATTTGTGTTCGACTAGAAATACAAAATCCAACTGTACGAGGATCTACACGGAGGAGCGGTTAACCACAACGAGCTCACAATCTTCTCAGATGGGTCTAAGACGGATAAAATTGCGGGTTCAGGAGTATTCTCCGAGGACCTAAACATCAACATCGCATCATACAAAATAATTTAGCGGGTCTTAATCGCGTTAACTTAACTTATTTAAGGTATAAATATCTATTTGTTTCCGACGTTTCGCTCGTTTTAAACTTAAACATACTCTTAAAAATACTCCGTCGGAAGAGGAACGAGCGTAAACCCGAAGTAAGCAGAGTGCCCGCTTATATGCCGTATCTAAAGGGAGTGACGGACAAAGTTGGAACAGTACTCATGAAATACTCCATCAAGACTGTATACAGTCCGCTCTCTAAGATAGCACACAATCTGCGTACCCCAAAGGATGTCATTCACATTGGCGTCTACAAAGTCGATTGCAGCTGTGGTAGTTCATATATCGGGCAGACTAAGCGTAAAATCGCTGAAAGAGTAAAAGAACACATCGCAGCTGTAAAAAACCGACATATTAATAAGTCGGCGATAGCTGAGCATTTGTTGGAGTCTGGACCAAACCACTGGATAGAACTGCATCAACCACGAGTCTTATCCACCGATCGTCACTATTACTCCAGGATAGTACGTGAAGCGGTAGAAATCAAGAAATATAACAATTTCAACCGGGAGGATGGATATAGATTATCGGCTACTTGGAATCCAGTCATCAGCAAATGTAAACACCGGCGCAGTGATAAATCTCAACAGTGTGTAGACGTCATTAGTGTAGTGCGTCGGAGTACCGACATTGCGAACTTAAATAAAGACCTAGTGAGGGTAGGTGCCGAAACCCGCACTTCCACAAGACGGCGCTGAGCTCTCATCAGTCTCTCCGCGACCACGCTCGGTGCAAGACGAGCGAAACGTCGGAAACAAATAGGTATTTATACCTTAAATAAGTTAAGTTAACACGATTAAGACCCTCTAAATTATTTTGTATTATGTATTCAAATCGCGAAAGTTTAAAATCGATTATCAACATCGCAGCACCGCTCGGAGCCTAAAACACGGTCTACCAGGCCGAATGTTTTGGCATAATCCTAGCTGTCACAGCAATCATGGCACGTGTGGTAAGAGAACGATCCATTAGGATCCTTTCAGATAGTATGGCTGTCCTTTCAGCCCTCAAAAGTCATACTATCACCTCAGCTCTCACACTAGAATTTCACCAGAAACTAACAGAGGTAGATAAACTAAACAAATTAACACTGCAATGGATCAAGGGCCACAGTGGCTCAAGAGGCAATGACGCAGCCGACGTACTTGCCAGAAGAGGGGCCACTTTAGAGGTGGTGGGACCCGAGCCCATTATACCCTTTCCTTCTGGTTTTTATCGCAACCTGGTAAGATATAGAACCAGGACCCATCATAACCAGTCTAGGATTGGTATCGAAACATGCAGGCAGGCCAAGGAGGCTCTTCCTGCAGTAGACGGTAACATAGCCAAACAAGTCCTCCGGCTGTCCAAGCAACAACTTCGGACAGTCGCAGCCGCCTATACAGGACACGTATCCTTTAATAAACACCTATTTACTATAGGAATCACCGACAGCCCGCTGTGCAAAGCCTGTATGGCAGCAGACGAGACGGCAGCCTACTTGCTCCTCGACTGCCCTGAGGTCTCACAGTAAAGGCAGCAGCACCTGACCAGACACAGCACCCTGAGGGAATCAGTGGGCCACATCAAGAGCCTGCTGGCCTTCCTCGAAGAGCTGGGGTGGCTTGAATGACAAGACCATTCCCACCCGTATGGAAAATACACGCCAAGACGTGGAGTTGCGGAAAAAGTCAAGTAAGATGGTCCGTAGGTTGACCGATATCGATACGGCTAGATTGGTTTATTTTAGTTATTTTCATAGTGTTATGTCATATGGCATATTGTTATGGGGTAGAGCTGCTGATATCGTAAATATTTTCATATTGTAAAAACGGGCAGTTAGGGCCATTTACCAGTTAAAGACAAGTCTCACTCAAAGCAAAATTTTAATCTATTGGTATTCTTACTGAAGCGTCACAATATATTTATGCCAGCGTTATGCATGTAAGACTAAATATAAATTCTTATAAAATGAATAGTGACATACACAATATGAATACTAGAAATAGACATAAATTATGTGATCCGTATTTTCGTTTGCACAAAACGCATAGCTCTTTTATTGGGCTCAGTATACGCATATACAATAAAATAGCAATTTATATTTTAGACTTGCCGTTAAGTTCGTTTCAGGCAGAAGTTAAAAATAATTTTATAAATAATGCATAATATTATTATTATTAGTTTGAAGAATTATTTTGATGACAGGTGCGCTTATGGAAGTAGTTGTTCGCTTTTGACTAGGTCAATAATTAAGTACTTTTATTTTATAGTGTAGTTAATTACCATATTCTCATTTCATACTATATTTTGCATTAATGTTCCACACTTTCATTGTAACTTTGCGGATTTGTAAAATGTGGGTAACTCGTGGTCATGGGCTAACTAATGTAATGATTTTGACATTTAAATTGTATTTATGAAACTTTTTAAACGATTCGACTGCTACAAACAGATTCCGCTAGTAGTTATAGCCACATTAATTAAAAGTATAATTTCTAGTTAAGAATATATCTATAAACAAATCAGTAAATAATTGATTATTGTTAAATATTTAATTTAAATTGTTATTACTCAATTAATCAAGCCATTTTGTAAATAGGTTGTGACGGACGTTATTTGCTGCATTTCGGTTGGCTGTCGCTTATGAAGTTGTCATTTCCGTTTAGAGTGGGAGAATATTTTAGCTTGTCAGATAAAATAGGCGGCAGAGCAATCGTTTCGGTACTTTCGAGCAGTAAAGACGTCTAGCGCAGGCTATTTGGTGGTTGATAGTTGTAAATCAGTACATAGCTACAAAGTGTAAAAGTGAACAAATAAAAGTTACCAAGTGATTTTACTGGAGGAGTTTAATTTCATAATACTAATAAGTTCTCAATTGCTTTGGTTTCATATACCGTTACTTTCTGCTACATTAACTTCCACCATAGTTGGTTCTGACCATTTTCGCGAGTTGCTTACATTAAAAAGACGTAAGTGGATGCTCCTGTTTCACCATAATTACTTTGGGAGGCCTACCAAATGAACATCATTTACTACTTGACTATGATAATGGATAAATATACATATATACTTTTTCTTTATAAATACATACATATTATACACAGAAACACCCAGACTAAGACAAACATCCATGTTCACGCACACAATCGTTTGACTTGAGCGGGCATCGAACCCGCGACCTTCAGTGTGGCAATCGCTTACACTACCGCTGCGCCAACCGTTCGTCATGTTTCAATTATATTTGATTGAAAAGAGTGGCCATGAGTTTTATTGCCCGTTCTTTCTCGTGGTTCTACCTATTGCATTGCGAACGCAGCAGTAAATGTAAATGTAGAATCATTAAGTAATTAACTTAAATTTTGACGTTCATAAGCGTCACTTTGTGGCCTAGATGAAGGATTTTGACTTTGACTTTAGTCCACTCTCAAGCCAGATATACGAGTATCTTTTCATTATACTTTAAAATGTTGTATCACACAATCACAAGCTATTAAAGCGAGATATTATGCTTCTCAGGCTAGGCAACGTCTTAATCTGACATTCTGAGGAAAATTTTGAACGTCGACGCGACGGTTTGGTAGGTGCTTTATTATAAATGCAATCTAGGCGACTTCCATGTTTACTGTTTGCTGTGTGGTCTTAGCTTAGACGCCTGGGGATAAGTGCTTGGTAGCAGCACTGTAGCATAAAAGAATATGCCACAAAATTTTAATATTTCTATTCGTAGGCTATGGCATTGCCGTGTGGAATGCAATTTACTAGCACCAAACTAAAGTAAAAAATCGGATCATAATTTTATGCCTAACAAGATCTGCCAGCCTATAAAAAAATATGCCTAGCTTTCTCTAGCAGTTGGCATTGGTCAAAATTTTCATCTGATCTAAGAATATTTAGACCTGCCATTACAATGTAATTGGTGCAAATTCAGATGAGCAACTTGTGACCATATCCAACGTCTTTCGTACGAAATCTCAAATTCATAATATCGTAAATCAACAAATCTCTTAACTTAAAAAACATGTAGAACGAATTTTCTCAAAGCCCATAATACCGCTTTAATATAACTCCAAGTTTCCCAGACGCAAAATCCAAATAAGCATTAAACATCCAACATTAAATCGTACCCTTACCTTCATGAAACACCTATCATTTAACTCATAATACGAAACATGTCTAAAGTTCGGTAACAGAATAAATGTTAGACGAGTTAGCACAGACGATGTCTCCGTTTTGAACTAGCGTTTCCCCCAGGCGCGCTTGAATAATAACCGAGTGAATTGTAAAACAGCTGGCACGAGACTTGACCCCGGAGTTCCGATGCTTAATAATTCAGACATCTACTATATGCACCTTTAGATTTGTGCGGTGTTATGCCAAGCTTTGTAATATTATCCATATACTGAGGCGAAGATTGTTTTATATGCTCCTGAACTGACCTGAAGATTTTAGGCACTGGGTATGATCTGGAACCATGGGTTAACACTTTACAGATAAGTAAAAAACGATAAGGTCAAGACAGTATTGCATAGCGAACAAAAACAACATTTGAGAAGACTGTGGTGAGGCCCGCACTTCTCGGAGGCGGCGCCGCAGAACATATTTGTCTACGCTTGACCACAGTCAGTGTAACCCATGCTAAAATTTCGGGGCAAATAAGAAGTACTTTTCCTTTATTTTTAAAAAAATTGCACGATATAGACCCGTTAAATAATCATAAGTATTGCATGATATATGCATATTTTGTAATATTTTTAAAGAAAATTAAATGTAAAATACCTAATTTCCCCGATGTTTTGGTGTGGTTTATACCAGAAGTGCTCACGGGGTGTAGATATTCCTCGGAACTGTCAGTTTTCAGAGTTTTGGGGCACCAGAAAATAAAATATTCATTATACTGCGACCACGGCTGTGTATGCTATGCCGAATGTTGGGGAATATCGGAGGTTAACCTTTTTTACATACATCCATACATATGCTCACGCCTTTTTCCCGTCGGGGTAGGCAGAGACCACAGAACGCCACTTGCTTCTATCCTTGCAAACCTCACGCGCTTCCTCTATACTCATTACTCTTTTTATACATGCTCGCCGGTTAAGGGTGCTTCAGACTTTTCCGTTTTTCAAGACGTCCCCAATTTGGTCGACGAACGTCTTACGAGGTCTGCCGCAACCGGCTTGCCCACACACCTCTGCCATATATATTTGATTCGTCAATCTTTCTTCACTCATTTACTCCACGTGTACAACCTTTTCTGTATTAAGTAATTAGGCGATTAACACCTGTTACATAAATATTAGTTTAAAGAGCATAGCATGGCCTATCGGCTTCTCAATTAACCTGTGGACATTGATTTTACATCATTAGCATTTACCCACAGAATAATTAAGGGGTACCTAATGGATAATCTAATAAATATTTAAGGGAATCAATAAATAAGCCATAGACAACATTTAGTGGCGTTTTATACGTATGTATAGGAAATACAAAAGTCTTATTATCAGTATCATGTGTGTGTATAATTATCAGTAGCCAATTTACATCCGTAACTACCTAAAGTGCTTATAGCATAAATTGAATTGAGAGTAATTATCCAAAATACAGAAGTCCTTTGAACAAATTTTCATTCAAAAATATTTTCACCATCAAAATCAAAAACATCATCGATTCAAATAACATCTCATCCTCTGTGATCACATTCAATCACCAATCAAATCAATCCAGTGCTACCAACAAAAAGTGCAGTAAACACGGTCGCGTTCCAGTTCAGGACTTTTGCTGTATTTGTAGCAAGTTGATACTTACACGAAAAGGCCAAAGTAACCAGTCTGACTTTAATTCACGGGTTATAAACATTATCATTGTACATTCTAAAAAATATGGAAGACTTCAATAATATAACACTAAGGAAAGCTATCACAAGATCAACATCTTTAAAAGAACTGAATATTAGCAGAAATTCATTGGATTCGCCATGCTCTGAAGAATTTCTTGTGAAAAGTTTTGACCTTTCTACGCGTGTATCATCATACAGGGAAGAAATGACTGTAGAAATAAATAATTTAAAATGTAACCTACAGAGCACACAGAATGAACTTGAAAATGTAATATTGGAAAATGTAGAACTGAAAAAACATTTAGCCCAACTATCTCAAGAAGTAAGCGTGCTAAAGCAAATTTGTAGAAGTCCAGTAACATCAATTCGGAAAAATCTTACCGCAGCGAAGAAAAACAGTTTAAAAAGACGTCTCACTGATACATTTAGAGATGGTTCAATCACAAAGCCGGAACAAACTACAAAAATCTTCGAACCTCAAATCGACCACGGCAGCAAGTTAACACTCGAAAAAGGCCCCCAAATTATACTCAGTAAAAACTCCGAACCAATAGCGCAAAGTGCTGATATAAGCTGCTCCCCAGTTTACACACAAGATCAAAAACGAGGGAAGAGACAAAATGAGGACTATATAGCCAAGAAATATCCGAATAGGCGTCTATTCATATTTGGCGGGTCACAATGTATTAATATGACGAAACACTTAACTAAATCGAGATCGGGTTCCCGGTGTATTCGTTATAAGATTATATCTTTTATAAAACCAAATGCTTCAACTGAAGAAATATTACTGAGTGCAAAATTGTTTGACATCTGTCAAAAAGACCACATTATATTCTCTGTTGGGCAACATGACAGTAATCCACTCAAATTATGACAGAATTGTCTATTTTCCTTAAAAATGTTAAATGCCCAGTTTTTATTGTGAAAACCATAATTAATAGACATCTTAATGAATACAAATTGAATGACATGCTAAATATGGTAAGCAGGCAATATTTAAATTGTATATTTGTTGACTTTAGGTGTAGTTATAATTACTTTTTTAATTTGTATAACATGTGTAAACAAACAAATCGTTTCTTAGACTAACTAGACTATGATGAAAAGTTTCTGACATATAAAAAACGACGTGTAAATGCTGAGCAAATCAATAATTCACACAGTTATCGTCCACATATTAAAAAAAACTGTTTGTGTGACACTCGAACTACCGTAGATGCCGAGACTCAAACTGAAAATTCATGTTTTGAGGTCCCTAATACATCACCAGAGACTTTTTTTCGCGAATAAGTATTTAAGAGTACTGCACCAAAACATAGCTGGATTCTTATGTAAGCAAAACTTAATAGAAATACATTTATCGGAATTGCGTTATCAAAATGAAGAGCCTGACATAATTTGTTTATCGGAAATTTACATCGAAAAGGGTTGTGAATACTTATTAAAACTTGCCGGTTATAAACTAGCAGCATCATACTGCAGAGCAAAACAACAAAAGCGTGGAGGTACCTGTATTCTAGTAAAAAATGAATTATCTGTCAGGGAAATTGTGTCATTAAAAGAGTATAAGAGGGACTATGATTTTGAATGCTGCGGGATAGAAGTGTTGGCACATAATATTATAGTCATTGTCATTTATCGAACACCTGCCTCTAACTTTGAAACATTTGCAACAAATATTAATAAAATACTCTATTATTACCGTAAAAAGCAAAATAACAAAAAAAAAATTATCTTAGCCGGAGATCTGAATGTGAATACCCTGAAAAATAATAAAATTGCCTCAGAATTGCAGGATATAGTTCGAAATTTCAACTTGGTATTTCACAAAACAGAAGCAACTCGTCACAGCTCTTGCATTGATCACCTTATTAGTAGTATCCAAACAGCAAAAGGTAAACTACTGCACCTAGATATCTCTGACCACAATACAGCGCAAATGTTATGTATTCCCATAAAAAAGAAGGAGACTCCCATAGAGTATTTTATTTATCGACGAGACTACTGCAGTCACATTATACTTAAATTTAAACAGAGTCTTTCATGTCTTAAATTCTCAGAAGTAAACTGTGAAAATAATGTTGATCAGGCATATAAACATTTCCATGATTTGATTACTCTTTTCCATGATTTATGTTTTCCTATTATTAAAATTAAAGTTTCAACAAAAACAAGTAGACTGAAATGGTTGACGAAAGGATTGAGAACCAGTTGTAAAACTAAAAGGTCCTTACAATGTAAAAACAACTGTAAATAAGACAAACTATAAGACTTACAGCAGGTTACTTAAACACTGTATAAACCAGTCTATGAAAAACTGCTCAAATAAAATATTAAAAAGCTCTAGGAATGTTTGTAAATCATCATGGGGGTTTATTAAAGAAGAATATGTATCTACAAATATATTACACCTGATCAACGAACTTAAACAAGAACATGGTGCCATAACTAACAATGTAGTAGATATTGCTGATGAATTTAATAGGTATTGGTCAGAGCTGTCAAACAAATCCAATATGAAGTTAACAAATACATATAAGAACATAGCAAGCAATAGCATCTTTTTGAGACCATATGGCCACAATGAAATTCAGTAAAATAATTATGTCTCTAAAAAACACTAATGCAGTAGGTAGTGACAATCTAGCCACTAAGATACTGAAAGCAAGTTCAGAAGAACTGACACCTGTATTGACACATTTAATAAATTTGTCATTTGCAGAAGGTTGCTTCCCTAAATTATTAAAATACGTCATTATTAAACCATTTCAATATCAAAAATTGTTGAAAAAGCTATGCACACTCGTCTGACTACCTTCATTGATAAACATAAAATACTTAAAAATGAGCAGTATGGTTTCCAGAAGGGCAAATCCACAGCCTTAGCTTGCTTCAATTTAGTTAATAAAATAATAAATCATATAGATGACAGAAAACTAGTAACAGCTATCTTTTTTGACATGTCAAAAGCGTTCGACTACGTCTCACATCAACTGCTTTTAAATAAAATTGAAAATTATGGCATTAGAGGACCTGCATTAAACTGGATTAAATCATACTTGAGTGACCAAAACCAGTGTGTTGAGATTTCATATATTAACCACAGGAAAGAGTTGACAGCACACAGATCCAGTTACAGACAAAACTCATGTGGTGTACCTCAGGGAAGTGTTTTAGGTCCGTTGCTATTTATATTGTACATAAACGACCTCCCTGATATCACTCAAAATGCCTGTACTCTATTGGCTGACGACTTATCAATAATATTGACTTCTGAAAAAAATGACATACCTAAATATACCACTGACATTAATAATACAATTAATTCAATTATGAAATGGCTTGATAATAATAATTTGCACATTAACGTGAGCAAAACAAAATGTATACAATTTGATACATATCATCAAAAGCATTTAAATCTGGACATAAACATAAATGGCCACAGATTGGACCAAGTTGATGAAACCAAGTTTCTCGGAATTACTTTAGACAGATATTGCAACTGGAAGTCGCATATAAATCAAGTATGTAATAAACTAAATAGGTTTGTTTATGTACTATACAAACTGCACAAAACTGCTAACTTAAATACAATTTTACTTGCCTATCATGGTTATGTCGAGTCAGCTTTGAGGTATGGTCTTATATTATGGGGCAATTCTACAGATATCCAAAGAGCGTTTGTCACACAAAAGAAATGCGTTAGGGCAATTGTCGGTATTCCACCCTGGGAATCCTGTAAGCCTATATTTTTAAAGTTGGAGCTGTTGACTTTGCCCAGCATCCACATATTCGAAACTGCGAAATTTGTAAAAGAGCACATGGTAATGTTCACTCTGGCCAAAGACAAATACTTTAGAAATACACGTGACCCAGATAGAATTGTTCTACCTACCTAAGATCCCCAGAACAACACTATTTAAAAAAAATTGTTATGCTATGTGTGGACTGATTTATAACAAAATTCCTAATGATATTAAAAACCTACCAATACAAAAATTTTACAAGAAACTTAAAAAGTGGCTAATAATGAAATGTTTTTATTCAATTAATGAATTTATGGGTCTTAATTAATATAATAATTGCAATATATATATGGATATGTGTATAACTTTGACCATTTTTTTCTTTTATTTTCTTTTGACACTGACATTACTATTATAATATTGACATTGATACTGTATTGACATTAATTTATTGACAATTATTATTGTATATTGACATTACATTAATTATAATAATTATAACCACTATCACAAAGTGTAGTAATGTTAAATGTTTATTAATTCTCATGTTTTGCAATTTCTAAATATAAGAATCATCACTATGTTAACAAAAAATTGCCTGAAATTGCTTATCTTTTATTGTACTATGTATGCCTAATATTTGCATGTCACTGAATGACTAAAGTTGTTGGAATTTATTGCTATTTTTAAGAACAAATGTACGTACCAACTTTTAAGCAAATAAATGATTATTATTATTATTATAACACTTCAACACTATTAAAATAGACTATCGTGAAGATATTTCAAATAATTGCAATCTTTCTCCTTCAAAGAACCATTGAAGTTAAAATAAATTCATTCATTCGCGTTGAAACCATTCATACAGAGTTGCCAGTTCGTTATCAATTTGGTTTTTGAAGCAATTTCTCAAGCTCCTTTTGTCTGTTCACACATATAATCAATGAACTAACAATGTATATTACGTGAAAACCAGTTGAACTGTGTTAATAGAGTTGTCAGTACCCCATTAACAAAAAAGTGTCTGACTGTAAACTTTTACACAAACACATTGTAATAAATCCATAATATTATCTTGCTAACAGGCACTCTACCTAAAGACAATTCTTTCTTAAGCAGCCCTCACATTGACGTAGGTTGGCAATATTTGCGCGCAGTCAGACAGAGGTCCAATAACCAGTACAGGTCACTTGGACCCTTGTCACTGTGTTTACATTGGTTCGGTGTATTGACAGCTCAATTGTCTGTGAGACAGCTAAGTACTTTGTTGCTCTTTGGTTGGAAAGTTGCTTAATAACGTTTCTTTTAAGAGTTCAAAAGGGTCGTGAGAATCGTTTTATAATAATGTATTTGAACTATATTAACGTGCTTGATATGAGTTGGGCAGTTGTTTCACCGAGATAAAAAGGTGAATCGCGATGGAATAAGACATTCCATGACCCGTTTAATCCAAATCTGGAAAAAAAGAGTTATCGGTATTAAAACCAAAACCAGATTGATAAGGACTGGTATTCATAATATTTCTGTATGAAGTGGAAACATGGACAATCCTGGCCAGAGTTAAACAAATAATTGATGCTTTTGAGAAGTGGTTACATTAACTTAGATGGCGAAACGCACCCAATGCATCAATCCTATGCCAGATCGGAATAAAAACTTGCTTGTCCGCCATGTGTCAGCAACGCATTCTGTTCTACTTCGGCCACACAGTACGTAGAGGCGGCGATAGTCTTACCAAACTGATTTTGGTTGGTACCATTTAAGGCAAAAGATCGCACGTTTGTTCACCAACTAGATGGACCGATCATATAAAAGACTCATTGTCCTCCGAATGCTTCAAGGCAGAGACGCGCTAGACAGAAACCGATACAATCCAGATGCTGACCACGATCCTCAGACATGAGGGACCGACTCTAAAGACAGAGAGAGAGAGAGAGTTGGAAAATTAATTATTTATTTATAATAATATCTTAGATGACACACACACTGTCATCTGATCCCAAACTAAGAAAAGCTTTTACTAACCAATAAACGAACTTTTAGGTCTTTAAACATTATAGAAAATTTGAATAAATTTGGCGTCAGCACAAATTTCGTTCGTAATAATTGTGTTCATCATACAGAGATTTATACCGATGTCAAATTTATTTTTAAATTATCTTTTTTTTACATTCATAGTTTGCTACTCTCGCCCAGCATATTTTAAATCTTCAAAATATCCTGTTATTTTTATTAAGCATGCACCATAACTTATAAATTACCTTCACTCGAAAATAAATCAACCACCGGAGTCAATATTTCACAGGATCCTATAAGAATATTCCTATAAGAACGAATTCGGCAATACATTTCACGGCCGGATCCTTACTTGTCAATAAAAGCTCAGCAGCTTAGGAGCCATCTGAAATACTGTACGTTTCCTAAATCGATTCCATTGCACCAACTTGTGGCTGTTATTTCCGTTGCCATGGTAATGGATAATATTTTATTCTGCTCTAATTTTATTTCCTTAAAGACTTATCTTTCAATCGTGACTTAGCTTGGCTGATAGAGATTTACGTATGAAAATTCGTGAATCAAATATTTTGATCTTACGATTGTAGGATTGGCTTGAAATAAAAAGCTTTAAGTAATTATCATGGTCCTAGCGGTATCCTGATGCGTACAAGACGTTCATCATGGAATCCAGAGCCCGCGTTCTAGTTTACCTAGATTACATACGTAAAATATTAGCTTTTCCACAGAGCGACTGCGACTGATTTCCGCAGCTTAAAGGGATACTGATATGGTTTGCCTTTGACCAGCTTATGTCAGTATATTGAAGAGTACTGACTCCACCATAATAACTGTCGAAGATCTTCAAGGAAATTTTGACCGATAGCTTAATGACTTCTTCGAGGCATGGGGCAAAGTAACATAGTCACATAACTTCGAAAAGTCAGTGGGAGAGACGCATTGCACAAAATCTTTTACCTGACATGAGATAAGAACTCATGCCTTCACATGTTCAACGTACAACGCTAACGAGGCACTCTAAATAATATCGTCAAAAAATCAATCACTAACCAATTATACATAAAACGCCATAACAAAAGATGATATCCCATAAAAAGACAGTATTTTATATAATAATGTTTACTCAAACTTATTACTTGTAATAATTCTTAATACACTGTGACATATCGGCTTATGCCTGTTGTATAATGTACGTATATGGATACAGGATGCCAAAGAATTACGTAAATTGAGATCGAGCGTAAGTCGGGGGTTTAGCGTTGGATTAATTTGTTGATATATATATACAGCTTACAGAAGTCTTTATGAGCAGATATAGTTTGCTGAATACTTAATCATGAATTCTAAATAAATTTTCGTTTAAATTACTAAAAGGCATATTGGCACTCCAACACCGCATAGAAAAGATAGTAGAAACATAGAGTGGTGCAGGGTTTCTTCTACTAGACAAAGACAATGTTTCAAATACACAATAGAAATTATCGCTTTTATATGTACTAAGCAGCAAACCATCAGACGTAATGCCTGACACAAAAAACACCAATGGGATTACAAGTGCGTTGCCGCCTTCTGGGTTGGGAACAGAAATAGGAGGAGGAGTGAGGTGAAGGAGAAGGAATAGGGAATGGGGCCTCCTGCACTCTCACTAACCGAACGAACATACATACTGTTGTGTCGAGATTACTTCCCCGGTCGGGTCGGCCCATTCATGCTGAAATCAGCAAAGCTCTAGTACCTGTAAAAAAATTCATTTCACATCTATTAAGAACACGATGTGCTAGTAATAAAGTTAAGATTATTTTTCGAATGCCAGCGCCAAATCATTTGTAATATATAACAAAATATCCTTAACTAATCAGTATGCAAATTTGAGATAATGTTATACAAATAATATACATAAACGTAAGTCGAGACAACGTAAGTTAGAAATACGAGTACAGAAAAACAGTCGATTTGTCCGTAAGGGGAACACAAAGAAATAGTTCCTACTTTCCGACCAATTTAAGTAATGCTATATGGACAGAACTCACTTTATTTGCACTGATTGTGCAGAAGCATGACAGAAGTACAGCGTTTGGCATTATTACCAGTTTCTTTAGATTCCGTTACAGTTAGATAGCAGCGATAGCATAGTGGAGAGACCGACAGACCGCTACGCATAAGGGTCTCGGGTTCGAATCCACGGCGCGCACCAATGACTTTTCAGATTTATGTGTATATAAAATTGTTAATTATCGCTTACTAAACGGTGAAGCATAACATCGTGAGGAAACCTTCGTGTCTGAGAGTTCTACATAATATTCGTGATTTGTGCCATGTGGTTGACGGCATAGAATACAAGTGTCACCACCCCCTATCTTCCCGTGGGTGTTGTAAGAGGCGACTAACGGATAACACGATGCAAATACCATATTTGCGTAGAGACGGAAAACTCGACATCAAACCCTATACGACTGCCTCGTTGGTCTCGCGGCATAAATGTGCGCGTGGGACCGAGAGGTCCCGGGTTCGATTCCTGGGTCGGGCAGTGTTATTGGGTTTTTCTGTCACGAAATTCTCAGTAGCAGCACGGAGTCTGGAAATGTGCCCGGTACGGCAATAGGCTCGCCCCTTTTTACGTGGGACTAAAGTATATCACGAATCGTCTCGAGAGCAAGCTAGACGACTTCCAGCCTCCCGAACAAGCCGGTTTCCGTAAAGGCTATAATACCATAGACCACATACATACGCTGTGGCAGGTTATACAGAAGTCCGAGGAGTATAACCAGCCCCTTTGCTTGGCGTTTGTGGACTGTGAGAAAGCCTTCGATTCGATCGAAACCTGGGCGGTGCTACAGTCTCTCCAACGGTGTCGGATTGACTACCGATATATCGAAGTGCTGAAGTGTTTGTATGAAAACGCCACTATGTCAGTCCGCCTCCAGGACCAGAGTTTGAAACCTATTCAACTCCAGCGAGGGGTGAGACAGGGCGATGTCATATCCCCGGAACTGTTTACCACTGCGCTGGAGGATGTTTTCAAGCTTCTGGACTGGAATGGACTCGGCATCAACATCAACGGCGAGTACATCACTCACCTTCGATTCGCAGACGATATCGACGATACGATTCGGCGGTAGGTGCTAAAAAAGATTAGACGTGTTTAAATTGATCCCTTTTGATTTAATTAATAAAATAATAGTTTGAGTACAAGTTTTGCCTTAAGTTAGTAGATTAACTATAAAACTAAAAGTACTTACAGTGGAATGCTAATGTAATACAAGCATCACTCAATCTATACCACCTGCCAGCACATCACATAATTCACTACTGTCTATTAAAATTACTACACAATGTCGCAACTTGAGGACATCCAGTTGGCTCAGAAGAGTTTGGAGGAGTGCTTTGCGCGACGAATGGCTGAACTTGAAGGCCAAATCCAGTCAGCGGGACCTGCCAAAGACACCGTGGCAAAAGTAGCCGAAGAGTTCAGGACATTCCGAGAACTGATGTTCACCATGCTTGGCCTTCTTCGCAAGCAGATAGATGAATGTTCCGGCATGCTTGATGCAATGGAGACACGACACAGGCGGAAGGACCTCATCTTCCTGGGGGTTGCTGAAGCGGAGACAGACAAAGACAACTGCAGGGCCTTGATTCTGGATATCCTTCGCTCAAGAATGTCTATCAAGGATGTTGAGGAGAGCTCCATTTCAACCTGCCACAGGCTTGGTGCACCCAGTAAAGAGCGGCACAGACCTATCTTAGTGCGGTTTGCAAGTGTGAACGTCAGGACTGCAGTATGGCGAGCGAAGACAGCGCTGAAGGGCTCAAAGATAGCGGTTAAGGAGTTCCTGACCAAAACTCGACAGTCACTCTTTGCAGAGGCTCGACAGCATTTTGGGATGCGTTCATGCTGGACTCAGGACGGCACTATCGTAGTAAAAGCTCCAGATGGGACACGCTCCAAGATCACCTCCACTAATGAACTGAAGCTCGTGATCACTAAACACCCGAAGACAGCAGGTGATACGTGTGCCGCAGCAAAGAACGGTGCCGGCAGTGCAAAAACTGTGCCACGCAAGAATTAGCCGATTGTGTTGTTTTTAAACTTATATCGCGTTATATTCTGTTCCTCTAACTTCGTATTTACAGATTCGTTCAAGTTTTGTGTCAGTGAACAATTTTTATTCAAGTTTCTTGACTTGTTCTTATTACCCACAACATGCGCATAATGTGCACTGCATCATTGTTTACTTTCTAGTTGACAGATGACTTTATGATTGACAAAACTGACAGCTCGTTTCGTAACATCATAAATTTTGCGTTTTGTTAGTGCTGTCAATTGACACAAAACTTATTCTATTTTTCTTCTGTTTTTGTTTCCGTCCTTTTTGTTTGTTAATACAGTTCAGTAATTTTAGATTTAAAATTATGTAATTACTCTACTTATTTATTGTGAGTTGGCTGGCGGGTGGTGCGGAGAGGACAACAAATACACGTAAGTTTAAATTGGTAGCCTTTTAAACATATTTATAATATATTTATTCTTTTTACTTATACATATATATTTATTTTTATTTATATATCTTATTTAATCTTATTACATATAATATTAGTTATATTTGATTATGTCATCAGATGAGTCTTTTCATTCTGCTAATGAGTCTCTTCATGATGATAGCTTTTGCTCCACAAGTGATACTTTAGGTGATTTCCTGCAATATAGTTTCGATCAAAGAACTGGTAATTTGATAAATGTTTGCCATATTAACGCTCAAAGTGTGCCAAGCCATTATGGTGATCTATTAGAAGCCTTTTCGAATGTCAATGTTCACGCCATCCTGGTTTCAGAGAGTTGGCTCAAACCTCACCTCCCTTCTACCACTTATCCTCTTCCAGGTTTTATTTTAATCAGAAATGATCGTGTTAACAGAAGAGGGGGTGGTGTTGCGATCTACCTCCGCTCTGATTTCCCTTATAAAATCCTGGCTATCTCCTCTTCTGACATCTCTGCGTCTGCTGAATACCTTTTCCTTGAGGTTTGGGTCAAAAGAGTCAAAATTGTTATAGGTGTTGTTTATTGTCCCCCCTCAGTAGATTACTTCTCCAGTATCGAATCGATACTGGAATCTTTAGGGTCGGAATACACTCACCACATCATCATGGGCGATTTTAATACTAATCTCCTTACTCCACAGTCCACTAGATCCTGCAAGCTCCTGCAAATTGTCGAGTCATGTAATCTCCACATTCTACCATTGCAAGCTACTCATCACAATGTCGATGGGGAGGATACATGGCTTGATCTAATTTGCACCTCTGCGCCTGACCTAGTCTCCAAACATGGTCAAATCCCTGCTCCAGGTTTCTCCCATCACGATCTTATCTTCCTCTCATACATCCTTAAGCCTCCCCGTCCTCCCCTTAAGGTTCTGCATGTTCGTTGCTTTGGACGCATGGATGTAAATAAGCTGGAAAAAGATGCAGCTACAATGAATTGGGATCACCTGACCGCTGCTGCAACTATGGATGAAAAGGTCGAGAGCTTTAACAACGCTGTTCTCGAGTTGTATAATGTTCATGCACCAGTTCGAAAAGTCAAACTAAAGCGTCCACCTGCCCCCTGGATTACGAAGGCGGTCAAAACCGCTATGAGACGCAGGGATTGTGCATTTCGTAAATATAAAAAGCACAAAACAGAAGACTTTTGGTCTCTATATAAAGTTGCAAGAAATCGGTGTAATCAGGTGATACGTAACGCTAAACGCCGCTATATTCTCAGCAATATTAACTCATCCTCCCCTGCCAGTATCTGGAAGTTCCTCGGGACTATAGGTATTGGCAAACAGCGCAGTTTTGATCTCCAGTGGACAATTGGTTTGGATGAAATCAATAAACATTTCTCCTCATTTAACTTTTTGGATCATTCTACTAAGTGTCACACTCTGAATTACTTGCGTAACCTTCCTCGTCTTGACATAGACCCCTTCAAATTTTCTTCAGTGACCCCCGGGGAGATCAAGAAGACTATCCTCTCCATCAAATCCAACGCTACTGGTTGCGATAATATTAGTCGTAAAATGATTGTTCCTATTGTTGATCAATTGTTACCAGCTATTACGCATATTATCAACTTTTCCCTCGACACAGGTGCGTTTCCGTTGCTATGGCGGAAAGCTTTAGTAACTCCTTTGCCTAAGATCCCTAATCCTTCTCTCCCCAGCCACTTCCGCCCCATATCAATCCTTCCTTTTCTCTCCAAGGTGATTGAAGCTTGTGTCCACAGACAACTTTCAAAATTTGTCATTCACAATAATCTACTGAACCGATTTCAATCCGGATTCAGACCTGGACACAGCACAGTGACCGCTTTGTTGAAGGTGACTGGAGATGT
This sequence comes from Euclidia mi, assembly GCA_944739405.2. Classification (NCBI taxonomy): domain Eukaryota; kingdom Metazoa; phylum Arthropoda; class Insecta; order Lepidoptera; family Erebidae; genus Euclidia; species Euclidia mi. The sequence continues at coordinate 15,724,491 of OX123207.2, forward strand.
TAGGGCGGGAATGGAAGACACCAAAGTTACGGTGCTAGCTCTGGTCGATTTCACGAACGCCTTCAACACGGTCAATCACGAAATCCTACTATCCATCCTCTCCAGTCTTCAGATCTCTCCAGAGGCGCTCGAATGGTTCTCCAATTATCTCGTGGGACGTCAGCAGTCGGTTCGCCACGATGACTCTTCATCATCATGGTGTAACCTTCAGTCTGGCGTTCCTCAAGGTGGCATTCTCTCTCCATTATTATTTTCTATTTTTATAAATCTCCTGACTCAGAATCTTCAGTGTGCGTATCACCTGTATGCTGACGACTTGCAGCTATATACACATGCAGGAGTAGACAACATCGCTTCAGCTATCGGTGAGGTAAATCAAGCTCTGTCTATAATACTTGATTGGTCAGAACGATTTGGTGTTGCTGTGAATCCCGCAAAATGCCAGGCTATTATCATAGGCAGTCAACGCAACATGAGCAAAGTTGATCTTTCAGCGCTTCCATCAGTCAAGTATAACCAGACAACAATACCCTTCAGCACGGTTGTTAAAAATCTTGGCTTATATATAGATAGTCACCTCAACTGGCGGGCTCAAGTTACTTCTGTTAGTCAAAGAGTGACAGGATGCTTACGTTCGTTGTACCGCTTAAAGAACTTCCTCCCTTCTAGCACTAAAGTAATGCTCATGCAGACTTTAATCTTCCCTATTATCGACTATGGTGATGTGTGCTATTTCGACCTGAATGCAGACCTCCTCAACAAATTAGACCGGCTTCTTAATAACTGCATTCGATTCGTTTACAACCTTCGAAAATATGACCATGTCTCCGAATACCGCTCCCAACTCAAATGGCTAACTATTCGCCAACGCCGCAGTTTGCGTGCCCTTACTACTCTTTTCTCCTTTCTTAACTCTCCCTCTGTTCCTGTCTACCTAAGTCCTTATCTACAATATTTATGCTCTATTCATGACAAACATTTACGTTCGTCTAATAATCGTCTCCTTTTATGTCCTTCCCATAGTTCTGGGCTTGTTAACTCTTCCTTCTTCGTCCAATCTGTCCTATTATGGAACGCACTCCCTCTTGAAATCAGGATGGCTAACAATCGGTACACTTTTAAACAAAAGGCTCGAGAATTTTTACTGAGCAAAATGGCAGAATAAATGCATATTTACTGTATTATTAACTTATATCATTGACATTTTAGTACATATATATCGATGACTTATATATTATTATGTATATATTTATTTTATAATTATTGCAAGTAGTTATTCATATATAATATATGTATTTGTACTTATATATACTTTATACATGTATACATATAATATGTATATATTTAAATATATATCTATAGTTTAAGTAGTTATTATGTAATATAATTAAGTAGTAATTATTGTGTAAATAATTAAAATATAATAATCATCATGCACCTACCAACAATTATTTCTGCACCACCCTAGGTTGACTGGTAGAGAATGCCTAAGGCATTAAGTCCACCTATTGTACCACATTGTTTGTGTTGTGCAAAAAAGTTAAATAAAAATAAATAAATAAAAAAATATCGTAGTCATGGCTGAGACCATGGAAGACCTAGGCACAATGCTCAATGGCCTCTGTAGAGTTTCCAACAAGTAGGTCTTAAGATGAACATGGACAAGACGAAAATCATGTCGAACGTCCATGTTGTACCTGCTCCTATTCAGGTTGGGAACTCTACGCTCGAAGTTGTCGACAAGTATATCTACCTGGGACAAGTCGACCAATTAGGTAGGTCCAACTTCGAGAAGGAGGTCAATCGTCGACTCCCACTCGGTTGGGCAGCGTTCGGGAAGCTACGACATATCTTCTCGTCCGATATCCCGCAGTGTCTCAAGACGAAAGTCTTTGACCAGTGTGTGTTGCCAGTGATGACTTACGGATCAGAGACGTGGTCGCTCACTATGGGCCTTATCAGAAGGCTCAAGGTCACTCAGAGGGCGATGGAGAGAGCTATGCTTGGAGTTTCCCTGCGAGATCGAATCAGAAATGAGGAGATCCGCAGTAGAACCAAAGTCGCCGACATAGCTCTCCGGATAGCCAAGCTGAAGTGGCAGTGGGCAGGGCACATAGCTCGAAGAACCGATGGCCGTTGGGGCAGAAAGGTTCTGGAGTGGCGCCCACGTACCGGACGACGCAGCAGAGGCAGGCCCCCCGCAAGGTGGACCGACGATCTCGTCAAGATCGCGGGAGGCGGTTATATGCGGGCGGCTCAAGACCGGTCTGTGTGGAGAACCTTGGGGGAGGCCTATATCCAGCAGTGGACGTCGTTTGACTGATATGATGAAAGTATATCTGGCGAAAAGTGGGTGTAGAAATACACCTCTGCCTACCCCTTCGGGGATAAAAGGCGTGACGTTATGTATGTATGTGTATGTACGTCCGTGAAAAGAGGTCCGTGCCCAGCAATAGGATAGCTTATATACAGGGCTGATGATGTACTTAAGATACCATCAAGTTGTGTGCTTAGTATTACAGAAGGCAAGAGGCTAGGGGAATATATTATTTCTGCAATGTAGTAGCGTAGTGGTTTAAACGGTCGCCATGCCGCTAAGATCTGTGTCGAGTATTGTGTGTTGTAACGGCACTTTTTGTGATACACAAATTGTTGTTTCGAGTCTAGGGTACGGTACGGTGTGTCCGTTGATTGATTGCTTGTAAATTCCCTACGACATGGAATTTACTCCTTTTACTTTACTTAATTACTTATACTGAAATAGAAATAAAAAACCGGCCAAGTGCGAGTCGGACTCGCGCACCGAGGGTTCCGTACAAACCTGTAGATATACATAATTTTTATTTTTATATGTGATGTAACTGGTAGCGCCATCTACCTTTCCATCGAGAATTAATTATGTCAACGTCAATGGTTCGTCGCTGCTCGGCCAATCCGAGCGATCCTTTCATGAATCCCCTCCCAAAACGCCTCGCTATTGGCCGCCCTGCTCAAAGGCAACGAAGAACGAGAACGAGAAGATTCGAGACACGCCGAACTCGTGTCCGCCACATACCGCAGTCCGCACCGCCATGTATAATTATTACCGCTTATACCAAAACCTAACAAAACCGCTTGCGAGTGAAGCTACTAGTGGAGTGATTCAAGCAGCTTCAGGAATCCTGAAGACACCAGGCGGCCGTCATTTGCAAAGAAAAAGACTGCCGTGCAAGGTAAGAGGCTCCTATCCACATCACCTTTTCACTTCCTCATTTCCTAGTCGATACGAACCGAAATCCTACAGTCCACAATATTAATAGTTTTCCCAAATCGACTAGGATCATTCGGTTCGCCGAAACATTTTTTGATCCATACGAGTCGGATTCATTTACGTTTTATACGTAAGACCTCGTTACATCTCTATACCTAGGCAGTTATAGCACCTAGCTATACTCCTAGTCCATTCACATAACCGTCACATGGTTGTTTTTGCACGCATCAGTAGGTAATATACTTTTATGTAGCTACCTACTTACCCAATTATTATTTCTGGAATAGAAGCAAAACGCAATATTTTATTTGAGCGTATTCAAAACATTAACGAGCGTTCAAAGACCGCAGCCGTTTCTGATAGTAATAGGGAGTCATTTCTCAGTTATTGTATGACAGTAGATAGTATTCGAACAGATTTTCATAAGTTGTTAGACGATTATAACGCAAGATTGCTTTCTACTAATCCTAATGAAAAACCGAATTATCAGGCGTACACCTCTTTCGAAGACCTTTATTGTATTATTAAGCGTATACAATCGCAATTGGAGGGTGAATATTCGGCACAGCCCGTTTCCGCGGCTCGCACGCCAAGGTTACCACCAATCGAGATTGTGTCGTTTGATGGCGATATACGAAACTGGCCGTTATTCTATGCGAGTTTTAAGTCTACAGTGCACGATAATGGTTCTCTGACAGATGCTGACAGGTTGTACTATTTAATAGGTAAACTGTCACCGAAGGCCCAGTCCGTATTTGCAGGTGTCACACCCAGTGCTGAGAATTATCAGGTCATATTTCAGTCACTAATTGATAGATATCAAGATACTCGCGTTCTAGCGTCTACCTACTTTGACCAAGCTTTAAATCTTAAACTGTCCGGTGCCGCATCTGTCTCGAATTTCCAGCTGTTTATAGACAACTTTGTTACGGCGGTTAATTCTCTTAAAAACTTAAAATTAGAAGATCTTTCCGACTTTATGCTGCTTCAACTCGCTTTAAAAAAGTTTGACACTGAAACAATTCGTGCTTTCGAAATGACAGAACGCAATAATAAAATACCAACACTAGATAGTTTTATTTCGTTCATCAACGATCAGTGTCGAATATTTCATAATACGCAGTCTAGTTCACCTAGCCCGTCTAACACTAACAGCAGCAAACAAAGGTTGAATAAAGCGCGAAATAGTAATAATAACTCGGTCCCTAATACACAATCTTACGTAACATGCTCGGAATCTAATAAAATTAATCGATTTTAAACTTTCGCGATTTGTATACATCATACAATATTATTTAGCTGGTCTTAGTCGCGATAATTTATTTATTTCAAGGATCGTTGCAAGTCGCGGAGGGACCCAGTCCCTTCGCGACCACAACCGTTGCAAGCCGGTAGAAACGTAGGAGAATATCAGAGGTATTTATGCCTTGAAACTAATAAAATTAATTCACAGAAGTGTCTGTGCAGTAATATAGTACACGACCATTTCTACAAGTGTCCAGCCTTTAATGGTTTAAATCCAACTGTTCGTTTCAAGTGCGTAAAAGATAACAAAGCATGCTTTAATTGCTTAAGTATAAAGCATAAAACGAGTGATTGTTCTAGTAGGACGAGATGTCGTTCATGTAATCAACGACACCACTCATTGTTGCACTTCGGTAAAGCCAAGCCGCTAACCTTGACACACTTACGTCGCAGGTGCAGGCTACGATAACTGCGCCTCCCACGATTCAGAATGAAATATCGTTGTGTACGACATCCATTGCGCGGGCGACGCGCACGCGCGGACGGCCCTCGCGCATCTATAATGATCCGCGCGGGGCCAAAACGCAGTGTATGGCGTCCAAAACGGTACTGTTAGCGACAGCGCAAGTTATCGTTTATGATGTTAATGGGTCGCCGCACATGGTACGTTGTCTACTCGATAGCGCGTCTCAGACCAATTTTATAACATTGGATTGTTTCAAACGCCTCGGATTGTGGAATAACTTTAGAAATACTAGTTCAGTGGTCTAAGGGATCGGCGGTTCAGAAAAACATTGCAAAGGTTCCGTAGATATTAAAATACATTCGCGTTTTGATAGGGATATTAATTTTAACATTTCTTCGCTTATCGTGGAGCGTATTACGGACACATTACCAAACGCTAATGTGGACGTATCGCTACTCACACACCTCGAGTCATTGCCGCTGGCAGACTCGGAGTTTGCGAATCCGGCAGACATTGATGTTTTGATCGGAGCTGCAATATCCCGCACTTGCTACTAACTGACGTGGTACGTTGTGAGCAACATGACTTACCGCCCGCTATTGAGACGGTAGTTGGGTAGTGATTATGGGTACCGTACCTACGTTACATACTTCTCAATACATTACGTCTTGCTGTTGTCCTGTTCTTCAAGAAAATAATATTGATTCTCTTCTCAAGCGATTTTGGGAGCTTGAAGAGGTTACCGCACCGCCCTCGATGAGCCGTAAAGATCTCGAGTGTGAAGAACATTTCCGTGCTACCACTGTTCGTGACGACAGTGGCAGATACGTTGTGGCGTTGCCATTCTATGGTGACCCTTATTCGTTAGGCGACTCGTACGCTGCTGCGCTTAGACGTTTCCATTGTTTGGAACGTAAACTTGATGCATCGCTTAAGCAGCGCCTATAATGACGTCATTCGTGACTACATAGATAAAGGTTTGTTGAGTGTAGTTGTAAACAACGAGGGCAACTCTCTTCCCTCATATTATATCCCGCACCACGGTGTAGTTCGCGAAGATAAAACCTCTACTAAACTTCGTGTGGTTTTAGATGCTAGTTGTAAGACTACATCGGGTCAGTCGATTAATTACATTTTGCATTTAACGAAGAGATTTAACATCATAATAAAGTTTCGTCTTTTCCAAATCGCTCTGTCAGCTGATTGCCGCCAAATGTTCCTCAATATCGGCGTTTGCGAATCTGACCGTAGATTTCAACGGATTTTTTATCGTTTTAACAATAAGGAACCTTTATCCGTGTATCAGTTCAATCGTGTTTGTTTTGGACTCAAGTCTAGCCCATATCACGCGTTACGAATTGTTCGCCAGTTGATCGCTGATGAAGGCGATCACTTTCCCGCCGCAGCAGCTGTTGCTACTTCCGCTTTGTATATGGATGACATTGCCTGTAGTGTCATATCCGTTCCGCTAGCAATCTCACTTTGTGAAGAGCTTATCCAGCTTTTCAAGCGAGGCCAGTTTGATCTTGTCAAATTGACAAGCAACTCTAAGGAGGTTCTCGCACGCGTACCTGATTCTCATTAAGCTTCTCCAGACATTGAGTTTGAGAAGTCTGTACCGCATAAAGTTCTCGGTTTACGCTGGGACAAATCCTGCGATATTCGGTTTGACGTCTCACCGCCAGATGATAAGTGCACTAAACGCACTATGCTGTCCACAGTGGCTCGACTATGGGACATAATGGGTTTTGTGGCTCCCACAATTTTGTACGCCAAACTCTTGATCAAGGAACTTTGGCTATTAAAGTGTGAGTGGGATGATACACCCCCTGACCATATTGTCGCCGCTTGGGGCCAGTTTTGTATTGAGCTTACTGCGCTCAATCAAATTACTATTCCGCGTCATCTTGGGTTGGTAGATGGATGTACCATCAACTTAATAGGTTTCGCTGACGCCAGCGAGCGTGCTTACGGCGGAGTCGTATATCTGCAAGTCCGCATTGGTGCTAACTACTCGGTACAGTTAGTTTGTGCCAAGTCTAAGGTCTCGCCTGTTAAAACCATTTCGGTTGCGAGACTGGAGTTGTGCGCGGCCCTTCTGCTGTCTCAGTTGCTCCGCAAGGTTCAAGACACAGTTTTGCCCTACTACCCTATTAATAAAATATACGCATTTTCCGACTCCAAAGTAGTGCTCGCTTGGATTCATTCTTCTCCTCATCGCTGGCAAACTTTTGTCGCCAACCGCGTTCGTAAATTGATTGAACTTGTTCCCGCTACTTGTTTCAATTACGTCACGGGTACCGAGAACCCCGCAGATTGCTTGTCTCGTGGTGTCACTCCCCTTAATCTTCTGCATCATCCATTGTGGAATCGTGGACCTTCTTGAATTTCCCATGATCCGTCAGAATGGCCCATGCAACCCTTTGACCACAGTGCAGAAGACGAAGATGTACCCGAACGGAAGTCTGTTTGTTATCCCGTGATTGCTGAGGTTGCGGAGTCTCCCATCTATGCACTCGCACTACGCATGTCATCGTGGTCTAAGTTACTCCGCGCCATCGTTTATGTCTATAGGTTTCTTAGGCACCTACCTAATGGGACTTTTGTATCAAGTACTGATATGAAATTCGTAGCATGTAAGTTACTACAAGCTGTACAGGCTGTTCATTTTAGTAACGACATTCAAAATTTGAAAGACAATGTACCTTGTTCTCCCGCTATCCTTAGACTCAAGCCGTTTCTCGATGAACACGGCGTCATACGCGTTGGGGGTCGTCTGTCAAATTCGGATGAACCTTATAACTACAAACATCCTTGCATTCTGCCGCGACATGATCATGTTGTCGACCTTCTTGTTGATTTTTATCACAATAAGCACCTCCATGCTGGTCCAGAGTTGCTTATGTCCTTACTTAGGCATAAGTATTGGATTTTAGCCGCTCGACGAATAATTCGTCACAGAATACATAAATGTAACGTCTGTTTCAAATTTCGTCCGCGTCCGACTTTCCCTCCCATGGCAGATCTCCCTAGTCAGTGCGTCAACCAGGTTGATAAAGCGTTTATACACACCGGTTGTGATTACGCAGGACCACTGCAGTATACGCCAGTGCGTGGTCGAGGTGTTAAAAGCCGTAAAGCTTGGCTATGTATTTTTACATGCTTAACGACGCGCGCTACGCATATTGAAGTTGCGACAGATTTAAGCACGGTGTCGTTCCTTGCAGCCCTTAAACGATTTCTCTCACGGCGCGGCCCTATACAGTGTTTGTATACGGATAACGGCACTTGTTGCGTGGGCGCAAGCTCTTATTTACGCGACCTCTATAAGTTTCTTAGAGAGGAATATCGTACTCGTCTTCAGGAAGAACTTTCCATGGATCATATTGACTGGAAGTTTATTCCGCCAGCATCTCCACATTTCGGTGGATGTTGGGAAAGCATGGTCAAGGTAATTAAAACGCATCTCTTCAAAGTTATAGGTCAACAGATCCTCTCTTACGAAGAGCTTTTAACTGTCCTTGCACAAGTCGAGGCACTGATCAACTCGCGTCCGCTCACGGCATTGAGTAGTGACCCTGCAGAACCATCCGCGTTAAGCCCTGCACATTTTCTGAACACAGTGCCATTATCGTCATTTCCGGCTCCTGAAGCAGACTCTTCAAGCTTGCTCCAGAGACATACTCTGCTAATTTAAACTCGTGCAGTCGTTCTGGCGGCGCTGGCGTGCGGAATATCTACACCAGCTTCAAGCTAGATCCAAGTGGAATAGTCCTGCATCCACTATACAGGAGGGTATTTTGGTCGTCATAATACATGATAATGCTCCGCCGCTTTCATGGCCGTTAGCCATCGTAGAGAAACTGCATACTTCCAAGGACGGTACAACCCGCGTTGTTACCGTGAAAACCGCGAAGGGGAGCTACGTGCGCCCTGTTGTACGTCTCTGTCCGCTTCCAACTCAGTGAGATCTAGCCTGAAGTTGGATCTACCTCGTAGTTTAAGTATTTAGTTTGTAGTTTTCGCTGTTATTGCGTTTGTAGTTTTCGCTAAAGTTAATTTAGATTAATTTTATTGTCATATCGCTGTCTTAGCCTATTGATGGGTTATGCGGTAGTACACCCAACATAGCTAAGTTCAATTTTTTTTTAATGCAACCCTTTAGGGCCAGGGGGATATGGTAGCGCCATCTACCTTTCCATCGAGAATTAATTATGTCAACGTCAATGGTTCGTCGCTGCTCGGCCAATCCGAGCGATCCTTTCATGAATCCTCTCCCAAAACGCCTCGCTATTGGCCGCCCTGCTCAACGGCGACGAAGAACATACGAGAAGATTCGAGACGCGCCGAACTCGTGTCCGCCGCATACCGCAGTCCGCACCGCCATATATAATTATTACCGCTTATACCAAAACCTAACAAAACCGCTCGCGAGTGAAGCTACTAGTGAAGTGGAGTGATTCAAGCAGCTTCAGGATTCCCGAAGACACCAGGCGGCCGCCATTTGCAAAGAAAAAGACTGTCGTGCAAGGTAAGAGGCTCCTATCCACATCACCTTTTCACTTCCTTATTTCCTAGTCGATAAGAACCGAAATTCTACAGTCCACATTATTAATAGTTTTCCCAAATCGACTAGGAACATTTGGTTCGCCGAAACAGTTACAGAAAAATTAAGGTTTTCGAAATTTATTCTTTATATGTGCTATAAAACTTTGCTTTATGCCAAATTTCAAGATTCTGAGTTTACGAGATGTATTTCTCTGTAGGTTTTGATTCTCTTAAGAGTAGTTGCGAGTCTGAAAATATGCTTAAATTGCTGTTTCTTTTGATTACGTTGACATAGCAGTTTTCTTTTGTTATAGCTTAATGGTGTTATAGATTTAACTATTTAATATAAATTTAAATTAAATACCTCTACGCGTACATGAGAAAAGGGGTAGTAACTTTTTTTTAAATATTTATATTATATGATGTTATTACGGTTTTCGCCATTTTTCCTTTATCTGTGCTATAAGACGTTACTAATTCGTACCAAATTTAAATATTCCGCGTTTACAGGAAGTTCCCTGTAGGTTTTGATTACCTTGCGAGTAGTTGCGAGTTTGAAAATATGCTTAAATTGCTATTTCTTTTTGATTGCGTTGACGTCGAAGTTCGATTTTGTAACAGCTTAAATATATTATAGATTTGAGTATTTCATATGAATTTCAATTTAATACCTTTACGCATTCATGAGGAAAAGGGTAGCAACATTAAAATTATTAAAAAAATATATTATATGATGTAACAAAAAATTTTGGGTTCTTGCAAGTTTTCCTTTAAAAATATATAAACCTATGAAACGTTGCTTCATACAAAATTTCGAGATTCTGAGTTCACGGGAAGTACCCTGTAGGTTTTGATTCCCTTGCGAGTTTCGAAAATTTGCGGCAATTTACGCACTAAACGGCTATATCTTTTAATTGCGCTGGTTTAGAAGTTTGATTTTTCACAGCTCCAAGGGACAGTAAACCTGAGTATTTGATATAAATTTAATTTGATACTTTTACGCGTTCCTGAGAAAAAGGGTCTTGACAGACGGATGGACGGATAACAAAGTGATCCTTAAGGGATCCGTTTTTTCCTTTCGAGGTACGGTACCCTAAAAATGGATTGATCTTGAGAAAAATCAAGATAAGTAGAAATCACTATCGTAATAATGAAATTATAGTTTGTGGGGTTTAAATCAAAGGATGACCATGATTCGATCGGAGAATCCATATAATATTTTATAAATGGTACACAAAAGTTATATGACACACAACACATTATGTAACTACAACCTCATGTAGGTATGTGCAGGTCTTACCCCGCGTTTTCACCAAGGTATAATACATGTATTTAACAATTTTTTGTCAATGTTTTCTTTTCTCATATACATGTATAAAACATGTCGTATACAAAACTATACACATGAATAAAACTTGTTGTACCTTATACAAAACTTGTATGTAACTTGTTGTAGATACGTATACAAAACTTGTATGAAACTTATTGGTTGAAAACTTGTAGTTGTCTACATGTTTATGATCTCATGTTTTTAATTTATTTACTTCCCTATTAAACTGGTTCTTGAGGTTCGTTATCTTTTATCAACATCATTAACAGTGCCTCCGTGGTCCAGTCAATAGCGTATGCGACTGCTAAACGGAGGTCCTGGGTTTGATTCCCGAGTCGGGCAAAAGTGTTACTAGGTTTTTCCGAATTCTCAGTAGCAGCACGGAGTCCGGTGATGTGGCTGGTAACGGCAATAAACTCGCCCCCTATTACGTGGGACCTAAAAATCATGGCGAAATGTGAGTGTAATATTACACCTCTGCCTACCACTTAAATAAAAGAAAATAAAAAAGAACATTAATATAATAAAAATAAAAAAGTTTTTTTTAAGTATTTATTATAATACTTAAGGATTGTCATGTGCCTCATCACTTCAATTTGCACCTACCTTGTTCTATCTCTGCATCACCCCAAGGTAGACTGGCAGAGATAAAGGAAAAATGGCGAAAACCGTAATAACATCATATAATATAAATATTTTAAAAAAAGTTACTACCCCTTTTCTCATGTACGCGTAGAGGTATTTAATTTAAATTTATATTAAATAGTTAAATCTATAACACCATTAAGCTGTAACAAAAGAAAACTGCTATGTCAACGTAATCAAAAGAAACAGCAATTTAAGCATATTTTCAGACTCGCAACTACTCTTAAGAGAATCAAAACCTACAGAGAAATACATCTCGTAAACTCAGAATCTTGAAATTTGGCATAAAGCAAAGTTTTATAGCACATATAAAGAATAAATTTCGAAAACCTTAATTTTTTTGTAACTGTTTCGGCGAACCAAATGTTCCTAGTCGATTTGGGAAAACTATTAATAATGTGGACTGTAGGATTTCGGTTCTTATCGACTAGGAAATAAGGAAGTGAAAAGGTGATGTGGATAGGAGCCTCTTACCTTGCACGACAGTCTTTTTCTTTGCAAATGGCGGCCGCCTGGTGTCTTCGGGAATCCTGAAGCTGCTTGAATCACTCCACTTCACTAGTAGCTTCACTCGCGAGCGGTTTTGTTAGGTTTTGGTATAAGCGGTAATAATTATATATGGCGGTGCGGACTGCGGTATGCGGCGGACACGAGTTCGGCGCGTCTCGAATCTTCTCGTATGTTCTTCGTCGCCGTTGAGCAGGGCGGCCAATAGCGAGGCGTTTTGGGAGAGGATTCATGAAAGGATCGCTCGGATTGGCCGAGCAGCGACGAACCATTGACGTTGACATAATTAATTCTCGATGGAAAGGTAGATGGCGCTACCATATCCCCCTGGCCCTAAAGGGTTGCATTAAAAAAAAATTGAACTTAGCTATGTTGGGTGTACTACCGCATAACCCATCAATAGGCTAAGACAGCGATATGACAATAAAATTAATCTAAATTAACTTTAGCGAAAACTACAAACGCAATAACAGCGAAAACTACAAACTAAATACTTAAACTACGAGGTAGATCCAACTTCAGGCTAGATCTCACTGAGTTGGAAGCGGACAGAGACGTACAACAGGGCGCACGTAGCTCCCCTTCGCGGTTTTCACGGTAACAACGCGGGTTGTACCGTCCTTGGAAGTATGCAGTTTCTCTACGATGGCTAACGGCCATGAAAGCGGCGGAGCATTATCATGTATTATGACGACCAAAATACCCTCCTGTATAGTGGATGCAGGACTATTCCACTTGGATCTAGCTTGAAGCTGGTGTAGATATTCCGCACGCCAGCGCCGCCAGAACGACTGCACGAGTTTAAATTAGCAGAGTATGTCTCTGGAGCAAGCTTGAAGAGTCTGCTTCAGGAGCCGGAAATGACGATAATGGCACTGTGTTCAGAAAATGTGCAGGGCTTAACGCGGATGGTTCTGCAGGGTCACTACTCAATGCCGTGAGCGGACGCGAGTTGATCAGTGCCTCGACTTGTGCAAGGACAGTTAAAAGCTCTTCGTAAGAGAGGATCTGTTGACCTATAACTTTGAAGAGATGCGTTTTAATTACCTTGACCATGCTTTCCCAACATCCACCGAAATGTGGAGATGCTGGCGGAATAAACTTCCAGTCAATATGATCCATGGAAAGTTCTTCCTGAAGACGAGTACGATATTCCTCTCTAAGAAACTTATAGAGGTCGCGTAAATAAGAGCTTGCGCCCACGCAACAAGTGCCGTTATCCGTATACAAACACTGTATAGGGCCGCGCCGTGAGAGAAATCGTTTAAGGGCTGCAAGGAACGACACCGTGCTTAAATCTGTCGCAACTTCAATATGCGTAGCGCGCGTCGTTAAGCATGTAAAAATACATAGCCAAGCTTTACGGCTTTTAACACCTCGACCACGCACTGGCGTATACTGCAGTGGTCCTGCGTAATCACAACCGGTGTGTATAAACGCTTTATCAACCTGGTTGACGCACTGACTAGGGAGATCTGCCATGGGAGGGAAAGTCGGACGCGGACGAAATTTGAAACAGACGTTACATTTATGTATTCTGTGACGAATTATTCGTCGAGCGGCTAAAATCCAATACTTATGCCTAAGTAAGGACATAAGCAACTCTGGACCAGCATGGAGGTGCTTATTGTGATAAAAATCAACAAGAAGGTCGACAACATGATCATGTCGCGGCAGAATGCAAGGATGTTTGTAGTTATAAGGTTCATCCGAATTTGACAGACGACCCCCAACGCGTATGACGCCGTGTTCATCGAGAAACGGCTTGAGTCTAAGGATAGCGGGAGAACAAGGTACATTGTCTTTCAAATTTTGAATGTCGTTACTAAAATGAACAGCCTGTACAGCTTGTAGTAACTTACATGCTACGAATTTCATATCAGTACTTGATACAAAAGTCCCATTAGGTAGGTGCCTAAGAAACCTATAGACATAAACGATGGCGCGGAGTAACTTAGACCACGATGACATGCGTAGTGCGAGTGCATAGATGGGAGACTCCGCAACCTCAGCAATCACGGGATAACAAACAGACTTCCGTTCGGGTACATCTTCGTCTTCTGCACTGTGGTCAAAGGGTTGCATGGGCCATTCTGACGGATCATGGGAAATTCAAGAAGGTCCACGATTCCACAATGGATGATGCAGAAGATTAAGGGGAGTGACACCACGAGACAAGCAATCTGCGGGGTTCTCGGTACCCGTGACGTAATTGAAACAAGTAGCGGGAACAAGTTCAATCAATTTACGAACGCGGTTGGCGACAAAAGTTTGCCAGCGATGAGGAGAAGAATGAATCCAAGCGAGCACTACTTTGGAGTCGGAAAATGCGTATATTTTATTAATAGGGTAGTAGGGCAAAACTGTGTCTTGAACCTTGCGGAGCAACTGAGACAGCAGAAGGGCCGCGCACAACTCCAGTCTCGCAACCGAAATGGTTTTAACAGGCGAGACCTTAGACTTGGCACAAACTAACTGTACCGAGTAGTTAGCACCAATGCGGACTTGCAGATATACGACTCCGCCGTAAGCACGCTCGCTGGCGTCAGCGAAACCTATTAAGTTGATGGTACATCCATCTACCAACCCAAGATGACGCGGAATAGTAATTTGATTGAGCGCAGTAAGCTCAATACAAAACTGGCCCCAAGCGGCGACAATATGGTCAGGGGGTGTATCATCCCACTCACACTTTAATAGCCAAAGTTCCTTGATCAAGAGTTTGGCGTACAAAATTGTGGGAGCCACAAAACCCATTATGTCCCATAGTCGAGCCACTGTGGACAGCATAGTGCGTTTAGTGCACTTATCATCTGGCGGTGAGACGTCAAACCGAATATCGCAGGATTTGTCCCAGCGTAAACCGAGAACTTTATGCGGTACAGACTTCTCAAACTCAATGTCTGGAGAAGCTTAATGAGAATCAGGTACGCGTGCGAGAACCTCCTTAGAGTTGCTTGTCAATTTGACAAGATCAAACTGGCCTCGCTTGAAAAGCTGGATAAGCTCTTCACAAAGTGAGATTGCTAGCGGAACGGATATGACACTACAGGCAATGTCATCCATATACAAAGCGGAAGTAGCAACAGCTGCTGCGGCGGGAAAGTGATCGCCTTCATCAGCGATCAACTGGCGAACAATTCGTAACGCGTGATATGGGCTAGACTTGAGTCCAAAACAAACACGATTGAACTGATACACGGATAAAGGTTCCTTATTGTTAAAACGATAAAAAATCCGTTGAAATCTACGGTCAGATTCGCAAACGCCGATATTGAGGAACATTTGGCGGCAATCAGCTGACAGAGCGATTTGGAAAAGACGAAACTTTATTATGATGTTAAATCTCTTCGTTAAATGCAAAATGTAATTAATCGACTGACCCGATGTAGTCTTACAACTAGCATCTAAAACCACACGAAGTTTAGTAGAGGTTTTATCTTCGCGAACTACACCGTGGTGCGGGATATAATATGAGGGAAGAGAGTTGCCCTCGTTGTTTACAACTACACTCAACAAACCTTTATCTATGTAGTCACGAATGACGTCATTATAGGCGCTGCTTAAGCGATGCATCAAGTTTACGTTCCAAACAATGGAAACGTCTAAGCGCAGCAGCGTACGAGTCGCCTAACGAATAAGGGTCACCATAGAATGGCAACGCCACAACGTATCTGCCACTGTCGTCACGAACAGTGGTAGCACGGAAATGTTCTTCACACTCGAGATCTTTACGGCTCATCGAGGGCGGTGCGGTAACCTCTTCAAGCTCCCAAAATCGCTTGAGAAGAGAATCAATATTATTTTCTTGAAGAACAGGACAACAGCAAGACGTAATGTATTGAGAAGTATGTAACGTAGGTACGGTACCCATAATCACTACCCAACTACCGTCTCAATAGCGGGCGGTAAGTCATGTTGCTCACAACGTACCACGTCAGTTAGTAGCAAGTGCGGGATATTGCAGCTCCGATCAAAACATCAATGTCTGCCGGATTCGCAAACTCCGAGTCTGCCAGCGGCAATGACTCGAGGTGTGTGAGTAGCGTGTTGAACTTGTTTCTTGGTGAAAACGAGGGGTTACTCGATATACTTCCAACAAAAACTTTGTAACTTTAACGAGACTAATTAAAGTTTTTCAATCTATTAAATGAATTGAAAGCTTTAACGAGTAATTAATTTGAAAGCACTATCTGTAACAAAGAAAGCAATTTTATTGTTGCAAATTAATCTTATTTTGAGCATTTTCTAGTTAATATTAGTATATATTTTTTAAAGACAACTCCCTCTAGGACTACATACAACTAACGGACACAATTAACACTCAGACTCGAAACAAAAATTTATGATTCACACAAAGTGTTGTCTCGTGTGGGAATCGAACCCACAACACTCGGCGCAGTGTCAAGCGGCGAGGAGCCGCTTGAACTATTACGCCAACCGTGCAGTCAATATGGATTTGAATCTAAGTTTTGTGAGTAATAAATATAAGAAAATCAGAATCTTGCATATTCTGCCAAAGCTGCAGAAATATTAAGACACATCTTACTTTGACTTCTGAAATGTTTATTTTGCCTGACTCATACCCTTATATTTCTTCCCCCGCCTCCCCCAGCAGTTATTACCATAAAGACTGATAAATATCCACATACATTCTAAGATCTGTCGATATTCCACGCGCCAACACAATCCATTGACGCTTGCGAACTATTACATTTATCAACTTGTTTGTTGCAATAAGCAATGGACGTGTAAATTTATTGTTAGCAGAATGTGTCATTAATATAGCTCAATGTTTGTTTGTACAAATATTAATATTTTTCGTTGATGTGTTTTTGGAATGAGACGCCTAAGCTTTTCCGGGTTTTATTTACATGTGTGTAATAAGATGGAATAATGTAATATCTGACGCTCTTGTTTTCTTTAAGAAACTGCAGGTTCAGCTGGGTGTGAAAATAAAAACAACTCGTAACGTAAAGATGTATTTTCCTGAAAGCAAATAACTTTGTATGTTTACTGTTATATTGCGACGAATGTCAATGTTCCAGCGTTAAAATGGTTTCGTACAAGGCTTTTGGCCCGGAAAGCCGAAATCCGCTTTCTAATCTAACTAGATTTCACTTTTGCTTTAGCGCCTTTTGCTTTGTCATCGTTTATTGTCAGGATATTTGACATTAAGAGTTCATAATTATTGCAGAAGTTCTACACATCAGCTCGCAATGACGGATGGTGACCCTACATTTAAATATAAGACCAAATAAGACGCTTAAAAACGCGCTGGGCGCATAAATATAATTTTTGGTAACACTATCACACTTCAGATATTAAAGTTACAGTTTTTAAATAAAAAATCGTTTACATAGCAAACTAAAGCAACTTTCTTAGACTGTACACACACACTTATTTAGTAAAACATTAGTATGGTGCTTAACATTAAAAAAAAACCAAAATACAATATTTTTTTACTTGATGGCCAAATACTCAAATTAAAGACATCAAATGATAAATGAATCGGCAAATGCAAATGCATTTGCAAAATTTAAATAACGCATTTTTGCGTTATTTAAGTTTTTAATACCTGGTAAATTCCGTGGCGTGGATTACAATTTTACACAGGTTAAAAAATTAAATGAAAATGGTTATTGAAGGCAATATATTGTCGAATACACGATTTCAGTCTATAAAATTTAGCCACAATTAATTTTATTGTTTCACACATAATAATATCTAATATGTCTACAGAAGAAATATCTTAGAACCTATAATTCTTCTAATGTTCTCTTAGTTCAAATTTCCAAAGAAACAGCGTCAGCCAATTGCCTTAAAAGAAGACGTTTCAATGCCGTATAGTGCATTATTACAAGTGTGCGTCCAACACTCGTGTAGGTAACTGTAGAAACTTTTTTAAAAGCAAAATCACGATTTTCCTTCCGACTCAATGTGGAACTAACAAAACTTTAGTGTCACTATTCAAGCTACGATATAACCAATAATGTGACTTTGGCACTGTTACTTTTAGACTGTATAATGCATACTAAGAAGTTGCTAAGTTTGTATTTTGAACTGACTGCTGAGAAGGCAATTGAGAAGCAATTAAATAATGTTGAAAGTTTAAGGAACCTTTAGGGGAGAGCAATAAAAAACTAGCTATGTATGTTTTGATTATCGTACCTAGCTCTATCGTTCAATCGGTATCTTATTTTTGCTCCATTTCAGTTTACATATATATTAGTATTACAAGGCCTGTCCGATATATCTTGTAAAATCCCCAGCACCTAAACGTTTTTGGTAAACGCGTTACAAATTAAAAAATAAATGAAATCAAGGCTACAGATCAGTCATAAAATGAAATCAACAATAAAATAAAATGCCCAGCAAATTATGAATTCAAAAAACTTCAAACATATAAAACAGACGCATCATTTAACACACAAATATTATACAAAGTTTCAACTGTTTTGCACCCTAGTTTTCAAAAATCTTTATGCAAGTGTTACATCATGCAAATAGTAAAAATCCAAGGGAAGCCGGGTCAAAAACCTAATGTGACATGAATAGTGACATTTTATGAATTCGTATAGCAAACGGAACCGGGTTTTGACACATTTTATGATTTTACGAGCACATTGAATGTTGATGTGCGGCATTGGCAGCTTTTATGGTACGTCTCCATGGAATAAAACATATCTATGTATATTTCAGTATTGCATGGCTTTGTTTTTATTACGCTTATTCATATACATAACTATTTATATGCATACTTATGTAAATAGATATGCATAAGTAAGATATACATGTGCTATATTCAACTGCCTGTCTATTAAGAAGATTTGCTTTTTTTAGAAATTACGAACGTCTTCCTTATTAGTTTTGGTACAAAGAAAACTAGGTTGTACTGATGCGATATATTAAACTATTTTACAGCAATAGGCGTACTAACGTGGAACCTAAAAATTCAATTCATTCATTCATCAAGTTAATTTATAGCTAAGCTACTCCTTGGTACATCAGCCAGTGAAAGTCCCGTCAAAATCGGTCCAGCCGTTCCAGAGATTAGCGAGAACAAACAGACAGACAGACAGACAGATAGGCAGACAAAAATTGTAAAAGATGAAATGTCATTTCGGTATATGTACCGTGTATACATCCATATGCATTTAGTAAAATAGCAGTTATTTTAATATTACAAACAGACACTCCAATTTTATTTATATGGATAGATTGACTGCTGCTTTCCTCGTCTGGATATTGAGCTTTGCCTTTTGAAGTATTTTTAGAAAAAATCCAATCAAGTGAAGCAGCCGGCACACTGCTTAGCACAGAGCTGAGTATTGTGGGAAAAGTCCATGAGAAAGTACAAGTACACTTTGTATGATACACAAATGCCATTCGAGTGGCCGATTTTTGGGCCGAATCTCGAAACGATAAGTAAGTTGGTATGATACACAAATTATTGTATTTATCTTCTTTAGTGAAATATTTAAAACTACTGCGCAGGATTTGTACCAAGTGCAAGCGTCTATTTAGTGTTCACAAAATTGACTAAGTAGAGTATACATGCTTTATTTTTGCTACAATAGATGTATATTTACTTTACCTTAATTTTGAAACGTTCTATTAAGTATACACATGTATCCGAAGGTCACAAACGGGTACGATAAAAAAATATAAACGAAAGCTTATAGATAGCGTCTGAATATCAAAATTTTCTGTTTATATACTGTATCATTATGAAAACTTACTTTTGACCAGGACCACTTTCAAAAGTAAGGCTGTCATTTAAACCAAACCTTCTTTAAATCCATTTTACAAGTCTATCTTATACGCGATGACACAAAATAAACATATCATAATCCAAATGGAAGTCACATACGCGCGACGTGGCGGTCGTGTCAAATGTAAATGCCGTTCACTCAATAAGTGACGAGTGTTTGATTTTGTGATACGTCTTTTCATACTAGTTGGAGGTTGTTGGTTTAGTTGCTGTTTTGTGTATCTAATGAAGTGATTTCGCGGCAAGTGTGCAGTTGGTAGGTGGGTGTGTTCTAATGACAAAGTAATTGAATAATCTTAAAGTATTACAATAGAAAACGCTGTGTTATTAAAATTTCGACTGGCCTGGTCTAATAAATTAAATATAAAATACAACTGTTGTTGCGATCCAAGACTTCTTATGTTGTGTTTGTAGATTTCTGCCAAATTAAGAAATCTATAAGTTGCTTTCCTGTTGACTGTCCCCGTGTTCCAGTGGATAGCGTACGCGTCTGCTGATCGGCAGATCCCGGGTTCCGGGCAAAAGTGCCCGACCCAGCAATCGAACCCCAGTCATAATAGTATTTTTTTTAAGACAACTACCGCACTAGGAATAAATCCTGTGTCGCGGGGGACTTTACAAACATACAACCAACGGATACAATGAACACCCAGACTCGAAACAATAATTTATGGATCACACAAAGTATTGTCTCGTGTGGGAATCGAACCCACAACACCCGGCGAATTGTCAAGCAACGAGGCGGCCGCTTGAACCACTACGTTAACCGTGCGGTCAAAAGTGTTTAGTTACTATTATTACTATTTGGATATTGTAAACTTTCGCTTCCAGATACACATTAGAATAATTTTATTTCGTGGACTCAATTGTTGACAGATGTACAAGACTAATGCGTGACACAAGTAAAGCCATGCGTTGCGAATGAGCACTCTCTTTATTACATTACGAATAAAAAAATGTCACGTTCTTCTCATGCCGCCCGCATCTTCGCTCACTCTCAGCAGGGATAAACTTAGTTTCAATGAACTACTTTGCACTTAAGTTATATTGAGCTGTCTGAAAATCTTATTGACATCAAGTAGTGTTATTACGTGACTCCATTGCATCTTCCGGCATCATATTTGTTTTAAGGTTTGCTTACAGTTGTTAGTGTTATCCCAGATTGATTTCCAAGCCTAAATAACACACAACTAAAATCCGAAATACTATGTATTTAAGATGTTAGTTGTGTTTACCTAATTACTATAGTGTACTGTGACTAATTTGCATATTCCGTGAGCAGCAACTGAAATTTATTTAAAACAATCGCTTTGTGTGTCTAAAAGGCATAAGGTTTTCTCGTGGTTTCATCGCAAAAAATCTCAAAGGTCGTCATCGTTCTAATTTTATTTCGATTGCATCCAAGACAACAGAAGATATCCTGGTTACGTAAAAACTACGACAGATAAACTGACAGTCTAAATCACCGAAAAAGATCTTCAAATAAACTTGTCAAACGAAAAAGCTTAAATTCAAAATCACCGGTAACAGCGTCACATTTATCAAAATAAATTCGTACATCTTCGTTCAGATACAGTAGGGCTATGAGCTGCAAATAAAATAAACACACCATGTCCAGCTTATAGCAAAAAATGTTCCGATTACAGTGCATCACGCGTTACTCCGCGCGTATTTGTACTTGCAGTTTCCTAGAAATGTGTCGCTGGGGTCTAGAAGCTATTCGCCCGGTGGCACACTAACCCCTCCCCCTTCCCTCTCCTCTCACTGAAGCTTCACACCCGCGCACGCCCGTCCTGTTAGCGGCACGACGTCGCTTGAATCAGAATTCCTTTTTCCTGGTATTGAGTTTGTGCCCATTGAACTTTAAAGTTTCTGATAGAATGCTCGTGTTAAGGAATTGAAATTGTCTGTTTGGTATTATTATTGGTGTTTGTTAAGTAATGTTTACTGAAGTCGTAAATCATAATACGATTCGAAGAATTATTATTATAAGATTTGCTTTACTGCCTCCGTGGTCCAGTGGATAGCGTATGCGATGGGTAAGGTGATGTAAGGTGATTTGCCCGGTAACGGCAATAGGCTCGCCCCCTGTTACGTGGGACCTAAAAATTCATGGTGGAATGTGGGTATACCTAATATTACACCTCTGCCTACCCCTTCGGGGATACAGGCGTGAGCCTATAAAAAAAAAATTTGCTTTAGAAGCTTGCCGATATTTTGACTACCATTTCTTCCTAAATAATTTCGGTATCCTTATGATGGTATTTTTACTTGCGCAACATCAGTCCAGCTGAGTTTTAACTGCTTGGAAATTGAGGCTGGTAAACAGCCTTAAAGCATATGCCTAACGAAGTTTTAGACCCCGTAAATAATCATCCCATACCCGACTGGCACTTCACGCTGCGTGATGAAAAGCTGGAAACCAACTGGCTATGTCAAAGAAATCATATAGGAAGCATGCCAATTGCTTTCACTCTGACGGCCTTGAAATAACTTTTTACGCAACGCTGAAAAGGACCTGTATCAAAACAATCAGGAAACGTGTAAGCTAGTCAAGAGTTCTATAATGTTATGGCATTTTAAAGACATGAGCCATCCAACTCTCTAGTTTATGAAGGTGTTTGTTCTACCGTGTAGGTATAGCACTCTTGTTCATAATAGTATTGTATTGCATTTCACCCTTTGTTTTATTTTCTTCGACTCTGCTTACCCTACCCACACAGTGCGGCTATACTTGATTTCTCGTCCCTCAGCCAATTCTGACCTGAATGTTACTTCTTATACTGTTCTCAATATACGACACGTCAAATATTACAAATATCGGACAGCCCCCAACAAGGGAACCGAACTTTAAAATAAAATCGCAACTGAACTGCAACACCGTTATATTTGATCTCTTTTCACTCAAAGCTCATAAAAGTATTACCTACATTGAACAACTTTGTTTTTCTTACTTTTATTTTAATTTACGTCATTTGGCCGAAGAAAAATATTATATTGTGTGTGGTACGTGATCCGAATATAAGCTGCTGTCGTTCTAGTGAGAAAAGTTGTCGCCCCCTATTTCTAAGATGATCACGACTGTACTTGAGATAACAGTATATTTTTTATACGATAGTGTATGCTTTAGACGAAATTCTGTTTCGTCATGAAACAAAAATAATAATGCATGATGTAAATGCAAAGGTTTAAAATCATTTAAATTCAATTCATTTAATGTTATAGGCAGCAAAAGAGCTTGCGGGTCGCCTGATGGTAAGCGATTGCCGCCGTCCATGGATACAAGCAACAGCGGAGGACGTTACGAGGAATGCACGATGACGTTGCGATGCATTTTTGGATGGAGTTACTTAGATGAAATCAAAAATACTTAAAACCCTGATAGAGTGACTTTGTTGCTGTCTTTATACCGAGGGCTACCCCAATATCAGCAATGTCATGGACATGAGGGCTACCCCGGAAGCGGGAGTTCCTAATGTGGTCCTTCCGCGTGACTCCACACATCCAGCGCAGCATATTCATCTCTGTGACACTCACTCACTCTCATCCTCAAACATATCGCATGACAAAAGTTACTCATGGTCATCCTAGCGATATCGCGATGTCTAGTATAACAGGCCGCTTGGTATTTATTCCTTCGTATAAAGGAAGCAATATTCTGTAAATTTTGAAAACTAGTAGGTATCAGAATTTTACAGGGTACTGGTTCCATGTAACTGTCAAAGATAATTCGTGACAGAGAGTACCGACTGCTTCACCTGTTCTCTGACGTCTGGAGCTCTGAGGAATTTCAAATTCCGGTCCCCCATCTATAATTAATACGGTGACGTAGACGCTTATCCTTGTAGTCTTGAAAAAATACACTATAAACAGATTATTTAGAGCACAATGTAAGAAAGACGTTACAATTTCTTTTTTTTTATAAGTATCTACCCAGAACTTGTGTAAGAAACTCAGTAACTTAGTCTTTAAACACTAAAAGAAAGTTATTGTGAAGAACAGTATCAGGCAAAATTCGAATCAATAAACAGTTTTACGCCCTAGTATTCACAGCGTCATGTTATGTTACATCCAAGCATTTAACTTCACCCCGTATTACAAGAACTACCAACTGGAAACAGTTAAACGAATTGAACGGTCCTGGTTATGGGCCAACAAGAACGCAGTACTTTGCCAAGTAATTACTTTTCAATTAAACCACACCAATGCGATTCTACGGAACAACGCTTTAAACTTCAGTTAGAAAGAGTTTTCGATAAGCGGATTAGTGTTTGTAGCGATATATGTCGATTTAAAAGCTTTTATTTAAGTTCATGTTGGTGTATCTCAATTTGGTATGTTTTATTTCATGCTTGGCCAATGATTGTATCGTCCACTATCGTATTAATGCATTTTAGTGTCTAAAACTGCAGCGTCTAACTTCCGTGACTTGACTGCCTCCGTGTTCCAGTAGATAGCGTATGTGTGTGCTGATCGGAAGGTCCCGGGTTCGATTCCCGGGTCGGGCAAAAGTGTTGCTGAGGGAGAAAGCATAGGCGATGGGACCTCCGGCGCTCTCACTCACCAAACGAAACGCAACAGTTTAGGTACTGTTACTTTCTATCGTCGATTTTCTGTGAGAGGGTAGTACTTCCTCGGTTGAGCCAGCCCATTCATGCTGAAATCAGCAAGACTCTACTACCTGTAAAACTGCGCTTGTCTAAAGTGTATAATACTACTTTAGCTGTAGTGCGGATCAGATAGCCACATCCAAAATAGTGTTGGTTATCAATCCGACATTTTTAACACACTAAGTTTTTCAATATGTACCTATTTTGTAATATGTAGTGTAAAATTTAACTTGTATGCCTATTTTGTATCAAGAAAGGTAGCGAAAAAATTTAAACCATCAACATTTTTGTAACCCAAGAATTACTGAAGTCATTGCTTTCGAGTTTGCTTGCTTGCTTAAGCGCAAACTATGGAAACAGCGCATAAGTCCATACGAAGAAAATACTTTTAGTATCCATTTTCATGCAACAAAGCAATAACAATAACAACTCAATAAAACCTCGGCGTCCCATAACGCTGCACCCATGTCATAAAGTTAAAAGCTTTTTGTCTAAACGGTGAGTAATGACGCTATGACATTGATAATAAAACAATAATACCGCCGAATGGGGCGTGATACATACGGATATGGTGTTTGTCCCTGGCGTCACGATGGCGTGATGACGGAGGCACTCAGGGGCTCTACGAACTATAACGAAGTCGTAAGAAATAGTTCTTTAATACCACACAATATGGACTGCACGGTTGGCGTAGTGGTTTATGGGGCCGGCTTGCCGCTTGTCACTGAGTCGTGTGCTGTGGGTTTGATCTTCCACGAGACAACATTTTGTGTAACTAAAATTTGTAAAACTATAATAACGCCGCGCCGTATGTGAAGCGTGATACATACGGCTGTGGCGTTTTTCTCTCGCGTCACGATGGCGTGGCACTGGCGTAACACACCTATGTTTTCTACAACGAACTTGAAAGAAATACTTTTATATTACCACTCAATAACATAGATAATGATGAATGTATTATTCTAGACATTTGTTTTTTTATTATAGATATGTGGCGTGATATTGGCCAGGTTCTGGCGTAATATGCATAGTGTATGTCGCAAGCACTTGATATGAAGGTTTAGCCTAGTTTACACGCTATTTCACGCTACTTGCCTACATTTTTCAGAAAATGTTTTCCTCTGGTTTCGAGGTCATGGACCGCTCGCATTACTGAGACAATCAAGGCTAGTGGAATTAAGTATCCTTTGAAATTCGGTTTTACATGTCACAATGCGTGGTCGTCAATACAAGTAGTGACCTGTGCATTAATTTGACCGATCTATTAAGAGCTGCAAGTCAACTATTTGTGAACTCAGAAGACACGCCGATGTAACAGTTGAAGTTAGGCTTGTGGTTAACGTAAAGGTTTAGCCTAGTTTACACGCTATTTCACGCTACTTGCCTACATTTTTCAGAAAATGTTTTCCTCTGGTCTCGAGGTCATGGACCGCTCGCACTACTGAGACAATCAAGGCTAGTGGAATTAAGTATCCTTTGAAATTCGGTTTTACATGTCACAATGCGTGCTCGTCAATACAAGTAGTGACCTATGCATTAACTTGATCGATCTATTAAGAGCTGCTAGTCAGGCAGTTGAAGTTAGGCTTGTGGTTAATTGGTGTTGGTTAATATGCGTCTTCACCTTGCCCCATTAGCTTGGAGGTGGATAAAAACCATTCTAATAGTATATTTGCATAACAGAAGTACAAGAACCTGCCTTCCAATATCGGAGGCTATTGAAAATTTCTCTTGATTTAGATTTTGCCACTACTTCGTTCCACGTATAGATATAACAATAAATATGAAGCAATTTTCTGGGATTTCATAGACCAGTATCTTTATTTACAATAACAACAACAACATGAATCAAAAACGTAATCTAAGTACATAATAACCAAGACGATATTGTGTAAATTTTATGCATAAAACTAGTCCTCAAGATACGTCTTCGCTTCTCATTAATAAGTACATCATGCGTAAGTACTGCGCAGAAAGTTAGCTCCTGCATAACTAATAAAATTATTTCAGACCTTCTTCGTATAGGGGTTGTTTATAAATGAAGTGCGCATACTAAAGCAGTCTGTCTGTCTTCGTCTGGCCTTACAAAGAGAGACGTTACAGTACGAAATAGAAAAGAAAATGTAATCCTTTTTACAGTGTGAACTTGAAACGTTGTAAGACTGACTACACGACCATGAATAATGATAAAAAGATAATGTAGGCTTTTTTGATTTGAAATAGTATAAAATCTTCAACACAAAACAAAATTCAGTAATGGCTGTTGGAACCTCACAGTAGACATTTTAAATTATTAGGTATTATTAAGAGCGCTAACGCCGATGTTGATTGAAGTTGAAATAAGGAACCTAATAGCAGACAGCTTAGGTATGAAGTTTTCCATTTCTGGCTGTCAGCCTTGGACGTTCTACGCAGAGTTTACACTTTAAGGACGGATAGCTAGGTAGCTTGTTTTTTGTGAGTCAAAATAGAAATGGTAAGCTACCTGCCTCTAGCTTGACTACGGAAACCAAGTATGATGATGAGAAGTTGTAGATGCTTAGCGTCAGCAGGCTGATGTAATTGG
Organism: Euclidia mi; assembly: GCA_944739405.2. Classification (NCBI taxonomy): domain Eukaryota; kingdom Metazoa; phylum Arthropoda; class Insecta; order Lepidoptera; family Erebidae; genus Euclidia; species Euclidia mi. The sequence goes on from OX123207.2 coordinate 15,751,432, forward strand.
TAAAACTGGATGTAAGAATGCATAGAGAAATGGTATAGATCTTTATTCAACTTTATTCTTTATTACGATGGATTAATTACGGACGATATGATTGTTTGATCCGACTTAAGACACAACTAGCACCGATAGAACTCCGAAAATGAGAAATCATTGTTATCTCAATGATTGATCATACAAAATCACACTATAAAATGTTCACATAACTACATTATTATATTTAATTATTTAAACAAGCTTTTGACAGCATCCTTCAAGCGTCAGTCGTCCAAATTCCACCGAGGGAGGAGCTTTGGGAGAAAATCCTCCCTCTAGTCAAAGAAATACCAAACCACATGCCTAAGAATTTGACAAGCATGCCTCATAACCTGCTTATAATGTAAAAATATATAGTACTATTACAAAATTTGATGTAAGTTTTACAATCGGTACTTCAATTACGGAAAATGACAACTTGCTTGATGTCTTACAATCACTAGTCTTAAAAATTGGAGCAATATGAAACTTTGTTCCTCCAAAAGAAAAATAAATGGGACAGTATAAATATGTATCCTTTTTACAAATGTTACTTTATTGTTAAAAAATATATCCTTTTAGCAAAGCTAACAAGACAGTCAAACTAGATGTCTTACAATCACTAGCCTCAATTACACATATGCAACTGAAGACGGTATCAGTGTGAGAGTGTGAGCGACACACTTTACAATTCAAGGAGCGCAGCTTGTTTGTTGTTCGAACACGATGTTAATTGTGAGAGACGCTGCTCAATATACAGATATAACAGTAGGTTAATTGACGATCAGTTTTATATGAATAGTCTTCGGTTGAGGGGGACAAATAGGAGAAACAAAAGAATTTCCGAAATCGTGTTATGAGTAATTTCATTGGGGATGACTCTAAGTCTCGTAAGCAGGTATACGACGACTACATTCTTAGGGTAGCGATCCACCAGCAGCTATCACCTAACCTGGTTATAAAAATTTCTCTGTAGTCGAAAGAACATCACACCTTTTGCCTCCAAAGAAATCTCACGTGCTATAACTATATACTTATACACGTTATTAAAGTCTTTGTGAGATAATCCATCTCTAATTGGGGAAATAGCAAACTATGTTTGCAGGAGCGTAGTTTGATATTCCTTCTTCTAATCAAGTAAAATCAGTATTCCATGTAAAATGTAACTAGATAATAAGAAAGAAAGAAACCTTACAAGCGCTACCCTCAATGACACATATGCAACTGAAGCTAGAGACACGATAGCAGACAATTTACGTAAGTCGGTATCAGTGTGAGAGTGTGAGCGACACAGTTTACAATTCAAGGAGCGCAGCTAGTTTGTTGTTCCAACACCATGTTAATTGTGAGAGACGCTGTTCAATATACAAGTAAAACAGTAGGTTAACTGACAATCACTTTTATATTTATAGTCTCGTGACAAGGACTTTATAAATAGGAGTAGCAATTGAATTTCCAAAACCGTGCTTTGAGTAATTTCATTGACGATTTCTATACCTATTTCTCACGACTACATTTTTTGGGCTGGGATTTAGCAGCAACTGTCACTTAACCTGATCATAAAATTCTTCCTCTATTCGAAGTGACACCACATCTCGTTCCACAATTTCACATGCGATTATTATATAACTACTTAAACAAGCTTTTGAAAGCTTGATTAAATAACCTTTAATTGGGAGAAAATCAAAATTCGATGCTCTAAAAGTAACTTGATTGTTAAACAATATTTTCCTTTAACAAAACGAACTCGACAGTCAAACTAGATGTCTTAAAATCACTAGCTTCAATGACACATAAGCAACTGAAGCTAGAGACACGATAGCAGACAATTAAGGTGTGACGGTATCAGTGTGAGAGTGTGAAATGAAATGAAATGAAATATTTATTTGTTTGTTTGTTTGTTTGTTTGTTTGTTTGTTTGTTTGTTTGTTTGTTTGTTTGTTTGTTTGTTTGTTTGTTTGTTTGTTTGTTTGTTTATTTGTTTGTTTGTTTGTTTGTTTATTTGTTTATTTGTTTATTTGTTTATTTGTTTATTTGTTTATTTGTTTATTTGTTTATTTGTTTATTTGTTTATTTGTTTATTTGTTTATTTGTTTATTTGTTTATTTGTTTATTTGTTTATTTGTTTATTTGTTTATTTGTTTATTTGTTTATTTGTTTATTTGTTTATTTGTTTATTTGTTTATTTGTTTATTTGTTTATTTGTTTATTTGTTTATTTGTTTATTTGTTTATTTGTTTATTTGTTTATTTGTTTATTTGTTTATTTGTTTATTTGTTTATTTGTTTATTTGTTTATTTGTTTATTTGTTTATTTGTTTATTTGTTTATTTGTTTATTTGTTTATTTGTTTATTTGTTTATTTGTTTATTTGTTTATTTGTTTATTTGTTTATTTGTTTATTTGTTTATTTGTTTATTTGTTAATTATGTAAGTCGCTGCCGGAGGACCCAAAAAAAAACAAAAATGATTTGAAACTAACTTTAATTAAGTACTTTAAAAATTACAATAAAATTATTACAATAAAAATGAAATGTCCCGATCGATGCTAGATACAGAATGTCTATTGTTAGGTAAGTTTCCGTCACACGATGCTTATTGAAGTCACGTTGTGCATGTCAGCAGTTTCGGGGCTGCGCGTGTATCGAAGTTTCTAGGTTTTGCAATGAGGCCATTTGCACACTTGCATATTACATATTGCTATATACTATAACACCTCCACCGTCAGATCAGCAATTATTTTTGATGTTTGAACTGAGAAAATATTGCTGACTGGATCTGTGGTGCTCCAGATTCCGCAGGCTGTTCGTAGATTTTATCTTCTATTGGAATTTTCTTCACCTTCGATTGACACATCTTATGCCGTCTCAAGATAGCAAATATTCCAAGTGCAAGTGTACCGGATAGTATGACGTAGAACGGAATAGTTGTATGATACAGATAGTCCATTTGTACTGGTTCCAGTTTTAACGGAGGCTGCGACATCACGCTCAGTTGTGCGCCGTGTAATCTTGAAAGGTCCATTGACTTGAGATGTATTCTAGCTGTGTCTGATTTGATATCTTCTTCGTAGTGTAAGTTCATTATTTTAACGGGTTGACCCTGGACACGATCATTGAGATTTGTAATAGTGAATTCAGAGGTGTGCAGAAGACAATTGATGGGAATTGTTGCTAGGTAACTGCCGTTCAATACTTTGTAGTCCTCTCGTCCGCAAACTGTATGAACTCTGGTTTCGTTGGGGAAAGATATGATGTAGTGCTTTTCATCTAACTCTTCCATAGATATTCTTGATAGGGATATACGTGTCACTTCGCAGCCTTGGGGCTTGGTTGGTGATGAGGTTTTGGATGCAATCCGGCTGCTGCTGTAGCTGATGGTCCATCTTGTCATCGCAGAGGTACCATTCGGTATACTTCGGGCATTCTGCCTCTATGTACACATAACCTTTCTTGTTGGTTGCAATCAAAGGATAAGGAGGGATTAAGGCTTGTCTGAATTTATTAGGAGCTACTGATAATTTGTATAGGTCATAACTATCTATTGCAAATATTGGTACTTTGAATACAATTACTATCTGGTTCCCTGAGTAGTAGTAACCTGGTTTTATTATATCATAATATTCTCTAAGTTCTAAAGATAACACTTTGTCGTTACCATAAATCTTAACTAGTCTCTTAACCATGTAACGTAAACTATCAATATTAATCATAGAATGATGCGAACTAGAGCTATGAATAAAAGCTAATATGTTTTCGATTCTAATCAATTCATTTAATATCTCATCTAAATTTTCAGTTAATATTGTTAAGCACTGACCAAACTTTGCAAATTTTATAAGACTATTTTCTCTAAAAGCATTTTCATCTAAAAGCAGTAATAAGGTCTCATTAACTTTAACCTGATTTGCTACAAGTTGCGTAATAATATCGGAATGTTGCAGCATCCATTCTTTGCTAAGGCTAACATGGTTATTAAATTCATCTCTGATTTTAAAGTTATTCTCCTGTAAGATTTTGATAGCATTATCATATTTAATAGCATCTGAATGGTCTAAGTTTCCTGTAACGCTTTTTATTATAGAGCCTAAACCATCGATGAGACCTCGCTTAACACGATCTGGCTTTAATGTTTCTAAATGGCTTGCTATTCTTAATAATTTACTTGAGAGGTAATCTATTTGTATTTCATATAACATAAACGCATTAGTATCTAGTTTTCGCTTAAAATTATCTAAGTCATCTTGTAATAAACTAATTTTCTTATCAATATCATCAAGATTAATATACTGTAAAAAGCTATGGTAGTGGGTTATAAGTTTTGTCGCACCGAGACGAAAAGGTAGTATTCCTGGGCCTTCGTCCAGGCTTTCAAGTAATATCTCCGGAGTTGTTTCCTGGGCCGCTATCAAATGAGCAGTCAGGACCAGTAGCACCCTGTAACAATTGAGCGCTTTTAGGGAGACGCTTTAGGCGGCTTTTAGCGACGGGGCCGCGTTTCTTAGAGGTATAAATGTGAATGGGTAAGTTAGCTAACACGGTATCCTGAGTGTATCTGGGAGCTACTTTCTGACGACTTGCTGCGGGATTACTAACGTAAATGCGTTGTTGAGGTTGATACTCAACTTCGGGCTCACGATTTTTATTACGGCTTTCTATGATGTTACTACGATCCGTTAAAGAAGTTTCGTTTATGAGGCTGTAAACTAATTTCATCTGCTCTCTATGATTTTGGGTATATTGTTGCATCAGATGTCTAGTTAAATCTATCTCTAAAGGGTCCCGGGGATCAAAGTGTCCTGTTATTATATCTAAAGGGCGGCATTTCGTAAAACTATGAATTGCACTATTGTAAGCCAAAATGGCATAGGGGATAAGATTGATTACATCTTCACCTTTGTGAGTTAGTTTCATGATACGCAAATGTTCTAATAGGGTTGAGTGGAATCGCTCTACTATGCCGTTATCATTGGGTGCATGTGGCAAAGTTCGATGGTGTATTATTTTGTGTAAGTTAACAAATTCGCTAAACAATTGGTTAGTAAATTCTGTGCCATTGTCCGATACGATGGTTAAGGGCAGACCATGGTGGGTGCAGAATTTTAACAATGCCTGAATAATACTAACAGCGGTACCATCTCGTATATGATACGCTTGTGCGTATTTAGAGAATACGTCTACGATTGTTAGGTATTTTTCCGTTTGAATTGTTAACAGGTCTATGTGAACAGTTTCGAAAGGTTTAGCAGCGGGTGGTACTAAATTGAACTGTTGCTTGATTGGATGGCGATCATACTTTGCCTGGCCACAAATAGTACAATCGTTTATAAATTTTGTTACCTCATCTTTCATCTTAGGCCAATAATATCGACGGGACAAAGCTAAATAACATTCGTTTATGCCACGATGATTTGTCTTTCCTTCGTGGTAGTGTTTAATGATCTCCTGTTGTCTCAGGTATTCCTTTACATTTTCTAACTCTAGTTTAGTTAAAACTAAGTTCATCGAGGAACTTTTGAACTTATCTTGGATAATGGGTATAATGTCGTACATGGCCAAAGGGGGATTTATTAACAGTGCAGTTTTAACTTTCGGGTTGACGTATTCTTTAATAACATTTATAATATCGGATTCTAAGTTAGACTGAGATACCTGTACTGTTGTTCTAGTATGTGTATCAAAGGGTTTGGATGCTGTAGGACGTTTCTTAATATCGCCGACTACGTTAATACAAATTTGCCTATGGAATTTATTTAGCGGTTCATCAACGATGGGAATTTCTAGGATAGGGTTTTCTTGGCTCGTATGGACGGACACTGTAGATGAATTGGCTACAGAAGGAGGACGCTCGGACGTGTTAACTACCATTGAACAGGTTTCTTCATTATTAAGCTGAATGCGAGAGAGAGCATCGGCGTTCGTATTACTTGAACCTTTTTTATAAATAACTGTGAAATCATATTCGGATAGTTTAAGTTTCCATCGTGTTAATCTCGAATTTGGCTCCTTGAGATTCATAACCCACTGGAGGGGCTTATGATCAGTTATGATTTTAAATTTCCTACCAAACAAATATGGCCTAAAATATTTTGTGGCCCAAACGATTGCAAGAAGCTCCTTTTCAATTGTGCTATAATTTACTTCGCTGTCATTTAAAGTACGAGATGCATAGCATACGGGTTTATCCGAGCCAATTGTGCCTTGTGATAAAATGGCACCTAAAGCGACATTGGAAGCATCCGTAGTTAGAATAAAATCTTTTGAAAAATCGGGGTACTGTAAGATGGGATCATTAGTTATTAGAGCTTTATATTTTTCGAAACTTTCCGTATATTCGGCTGTAAAAGAAATCTTTCTACCTTTCTTCAAACATTGCGTTAGAGGTTTAGTAATACGAGCGAAATCCGGTATGAATTTTCTGTAATAACCTACTAAGCCAAGAAATTGTTTAATTTCTTTAGGGGTGGTTGGAATGGGATAATTCTGGATAGCAATAATTTTGTCTGGATTGGGTTTTATGCCTTCTCTAGTTATTACATGGCCTAGATACGATGTTTCTAATTTTAGGAATTCGGACTTATCTAGCTGGATTTTAAAGTTAGATTCCCGTAATTTTTTAAATACCTTCTCAAGGTTGATCATGTGCTCCTGCAAGGACGTGCTAAATACCACGATATCGTCCAAGTAGACCAGACAGACCGTATTCTGGAGGTCCTTAAGGACATTGTCCATTACGCGTTGGAAAGTGGACGGGGAATTTTTCAATCCCATGGGCATACGTAAAAATTCGTAATGTCCATGTTCTACGTTGAATGCGGTCTTTGATATATCAATGGGGTCCATCTCAACTTGGTAAAACCCACTGGCAAGGTCAAGCGTTGTGAAATATTGACAGTTCCCTAACTTGTCCAAGACGTCATTGATATTCGGGATGGGGTACTTGTCATCGTATGTCTTTTCATTAAGTTTTCTAAAATCTACCACTAGACGCCATTTAGTTTTTCCTGAGGCATCGGCTTTCTTTGGTACTACCCAGATAGGTGAGCTCCAGGCAGACTCCGAAGGTCTGATAATGCCTTGACTCAACATCTTGCCTATTTGATCTTTAACCTCATCTCTATGAACGTATGGATATCGGTAACTTTTCGTATGTACGGGTATTTCGTCTGTTGTCCGAATACGATGTTTAATTTTATTGGTAAATGTAAGGGCCTCTCCATCTATATAGAATATATCAGCATATTTTTTACACAAAGTTTCTAAGTTAATACGTTCCTCTTCGTTGAGATGGTCTGTGCGTAAACGTGATATAACATCGTTTGCGCGTGTCGAAATTTGTTCGGTGTCCGTGTACTGGGGTTCGCAACGCGACTGTTTAGTGCCCGTGCACTCAATATTGAAAGTGTCGGCTTGGACGGCGCGGTCCATTGAAAATATTAAGTCATGTGTAGTAGGATTACTAACCACTATAAATCCGCGATTATTTCTTACTGTAGTTATGCAATCTCTAATAATACAATTTGATATATTTTGTTCATTAATAATTGCCTCTCCGTCATGTAAATTAATTGGCACTCGAATAATTTTAGAAGAATTGGCCGGTATTACGTCCTCATACAGATTTACGTTTCGTGAATTATACATACTAATACAGTTGACTGAACCTCGAGTTACTAATAATTTGTCCTTAAGATCAATTTTGGCCTCCCATTTTTCTAATAAGTCTAGTCCTATAAGACCGTCAAAGTAATCGTGAAACTTATAAATGAATAATTTTATATAATCGTTCTCCTGAAATTCATCAAAGGTTGGGATAGTAATAGAATAATTATTCCGCGTTGTAGCGTGAACGTTTGTTACTTCGAAAGGGTCAATGTTTAAAGGGAAATTGTTATAAAAATTATGCACAGCGTCAGGGCTAATAAAGGATTGGTTGGCACCCGTATCAATCAGTAGTTTTAATGGAGGTTGTAAAATTTGTATATAAGGGAGCTGACGTTGTGTCTGTAGATTAAGTTCTATTTTGACTTGTCTAAAATCGCACGCTTCTGAAAATCCTGCTCAGGTTCAGAGCTGGGTCCCGGTTGAGGGTTATCATAGGGGGACGCCTGATAAGATGCATAGTTATTATAATTAGACTCAGAAATCGCGTTGTTGTATTGATCAGAGTTATAATATTCCGTGCCCTCACCATAAGAATAATCAAACTCATTATAATATTCTGGATAGCAGTACTGATCGCCGTAGTCTACAGTACATTCATTCATATTCATTTCCTTAGATTTGAAATAATTAGATGGTGGTGGGTTACCGCTCTTACGCCAATCGTGACCTGATATCTGTCCAAACGAGGGTTTCTCTCTAGCAACATAGTGGCTAACACCGCTCATGGGCTTAGGGCCCGAGTTATTCTGAGGAAAGCTTCGCGGTTGCATTTGGAAATTATTATTAGAATTATTGTGAAAGCGATTAAAAGAAGGCGGCGGCGGTGCTCGGAATGTCTGCTGCTGTGACGGCATTCCTATATTGAAAGGGGCAGGCTTATTAAAATTTGACGGATTATTCTGAAAAATATTCGGCTTCCATGTTTGCTGTGGCGGCTGAAAGTTATTCGCAGGAATATTTCGTACAGGAAAATTAAACTGTTTTTGCATAGAATTATTAGAATTAGCTGTAGATGTAGCTGGCAAAGGTTTAAGTAAATTATTATGTGGCTTTTTATCAGTAATCGGTTCATTTCGATTTTGTAAGTACATAACGTTTAATTCTTCTTGTACGAACTCAAGCGCTTTTTCAACGCTTTCAGGGCGCATGCACCGTATACGAGATCCTAAAGGCTCCTTCAGACCTCGAACAAACGCCTGCATCGTTAACTTTTTGTATAACGTGCGCTTAGCTTCTATCGTCGTGTCGATAGTTTCGTGAAGGGTTACATACGTCATTATAGTGCAGAATAAACTAACACAGCGATCGTAAAACTCCTGAGGCGAACTATTCCCTTGAGTAGCTAGCATAAGATCATTATAAAGCGTGGTCTCATCTCTCTGATCCGAAAAGTTGTTAATTAAGGACTTTTTAATGCTAGCCCAATCTTCAGGTATGCCGTTCGAGTTAATTATCTGCGCGGCTTGGCCAGTAATCTTGTTTAAGATACCATTTATTAGACAAAGCTTTGCTAAACTATTGCCAGGATTGGCACCTACGTATTCTTCTACAATTTGATCGCAAAGTTGAATAAATCTCGGTAAAATATGCGGATTGCCGTCGAAATTCGGCACTAATCGCAAGGTTTTATAAATCAAATCCGCGTCGGCCATTTTAATGGGTTCGGTATGAACTGACCTAAAGGAACCGTCTAAAGAATTACACGTACTATCTAAATCAACACTAATATCTCTATTCAAATCTATATCTAACCTACGTGCTTCTCTAGAGCGCTCAGGCCCTCTAGGAGTAGCTTGCCTAGGGTGAAAAATGATTGCAAACTAACTAAAACTAATTATAAGGAAAAGGAGTTGAAAGCAACACACAGGAATGATTTCAAGTGTACTTACATCAACTGCATTTTGGTACCTCTGGGATCGATGTCTGGATGTCTCCTCCCGGCAGGAACAGGTTCTTGTTTCTGGATACTCGGCGAACGCGATCGCTCGCGACGGCTGTAGCGATTTAGCGGTATTCGATGTGAGAATATCCCTATTTAGCTAACTCGAGACGCCTCGAGTATCCTACCGACTGCGCCAATTATGTAAGTCGCTGCCGGAGGACCCAAAAAAAACCAAAAATGATTTGAAACTAACTTTAATTAAGTACTTTAAAAATTACAATAAAATTATTACAATAAAAATGAAATGTCCCGATCGATGCTAGATACAGAATGTCTATTGTTAGGTAAGTTTCCGTCACACGATGCTTATTGAAGTCACGTTGTGCATGTCAGCAGTTTCGGGGCTGCGCGTGTATCGAAGTTTCTAGGTTTTGCAATGAGGCCATTTGCACACTTGCATATTACATATTGCTATATACTATAACATGTTTATTTGTTTATTTGTTTATTTGTTTATTTGTTTATTTGTTTATTTGTTTATTTGTTTATTTGTTTATTTGTTTATTTGTTTATTTGTTTATTTGTTTATTTGTTTATTTGTTTATTTGTTTATTTGTTTATTTGTTTATTTGTTTATTTGTTTATTTGTTTATTTGTTTATTTGTTTATTTGTTTATTTGTTTATTTGTTTATTTGTTTATTTGTTTATTTGTTTATTTGTTTATTTGTTTATTTGTTTATTTGTTTATTTGTTTATTTGTTTATTTGTTTATTTGTTTATTTGTTTATTTGTTTATTTGTTTATTTGTTTATTTGTTTATTTGTTTATTTGTTTATTTGTTTATTTGTTTATTTGTTTATTTGTTTATTTGTTTATTTGTTTATTTGTTTATTTGTTTATTTGTTTATTTGTTTATTTGTTTATTTGTTTATTTGTTTATTTGTTTATTTGTTTATTTGTTTATTTGTTTATTTGTTTATTTGTTTATTTGTTTATTTGTTTATTTGTTTATTTGTTTATTTGTTTTGTTCGATTGTGTAAAGTTTACCACAACATTTACTAGCCAAGCATACCGTACCAAGCAACCGACGCTCACTCAGTTTATTTGATTATTTGTTTATTTGTTTATTTGTTTATTTGTTTATTTGTTTATTTGTTTATTTATTTATTTATTTATTTATTTATCTATTTATTTATTTATACTCAAAACAAAAACAAACAATCAAAAAGAAGAAAAAGGTATCAACAAAAGTAGTCTGGTCCAATTCAAATCTGTGCTGATTGGTCAATACTAGTATTATCAAAATATGAGTTGGCTAATAACCGTCTCATGGTCGCTACTCTGGTGCAAAAGTGTTCGATATTAAGGTCTCATGGAAGTCCATTAAAACTAGCTGCACTTCTTATAGAAAAAGCGTTACTTCTATAATTTGTAGATGCAAATGGAATGCTCAATGTGGGCCGCTGGCGAAAACCTAGCAAGTTTGTAGGCATTGATACATTAGCCAAGAGCTCAGGACAGTCAATGTGACCATTTGCAATGTTCATAATAAAACTTATGTCTGCAATAAACCGTCTCATTTCTAAGGATAGGAAGTGGTATTTCCTGCATCTATGGTCGTAATCAACCGAACACTGCTGCGCTTTTTTATTGCATCAAATGTGGTTATTAAATCAGATGTTACAATATTATAATTTATATGAATCACATATCTGGCCGTTTAACAGCATGCAAAGTGAGCAAGTAAAGCACATAGTAATTTACTGTCTAACAAAATAAAAAAGAAATAATAATAGTTTAAAATTTGGCATCCATATATTCGCTTACTGTATAAAAAGCTTTTTCCAACAACCAGTATTTTAACCTAACGTTAAATATCTTTTTGGGTAGAATTTTGTAGCTTTCAGGTAACTTGTTGTAAATCCTAATTACCATGGGATAGCAGTTCCGTCGATATAATTCTTTTCTTATATTAGGTAATACTAAGCGGTCAGGATATCTAGTATTAAAATTACATTGATCGCGAATAATTCTGGATATGCCTTCACAAAATTACAACATTCCAGTTTATCCGCTCAAGGTAACCGCTCTAATTTGACATTTTCCGCTAAAGCATCACGCGGTCGTTATCTGACCACCCGCGAAGCAAGGCCACTTGCCGTGCTACCTTAAACCTAACCTTACGACTCGTCACTCGGGTGTTGATATTTGTAATGATGTTTTTATGAAAGTAGCTTAAATAAGCTTTGTAGTAATGTTTAAATGGTGACTGAATGACGGAATGTTTAGTTTATGCGACCCGCCGAACTTGATCCTATTGTAAACAATGTCGTCTATCAACGACCTACTCGCCATTTTTGTTTGTCATGATAACAATATGGGTTATAAATTGCTTACTTTTGTTATTTTGTATACCTGGTGGTATAAGCTTTACAATAATATAAAATTATAGCAAAACTTGCTTAGAAAATTATTTAAATATCAGCATTTGAAATTTTATATATTTCGCTGTCTTTGCATGTTGCGCGCGGGGCGTAATTATGGATTCAAAACATCATTGTAAACAAATTATATAATTATATTTGATATTTTTATGTTTTAATTGTAAATGAACTAATTAGTTATAAAAGAACAGTAACAAAATAAATAAATATTGTGTAATAATTTAATTCAAGAGGCTATATTCATACAATTACCGAAAAAACGGCATTTATTTTTTATTGAATAAAAATATAGAGATAAGGTTACATTTCTGCTATGAATTATTGTTTTATTATGAGTATATAAATAAACCTATCATATGATATATAATACTCCTATAATTCATGAGATATTGGCTTTCGAAAATTTTGGCGGGTATGGAGGTTATTTTTGGTGCGAAAAAGTAAACAATTGTGCAAAGTCCAATAAGAATAATTCTTATCGGATTCTAATCAGATATGGTTTTTTAAATTGGAAATATAGTTGAAAAGAAACTTATTCAGGTTTGAATCTGATATATAACACGAAAATATGTTTGAAAAATAAAATACGAAAATTGGAAGCAATTAACAATCATTTATATTTTATATTTTTTATGTTTAAAATTAAAATGTTTCCCTCCATTATATTTATTTCCTCTGAAAGTAAATTAAATTACAACTTTCCAAATCTGATCTGTTGCACATGTCTCTAAATGAACTAGCTAAAGAGAAACATAGAGTGAGTGTTATTTGTCTCAGTGAAACTTTTTTAAAGTCCGGTGAAGAATCGAATCTGCGCCTTGATAATTATCGGCTAATTAATTTTTATTCCAGATCAAATAAAAGACGTGGTGGTGTATGTATTTTATACAGGGATGATATAGTAAGCTCAAAGATCCCTCTAAAGAGAGAACTGGTTACTGAGCTCTGTTTTAAATATTACGGTATTGAAATAACAACTTATAACTGTATTTTAATATGCATTTATACATATAGAACCCCAAATTCGGACCCTTACAAATTTCTTAATAATCTAGAAATACTTATGTCCCACCTCCGTAATAAAGGCAAAAAGAAGATAAATGTGACAGGCGACATCAATATAAATTTACATAAGTAGACAAAATTACGAAATTAATACCTACGTATAATTCAAAACTATGGTTTTATTACTCTTATGAATGAACCCACAAAGCTAAACGCGTGTCTTGACCAGATTGTTTGCAACTTTTCTGAGGCCACCGCCAAGATACACAATTTAGGTTCATCGGACCACAGTGGCCAAACCATAACATTTTCTATCGAAAAGAGTCATAAAAAACCATTGTTCGTATACAAGCGTAGCTTTCAAAATGAAAACATAACCAAATGGGTTCACAAAGAATCTATGAATGACAGATATGATGGATCTATGAGAGATTTTTTTAGAATGTTAGATATTTCGATCATAATCATTTTCACCGACACATAATATCATTTTCCTCCATAGTCAGGTTTGCATACAATTTGAGAACTTCTTCAGATGTAGCATGAGGTTTTGTAAAAGCTGACACGTTGTATTTTTCGTACTTAGTATACTGCCTATATCCTTAAGTAATGTATTTTCAAGTGATAGATTATAAATTTCATTGTTACCACTCGAAAGCTGTTCTTTCAGATTGTTATTTATTTCTATCAGCTCCTTGAATTCTTCTAGTCTTTCAGGTCTTGTAATTGAAAGATCAGGTAAACTAACCATTCCATTCGTTTCAGAGGAAAGAAAACTATCATTTAAGTTAGGCAGTGATTCACATGAATCGTCTATTCTGTGTACTTTTTTACGAAAGGTGATGTTGTGCTCACAATCCATTTTACTAGGCCTAAAACACTTGCAAAAATATGCCTTTATGAATTTACGTAATAGCTTGGGTCTTTACAGCAGTGCGTCTTACTTTAGCCTAGAGTTGATTCGATTTTGCATGTCAGACATTTGAAGTGCCACTGACCTGGAACGCGCCTTTCATTAACGCGCTTATGTTGGCGGCACCGTTAGTGATTTGCACTTGTTTGCACTGTTTTGAATCTTTGTTAACGACCAATTGAATAAAGTTTGTTTTTTATGCAATTATATATCGTTTTCCAGAGACCGAATATTTATACGAGTAATTTATTAATGGTTTGTCTTACTAACAAATAACTTTTATTGTCACTTTATTACATAGTTGACAATTCAAGCAGCGCAGCTAGTTTGTTGTTCGAACACGACGTTAATTGTGAGAGACGCCGCACAATACACAGATACAACAGTAGGTTAACTAAGAAGCATTGAGAAATATCAAAACAACGAACCTAAAGAGGAGACCCAGTACAACACAACTCACTACAATATGACACAATTTTTTTTTTGGGATGTGGCGTCATAATTACGCCATCATCGTAGTGGATAGATATGTAGCTTGAGCAGGAAATGAACTTGTCTGATTGAAAGTGATGTTGGCACCGGTTTTTAGAAAGTTTGCAAAACACAAAAAATAATGAATTTCTTAATTCGTAATGTGCCAGTTTATTGTGTTTGTGACAGGCATTACGACATAAAGGGTACGTGAAATAAAAATGTTTATTTCATATGAGCTATGACGATGCAGGAAATTTAACTTAACCTACTGCATTATGCTGCTTCGTGGCAACCCGTAACAGTTTATAATAATACACGGGATGCCGTCACTTAACGAAGCCAATATTTACGAGATAGACTTTCAGTTATGCTAGGAAAATTACGTAGAATTAATACTAACATAACTAGCAATATTTTAAAATGTACTACCTGTGTCGTAAATAGGTACCTAATTATTTAGTGTTTTAGTATTCAGTGGGCTGACGTGTGCAAAGTATTGTAGTAAAACATAGCGGGGCGGGCGAGAGTGTAAACAACTACCGTGCCGAAGGCAGCGGGTTCAATTCCCGCTCAAGTTAAACATCTGTGTGCATGAACATGGATGTTTGTCTTGGTTTTGAGCTAGAGATTTTTTGGTATATCCACGTTGCGGCCTGGACTATTATATAGTCACGCAGATTGACATAGCGATTCATCTACTACATCTGCAGTAGTGAATTTAAAATAGACCCACAGATCTTATTGTGTCTATGTACACATTTTGTTTAATTGAAATAAACTAGCAGAGAAAAAATGGTAGGATGAATAGAGATAGCTAACCATTTTTCTCTGTTAATTGTATAAAGTTACGAGACACTTTTTATAAAAACACCTTGGAATGAAAAATATAAGGAAGGAAAGGACGGGAGAGACCTAAAAGGACTTATAGAGACCAGGTCAAGGAGAAGTTAAATTAATGTCGTATCAAGAGGTTAAAACTCTGGCTGAAGATAGGACTAAATGGAAGAAACTCCTCCAACAAGAGCTCAGCTTTAAATTGAAAAAATGAAACCTAGGGGTTGGATCACCTGACGGTAAGTGATTACCGCGTACCGCCACCCATGGACGGAGTAACATGTTGCCGCTTTTTGGATTTGAAAAAAGAATAGGAGCGGGAGTGGGATGAGGAAGAAAGAATAGGGGATGGGCACATGCAGTAACTGCATTAAATGCTTTAAGTATTATGTCTGTGGCTACTTACAATTTACAAGTAACTAAGTACAATGTGAAACAGTTGCAACTCCTTACAAAAATAAAATATGTACCATAACATTGGCAATTAAAAAGAGTGGCCAAAAGTTTTATTGCCCGTTTTACTCGTGGTTCTACCTATTGCTTTGCGAACGAGGCAGTAAATGTAAATGTAGAAGTATTAAGTAATTTGATTTAAAATATTGACGTTCATAAGCTTCACCTTGTGACCTAGATGAATAAATAAAATTTTGACTTTGACTTTGCTTCTCTAACCGTTTTCGTATTCTAAGACTCAGCAGACTTTTGTTGTGATTGGGTTCTACGTCCATGATAATTTGGAATTCTTTGCGCGATTATATTATGCTTGCGTATTTAAGCCACTATCTAGATTGTGCGGTCCTAACGTAGTGTTGATGTAATGTGGAGAAAATTTCTTCCTTCACACTTTACAGGATCGCGGCTTAACATTGGATTTTGTTCTCATCATGTCAGTCTAGAGACGTCCACTTCTGGACATAGGCCTACCCCAAGATTCTCCACACAGACCGATCTTAAGCCGCCCGCATCCAACCGCTTCCAGCGATCTTAACCAGATCGTAGCGCCGTAGATCATCACTGGCAACATACACTGGTCAAAGACTTTCGTCTTAAGACACTGCGGGATTTTAACGCAACCTTACCACAAGCCAACCGACAAAAACACACTCACGTTCAATTCAGTTTTATTTAAAATCAGGTCAGTCTAAATCATTCATTCATAGTATTCCCGATTAATTTCAACTTAAATTGTCACTTCAACTTTTCAGGTGTCCAAAGCGACATCGACAGTCTGCCTATTCGAAACGCCTTCAAATTATATATTTTATTCAAGTGCTCAACTTCATATTTTTATGGGCAACTGGGTTAGTTATGACGTGGATTAGAGCCGAGTAAAGTATTAATTGGTTTGTCTAGAAGGGGGATGAAAGGGTGGGTGTTTAGGCTTTTATTGAGAACATACGGACGATTAAACTGGCTGGCATAATATTTCATTTTGTTTTTAATATTGTCGACTAGTGGCAATACCAACAGACTGCCATTCAAAGGGTATCAGATTCGAATCCACGGCGCGCAATATTGACGTTTCGGACTTTTGTGCGTCATGAGTTGTTAATTGTTGCGCCGTGCCTCGGAGAACATGTTAAGCTGTTGGCAGTCGTTATATGCGTTCATTGGTTTCCTAGAGTATACTAAAGCACAACAAAAAAAAATCTGCGAAGAGTTTATATAAGCTACATAATTATAAGCTACTAATAATAACAGCATACAATTCATTAAATATAATCTATTTAAATTATTTTTTGTAGAAAACAATATTATATTCTACCATACGAGTAAACAGCACCTAACTTAGTTTGTCGCTATTTCAAAACGATGCTTTACTTTATTTCAAACATAAGACATAAAGCGTGCAATATGAATATAAAGTTGGCGATATGAGCAGTTGTATAGCACTGACATATGTACCGCTTTTCGCACACTGTTCTTCAATATTTCAGTACATTCAATTGCAATTTCGCTATGTAACTTAGAAGATTTCGTTTCACTAAATGATCTTATTTTGTCATGTCATATTTTAGTCTGACGCGTACTGGGGTGTAATCATAATCATCGGTACAATACTGTTCAATTGTTTTTTTTTTTTTTATTGCATTCTATATCATCATATATCATCTCCGAATATAGGTTTACCTATATTCGTAATAAGTAAATATATTGTGCTTCTGGAAAAAACAATATACTCGTTAGTTGTCACATTCGCAATAGCAAATAAATAATTAATATTACATGCTAAACCTTTGATTTGTGGCACGATCTAATATGGTCATTTTCAATATTCGATCCATACATGGATTTTGAGATTCGAGATTCGTGTTTGACATACCTATGTATTTTGTATGGAGCTTATGTCAAAAACGAATCTACAAATCTATCTATAGATAAAACATTGAATTCCGTAGTAACAATGAAGATAACTATAATAGATGGCACAACTGTACAAGCGAGAATACCATAGAGCGTTCTGAACAGCGGGATAGCAGCCTAGGGCTACTGACCCTGCTGTACAGAAATGCCTAAATGCTAAGGGCCTAATCTAACTTGTAAATCTACACTATCCTCGAGTCGTAGCCTATCACCTACACCTAATATCCTATCCTAGTTATCCTAATCCTTATACCTATATGTATCCTAAACCTATCCTAACTTGCACCTAGCGTAAAATGCGTATAGGCTTGGTGCTCTGTGGTATTCTGTGATACAGACCAGCACTTATACGCACCTACTACTAAGCGCCTAACCTATGGCACGTACTATCGTGGTACTACTGTGGTATGCTGTGATACAGACCTACGATTCGTACGCGCCTAGAACCTAACCCTAATTGTCCCTACAATCCCTATTAGATCCTAGCCCTACCATACGTATTAATATATACTTATATAGATAGGTGCGGGATGTCTGCCACCGGAGACCTATGATGACAGACGGACTGTGGGTAGGAATTAGGTATGGTGGAAATGGTTTTCTGACGGCCAACTCGACAGACTCACCGAGCTGATCAGTACTGATGGCTACAGGTGTCTTGGCCACCGTCAGAGGTATGGGAAGGGTATCGAGTAAAAGTCGGATTGAACTTGTGACTGGTTTATTTTTAAAGTACATGATCTTATATACTAAACTTATCCTATGTACACACACGCAACTTTACGGTTGTGTGCTGTGTGTGAAAGGTGCCATCTCAGCGATATGTACCTTAGGTGAGTACGTGATTTTTCTTAATTGAATATAAATCACGAACAATCCGTGTTTCAGTAAATATTCACGTAGGATTATATCGCTGATATGGCATGTTCATGTGTGAACACGTTCTAGGTTTAATCTATATTGAATATAATTATTGCGGTATATATACCTATTATATATAGGCAGCGATAGCCGAGTGGAGATACCAACAGACTGCCATGCAGAGGGTATCGGGTTCGATTCCACGGCGCGCACCAATGACTTTTCGGAGTTATGTGCGTATTGTATTATTAATTATCGTTTGTCCCATGCCTCGGAGGGCACGTTAAGCTGTCGGTCCCGGTTGTCATGAAGATCTTTGACAGTCGTTACAGAGGGCGTCAGTACCTTCTTAATCAACTGACACTAGCCTAAACCATGGAATATCGCTATCCCTTCGTGCGGAGGTCAGACAGGCAGTTGCTCTGTGGAAAAGCTAATATTCAGCCAAATCCGGTTAGAATAGTAAGCGGACCCCAGATTGACACTGGGATAACGCTAAGCGGATGATGACGATATACCTATTATAAAATCAGACCCTTAGGTACATCATTCTACGAGACAGTTAACACTTGGAGAGTGATCGACAAACAATAAAATCGAAAAGAAAAGTTACAGAATCTCTAAAAATTATTGTGAAGAATTTGCATAAACTTCTTTTAAATAAATTAAGTGTGTAGTCAAAGTGAGTTGTGAAGAATTTACACTCCGTCTACAAAACAATATTACTACTACATTGTATACTTAAATATTTGTCTGGCCACTAGTGGATTACAATTTCTAACAAATGTCCTTACGCTCTTGAACAACAATACAACCCCAGACCTGACTTACTCCCAACGAAAGCAAGGTTAACCCTATCAAATTACTAAACAAACTAGAAAACCCTAGCGTCCAAAATTTCACACTAGAACTGAGTAAAGTAAATAATTTTAAGCCAACTTGCCCCTCGTACTAAAAGCCCGTAACTACTAAAACCACTTTTCGTCCAGTTGCTGTAAAAATGAACTTAGTAAGTACTCCGTACAACGGGTAGCGCGTGTGTCCAACAGATTCAACAGCTTCGTTACTGCTAGTGGTAGGAACTTGTGTGGGGGGTTGTACGCCGTTTTGTATACAGTATACTGGTGTTTCTAATTGACTGTGATAGAGTGTTATAGCGTTTTTATTAATGATATTTGTTGTAATAAGAGTTTGTGAGCATGTTGTAGTGTAATCTTTTGAAGTGAAGTGAGTGGTGGAGCGTAATGCTTTTGTTGTACATACAAATACTTTATTTGCAGTGTATCTTGGTTTATTTATTTACGTAATCATTTAGCGAAATTTCTACTCGACTACTTTAGTTGATTGCACATTTTAGGGTAGATGTCTGAAATCTAATATCATTTATCTTTTACACATGTAAATAAATCATCATCATCTTATATTATCACATTTATCACACTTAGGTTAAGGAATAACGTATAGTTGAGCCGATAGTGGACACATGTGCACCAAAAAACACCCGTCCCTATTAACATGGTCGGATCTACTAATTTAGTTCAATTCATTCATTCATCAGTCTTGTTGGCTAAGCAGGTTGGCAGACTTCACATGTATTTCTGGAACCTAATGGAGAACTCTCAGACATGGAGGTTATCACGATGCTTTCCTTCACAAAGCGATAATTGACAATTAAAACCGCAGATAACCGAAAGGTCATTGTTACGCCACGTGCTTTCTCAAATTTTGCATCAACCAATATTCCACGATATTGACTTTTCAATATTTTCCCAATCGTCCAGTTCTCATGCAACACTAACAGTGTCCACGGCACTGCCACATCGGGACTACAACGGATCCAAACTTGTGAGCATATACATACAACATGCTGCGTTAGTACTATGTCGCAGATAGAGTTTGGAAGTGGAGTTTCTGAGAAACGACCGGTTCTAGATTGACCGTTATGATAATAAAATTATGTCTTAGAACACGAACATCTTTACGAACCGTCATCTGATACCAAACAAAATGACCTACCTTAGAATAATCTTCTAGCGCCATAATTGTCTTAGCGTTAATCGATTTGGCGATATATCAGCTTTTTTAAAAGTCTGTGGTGGATTCGTACCCAATACCCTCTGCATAGTAGTCTGTTGGTTGTGGTACCCAAATATAACAACAAAATTAAGTAAATAATGATTCTAAGCAATGCTGGAATTAAGCAGCTTGGGCTCAGACTACTTCATACAACAAAATAATATGTATTTATATTTAATATACCTGATGATGTGGTGATAAAATATGTACAGCATAGAAGGGCACAACAGCCCTAATACATTAATTGACCACTTATCACAGACAGCAGTAGTTTAGCGTGTAACTGATGTACGTGGAGTAACAATGTGAGCTAAGTGGCCAGATGTTCATATAGCTGATGAATATAACTAATCATTGTATTAACACACCGAAAATAAATACCAAGGAGCAACCAAAAGCTGCTACTGGTATTGGATGCTTGAAGGTGAACGAAACACAATTATGTAGAATTGTGTTACTTGTTAACTTACTACTAGTACTTCC
The DNA here is from genome assembly GCA_944739405.2 of Euclidia mi. Taxonomy (NCBI): domain Eukaryota; kingdom Metazoa; phylum Arthropoda; class Insecta; order Lepidoptera; family Erebidae; genus Euclidia; species Euclidia mi. The sequence continues at coordinate 15,772,445 of OX123207.2, forward strand.
ACCTACAGACCCTATCATTCTCAAACCAACAAAGCTTTACTATGGGTTATTTTGCCACCTTGATAGCATAAAAGCATTTTACATTATACAAAAAATAATCCTAGTTGTAACTTTGCCCGCAACATTCCTATAATACTCTATACAATATCGCGCGGCAGTTATTAGAAACTTAGTCGTTAGCGCGAACAATGTTCACAGTTTCTATCTGCTTCATGCTTGTAGTTCACTTTTTATCCGCCATACTGGCTGCCAAAAAATTGAAAAGTTTGCTCCATTCTTTGGGTGAAGTCTTAAAGTATTTAGAAAAAAGAGATTCGTGTTATTTATCCCTTTATCTCGATAAAGAATCCAACGTTCGGTTGAATATCTCTTGCATTTCATAAATGGATATAGGTATTACATAATTAGGAAAAGCATTTATTGACGCTTTTTCATATTGCTTTGGTGCAAAGGATACTACATGACTTTAAAGTTGGATCCGTGTATCCGAAATCAGACTCGCAAATTGTCAACACACGATTAAAATATGCGTTCAGACTTAAATATTTCGTGTGACACATTTGGATTAATAAAATATTATCATTCTTTGAAACTTTCTATATTTGTTTACATACTGGAATTTCTGTGACATGGTCGAATCACGTCTTTTACTGAAAATATTGGCGAAATACCTTCCATTTTTCTGACGTTTCAGCATATTTGCATACACCAGCTTTGGTCACAGAACAATTTCTGAATTAAAATTATATAATTATAATTACTTTGATATTTTCTGTCTTGTCTCAATAATTAACTTGTATTTGAATCTGTTACAACATGAATGTCAAGTGCATTAGTATAACGAACGACCGTTGGCTTTCAGACTTACACAATGGGCGATTTTCACGAATCGAATGACACTCGACTTTCACAACTTTAAGGGATGTTGGACGCATTGGCGACCGTCATATTCACTTATACAGTATATCAGTTTAATAGTACGGTACAGTGAACACTGCACTATCTTTATGTTGATTAGTATACGTATCAGGACAAATCTGTTTCACCTACTGCACTGATCGTTGGGTTTTAAATTCATTTCAAAATCTATAGACTCTGATCTAAATTCTATAGGAACAAATGTCGTACACTTTTTTCTTAAAAATGCATAAAAAATAAATCCATTAAACCAAGAGGCAAAGGAAAACCCAGACTCGAAACAAGAATTTGTGTATCAGACAAATCAAAAGTGTTGTCCCGTGTAGGCATCGTACCCACAACATTCGGTGCAGTATCAAGCGTCGAGACAGTCGCTAAAACTACTAAGCCATCAATGCATTTAAGCAGCTGCAAAATCAATGTTACCGTAGTGTGTTTCTCATTGATGCATGTGTTATTATATTGGTACTAATATATGCACAGGTGGCACATTTCAATGAGAGCAAATAGTTAGAATATCACATAATGCTTATATAGCTCGCTGTGTGATCGTGCAAGGCTCAATCAAGATATTAATTCTCTAAGATAAGATTATAGACAGTCACGAGATAAATTAATGCATTGCAACGATATGGACGTACCTTAACACGTAATTTCGTATAGTAATTTAGATTGGAACGTAGTTTATATTAATATACTTTTCATGGCAAATGTATATCATCTATCACTCAATGGTGAAAACACAAACGCTAGCAATGTCTTATAGGTGCTGTCCAAATTATGAAGAAAATTACCGTTTTATTTCTTTATTTCTCTTGTGGGCGTGTTGAAAAATCTGGTCTCAGATTTTTCAGATTACCTAGAGGCCTCTAACATGGCCTAAGATTTTTTGTTCTGATACAAGAACTAGGACCGACAGATTTACGTGCCATCTGAAGAACGATCTAACCTAAATGACACACTCGGTCACCTATCTAAGTAGAGACCTGCCTTACTTAACTTTGTAGAACTTTTACGAACGGACTTTTACAAACTAAGTCACGCTATGAGCGCTAAAAAGTAAGGATTAAAGATCCTGAAGTGCGCTTTTATAATTTTCATACACGCCATAGGTACATGCAGACATAATAATGTAACAAACTATGAAAGTATGTTCAACTTTTCGAGAAATTCCGTCCAGTAGTAGGTCATCAAGGCACGATCACCTTAGAGGAATCTCCATTTTCCAGTTTTGAGCCCGCCATCTCGTGGGATGGCTTTTTGGTCTGCTATCGGAAAGCAATAGAAAGGCTGAATAACTGGACATTGATACTGAAGTAATAGAGAGTTTACTTGTGTTGGCACTCATTGTACTATAACACGTCTCGCGTAGTTAGTGGGAGCGATAGTTTAGTAGTGATACAAACGGGCGACAGCCTCCGCATGACAATGCAGAGAGTATATAATTCAAACCCATGGCCCCATGGCGCAATCCACTATCTTCTTAAAATTATGTGCGTTTTAAGTTTTTAATTGCTATCGCCTGCCCTGTACGAAGATTAGTTACGTTAAGTCGTCGTCGTCTTCCAAAAATATAATTGATAGTCATTGTGGGAAGGTAGTATGCTTGAATAGACCGACACCGGTCTAAACTATCTATCGCTGAACATATGAGGCCTATGTGTTGCGGCAATAACACGGTAGTGGCTCTGGCTAAAATGATTGTCTATTCTGGTGAGATCAGTGAGTGCACCCAGACCTAGGTAGAAATACCTACCACTGGGAAAAATGATGGCAATGAACCTTCAGAGTCTAAACAAACTATGACGTACATTTTAAGTCTTTAAACAACAAATACTCCAAACAACTTAAAATCATCAATCCAACTGCACAGTGGCGATACGTAACTATAAATACTATTGTGACGTCACTCGCGATACATTGCGCTTTATTTACTGCTATTGTCCGAGCGACGCAGCTGCTACAAGCAATGGATTGTTATTTTTAGTTGCCGACAGTCGTTTAATATATTGTAAGTGGTTTGTGCGAACGATTTGTTGAGGTGGTTTTAATCAAATTAGAATGGTTTTTGTTTTGCTGTACTTGGTTGTTGAGTAGATTTAAAATTAAATCAATGGTGACTACACAATGTTAAAGCAAAGAGCAGCTGCTTAAGAGGCAGCACAAGTAATACGCAGCAATCTAGGTAATTGACTTTCCTGGTACTGCCGTGCTTCCTAAGTATGTAGTGAGTAGGACTTGAAGAGAAATCCTTGCACTTATCCTGTTTTTAATTAAAGAGTTATGCTACTTCAACTGCCTCTGTGGTTCTGCGGTAGCGTATCTTTATAACTATAAAGACCGATGCGACGACTTGACGTGCTCTCCGACATCAAATTAACGCTATTTAATACCCACACGTCTTGCCTGCGTGATCCAGTGAATAGCGTATGCATCTGCTGATCAGGAAGTCCCGTGTTCAATTCCGGATCGGGAAAAAGTGTTACCACTGGGTTTTTCTGAATTCTCAGTAGCAGCACGGAGCCTGGCAAAGTGCCCGGTAACGGCAATAGGCTCGGCCCCTATTACATGAACTACTTTACAAGATGACGAAAGTTCAGTGTAATATTACACCTCTGTCTATCCCTTAGGGGATACAGGCGTGAGTCTCTAAAAATAAACAGCTTTACGAAGCCAGTGTACAAATATTCAAGTAACCTCTCTAACATTAAAACGACTGTCCAAACCATGTAGTTTCTGAAAACAGAAATTAACACGGTATCGCGAGAGCACCTCATGTTACAGACCCTTATCATAGTGTAGGTAATCGGCACCGGGCGACCGGCGGTCCCTTGTCTAGCGTACGTACGTACTTTAGTACCTAATGTAAACTTATTTACATTTAAAATGCTTGTATAGTTTCTCATGTTATTTTAGCTGGTGTTTATAAATGTTTAATAATTGTTAAGAAGAAAATTCTTAACAAAAATATGTTTTGTCAACTGTTTCATGACCTTTTGAAAACTTACTTTTTGTTTAGTAAATTAATGGTACTTAGAAATGCTGCCTCGCTGATGAAGAGTAATATCAAAATCAGACTTATAATAATATAAATAGTTTTTTTTTAATCCCCTTTAAAATAAACGAATTTATAACATATCACCATAATTACCATATCACTTTTATGTAAACACTATTATATAATTTTCAAGGACCTGCCATGAAATTCATAACTAGAGAACGAAATAATATCGCAAAGCATAATGTTTATTTTTTTTGCATACTTCATCCATTTCGCTTTATTTAGCTGACTGAATACCGACACAAATAATATAACATAAAAATATTTATATATTAACTAGCTGACCCAGCGAACTCCGTATCGCCTTTTTAAGAGATTTTATGGAATTCCCTTTTTTCCAAGCCCCTTTTCCAAAGTTACCATTGACTTAGCGCTTAATCACTTATCATTTCAGAGTCTATAAATGATGAACAAACAAACATAAATTTTTATATAATTCCCCATCCCTTTAAACATCGGAGACGATACCCATATTGATTAAAAAAAAAAATCCCATCCGCCATCTTTGATCACGAAATAGATGGTGTCTTTGAATTCCCCATTCCTTAAAATATCGGAGACGATACCCATATCGACTTTAAAAAAAAATCCCGTCCGCCATCTTTGATTTCCTATTCGCCATCTTTGATCGCGAAATAGATGTTGTATTCGGATTCTCCATCCCTTAAATCATCAGAGACAATACCCAAATTGATTTTTTGAAATTTTTCCCATCCGCCATCTTTGATTTCCCATCCACCATCTTGAATCACGAAATAGATGTTGTATTTGGATTCTCCATCCATCATTTTAACATCGCAGACGATACAAATTTCACTCTGTTTGTATGATTATGTATATCTCTGATCCGTTTTTTGTCCTTGCAGTGTATGTATGTATGGCAAAAATAAAACCTTATTTCATTTCATTTCATAAACCTTATTTCATTTCATTTCGAATATAGATTTTTTTAAATTTTCCCATCCGCCATCTTTGATTTCCCATCCGCCATCTTTGATCACGAAATAGATGTTATCTTTCGATTCCCCACCCCTTAAAATATCTAAGGAGATACCCATATTGATTTTTAAAATTTTCTCATCCGCCATCTTTAATTTTCCGTCCGCCATCTTGGATCACTAAATAAATTTCATATTATTAATCAGCGTCTCAAAAATCTCGAAAACGATGCCCATATAGATTGTATCCTATTCGTTTAGCCTTTTTTTGCCTTTGACCCAACCCTCCCCCTTCTCGTTTGACCATTTTATTATTTTTGTCTGGCCCATAAGAGTTGTGGCGTAATTTTATATAACCTATAGCCTTTCGGAATAATTGGGCTATCATAGGCAATAACAATTTTTAAAATCCGACTGCTAGTTCCTGAGATTAGTCGACATTATCTTTTAGCCTTTTTAGCCTTTTGCCCGGCCCCAAAGGGTCGAAGCGTAATGTTATATAGCCTATAGCCTTCCGGAATAACTGGGCTATCGTATACAAAAATATTTTTTCAGATTCAACCGGTAGTTCCTGAGATTAGCGCGATCAAACAAACGAAAAACTCTTCCGCTTTATTATATTAGTATAGATAGTAGAGCATCTCAGAGTTACTATTCGAGTATCGAGAGAAAAGTTACTTTTTGAGTGCAAAGATTAAAATTTACTAATAATTATGTAATCCGGCCAGAAAGTATTTATTAAAAGAAAGAGCTAAGAATTTAGGTGGCAGGTACAGGTAACTACTTTTCTACTACAGTAAGTAAAAACTTAAATATGAGTGTGAGTTTCATCAACCGATCATTATGTTATTTAACATTATCAAGGCCACAGAAAGGCATATTTAAGGGATACCGACTTCCATGCGGGCGAAGCCGCGGGCGCAGCTAGTACATAATATTAGTAGGGATTAGCCAAGGCTGTTATAATAATTATATTAATTTATATAATGTAAGCGAACGAAGTAATGACAGTGCATCATAATTATGTCAATGTATAATGTGACAGTACTGACAGATAGGTATAGCACATGCGCAGCAACTCAATTATTACAGCGCATGCGTTGTTACTGTCAATAGGTAGGAGGTTTCTTCCTACAAATTTCAACCCTCTCTAAAATCCCTCCCAGATTATTTTTGCATTTTATTGTATCCTGTTTTTCCTGGTACTGTGCTACCTCCCCAACAATTTTCAGCCAAATCGGCCGTTCTTGAGTTATAAATTGTGTAACTTACACGACTTTCTTTTATATATATAGATTATAATCCGTGGTCCCATTTAATATATTTGATTTTAATTATTATATAATATAATTATCTTATTCCTACAATAGAAACATAATTATGTTCATTATCAAACTTCACGTCTAACAAACCAAAATGACGGAGTTGTTATATATTATATATATATATATATTTTATTTATATTTATATGTAAAAAATTTCACCAATTACTCAGTTTATGAACCAGACCTTGCAGATGCAAGCTGTCTTGTATTAAAAGCTGGAACTGATAAGGCATTCGTATGTATTTATCGGACTCCTTCCTTCTCAGATATAAACAAATTTTTGCGCTCACTGAACAACCTTTTATTGTAATTTTCATCTTGCAAGACCGTGGCTGTAATTGGCGACATAAACATCAATATAAATTCTAATACAAACTCAAGTCTTGCGGGAGAGTATTTGGAGCTCCTGGCTTTTTACGGTTTCCTTCCTGCGTATACAACTCCTACCCGCGAAAGCGCCTGTTTGGACCATGTTATGCTCAAGTCGAAGTTATCAGCACTTGCGATCGTACTGAATTCCTCTGTCACGGACCATAGCTATGTACTGCTTAGTCTCAAGACAAAAACTTAAACCTTTAAAACTATAAGTAAAATTAATTACACCTCACTTGATGCCGAGATTGGGAGCCTAAGTTTTTCACCAGTATTTGACTGTGCCGATGCAAATGTAGCTGTTAAGTATTTAATAGATTCACTTGTCAATAGTATAAGCACCCATACTATGATCCTCAAAGTGCCTGGTCGCCTTCAGCTACTCAAACCGTGGATGACCTCAGGTATGCTCCGCTGCATACGTAACAGAGATGCTATGCACAAGAGACTCAGCCAATCCCCTGACAATATAATTCTAAGAACTACTTACAAGAGGTACCGTAATTTTTGTACGAAGATTCTTAAAAAGCTGAAAAGAAAGCATGAGAAATCAGAGTTAAGAGACGCTGGCAATGACAATCGGAAAATCTGGCAGGTCATAAAGAGAGTGACACACACTGACAAGCCCAAAGCTTCAAATACTAAGTTGCTCTCCTCCTGTTCTTCCCTGCAGCATTCTGTTAACCTCATAAATGAATCTTTGGCTAGTATGGGTAAGAATCTTGCTTGTAAATTTCCACACTACCTTGAACACAGCGCATCAGGTCCTTCCACTTCTTCAAGTGTGGAGTCTTTCGTTTTGTTGGACGCCGACGAGATTGAAGTTGAAGCTGTGCTCTTGTCCTTAAAATCAAACTCTGCTGTTGGTTGGGATAACATCTCTACTAACCTACTAAAACGGTATTCGCGATTGCTTGTCCCACCACTCACCTATACCTTTAATTTGTGCTTCAGAACTGGCATCTTTCCAGCGTATTTTAAAAAGGCCATTATACACCCTATACACAAGGATGGAGATAGAAACTGTATCGATAATTACCGCCCCATTGCAGTGCTACCGGCAATTTCCAAGGTCTTAGAACGAATTATCAATAAAAGACTAATTTCGTACCTTGAATCTAAGATGCTTTTATCCCCTAATCAGTACGGTTTCAGGCGTAATAAGTCTTCTGACTGTGCTGTTTTGGAACTTACAAAACATATAGTAAAGACTATGGATGAAGGTAAAAAAGTACTCTCTGTTTTTTTGGACCTAAAAAGGCATTCGATACGGTTTCTATCCCGATCCTAATTTCCAAGCTTGAGGAGTTGGGAATACGTGATTTCCCACTTAGTCTTCTTAAAGATTATTTACACAACAGGACCCAGTGCGTTAAAGTACAAAATCATGTTAGTACTGAACTTCCTGTCACTTTTGGTGTCCCTCAGGGCAGCGTGATTGGCCCCACGCTCTCGTTAATTTATGTAAACCACCTCTCTAACCTGGATCTACGTGATGACAGGATTACGGCATTTGCTGACGACACTGTCCTTACTTTTTCCGGTGAGACCTGGAGTAATACTTTCGTCGCGGCGCAGGAGGAACTCAACAAAGTTATGTCTTGGTTATTTAAACATCTACTTACTGTAAATACACAGAAGACAAAAGTACTTACCTTTTCTCTACGTGAGTCCACTCAGCCTAATGTTACCCATTATTTAATTGCTCACTCGTGCCCTTCACCAGATGCCGAATCTTGCAGGTGTCCCAAACTTGAACGAACACGATCTATCAAATACCTTGGAGTAATCCTCGACGATGGTCTAAACTTCAGGATGCACATTGAGTCTTTGGCCAATAGAATTAGAAAACTAATCTTTGTTTTCAAATCTCTACGCTATGTTGCGGACGCTCAGATTACCAAGAGAGTATATTTTGCGCTCTGCCAGTCTCTCTTGTCATATTGTATTTCTGTTTGGGGTGGTGCTCCTAAGTTGTACATGATCAAATTGGAAAGTGCTCAAAGAGCCGTACTGAAAGTTAGCACTTTCCGCCCAATTTTGTTCTCTACCGAAGAATTGTATAAAAGTTGTGGGGTCCTCACCGTCCAACAACTCTTTATACTTAAGACCGTTATCTTGCAACATCAGGGCACTCCGTATGTGGAAACCACAAAAAGACGCATGGACAGAATATGCGAACTCCACAGAAGTACTTACTCATGGACTCAACGGTTTTTCTGCTACTTGGGTCCTCATCTGTGCAACACACTGAAGAGAACGCTGCACTTTTATTCATCTCGACTCGACTGGTTCACGCACGCACGCACTCACACACTCACGCACGCACGCACGCACGCACGCACGCACGCACGCACGCACGCACGCACGCACGCACGCACGCAGGCACGCACGCACGCACGCACGCACGCACGCACGCACGCACGCACGCACGCACGCACGCCCGCACGCACGCACGCACGCACACTCTCTCTCTCACACACACACACACACATAAATTATTATTATTCCGTTTATTTCTTTTCTTTCTCATACATCTCGTTTTGTATACTTAATAAATAATAAAAATATAAAACTAAATATATAAAATGGGTCCTCGGAGACCCACCGGCATCGGGCACAGGGACCAAGCTACCGGTGGTTAGGTTCCAGAGAAAGGAACCTCCGTACGATACGTGTCGTGTCCAGCAATACTGCCTTCTGTATAGAGGACTTGATCCTACCGTCTAACGAGAGCCTCTTGAAGTGGTGGTCGAGGCTCTTGGCAATAAGACCATTCACGGCTATCGGTACAATGATCACCGAGTCAACATCCCACATGTCGACAATCTCGTGAGCCAGGTCCAAATACTTAATTTGTTTATCTTTTTCGGCTTTCACGAGATTCTCGTCATGGGGTATGGTGACATCGATGATCATTGCAAGGCGCTCTAATCGGTCACCACTATGTCCGGCTTTTTAGCCGCAATAGTTCTGTCAGTAATGAAAGACCGATCCCAATACAGAGTAGCACGACCATTTTCAAGAACTGGGTCGGGCACATACCTGTAGTACGGTATTTCAGAATCGACAAGTTGGTACTTTAAGGCAAGTTGCTGGTGGACAATCCTGGCTACTTGGTTGTGTCTATGCAAATATTCACCGTTGGCAAGACGAGAACAACCGCATACTATATGTCTGAGTGACTCACTAGGCTGGTGACATGCCCGACATATGTCGACCGTCCCATCCCTCAGAATATACTTCCGGTAGTTGTTCGTCATGACAACTTCGTCCATAATGGCAAAGACAAAACCTTCTGTTTCGGCGAAAAGATCGCCAAAACGCAGCCAGGACATCGACGCTGGAAAATTTACGTCAGGCCCATGCAAGGCCCGGTAAAAACGGCCATGCAGCTCTTTACCTTTCCATACTTCCCTGCGCTCCTCTACACCAAGTACGGCAGGTTTGCGCCAGTTCTCTTTGGCCAGACCCAGCGGGGTAAGCCCTCTGTCCACAGCAACCACATCTCGGTGCACACCCGCGTCGGTGTGGAGAAAGTATTCTCTGAGATTGCAAACCTCGCGATTGTGGAGGGTTTTGGCACTCAAGAAGCCACGACCCCCACACTTGCGCGGGATGTACAATCTCATCACCGACGAACGCGGGTGATGTACATAGGTAGACAGCGAACTTTCCTATCCAAGGCGTCCAAATCTGTTTGAGTCCATCTGAGTATGCCGAAGGAGTACATTAAGACGGGCATGGCCCAACCGTTACAGGCACGCACCTTATTTCCGCCCGATAAAAAGCTTTTTAAGACTTTCTTCACTCGGCCAACGAAACGTGCCTGCAACGCCTGTTTCATGCCAGCGTCATCAATGCCTAATGCCTGCGACATACCCAGATATTTGTAGGTTTCCGTTGCAGAGATATCTAAGTTGTGTGAAATCTGAGAGCTCTATACCATCAGATTCCACACTCCTGCCTCGCTTTACATGCATGACCGCACATTTATCCACACCGAACTCCATGTTAATTGAATTACTAAAGCTTTCAGTTATCTTTACTAACTCAGTTAATTGGAGGTCAGTAGGTTATTATTATTATTATCACCTTTATTTTATATTTCTCTCATAACATATTAATACATTTTTAAATATAAAAAAATACATTTAAAAATATAAAACTATGTTATGGAAACCCACCAGTATCGGGAACAGGCTCCAAGCTACTGGTGATTAGGGCTCAAGAGAAAGGAACCTCCTCACTATGCGTGCCGTGTCCAGCAGTACTGCCTTCTGTATCAGGCCCCTGACCCAAGGTTCCAACGCGAGCCTCCTAAGGTGTTGGGTGAGGCTCTTGGGTATTAAACCGTTCACTGTAACGATTATCGGCACAATAATTGCTGAATCAACATCCCACATGTCAACAATCTCGTGAGCCAAGTCCAGATATTTTATCTGCTTGTCCTTCTCAGCCTTCACGAGATTGCCATCATGATGGCAACATCAACAATTATTGCGCGGCGCTCTGATCGATCTATCAAAACAATATCAGGTTTGTTGGCAACAACAGTCCTGTCTGTGATGATTGATCGATCCTAGTACAACGTGATATGACCATTATCCAGAACAGGCTCCGCCACATACCTGTAGTACGGCACCTCACCATCTACAAGCCTGTATTTCAGAGCAAGTTGCTGGTGAATGACCCTGGCTACTTGGTTATGCCTGTGCAAATACTCACCGTTAGCAAGACGAGAACAACCGGAAATGATATGCCTGAGGGATTCACCAGGCTGGTGACACGCAAGGCAAATATCAGTAGTGTCATCCCTCAGGATATATTTCCGGTAGTTATTCGTCTTGATCACTTCGTCATCAATTGCACAGACAAACCCTTCGGTTTCCCCAAAGAGGTCACTGAAGCGTAGCCAGTTCACCGAGGCTAATAAGTCTACTTCCGGCCCATGTAGAGCCCGGTAGAACCTGCCATGAAGCTCCTTGTTCTGCCAAACAAGCTTGCGATCGTCAGTGCTAAGCACTACAGGTCTGCGCCAGTTGTCCTTCGATAAACTGAGCGGGGTTAATCCGGCGTCCACTGCGACAACGTCCCGATGCATATCCACGTTCGCGTTGAGAAAATATTCTCTGAGGTTGCATACTTCGCGGTTGTGTAGAGATTTGACATTTAAAAAGCCACGACCTCCACACTTCCGCGGAATATACAACCTCATTACGGACGAGTGTGAATGATACTTGCGGTTAGCTGTCAGCATTGTACGCACCTTTCTGTCCAGGGCGTCTAACTCAGTCTGAGTCCACTTGAGTAAGCCAAAGGAGTACATCAGAACCGGCATGACCCAACCGTTGCAAGCTCGAACCTTATTGCCACCTGACAGAAGACTTTTTAGTACTTTTGTCAGGCGGCCAAAGAAACGTTCTTGCAACGATTGCTTCATGTCTGTCTCGTTAATACATAAGGCCTGTGACATACCCAAGTATTTATAGGTATTGGTTCGCAGAAGTGATCTGAGGTTAATGGAATCTGAGAGTTGAATCCCTGCAGATTCCACCATCCTTCCTTGTTTCACATGTATCACTGCACATTTATCCACACCAAATTCCATTTTGATAGAATTACTAAAACTTTCAGTAATTTTTAGTAAATCCATCAACTGTGAATTGGTGTGAGCAAACAGCTTCAAGTCATTCATGAACAACAAGTGGGATATGACCTGACCACCTCTGCGTAGCCTATAACCTGACCCTGAACCCTCTAGTAATGTACTAAGAGGGTTCAGCGCTAAGCAAAACCACAACGGGCTCAGACTATCGCCCTGGAAGATACTCCGCTCAATTTTAACAAGTTCGCCATTTCCCTTGATCCGTCGGCATCCTGGATAGCCAAGAACCGTTTTCCATTGCCCCATAGATGACCTTAAGAAAGTGCGTAGAGTTGTATTTATTTTATACAACTCCAACATTCTCAAAAGCCATGTATGTGGCACAAAATCATACGCTTTCTTGTAGTCTATCCAACATGCTGCCAAATCCTTTCGTTTACGACGAACTTGTTGGCTAATGGTCATATCTATAAGGAGGAGCTCCTTAGTACCACGAGCCCCCTTCTTACATCCATTCTGAGTGTGCGACATAATGGAATTTAACTCTGTTTTTTAATATTTTAGCCCTCAGAATAGACGTAAGAAGTTTATAGACCGATGGCAAACATGTAATCGGCCTATAATTACCGGGCTCTGTAGTACTACCTGTCTTATGAAGCAAGTGGGTAACTCCAGTTGTCATGAAATCTGGGATCGATCCAGATTCTATGGCTGATTGAAATTGGGATGCTAATCGGTCATGTGAACTACGTAGCCATTTCAGCCAGTAATTGTACAGTCCATCCGGTCCTGGAGATTTCCAATTGGATAACGACCGGACTGCACTAGTGACATCTTCACCTGAAATGACTACGTTATCCATCTCTGGAATATGTTCACATGTCCGTTCAACATCCCGAATCCAACCACCCTCAGTGTGACCAATAGGCGACGACCATATGCTACGCCAAAACCGGTTTGTGGTGTCTGCATCCAGCAGCTGCCCATTAGCCACATCTTGGTCTGGTCGGTCCCAGTTTCTATAAACCCACTTTTGGTCCCTTTGAAATGTACGATTCAACATATATCGGTCCACGCGTTTTCTTTATCTGCGTATCCGATTTGCCCATGCATAGACTTTCTGCTTTAGGAAGTCAATGCGCTCTGTGATCCGAGATGTATATTCATGAGGACTGATGCCAGTCCCCAAGAAGGCTCGGCGCACAAAGCGCATGACCCTGGGACGTGTATTCCCAGACCTAAAGCAGATTAGCTTACCGATAAGTGCCCTTGTCTCAGTAATACGCCGCTCAATTCTGCACTGCCACGCCGGGACAGCAGATCTTTGTCGCATGACAGTATCATGTTCTTGAAACTTGACACCTGCCATACGACATGCCGCTACGGCGGCGCATTACAGAATTGAGTGCGTATCACCAAGATTTTCACTATTTTCTAGAAAACTAGTTAATAGCGAATCAAGGGCACCTACCAGCGCCATATTTCGTCTATGCATAGGCAACCGGGGCAGGCGCGGCCTAATTGTTGATGACATGTACCGATATTGCTCAATCGCACATTTCAAAGCATCCATAACCTCCTCATTGTACTGAATACTTACGATACAAACCATATCATCCACCTCCACATCGGCATTATTACCCGTCCGCAGTGTATCTGTGTTTACGGGAGCACTAGCGGGTTCGACGTGAACGGCCTGGCTCGTAGGTAAGTATTCTGAGCGTAGCCTATTAAGTACCACGTTATCCAGCTTATTACTACGCTGGATAACTCGCACCTGATCCGACAATCGTTGAGCCGTAACTTTGATACCTGGTTCCAAAGCCTGAAACAGAAGGAGCATGCGACTGCGATGCGCAGTGAGTTTAGTCCGTCCCTCTGTAGCCCCAAAATATGCGCGCATGACGTTTTCGTTGATGGATTCTGTCCATCGCATGCGCTGCACATTACCACCAGCAGCGAGGACCCTGTTTGAGACCGGTGGGTCTCGTGGTCCCAGGCAGGCTGGTGGCCGGCCTCTGCTTCTCCGACGCACAGGTGACGGCGACGACGGCGGCGAGAAGTACTCGTCGCTTGAGCTCGACGCAACTGCAGCCGCTGGTGATGTTGGCGCGGGCCTCGATGGCTGCGAGGCGGAGCTCAGCGACGAGCCCGGGGTTGTTGTTTGTGCTCGTAATTGTTTTGTGGCATTTCTCGTCAATATTTTCCGTTATTTATTTGTATATTATCTTGTTGTTATTTCTTTTGACAGTTTTAATGTCATCGTAACTAAATATTTTGCTTGTGGTGTAATAGACATATTTTTATTTAGATACTTATTTCTTTCATCTTCCTGTAATTCGGATTGATTTATAATATATGTATTAACTTTGATAAATTATAAAAAATCAAAAATATAAACAACAAAATTTTAGACCCGGTGTTGACAGCTGGGGTTGCAACTTATTTATTATTATTATTATTATTAATTTATAAAATTATTTTAAGTATATAAAATGTGATTTTGTGATAATGAGAAATAAAGGGAATAATAATAATAATAAGTGGTAAGTTGGCGAGACACCGTCTGCCCCTTTTCGACGTACTATAAGAGTACTTAGGGCAGGCGCCGGCATTCATCTATAGTTTTCATCTAAACTAATCCACTTAACACCCATCACAATAGCCCAGAGTAATAAGTTTCCATAAAAGTAGCAATAGTCCCTCACCTGCTGCGGCTAACCCGTGACTGCACAGTGATGGAGGCTCCTCAGTAGGTGTCCCATCACATTCTAGATTAAAACTCTCAAAGGGCCTCTGCGCGTTGGACCTATGTCTCCGTGTACGCCTGCCAAAGGGCCGGGTATTGTTCTAATAAATTAGAATAATACCCGTGAAAGAGAAACAAATAATAATAAATTCTTTATTTTCAGACCATTGTGTTAGTATTACATTATTCTTACAAGCTAATGTTAGTAGAAACTTACTTTAATTTAAGAGCCTAGCTCTTGTCGGTGCAGCTCCTTCCATTACTTCCTATCGAGTGCCAATTCCTGAACTTCCTTATACGTCACAACCTTCACCTTCTCTTTAATTTGACTGATATAACTATACCTCGGACGACCTCTCCTCCTTTTTCCTTCAACCTTCTCTTCCACGATGTTTTTAATGTACTCGTCGTGACGTATAAGGTGTCCCATCATTTTCCTTCTCATGTTCTCAATGCTATTCAATAGTTGTCTCTTAGTTCCTACTCTGTTTAGTTCCTCTTTGTTGGTAATTTTATCCTTCCAGCTAATTCTCTCCATCCTGTTCCAGCACCGTAGTAGTAACAGTTATCTATATTTCTTTATCTAACATTTGTGCCACGTGCTTGTGTAGTCGTAGCCAATGTCCTAGTATCGGACTGTCCCATCGCTCTGTTATCGTGTTGAGGATGCTGTTGGTGCTAACGCGTAACCTGTGCATGATCGAGGCGCATCTTTTTCTTAAGATTGCATGGAAGTTATCTACTGCTGCCTCGGCAAACATGCCAGATGCACTACAGAAGCGCGGCACACCCATAAGCATCCTAAACGCGTTATTATACTATACGCGTAGGGCGCTGTATGACCTCTGCGTGTAGTTAACCCATAGACTGCAAGTGTAGAAGGACTCGCAGTACGCTTTAAAGAGCGTTGCCTTCACTTGTTTTGTGCATAGTGCAAATCTACGGGCCGACATATTGCATCGGACAACCAGCGCTTTACGCTCACGCTCAATATCTGAGTCATTTTTAAGGTCTTCAGAGACCCAGTGACCCAGATACTTAAAACTCGTTACCCGTTTTAGTGGACTACAATAAAGTTTTACTTCCGGTAAGTCCGAGTAAAATTTTGTTCTAGCTTTAAAAACAAGGAGTTCACTTTTTATAATATTGTATCTGAGTCCATGGGCCTCTGCATACCTCTCACACAGACCAAGCAGTCTCATCATAGCGCTTATTGATGGGCACAGCAACACCATATCATCACAATAACTGATATTATTCAGGCAAATGCCATCTACGTTACATCCTATATAGGTATTGCTAAGCTCAACAATCAGCTGATTAATGTACAGGCTGAAAAGCTTTTTTTTTTTTTGGTGTCGGGTTGGAATATCCTCATTGAGTCCCTCCGCCCTGTGGGGCAAGGACGAAGGGGACTGTCATACTCTTACTGACTAAAAACCAACCCGTGCTCCGTGTGTCGGATGGTAGGGTTCGCCAGATGGTCGCCAGATGGTCAGGCGGGCTCCAAACGAAACCCCCTTGGCGGCGGATGAAGGTGTTGGGCTCCGCCGCCAAAACATCCAGCGGCCACAGAGGATAGGAGGACGGCAACTCAACACCGCATCTCCTCTTCCTCTGCGGCCCCACCGCGACACAACGATAGTGCGCCCCTATTTGGTCGCGGGAGATAGGGCGCGCGGCAACACAACACCGACACGCCTCTCCTCCCGCGACCGCACCCGACGATAGACAGAACTGTCCCCCGCACCCGCACCTTGGGACGCATCCTACGCAGGCCTCACCCAAGCCCACGTGGAGCGTCCCCTCCCGGGATCCCGCTTAGCTTCACCGTGGGTGTACCTCAAACCCACGGTTACTGAGCCCTCCCCTCCACGACAAGGTGGAAATCCCACGGGGAGGGAGGAGGCTGAAAAGCCTGGGGGATGTTAGGCCACCCTGTCTCACCCCGAATTCCATCCCGTAAGCATCGAATAAAGCTCCTGCCCACCTTACACTATTTATCTGATTGTAATACCAATATCTCATTATTGAAACAATAGTCCTGTTGGTTTCTTTTTTCAACTTGTGATAAGTTAAAGCAAATCATATTGGACCAAATCAAAGGCCTTGGGTATGCCGAGGAAACACGCATTAACAGGCGTTTTCCTTGACGTGTAGTACTGGACGGTGTGCTTAAGGCGCTGTCCTAAGCGACTGTTTTGGTAAATGAGGGGGTGAAGCAGGGGAGGTGAAGGGAGCATAGATCCGTCTACTGCGGGGCGCCTCCCTTCATTCTCGTCGCGTGCGGCCGTATTCTGGCGACATCCGTATTCCAATATTTCAAAATCGCAAGCAAAACGTTTTAGCATATTGAATTGAGATACTGATATTAAAATTTAGCTTTTTTCGGCGGTAGGTGACGAAAAAGTGAACACGTCTTTGCGATTTTAAAAATAGAATTTATTTTAAAATTACCAGTATTTCCTAATTGTATTTTAATAAATTAGTGTATAACAGTTCCGTTTAGCATAGCATTTATGGGATTGTGTTGATGACACTTAAGTAATAAGTTGAAGAACTTACCACCTGCCAGCTAAGCACCTACACATATCACATCACAGTAAGAAAATAAATCCATTATCTATCATGTCACAATTACAAGACATTGAGTCAGCACAGAGGAGTCTAGAGGAGACCTTTACAAAAAGGATAGCAGCGCTTGAAGCTCAGTTATACAGCGGGGGTTCTTCTAAGGACACTGTAGCGCGTGTTGCTGAAGAGTTTAGAACTTTCCGCGAGTTAGTCTTCAACATGCTCGGCTTACTCCGTCAACAGATGAAGGAATGCCACAAGCAGCTTGACGTCATGGAAACCAGGCATCGGCGTAAGGACCTCCTCTTCTTGGGTGTGCCAGAAGCTGAAGGGGAGAATTGTGTTGCAACCATCCTGGATTTGATACACAATAAGCTTCAGCTGAAAGATATAGCTGCCGCTGATCTGAGCAGTTGCCACCGAATTGGTGCTTCCAAGAAGGACAGTAAGCGGCCCGTTCTTGTTCGGTTCACGAAAGTAGACATCAGGTCTTCTGTATGGCGCGCCAAAACAGCTCTCAAGGGAACATCGGTGTCGTTAAGAGAATTCCTGACCAAAGCACGACAAGCTGTATTTGGCAAGGCCCGATCACACTTTGGCATCAAAACTTGCTGGACCCAGGATGGCAATATTATAATAAAGGCGCCGGATGGAAGCCGCCACAAGATAGTTGCCGAGGTTGAGCTAAGCGGGCTGATGCAAAAGTATCCCAAAGTAAGTACCACTTCATCGGGGACCAAGGACGGTGACAGGAACGCAGCAACCTCTGGAGCTACCACTAACGCCGCAAAGAACATTCCGCGTAAATAGCTTTGTCTTTATGTATTTCCTTATATATTTTCCTTTTCCATACTTTCTATTTAACGCTGAATCTGTTTCTTTTAAGTTTACGCCCCAGTAAGTTTGTTATACCAGTTATTTCATCTTTTTATCACACCCTCTTCTTGTAAATTGTTTTGTTTATATATATTTCTTTGGTTTCTCATTAAGAGTTGTCAAAGTTGTCAATGTCAACTTACTTTTGACATTAGAGTGGCGTTCGGAAATATTTTTTTATTTTATTTTAAGTTTGTGTTTAGTTTATAGTCATTAATTTATTTTTCTTAAACATTAGTACTGTTTTATGTATGTGTCTGCTGGCGGGTGGTGCAGCGATAAGGCATTGCATCTATACGCGTGCTTGCCCTTTTCTATAAGTGCATACCGTATTATATTCCTGCATAGTTTATTTAAATATTCGTTTATTATATATTTATATTAAGTATATTTATTCTATGTTATCTGATGGTGATTCGTTTCACTCCGCTAACGATTCCGCTTGTTCCTCAAACAATGACAGTTTTTGCTCATTTACTGAGTCGCTCGGGGACTTTGTCAAGCGTACATTCGACCAACCAACCAAAAAGTTATTAAATGTGTGTCACATCAATGCGCAGAGCGTACCCAGTCACTACAGCGACCTGTATGATACTTTCAGTAATGCTAACGTTCATGCCATTCTGATTTCAGAGAGCTGGCTGAAACCTCATCTTCCTTCAACCACCTACTCTCTTCCTGGCTTCGTTCTGATTCGTAACGACAGGGTGGACCGGAGAGGGGGTGGTGTGGCTATATACCTACGTAGCACATTTTCTTTCAAAATTATCTTGTCTTCACCACCAAAATATACTGCTTCTGCAGAGTATCTTTTCCTCGAGGTTTCAGTCAATGGAGCCAAAACACTCCTTGGAGTGGTTTATTGCCCTTCAGCCATCAATTATTTCTCCAGTCTCGAATCGATTCTGGAATCTTTAGGGTCAGAATATGCACATCATATCATCATGGGAGATTTTAATACCGACCTTCTTGCCGCCACTTCACCACGTTCCCTTCGACTCCTAAAAATAATTGAGTCTGCCAGTCTACATACCCTTCCTCTTGGCGCCACTCACCACAACACTGAAGGTGTAGACACTTGGCTAGACTTAATTATTACCTCTGACCCATCCTTGATCCGTTCTCATGGCCAATTTCCTGCTCCCGGTTTTTCGCACCATGATCTCCTCTTCCTTTCTTATAACCTTAAACCCCCTAAACCCCGTCCTAAGATTCTGCACAGGCGTTGTTTTGGACGTATAGATCGCGACAGCTTGGAAAAGGATGCTTCGGAACTTAACTGGAATCAGTTTTACACCGCTGACACTGTAGACGATAAGGTGGAGATTTTCAATAACACTGTTCTGAACCTTTATAACAAACATGCCCCTATCAGGAAGGTTAAATTAAAACACCCCCCTGCTCCATGGCTTACTAGAGGCGTATAAATGGCAATGAGGCGCAGGGATCGAGCATTCCGGCTATTCAGAAAGGATCGGACCGACGAAAACTGGAGCCTTTTCAAAGCTGCAAGGAATCGGTGTAATCAGATTGTACGCAACGCCAAACGCCGCCATATTCTAGAAAACATAAATTCTTCTTCCTCTGCCAATATCTGGAAGTTCCTCGGGACCCTAGGTATTGGCAAACAACGTCACATTGATTCTCAGATGCCGGTTGGTTTAGACGATCTAAACCAATATTTCTCCTCTACTGCTCAGTTGGATCTTCAAACCAGACGTCGCACTGTTGATCAATTAGCTGGTCTAGCTCGGCCCGACGTAACTCCCCTCAATTTTTCTCCAGTCACTCCAGGTAAGGTCAAGAAAACTATCCTTTCCATAAAGTCCAACGCGGTGGGATTTGAGGGCATAAGCCGTCGTATGATCACCCTTATCCTTGATCACCTCATCCTTCCTTTATCCCACATCTTTAATTTTTCCATTGACAACGGTACCTTTCCCTCCTTGTGGCGCAAAGCCTTTGTTATCCCATTGCCAAAAATTCCGAATCCTACACTCCCTAGTCATTTTCGACCTATCTCCATTTTACCATTTTTAGCCAAAGTGCTAGAGGCTTGTGTCAATAAGCAGCTGTCCAACTTTATACACCAAAACAAGCTTCTAAGTCCGTACCAATCTGGCTTCAGACCTGGACATAGCACTTCTACCGCTCTCCTTAAAGTGACTGGCGATATTAGGGCGGGCATGGAGGAGACTATGGTCACAGTGTTGGCCTTAGTTGACTTTTCGAACGCCTTTAATACCGTCAGTCACGACATCCTTCTATCAATCCTTTCCTATCTCATGATCCCACCTGGTTTGCTGGACTGGTTCTCAACGTATCTTCAGGGACGTCAGCAGGCTGTCCGCATTGATGAAACTTCATCAAGTTGGCGTGACCTTAGCTCTGGCGTTCCTCAAGGTGGCATACTCTCTCCTTTACTATTTTCTATTTTTATCAACTTCTTGACCCCTAAACTTCGATGTTCGTATCATCTTTACGCCAACGACTTGCAGTTATATTCCCAGGCGAGAGTGGAGGACGTGACATTAGCGATAGCTGATGTGAACAGAGACCTGAACACCATCCTGGCTTGGTGCAATGATTTCGGCCTTGACGTTAACCCAGCTAAATGTCAGGCTATAATAGTAGGCAGTCAGCGTATGACAAACAGATTAAACCTAACATCCCTACCGCCAGTCACATTCAATGGGTTAATTATTCCATTCAGCCCAGTCGTCAAAGACCTGGGACTGTATATAGATGCCACTCTCGACTGGAAGCCCCAGGTCACCGACGTAAGTCAGAGAGTCACCGGTACCCTTCGGGATTTATATCGTCTCAAGAATTTCCTGCCGCCCAAAACTAAGACCATGCTTGTGCAGACCTTAATATTTCCCTTAATCGACTATGGTGATGTGTGTTATTATGACCTGAATGCAGAATATCTCAACAAGTATGACCGCCTTCTAAATAACTGCATTCGATTCATATACAATCTTCGTAAGTATGATCATGTATCTACTTTTCGTTCCGAACTAAAATGGTTACCTATCCGTCAGCGCCGTAGTTTGCGTGCTCTTACTACACTCTTTTCTTTTCTTCATTCTTCTTCTCCCCCTGATTACTTGACCAAATACTTTCAATATCTCTCTTCTACTCATGATAGAGCCCTTCGTTCCTCTCATAATTTATTTCTTGCGTGTCCCACACATTCTTCTGTTTTCGTTAACTCTTCTTTCATAGTACAAGCTGTTCTGCTTTGGAATAGGCTCCCTCTTGAAGTCAGAATGTCCACCAACCGTTATGCATTTAAAATGAAAGTACGAGAGCTTCTCTTCAACAAATTGAAGGAATCAACCCATCATTCTCATCAATTATAGTATATTATACTTATATATGTAGACATATATATATTTATATAATATATATATATATATATATAGTATAATTATGTTTATAGACATATTTATTAGTATTTATGTACATATGTGTATGTATATTTGTTATGTACTCTTATGCAATATAATTATGTATTTACTTTATTTATACAATTGTTTCGCTCACTCCTATATCAATTTATTCGTTTTTACGTACTTAGGTACTCTTATATTATTGTATAATACCCTTTTACTTTAAAATATTTCTACACTATGTTAAATGCACCTACCACACTTATCTCTCCACCACCCAGGTTGACTGGTAGATAATGCCATAAGGCATTAAGTCCGCCTATGTACTATTCTTTTGTGCATAAAGAAATAAAATAAATAAATAAATAAATAAATAAAATTTATATTACATACATCAATCTGTTTGTACAATATATACATAGCGCAATTTTTGTTCTCAGTGCAGCCATGAGCAAAACTGGTTTACATTAGACGTTATAGGTATTAATAGTTGACGAAAGTAGGTAAATACCTACGTGCCGTAAGATGATAAAAATAATTAAGTCAGTTCCATGTATGGAGAGGCCATTATTATGTTTGTTTTGATTTTGTATAAAAATAGTGAAGCAGTTCATAGAATACCTACACCTAATTCCATTCCTGCCAGTTTTCAAATCTGTTGTGCAATAAATTGGCTGTGACATACGGGCGGACAGACAGACAGACATTGCGAATCTATAAGGGTTCCGTTTTTACCATTTTTGGCTACGGTACCCTAAAAAACACAATACTGTTCTACTAAGCGCAAAAGCCGTATCTCAACTAAAGCGAGTTACGAGATAATTGAAGTTTAGTAAAAGTTGATTTCTTTTATTTATTTATGGATGTTTATTGTTATTATAGGTATAACTAGCTGACCCGGCAAACGTTGTTTTGCAATTTTTTTTTTTATTTTTTTGAAAAATAGATGTTGGTCGATTCTCATAGATACCGGATAAGCACAAAAAATTTCATCAAAATCGGTCAAGCCGTTTCGGAGGAGTATGGGAACGAAAACTGTGACACGAGAATTTTATATATTAGATTATTATGGTGAAGGTTTCGAAATACGTCGCCGTTTTTAGGGGTTGTGAGTGATTGGAGAGGGAGGAGGGGAGGTCTTGAAACCCCCCTCATCATTTTCACTTGCCGGAAATACTTGGTTTCCTCTGAAAAAAAAAAATCTCCAAACATCAGTGTGTATGGCACTGCCAACTTCCACATTCATCACACTAGTTTAATAAACTAAGGTTGACGGAGCCCTGCGAAGGGCTCCTATTTTCGGATTAAGGGTCAAAAGAGAACCTAACATAACCTATTTAGTTACTTATTATAGCCTCACCTAACCCTAGGCACTCGAAAGTAATGACGCACAAATTTGACATTAGCTGTCAATATGATCATTCCAAGATGGCAGTTTTGCGTTTCGTTTCACGTTTTTCACATAAAACCTAAAAATGACATTTGTAAAACTGTACTAAAGTATAAAAACTACGTTCCGATTTTAATAATTGCCGAAGTATTTATGAAATTTTGGAAATTGTTTAAAAATATTTAGACGCAACTCCGGCAGCCAAAATTACTTTTAGGGGATTAATACGAACTCCCTTAAGCCCACTACTTTACCAATACCCTCAAATTTAGGCGACTCGTTTCGAAACCCAACCCATTATTATTTTTCAAAACAGATGAAACATCAAAAATATATGTGGATATACCTTATTCATGAGATACTGCTATGTCGCTTAGAAAATTATAGAATTAGAATTTGAGTTACTGCTTTTTCGTTAGCTCTCCTCATACATGTTTGTATGGAAAATATAAAAAATTTCTTTCGCTTCAAATATGTGTTGTTTCAAAGAAAATAAAAATTAAAAGATATTAATGTTTATTCATTTTTCATTTATTAACAAAATACAGAGTTTACAGCTCATCAAAAGTTAGCTGTCTGCTGCAACCCGGCAGGTTTTCTTTATTCTCATCGAATGTTAAAGGCAGTGTGTGAGGTGATAAGGCTTCAATAGTTATTATTTGCTGTTGTTCACGAGGCACAGTTTCATTTACTTTCCTTTTACGGCTTGGTATTGTAGAAATTTCAAGCACTGATGAAACATTTTCCTCTCCGTGATCTCGCAATGCCATCCCTTGAGCTTGACGAGAATCAACAATTTCAGGCAACTGCCAATTCATATAAAACGCCACAAGCTTTTCTTCTCCCAGAAAACATCATCTCTTTCTATAATTTCTATTTTTAGTGGTATACTTTCGCCACTCCACACAGCAAATAAACACTTTTGTTTGCGTGTAACGTGGTGTTGCCCCTGAATTTGGTAATAACAATTACAATATTTGTTTAGACTAGTCAGTTCACTTTTTTATCATGTTTCCATATTTGTATTTTATTTGCTCTTATACTATTCTCTAGGCCATTCTTATAGGCAACTATAGAACATTAAATTTCCACAGTCGTGTTTGGACCTATTAATCCATCTGGCGTGGCACCAATAAACGGATAATCCACAAGGCTCGATTGTTACATTTTCTTGCTTCGCCAGGTGTTGCAAAGCCAGTTGTTCATTTTAGATTCGATGCGCAACTGATTTAACATTGCAAATATTTTATTTGTACAAAATATTTTTTACTAAGTTGGCTTTACTGCTGTTATCTCTTCTTTTTACCACTATACCAAAATTTCAATCTGTCAACATATTCTTACGCAATTCGAACCAGTCACTGCTATCCTTCTTGTAAATTTTGCTTATCACTACGGAATTTGAGTCAAATTTGTTAAAAAAGTTGTTTGGCATTCCTTGGCTGGCTCTTGAACAGATCGCGTTAGGAATGACTGCAGTCAAATGTGTGTAAGACGTTGCAGAACTGTTATCTTTAACTTCACTGTAATTACAATAAAGATAATTAGTTACGTACTTTATTATTAAAAAATACTATATCTTATGTTACAGCAAACAGAGAAGTCACCTTCTTACTTATAAATGATTGATTTTAGAAATTAAAAAGATATTAGATGTACTGAGACATACCTAATAGTTCATGAATAATCAATTACAAGTTTTACCCGATGTACCTAAATAGGTTTATGTTCACAACACAATAATACAACATTCGTTACCGCTTGTGTGCGGATTGCGGAGCGCCATATTAGCGCTGTTTATTGTTCGCCGTGGCGGCATCTTAGCGCTCCAGGCGCTCTGACAAGCTAATGAATTTTCAATATAGGTACATAAAATGATACTATTTTATGTTATTACTCTTTCGGAAATTGAAAACTGTGGCAGCTATGTATTGTGAGAATAATTTATATAATTATATTATGCCTAATCGATAATCTATAACATAGTTAGTCATAAAAGACTCTTATTCAAATAATTTGTGTAAAAATGTTACATATTTCATAATCACTTGGCCATGGATGAATTTCTATTTTATTACGACGCTTTCTTGTACAAATCCTTCGTAGAACTTCATTTCTCTAATAATTGTCCATATTTTATTCTTCTAACTATATCCTACTAATATTATAAATGTGAAAGTTTGTGAAGATGTATGTATAGATGGATAGATGGATGGATGGATGGATGGATGGATGGATGTTTGTTACTCTTTCACGCAAAAACTACTGAACGGATTTGGATGAAACTTTACAATAATAAAATAAATAGTTTATACATCAGAATAACACATAAGCTACAATTTATAAAGATTTTGTATAATGTTGCCATAATATAAGGAAAAGTTTCGACTAAGGCAGCAAAAAGCCTGAGCTCTGAAAGTTATTAATTGGAATTTTACCCCCTTTTTGATGACAGATTGATCTGATATTTGGTATACACTCATATTGTCATCAAGATTAAAGATAATATTTAAATGATTGTAATTTCAAGATGGCCGCCAATACGAACTGGCGAATCATAATTATTATATTAGATACTTCACAACAACCTCAATATGGGTACCAAACGAAAAGGCTTCATTGGTAGAATAGTGAAAAATCCAAAATGGCCGCCGCCACAAAATGGCGGATTACTAATTTCCCACAAATACCTCAATATGGGTATCAAACGAAAGTGCTTGATTTGTAGAAAAGCACAATATCTTTCTATGAAAAATCCAAGATGGCTGTTGCCGCAAAATGGCGGATTACATATTTTCCACAAATACCTCAATATGGGTATCGAATAAAAACTTTGATTGGTAGAATAGCGTTCACTATGAAAAATCCAAGATTGCTGCCGTCACAAAATGATGGATTACATATTTTCCACAAATACCTCAATAAAGGTATCAAACGAAAAGGCTTGATTGGTAGAATAGAGGTCACTATAAAAATCCAAGATGGCCGCCACCACAAAATGGCGGATTACTTATTTTCCACAAATACCTCAATATGGGTATCAAATAAAAAAGGGCTTGATTCGTAGAATAGAGCTCACTATGAAAAATCCAAGATGGCTGCCACCAAAAAATGGCGGATTACTTATTTTCTACAAATACCTCAATATGGGTATCAAATAAAAGGGCTTGATTCGTAGAATAGAGCTCACTATGAAAAATCCAAGATGGCTGTCGCCACAAAATGGATATTACCTATTTTCTACAAATACCTCAATATGGGTATCAAATGAAAGGGCTTGATTCGTAGAATAGAGCTCACTATGAAAAATCCAAGATGGCTGTCGCCGTAAAATGGTGGATTACATACTTTCCACAAATACCTCAATATGGGTATCGAATGAAAGGGCTTGATTGGTAGAATAGGGCTCACTATAAAAAATCCAAGATGGCTACGGCCAAAAATGGCGGATTATTTATTTTCCACAAATACCTCAATATGGGTATCAAATGAAAGGGCTTGATTCGTAGAAACGAGCTCACTATGAAAAATCCAAGATGGCTGTCGCTGCAAAATGGCGGATTACATATTTTCCACAAATACCTCAATATGGGTATCGAATGAAAGGGCTTGATTGGTAGAATAGGGCTCACTATGCAAAATCCAAGATGGCTGCCGCCAAAAAATGGTGGATTACTTATTTTCCACAAATACCACAATATGAGTTTCAAATAAAAGGGCTTGATTCGTAGAATAGAGCTCACTATGAAAAATCCAAGATGGCTGTCGCCACAAAATGGAGATTACCTATTTTCTACAAATACCTCAATATGGGTATCAAATGAAAGGGCTTGATTCGTAGAATAGAGCTCACTATGAAAAATCCAAGATGGCCGCCGCCACAAAATGGTGGATTACATACTTTCCACAAATACCTCAATATGGGTATCGAATGAAAGGGCTTGATTGGTAGAATAGGGCTCACTATAAAAAATCCAAGATGGCTACGGCCAAAAATGGCGGATTATTTATTTTCCACAAATACCTCAATATGGGTATCAAATGAAAGGGCTTGATTCGTAGAAACGAGCTCACTATGAAAAATCCAAGATGGCTGTCGCTGCAAAATGGCGGATTACATATTTTCCACAAATACCTCAATATGGGTATCGAATGAAAGGGCTTGATTGGTAGAATAGGGCTCACTATGCAAAATCCAAGATGGCTGCCGCCAAAAAATGGTGGATTACTTATTTTCCACAAATACCACAATATGAGTTTCAAATAAAAGGGCTTGATTCGTAGAATAGAGCTCACTACGAAAAATCCAAGATGGCTGTCGCCACAAAATGGAGATTACCTATTTTCTACAAATACCTCAATATGGGTATCAAATGAAAGGGCTTGATTCGTAGAATAGAGCTCACTATGAAAAATCCAAGATGGCCGCCGCCACAAAATGGTGGATTACTTATTTTCCACAAATACCTCAATATGGGTATCGAATGACAGGGTTTGATTGGTAGAAAAGGGCTCACTATGAAAATAGAATGAGAAGTATCAACTAACAACAACACTAAAAACTTGAAAATAAAATTAACTAAAAATAAATTAATTTTGGGCGTAGGGTATCCAGAGTAAACATTAGGATAGAAATTTCACTTGCCCAACGATTTTATATTTGTCTGATCAATACCCCAGATTGATGAGAAGATTGGTGCGATCTGGTAGCTAGAACTTACCGTATTACTTTTTAGCTTTTAGTACATAATCTAACTAGGTACATCATTTTTTGTTGTAATAAAACAGTATAACATAAATAAAATATATATGTATTTTACAATGCTCATTTTAGAGAAGTTATCAAATTGTTTTCAAAATTGATAGATTTATTGCCTTCAGTATTTAATGTAAGTAGATTAACTTTGTCTTTTACAGTCAGATATCTGACCTAAGCGCAGCGTCATTAAAAGCGCTTTCTATGACTTAGTGCGCTTAAGCACAGCGAGGCGGAGGGACGGTTGGATTGTCTTATATGTACTTTGTGCCTAATGCTTTCAGATTTGATGTTTTGTTACTGTTATATTCAGTAGGTAAACAAGCTCTTCATAACTTCAATGATATACTTATTTACTATTCTTTACCTGAAGTTCAACGTTAAAGTTTTCATAATGAAAACAAAAGTAATTTTCATTATTATCAGCTGTTTATATGTATGCTACACAGCTAATCTACAGAGCCGTTTGTGAGGAAATTTTACATGGATAGTCTGAAACCCGGGGAACATAGGCCACTCTTTATTAAAATATCATGCTGGCGAAGCCGCGGGCGAAAGCTAGTATTTATATAAGGACAAAAACAATAATACATTAAACGCAACAAGATTAGGTCCTAATTATATGTGCCCATAGTTACATGAAAAGCCTATTTGATTCAAAGTATTCAGTCTATAACATAGAACATGAAATTACGAACTCAATTTGGCGTATTGTAATAACAAACAGGTTTACGTAAAATTTCGTGCAGCGGAGACGCAAGCGACATGACCTATCTCTCACAGGGCTCATAGCCGAATGATGAGGTCTGGGCAGGGCGTAAACTAGCAACTGACACTCAGTACACCGCTTATGCTAATAAGGTTTAAATTGCTGAAGCGTTTGATATTGATGGGATCTACCGAGCGTCAAAATCATAGACGTTTGGCAATGAATGAAAATAAATAGGGTAATTCTTTAGTTCATTAGATTTCCTACAATATTATCAAATAAAATATGACACCTTACGATCAAAATATTGGAAACAGTGAGACGAAAGATTATTTTTTGCCTCGATTTTGTGATTTTTTTACCGTGATTCTATTTTAAATACATGAAAAATTCTTTCAAAAGTCTTTTGTTCAGACTTTTGACTTTAAGCTCTATTTTTTGCTAGTTTGTAATATGTACCGTTATGGCTAGATGCGCGACGAAAAATAAGGTGTTTCACGGCTTCTGAGGTATAACAGCGCCTTAAGAGACAGCACTGCAGTCTCCGTGGATAATCCCGGCCTGAAACCAAACTGTGCATCATGACATAACATTTACATCACGGCATTGACATAACGGCATAACATTTAAATATTAATTCCAGGATAAGATACATTATTCAATAATATTTATCATCAGGATGCTCAGTTTCATGTTTGCATAATAATAAATTAAATGTCTGCCAGACAATTATTCCACAGCCCTGTAAAATATAAATAAAAATTTAAAAAAACAGTTACAAGTTGTGTTTTTCGTAAATGAAATTATTTTCACTACAAACTGCGACATGCGGAGTTGTTTATACTGTTTTATTTGGGATCTTGCATAAAGATTATAATAAAAGATTGTTTTCACATTCTTATAATATTTATGTAACGAACTTCAATAACGTCAGGATACATAAAAACATTTCACTTTTCTTTTTAATTCTTAATAGCGCTCATAGCGAGACTTAGCTTGTCGTTCGTAACAGATCGGCAAAGTTAAGCAACGCTTGCACAGGTCGCCACTTGGATGGGTGACCAAGTGTGGCATTTACATCTGAGCGCTACCGTGCTTCGGCGGGCAAGTAAAGCTGTCGGTCCCGGTTCTTGTCTCAGGATAAGAAACGTTAGGCCATGTCGGAGGCCTTCGGGTGGTCTGAAAAACTCCGACACTAGGGTTGGCCACACACTCACACGAAAAAAAACAAAACAAACAAACTTTTTTTTAAAGTAATTATGCGATTGAAACCCGTTAAAATTGGCTAAAGCTAATTTCATGTAACGGGTGCCAATCGCATAATTAAATACTAGATATCACCTGTCTTTAAAAATGTAATGATACTTTATTTCATTAATAGCTTTCGCTACCTTAAATTTTGGTCTCTTCCGCCTCAACATGTTGAAGAGGAAACTTAGCACCCACACTGGTCAATTCTGAGGTGCCGTGTAAGATTGATGCCATTAATGCTTTAAAAATTGCTTGTCCAAGCAGTGAGTTGCCCCGAAATTTATCCTCTCAGAGGCAGTGGAACGGGCCGCTTTGCAGCGCAGTACGAGAAAATCTCCTCTGTACATCGTACAATGCTGCAGAGCGTGCTCGTTTGCTGGTTGTGGGAGAGTGGGATTCGGGGCTCTGGCTTCAAGCACTGTACTACTGGTACCTATGTTGGACGATACGACCTTTCGCATCGCTTCTTGCCTCCGGTTAGGTGCGCCATATGTCGCTTCACATCGTTGACACTGTGGAGAGGCTGTCGACAGCCTTGGTCACCATGGCCTATTATGCAGCAGGAGCGCAGGTCGTTTTTCACGACACAGCAACCTGAATGACATTCTCCATCGGGCTCTTGTTACCGCTGGCATTCCAGCCCAACTTGAACCTCAGGGCTTGGCACGCAAAGATGGTAAAAGACCAGATGTAATGTCTCTACTGCATTGGAAGTTGGATAGGCCTTTGGTATGGGACACAACGTGTGTCGATACCCTTGCGCTATCTCATCTTCCTAGCACAGCGGGTAGTGCGGGCGCTGCTGCTGCCACAGCGGAGACTCTAAAACGGCGCAAATACGTAAATCTCATAGGGGATTTCGTATTTGAGCCGTTTGGAGTCGAAACGTGGGAGTCATGGGGCCCAGGTGCTAGATATTTCTATAGAGAGTTTGCAAAGAGACTAGTCGACGCCTCGCGTGACCAGAAGGCTGGTATGTATCTAGCACAAAAAATTTGCTTTGATTTTTTACAGCGTGGCAATGCTGCCAGTCTTCTGGACACGTTCCCAATAGACGGTGATGTGGAGGACTTTCACGACGCCCTTTGAATATATATATTTTTTATTTATAATGTGTTTTAATATTTTAATTTTAGTAGTAGTATTTAAGTAGTTTGTATATTTGTAGTTGTATACAATAAACCAAAATAAAACTAAACATAAATCATCATCATTGTCTTGCCCTGGTCCCAATATATTTGGGGTCGGCGCAGTATGTCCTTCGCTTCCATACTTCTCTGTCACCAGTCATCCGATCGTTTATTCCTTTCTCCATCCATCTTTTCCTTGACCGCCCTCTCCCTTTTCGCCTTCTCCCTTCTACGTGCATATTCATCACTTTCTTACCTACATACATCTCATCTCGTCGCATAACATGTCCATACCAGGCCAATTGACTCCTTTTTACCTTTTCTTCAATGGGCGCCACTTTCATACTACCTCTAATGTAATCATTCCTAATTCTGTCCATTCTTGTCACTTCACACATCTATCGTAACATTCTCATCTCAGCAACACCCACTCCACTCAGCTCCATACAGTATGACAGGCCTTATAACCGCCTTATATAAGCGGCCTTTTAACTTCACAGGCATTTTGTGATCGCATATTGTGCCTGAGACCTGTCGCCATTTCATCCATCCTGCGTCAATTCGTTGCCTAACATCCCGATCAATTTCACCGTCATCTTGCAGGAGTGAACCTAGGTAACGAAAATCGGAGCATACTGGTAGAGGTGTACCGCCGAGTGTAACCGGTATAGGACTGGAGAGACCGCCAAAGTCACAGAACATATACTCTGTCTTGGTTCTGCTTATTCTCAGGCCTACATTCTCCGATCTCTACCGCCACTCCTCAAGCTTGCTCTGCACCTTTTGTCCACTCTCTGCTACCAGAACGATGTCATCGGCAAACAGCATGCACCAGGGTGTCTCTTCCTGTATGTCCGATGATATAGCATCCATAATTAACAGGAAGAGGTAGGGGCTAAGGGCCGACCCCTGGTGCAAGCCTACGGCCACATCGAATCTGGCTGTGATACCGGCCGCGGATCGGACTTGCGTTCTGCATTCAGCGTACATGGCTTGAATAAACGTCAGGTATTTTACAGGCACTCCTTTCTTCTTAAGAGCCCACCACAAGACTTCACGAGGCACTCGGTCATATGCCCTTTCAAGATCGATGAATACCATGTGCAAGTTTTTATGTGCCTCCCTGTATTTTTCGCACATTTGGCGAAGTGCAAAAATGGCATCCGCCGTACCTCGACCAGGCATAAAACCGAATTGGTTTCGTGAAACCTCACTCTTGTCTTGTAGGCGTCGCTCAATTACTCTCTCCCAGACTTTCATACTATGAGGTATTAACTTTATTCCCCGATAATTGTTGCACTCTTGGATATCACCCTTAATTTTAAAAATGGGCACCAGGTAACTGTTGCACCATTCCTCGGGTATGGTCTCCTCGTGCAACAGCTTATTGAAGAATAAAG
Source organism: Euclidia mi (assembly GCA_944739405.2). Classification (NCBI taxonomy): domain Eukaryota; kingdom Metazoa; phylum Arthropoda; class Insecta; order Lepidoptera; family Erebidae; genus Euclidia; species Euclidia mi. The sequence goes on from OX123207.2 coordinate 15,804,897, forward strand.
CCAGCCACGCCCATCCATCAGCTACTAACGCTTTCCGTGCTTCCACTGGTATTCCATCTGGTCCTAAGGCTTGCCCATTCTTCATTCCCCTAACAGCCTTTTTTACCTCATCTTTACTTATTGCCTTCACTAAACCAATATTCATCACCTCACTTTCAAGTTTGCGGCTCCAATCGTTCTCTTCATTCATTAACTTTTCAAAGTATGTCCTCCATCTTTCTTTTATTCTATCGTCATCCATAATACTCGCTCCTGTTTCGTCTTTCATGCACTTAATATGGGATACATCCTTCGCCTTTCTCTCTCTAGCTTTAACCATGCTGTATAAATATTTATGACCCTCGGGTTTTTTCAGTAACCCGTATTAGTGGTCTAGTGGCTTTGGATCTAGCAACAGCTACAGCTTTTTTGGCTCTTTTTTACATTCATCGTATTCTTTCTTCTTACTTTCTTCCAAATATTCATTTCTTCTTTTCACCAGCTGCCATTCCTTAAGCCTTGCTTTCTTTTCCTTAAGCGCATTCTGTACATCCTTTGTCCACCACCACGTGTCCTTATCTTTCATATGCTTCCCTTTTGACTCTCCTAAAACATCCTTTGCTACACACTTTCTACATTTACTCATCTCTTTTCAACACTCATTAACACTGCTATCATTCATATCGCCCATTTCTAACATTTTATCTACCAATCTCATCATCATCCTCTCCTCATCCTTTTAGCGTTATCCCAGTTTCAATCTGGGATCCGCTTTCTAGTCTAACCGGATTTGGCTGAATATTAGCTTTTCCACAGAGCGACTGCCTGTCTGACCTCTGCAACCCGAAGGGATAGCGATATTCCATAGTTTAGACTAGTGTCAGTTTATTTAGAAGGTACTGACGACCTGTAACGACTGTCAAAGATCTTCATGACAACCGGGACCGATGGCTTAACGTGCTCTCCGAGGCATATTCCATGGTTTAGACTAGTGTCAGTTTATTTAGAAGGTACTGACGACCTGTAACGACTGTCAAATATCTTCATGACAACCGGGACCGACGGCTTAACGCGCTCTCCGAGGCACGGGACAAGCGATAGTTAACCATTCAATACGCACATAACTCCGAAAAGTCATTGGTGCGCGCCGTGGATTCGAACCCGATACCCTCTGCATGGCAGTCTCTTGGTATATCCACTCGGCTATCGCCGCCTAATTTTATCTACCACTCTATCTCTGAATTTTTCTACACATTCATTCTTCTCTAACATATGCCATCTAATAATTTTGGAGGCAGTTGCTGCTTGGTTCTTTGAGAGCTTAGTCGAATCTGAAGTTCAACTATCAGGAGCCTGTGCTGCGAGGCAAAATCTTCTCCTGGTACCACTTTGCAGTCTTTGACCCAGTTGAGTCGATTACGCCTTAGTAGGAAATAATTAATCTGGGTCATGTGGTGGCCGCTATTATATGTAACTAAATATTTCTCTCTTTTTTGAAACCAAGTATTTGCAACTGCTAGGTCAAAATCGGCAGCAGCTTGGAGAATTGCTTCTCCCTCACAATTTCGGCTGCCGAATCCCCAACCTCCATGTACTCTTTCATACTCTCCACTTACTCCATTAAAATCACCTCCCACAATAATCTCTTCATTCTCCGGTATACCCGTCTTCATGCTATCGAAATCCATCCAAAACTTCTCTTTCTCACAATCATCACATCCTACCTGAGGGGCATACACACTTATCACATTCACAATAATACCTTGCCACATCACTTTCACAGCAATCAGTCTATCATTAATTCTATTTACACTTGTCACACTATCTTTCAGATTTTCGTCTAACACAATTCCCACGCCATTTCTTTTTCCATAACTTCCACAATAATAAAACTTGTATCCTTCTCCGATCTCTCTAGCTTTCGTACTGTTACGCGGGACCGGGAAAGTGTCTTTTTAAAAAAAGATATTTGAACTAGCTGAAATTATTTATTGGAATACGGTACACACACGTAATATTAGATATAGTAGAAACTGATTTAGAAATAGACTTAGAACCGATACAGAGATTTAGGACTTGAGACTGGCACACTAAGGATATGGTAGAACTGTTCGCGTTAGATGATGGATGCAGACTGAGGTTGAAAGGGACTGAATGAATAAGGAAGGCAAAAGTACTGATACGGAGATTTAGGCATTGGTAGGGATTTGTGATGAGTAGTATGGATAGGCAACTATGTTAGCATCACAGATATAGATCTACATAGATAACGCAATTATCACGATTTGTATTGAAACCAAGCGTGCCGACTTTTTAATACCTACTGTGACGTTGCCTGTATCACGAAGTCGAAGCGATGCGCGACAGTATCGCTTGTGCGATATTCATCGTCTCCTAATACACAACGTCAGATCAAACGTCCGAAGCAAACGCGGCAACGTAATGTGAATAAAGTTTACTTAACGGTAAAACGGACGCGCGGGGACTGAAGTTAGTGGCGACCAAGCTCGACGCTTGGTCGGAGTTCAGACATGCGAAGTGCATGCATTTGCGTTATCTATGTAGATCTATGTCTGTGGTTAGCATTTTAGGGTTCAAGAGGCGCTTGTAACAGCCCCCCGATTTAGAGTAAACTTCACGGTAAAAATGAAGTTTACGGGAAAGGAAAGAAAAAGCAAGGATTACGAGTTGCGAATACGAAGAGTAGGTGATGTTATAGTGGGAAGTTCGACTTCATCATTTTCGGGTTCAGGGATAGGAGTTTGGCGAGATTTTCAAATTTTCCTGAGTATGCCAGTTTTACAAATTAGGAAAATAGTACAAATTAAGACTAGAATTAGGATTACATAGATTGTGGAAGTATAGTACTTCTCATAGAGTACAATATGCGGTTTTTCAATAAATTCGTTTAATTCTTTAAGTAATTTAGGATTTTCAAAAGCAATGGAATCTAGATTTACATTTTTCAAGTTAACAGGAGGTAAGCTGGATACAATACTAGTATATTTATTGAAATTACAGCAGGAGTCGTTAAGGATATTTCATTTAGCGATTATAGGTTTTAATATAATATTAATATTATTCTTAGAGACTAGCCGTGTGTCTTTACAATAGGCGACACACCCTTGGGGTAAATACAATAATCCGCTACCACTTATATCTAGGTCTACAATAGAGGTATTACATTCTATACTTAGCTTACTTCTATCGGACATGACAAACAACCATTTGTTGTTTTGTAAATGTTGCCAAATGTTTACATTTCCAGTGAAAAACTTAGTGTTACATTATTCAGGAATTTCGGTAAGTACTTTAGTAATAATCTCTGTTTCACAGGATGAAGTCGCGACAGTAGAATAGGATATCGGAGTGTTACACAGGTAATGTTCATGGTTTATCATTATACAATCATTTAGATTATTAAGCTTACAATAAGTGGACTTATCTTTACTTATACCTATATACTTAGTAGAAGGAACAATAGTAGTATATGATACAGGGTTACGAGGTTCATAGGGTACTGGACAGGGTAAATTATGGTACAAGTGGAAATTAGTGGGATTGACTAATGGAATGTCTAAGACGAAAACTATTTTGTTTTCGTTTTCATAACAAGATATAGAAGACACATTTATAATTGTTTGTATATTACTTAGGCTTAGAAGGACTGGAAGGCGTTTAGAATCTGGTATGAATCTATAATTATTAATCAACTCGGTATAGAGTTCCTTAGGCGTTAGAATAGAAGGGTAAAGTATATTTGATTTACTAAACATTATTGAGCTTATAATATCTTCGACTTTGAAGGATAGTGTTAAGAGACTATTCTCTATCATAGAAATTAATTCTAGGATACGTGATCTTATTCCTAATTCTCTGGCGATATAGGTTAGATTTTTAATGTCTTGGTTAAGACCGTCGATGGCGACATTTAATTCATGCTCGTTATGATTTACAGTATAAATGGTTTCGTTAAAGGCTTTGAAGGTTGAGGTAGTAATGAGGATATTCTGTTCTACTAATGACGCTAGTTTCTTTTGATCGGACTCAATTTCTTGGATGGCATTATTATACCGGATAGCGTCATCTTCGTCCATGGTTCCGAATAACTTTTTCGAAATAGATCCTATGATAGATAGGGGTGCACCTCTCCGAGATTGGTGAGAGACATGGTAAAGGATAGATTCAGTGTTACGATATAGGTCTTCAAAGCGAGTAATTAGGGGTTGAAAGAGATTGAAACATTCTACGTTATCTAATGCATTATCATTTTCACAAAGTGATTTAGAAATGTTGAGAATATAGTATAAATTATCTATATGTGGAAACAGGTAAGATATGTCTACTGGTATAACTACGCTAAGGTAACTATCAACTAAATTTAACGATCCTAAGGGGTCGAAATATATTCCTGAACTGTTTGTCAGGGGTTCGACGAATTCTTGACCCGTTGAAGGGTTGCTGTAAGAGAATAGAATAATGATATAGTGAACTAATCTTCAGTGCTAGATCTAGAAGCGAGTTTCACCTCATCATAGTGATGGGTGACGTGCCTACGGTTTATTAGAAGGGTTAGTGTATTTCTGCCGTTTATCTTCACGACTTTGTAAGGGCCTTTCCACACTGGCTATAGGGCTTTGCGCAGTCTTACATGATTTTTCAGGTAAACGTAATCGCCTACTTTATATTGAATGGGACGTGAGTGATTGTTATAATATTCCTTAGATCTTTCTTTCGACTTTTGAATATTTTCGAGAGCTTTGTCTTTTGAGAGTTTGAAGTTGTAGGAATTTTACATATTCGGGGTATGTTAGTTCTGGACGTAGTTCGTAGATAGAGTCAGGGATGAAGGCTTTGTGGCCGAATAGGAGTTCGTAAGGGGTAAAATTGGTTGACGCATGAACAGAGGTATTATAGGCTAACATTGCCGTGAAGACGAATTTGTGCCAATCGGTATCGTTTTCATTGACGTAGGATTTGATGTACTCCTTAAGGGTAGAATGACTACGCTCTAAGGCGCCTTGAGTTTGAGGATGATACGGGGTTGACCATATTTGTTTGATTTTGAGAAATTCGCAGGTTCTCTTGAACATCTCTGCGGTAAAGTTGGTACCTTGGTCGGTTAGGATAGTTTTAGGGATGCCGAATAGAGAAATAAAGTGTACTAGCCACTCGCATGTGTCTTCTGAGTTAGCATTAGCGATAGGATAGGCAAATGAGAATTTAGTAAGGTCATCTTGCATAGTGAGTATGAATTTTAATTGTTTTAACCCTGCATCTGGCAGAGGGCCTACGAGATCCATGCTAAGGCGTTCAAAGGGTTTGGTAGAAGTGGTAGTTATTTGCATAGGAGCTCTATTAGTTTGTCTGAGGGCTTTATTGCTTGGACACATTGTGCAGTTTTTTATATAGGTCTCGATATCTGAACGCATGTTTTTCTAATAGTATTTTCTTTAATTCGATTTAGCATTCGGGCTGTGCCAAGATGACCGGCAATAGGGATATCATGATTTTCAAGAAGGATTTTAGGTATTTCTGAGAGGGTTGGAAATATGAGAGTATTGTGATAGACGTTGATGCTTATGTTAGTGTTATTAAAGATATAGCAGAACATATTGTATATTCTTGACCAAATATGTTTATCGAAAGGGTCGCGGAAATCAGTGATAGCTATTTCTAAGCTTTCGTTGGTTAGAGATAAGGATATAGCAAGGAATTAATTTTTAAGATAGATTAGGCTTTTGTAAATAGATTCATAAGAGCAGTTGTCGAAATGGTATACTTTGGTAAATAGGAAGTATATAGTGGATCCTTTATGTTCAAAGGATTTTCTTTCCCTATTTAGGAATTCGCTAGGATTTGGGATGTTGCTTAGGATTTCTTCGATATGCGGGTTAGAAGTATCAAGGTCGATTGAGGTAGGAATAACGATGTGTTTGCTAGGAGTTTTAAGAATACTTTCGTTAAATTCAAGGATTTTAGTATTACTATTAAATTGTTTTTCTGACATGATTTTCAGGAATTTGCTGTAGTTTTCATCAGAAGGAAGAGCGGGATTAGCAGGAGAAGCAGCGAACTAGAAGGTGAGTGAGGATTAAGAACGGGTTCAGTGGATTCAGCGGGATCAGCGGATTTGGCGGGAGGAAGCAGAGGATTGGAATTATCAGGTGAGTGATTATTGCTTTTAGGATATCTGATAAAGCGTCGTCGTTTTCTAACAGGTCTATCGAAGGGACTTCGTTAGAGCCTAGAGGAACAGAGGGTATCTGGATATCGAGGTCGTCAAGAGTTATAGGGCTAAACGCAGGTGATGGATATTGAATATCTTGACGAGAGGTAGAAGGAATAGGATTATCGTATGGATTTTCTATTGAGTTTTGAGTTGATTGTACAGGATTCACTGGGAATCTGGATAGAGCATCAGCATTGCTGTTGATTACGCCTTTCTTGTTTTCGATTTTATAATCAAACTCTTCTAGTTTTAGACGCCATCTGACTAAACGGGAACCTGGGTCTTTACAATTGAAAAGCCATTTTAATGGCCTATGATCAGTGACAATAGTGAATTTATGACCATATAGATAGGGACGGAAAGTTTTTTTCCGAATACGATGGCCAAGCATTCTTTTTCGGTTGTGGAATAGTTAATTTCGGCTTTATTTAGTGTTCTCGAAGCATAAGCTATAGGGCGGTCTTTACTTATATCCCCTTGAGATAGGATAGCGGAGATAGCATAGTTAGACGCGTCGCAGGTTAGGACAAAAGGTTCAGTGAAATCAGGGTAAATAAGGATAGGAGCGGAAACGAGTTTTTCTTTTAGTTCGTCAAACGCTTGTTGTTGCTCGTTTGACCATGAGAAAGTGAAGTCCTTTTTTAGTAAAGCAGTTAGGGGTTTGGCGATTTTGGAGAATTCAGGGATAAAACGACGATAGTAAGAGACTAGACCTAGGAAGGATTTGGTATCTTTTGGACATTTAGGAATAGGAAACTGTGTTACAGCCTTGATTTTGTCTGGGTTTGGGCTTATGCCTTTGTCACTAATAATGTGACCAAGATAGCCGACTTCTTTGCGTAGAAATTCGCATTTGTCGGGCTGGAGTTTGAGGTTATGTTTACGTAATCTTTCGAAGATTTTAGAGAGTTTTTCGCAGTGATTAGGGAGGTCGTGTGAATAGATAACAATATCGTCGAGGTAAATGTAGCAGTGAATGCCTTGAAGGCCAGCTAGGGCTGTGTTCATGAGACGTTGAAAAGTCGCGGGAGCATTTTTAAGTCCGAACGGCATGCGTTTGAACTCGAAATGTCCTTGCGGAACGGTGAATGCAGTTTTAGGAGCGTCCTTTTTTGATATGGAAATTTGGTGAAAACCAGAATAGAGATCGAGAGTGAAAAAGTATTTGCTTTGACCTAATTGGTCTAGGATTTCGTGAATTTGTGAAATTGGGTAACTTTCCCCGATGGTAATATCGTTAAGCTTTCTGTAGTCTATAACGATGCGCCATTTCCTTTGGCCGGAAGAGTCAATTTTCTTTGGGACTACCTATATAGGGAATGACCATGGAGAAGTAGAAGGTTGGATAATGTCTTGAGATAGCATTTTGGAGATTTGGGTTTCGATTTCCTTTTTGTGGATTTCTGGGAATCTGTAGGATTTGACGTTGATAGGCTCAGAGGGATTAGTATTTATCTCATGCTCTAGTAAGTCGGTGGTAGTAAGTTTGTCGTCAGGTAATTGGAATATGTCTGAATATTGGGAACATATGTCGAGGAGTCGAGATTTTTCTTCGTTGTTTAAATGTTCTGTCCTAAGCATGTTTAGGACTTGGTTTCTGCGGGATGTAGAAGATTTAGTATTATAGGGTTCGGAGTTATAGACAAAAGAGGAATTAGCATTGAAGGGTTGGAGATTTATTTTAATATCGGAATTGATTTCGTCTGTGTCTTCAGATGTATTTAGTACAGATACGTTTACTCTGTTGTTGTCTTTTACAGTGACAAGGGAATTAGCAATTAGGAGAGAGTCGGAGATATGTTGCTCTAGAATGAGTCTTACACGATATTCGGGATTAGTAACTGCACATTCAATTATTATTTAGGTGCGAGGCGGAATTTTGTAGGTTAGCTCGTAATATTTTAGTCTAACCACGAAATGTCTGATTTGTAATGTGCCGGAATTGTAATCAATAATGCCATCTAAGTTATTGAGAAGATCGGTGCCGAGGATGCCATCGTAATTCAAATCTATTTCTTCAATTACGTGGAATTTATAAATAAGATCGGAATGAGCGTCCGTAAATAATTTTAATTGGAAGTGGCCTATAGTAGACACGGTTTCGTCACTGGTATTAATACCTTTTAATTGAATTGTTTCGTTTTTCAGGGCTGGCATCACGTTCATTGAAGATCGTTTTACAAGACTAACACAGGAACCGGTGTCAACTAGGAACGAGAGGCCACGATTATTAACTTGGGTTCGGATAATGACGTGAGGTAGGTATCGTTTATTAGAGCTGATTTCGTATATAGTAGGGGTTGGGATGGAATTGGCTGAATTAGGAGATACAGAGGATGTAGTAGACGCAGTGAATTTAGAGGAGTTGGTAGTCGCAACGGATTTGGTAGGTATATTGGTAATTGGAGGTTTAGCATGTATAAAGCAAGATTCAGTGGACTTGGTAAGTGAATGGTAAGGTTTTGAGGATACATACTTGAAATCAGGATATATGTATGTAAAGTATTTTTATGAATTAAAACACATCGGTAGCATCCATCAAAAGCCTAGCAGCTGAAAAGTCGGCTTCGTTTGTGTCGCAGCGCAGTGCGCGCATAGATTGAATAAAAATATATAATAATCTCCCAGAACATTTTAAAAATTAACCAAATGATAAGAAATTCATATATAAGTTCAAACAGATATTAATAAATAAAGCGCATTTTTGACTGCACGGTTGGCGTAGTGGTTTAAGCGGTCGCCTCGCCGCTTGGTACTGCGCCGCGTGTCGTGGGTTCGATTCCCACACGAGACAACACTTTGTGTGATCTACAAATTGTTGTTTCGAGTCTGGGTGTTCATTGTGTCCGTTGGTTGTATGTTTGTAAAGTCCCCGGCGACACAGGAATTTCTTCCTAGTGCGGGACTTGTCTTAAAAAAAATTACAATAAATTAATACTTAACTGATAAGCATATACTGTAGTTAATAATGTTAAAATCTATGCATATATATATAGGAAGTAAATTGAATACACAATTTGTTATTTTAAAGAACATAAAGTTTGAACAGATTGTAAAATAATTGCAAGAGAATAGATATATAATTATTTAAACCTTACTAAAATTATTACTTTATTGAAATTTGAGTTCTATGTGACTTCATCCTCTCTCCTACGCTGCCGTGCCCTGCAGGGTCATTAATGAACTGTGTACCTATTTTATAACATCTATGTAACATTATGGTGTGCAATAAACGTATTGAGTATTGAGTAGGATTACAGACAGATTGGTTTATTTTAAATCCGGATAAATATTTAAAGGGCTATTTATGAATGAAACACATCTATAGCATGCATCAAAAGCCAAGCAGCTGTAGAGTCGGCTTCGTTTGTGTCGCAGCGCAGTGCACGCATAGATTGAATGATTACCTTGATTGTGTACAGATGAATGGTTTACAATCTTCTCACGGCTTGATGCTCGGTTACAAGTGAAGCTGTTCACTTACGGGTTTCCATGGTTCTAGAGATACGACTATCAATTGCTATACGAATGACAATGTGTATGTAAGTACTAGATGAGCTCGCGGCTGCATCCGAGTTGCAGATGCAGCGTCATGTTATAATATAGCTTTACTCAATAAATGGGCTATCCACTGATAGAATGTTTCAAATTGGACCAGTAGTTCCTGAGATTAGCGCGTTCAAGCAAACAAGCTCTTCAGCTTTATATATTAGTGTAAGATGTGCCATTTTCACATCAAAATGCCTGAATCGAATTTTATACAATTTAGCAGTAGTTTCTTCTTCTTCTTTAATTACCGGAAAAATAAAACGATAATTGCAATATCATTTATTATGTAAGCAATAATGGACATATATTGCTAAACTAAAAGATAAAAGGAAAATATATATATAAATTGCAGTTGGGATATTTTTTCCATTGCATGCCACCATGCTACAAGCCTGTTAAATAGCTACACTGAATAACGGCAGTAAATAATTGAAAACTTTACTAAATATTAAGATTAAAATAATTTCAGGACAGGATACATTTATCAATAATATTTATCATCAGGATGCTCAGTGTCATGTTTGCATGATAATAAATTAAATGTCCGCCAGACAATTATTCGGTCCTGTAAAATAAAATAAATAAATATTTCTGCAGTAAAAACCAGTTCATGTATTTCGTAAATAAAATTTCCACTGCAAACTACGACATTATGCAGTGTTGTTTATATCGACGGCAGAAAGCGAAAACGTAGTCAGCCACAAAAACGAAAATATTCACCAGAGAAAAAAATCCGTTATAGTTTTTTCAGGCTCGTGATTTTTTTATATTATACTTGTTATCTTTTTCTTACTTAATTCTATCTCTCAAACCTCGTTCCTACAATTATTTTCCAACATTTTTTTGACTACGACATTTTACAGAACGTAAAAACGCTGTAATTTCACTATCGAATTGTATGTAGCTGGGCTTAACCTTATGTGGGTGTAATATTTACACATCTGCCTACCCCTTCGTGGAAGCCGGCGTGAGACTATAAATAAAAAATAAAAAAAAATTGCTGGGCTTAACCCCTTTTTTAAGGAAAGCGGAAACTTGGAAAGCAACTATAAGTACTTGAAACAAGGCTGCCCAACTGTACACTGTAAACTAACTAAACTAAATCTCTTATATGATTCTTCTTTTTCCGCTTAATGTTTGATTAGTATATTCATGTCTTCTTCAGATTTACAATCGTAGCTTTAGCGGCAAAAAAATAGTAGTCCGCACGGGAGCCAGTATTTCTGACAACGTGCATCTATTTTTACGGAAAGCGAATTGTTGTAATCGACATAGTATAAATTTATACTGCATTTTTCTGTAACTTACAGCCTTTTTAAATGCAGGCATTTAAGTTAAAACCCATTTTTTTCAAATGTTAATTTTATAACTAACTATTCATCGTAAAATTACGAGACGAAAAAAAACTGTTTCGAATGGCCGGACCATTCGAAACAGTTTTTTTTCTGATTCGAACAGTGCAATCAAATAATTTTCACAATTTGTGGACTACAACGTTTTCGCTTTCTGCCGTCGATATTGTCTTATTTTGAATCCTGCTTGAAGACTATAATAAAATATTGTTTTCACATTTTCATAATATTTACGTAATGGATCTCAATAACGTACAGACATATACAAATCATATTACCTTTCCTTTTAAATTTTTAATTGAAATTATGCGATTGGAACCCGTTACATAAAATTGGCTAAATACCAGATGTCACCTTTCTTGAAAATTAATAATAAATTTATATATTGTTTCACAAGTTATTATGAGATTATGAGACACATTTATATTATCAACACATGAAGTTGCTACTATTTATGTGCGGCTGGTACTGAAAATTGGATTAATACTTCATTTAAATAATAGCTTTTGCTACCCTTAATATTGTTCTCTTCTACCTCGACATGTACAAGAGGAAACAAACTATTAACAGATACTTAAAAGATCGCAAGTTATCGCTTACGTGGAAATTTTCCAACTGCCAATAATTCCCTTAAGCATTACAAATTCCTCGTAATAACTCATTAAGGCTACTTACTTTTTACTTTTCATGTCGCATCATTCTTGCAATGAATGGTTCAATATTTCCTGGTCCCGAATGAAACCGAAGTAAAAAAGCATTCACCACAATTTTTCCAATGAACTAATAGATCTACTTATTCACAAAAACTAGTATCAAACAATCCGGTGGTTTGAATAGTGATCACTTTCTGTAGAGGCAATTTGTGAATTAAAACACATTACAGTCAAGAGCACAAGTTGCTGTATACAGAAAATTCTTTGAAAAATATTTTTCAATGAAATATATTTTAATGATAACTCTGAAAAGAGACACAGATATGTTATAATAAATAATGCAGCATCTATATCTTTTGGTTTAAATGTTCTTTTAATTTTTTTTATAGACTCACGCCTGTATCCCCGAAGAGGTAGGCAGAGGTGTAATATTACACCCACATTTCACCATGAATTTTTAGGTCCCACGTAATAGGGGGCGAGCCTATTGCCGTACCGGGCACATTACCAGACCCCGTGCTGCTATTGAGAATGTTCTAACGGAAAAACCCAATAACACTTTGCGCGACCCGGGAATCGAACCCGAGACCTCCCAATCCTACGCGCACATCTATGCCGCGAGACCAACGAGGCAGTCGTTTAAATGTAATGTCAGTTAAACCAATATATCGCGATGAAATCCGTAAACATTACTTTAAATTTAATTTGTATAGTTATTTGAGCTGTGACATCGACTCGAAAAGCAAAAGAAGTGATTGATTACTACACTAACGGCCGATTGCAATATTCGATCCATCCATGGATTTAGAGATTCGAGATTCGTGTTTGACATATTTTGTATGGAGCTTATGCCAAAAACGAATTTAAAATCTCAAAAAAATGGATAGACCGAATATTGAATTCCGTAGTAAATCGGCGACTAGCCTGTAAAGTTTTAGCTCCTCGATGTTACTGAAGCATAAGCATTTTATAGCTACAATAGCGAGCGGTTCAAACCAAAACTAATAAATTATTCTATGATTCGAGTTCGAGCCAGGGGGAGGTAGTGTGCGTTTGATGATTCGGGTGTTTTCTGAAGCAGACACTGTGGAATTTCTTAGCGTATACAAGCGTCCAGAGAGGTCCCTTGCTCGCCGTATACAGCTACACACAATAGTCGAAACCTCTCGTCTCCCTACCCAAAACGGCTTATCTACGCAGTGACGTTCCAAGCCCAAGTCAATTCTAATAAAAGTTACTTTGTAAAGTTAAATAAAACATTTTTTTTAATACCCTGTTATGGTGTATCGAGTTATGTCGCTCTCTGTACCAAGTCTATCAAAAGAGGTCGTTGAATAAACGGGGTTCGTTTGTGGCGCAACGGAGGGTTCGCGGAGATGGTTCAATGATACCTTGCTTTTGTGGAGATGAATAGTAATTATACGATCTTCCAATGGCCTGTTGCTTTACTAACTAGTAAGTGATGCTGTTTATGGAGACGTTTTAGGTTATTATAGGGTGATTCTTTGAGCAAAGCATTATTTGGTGATTTGCGTGGCAATTTTTAAATGTAATATTTTTATTAAATTGAAATGTGTTTCTTAAAATATACGTAAAAGTAGTATTTTTAATAGAAGAGCCTCCACCACAGAGAGCGATATACTTACAGAGATAATCAAGGTTAAAAAAATGGAGGCGACGCACATCACAAAACACCCCACATTTTTTTTTTTTTTTAATTTAACTTTCTCAAATAACTTATTAAGTTATCAGGTAAAATAATAAGTAAGTAACTAACACATAAATAGTTTTTTTAAAGCTTTTATTCATAGTAGAATCAGTCAACATTTTTTATTTTGAATTTTCGGTACTTGTATAAGTTTTTCATGCAGACAACGCTTAGCTTGATTTTTTTTCTTCAAGTTATATTTCTGGTAACTTGTTTGACTTTTCTCTCGTCTAGGTTTTTGTTTGCGGCGGTTCAAGTCATAAATGCAAAGCATTATTTTTAAGCCTCTCTCTTCTTCTTCTTGTAGATAACTTCTTTCTTTCTAATTTTCCCTCTCTTGTTCATGGCATTTTGGTCTAAAAAATAATTCATTACAATTTTAGCTAATCAGACACTATTTTTATTATTATTAGGTACTTATAAAATCATTTTAAGTTTGATTTAACCGAATTTACATATAACTAAAGTAATAAAAAATATTATTATACAATACTATTACAAAACTCAAAGTTATTTCATTTGCATGGACAATAATTGATTTGCGAGGGTCAAAACTACCACGTAAACCACGCAAATCACGACCACGGAAATCAAAATAAATCTTTTATTCTAAAAATATATAAAAACCCTTTATAAATACTGTATTTTGAATATAAGTTGCGTTACCTTATATTTTTTCGCTAGAATATTTTATTCAATAAACAAATTCACAGACACCGGAGAAAATTGTACCACGCAAATCAAAGTTTTGAGAAACCATACCCACGAAACGAAATTTTTACCTTAATTTTTCATGCCCGGCCGTCGGTGCGCGACTAGTTGTAACGTGAATTAGGATGGCGCAACACTGGGCCGCGAAATTAGAGATGTGCAAGTGAATTTACAATGGTCCACGCAAATGAGTAACTACCCCGGGACAGTTACATTTTTATATTTTTTACATAATGTAATTCTTTTAGAACTATGATCTAATTTTACATAGCATTGTCAACTTCTTAGGACTTAATGTTTTTTTTGGTAAGCATGTACATTTTAGTTTAAAATATATAAATTACTAAATGACTAGATTGGGGTTTAGGACACTCCACGAAAATCAAAGAATGGGGGTGTTTTATTTTTTTATGATATTAAATATATAGAAAATTGAATAATAATCAATAACCCAGATAAAAGAGGAATAAAGGTTTGCCCGAAAAAAAAGTGGTTTGCTAACTTTTCGATTTCTATTTTTTTAAGGTGATGCCGCTTAAAAAACGTATCTCGAAGAATGACCCTATAAACTAGACGAGCGCGTGGTAACACCCGCGTTGTTTAGGGCTACTGATCAGCTCCCGTGGCTCATTGCGTGAGGTTATATAGCCCCTAGCTTCCTCGATTATCTAATACTAATATATCAAGCTGAAGAGTTTGTTAGTTTGGTTGAACGCGCTAATCTCAGGAAAAACTGGACCCATTTGAAAAATCTTTTGGTTTTATATAGCCCATTAATCGAGGAAGGCTACAGGCTCTATAACATCACGCTATGAGCCACGAGAGCGGAGCAGTAGCCTTAAATAACGCGGGTGTAACGGCGGGCATCATCTAGTTATAAATATATAATTGAATACAATTCTGAAATAAACAAATGAGACAAGTTCAAGTTAGTTTCACCACTGTCTCATAAGTGCTAGTTAAAATACTTGACAGATAAATAATACAAGAGGTAGTGAAACGGCCTTAACATTGTCATTTTCGAATATTTTAGGGATTTCACTTTGAATGCGTATAATACCGACTTGGCTATTCGAATGCTGGTGCATTTAGAACATTACTTACCTCTCGTGAAATTATTATAAAATATAGTATTTTAGTTCTGCTGTGTGGTTGACGGCATAGAATACAAGTGTCACCACCCCCTATCTTCCCGTGGGTGTCGTAAGAGGCGACTAAGGGATAACACGATGCAAATACCATTTTTGCGTAGAGACGGAAAACTCGACATTAAACCCTATACGACTGCCTCGTTGGTCTCGCAACATAAATGTGCGCGCGGGATCGGGAGGTCTCGGGTTCGATTCCTGGGTCGGGCAGTGTTATTGGGTTTTTCTGTCACGAAATTCTCAGTAGCCGCACGGAGTCTGGAAATGTGCCCGGTACGGCAATAGGCTCGCCCCTTATTACGTGGGACTAAAGTATATCTGGCGAAAAGTGGGTGTAGAATACACCTCTGCCTACCCCTTCGGGGATAAAAGGCGTGACGATATGTATGTATGTATGTATTTTAGTTTATAGCTAATGTTGTTTTCTTTTATTTTCCGTAGTTTAGACTTCAAAACTGATTGTTTTCCGATCCCGTGGTTATTTCGAGCAAACCCTTCTTACTGTACCCAACGCTCTGCAAGAACCATACATGTCCAATTTCAGCTTATTACGCTCAATAGTTTCGCCTGTGCGTTGTATCTCAGTCTGTTAGCAACGGAAGAATTAGTACATACATTGTTTATTTTTATCATTTTAGTTTACAAAAATAAACCTAAAATCTGGATATATGTATGTAAAATCTATTTGTGAATTAAAACACATCGGTAGTATCCATCAAAAGCCAAGCAGCTGAATAGTCGGCTTCGTTTGTGTCGCAGCGCAATGCACGCATCGATTGAATGGTTACCTTGCTTGTGTACAGATGAATGGTTTTCAATCTTCTCACGGCTTGATGCTCGATTACAAGTGAAGCTGTTCACGTACGGGTTTCCATGGTTCAAGAGATACGACTATCAGTTGCTATAAGAATATTCTGAATGATCATAGGACTTAAGTGCATTTGAACTAATACAAAAATGTACAAATAATTTTACCATACCAAGGTAGAAGAGATTACATTTTGTAGCCTGACTAATTTTTGACTCTAAAGAATAACTTGCAGTACCTAGTTGAAATAGCGGCTGAACTTATAAGACAGCAATATGATATGCGGAATTACACAATATGTTTGTTTGACGGAGCCTAAACTTCTGAAGCTAGAAATACATAATTATATTTTTTAAACCGTGGGATTCCTTTTTATAACGAAAGCATCAGAAAAGAAGACCCAGAAAGAATTTTGCAATACTACACTAGTCTACTGCTGAAGAGGAAATAGGCAGAGCACATAGTTTAAAAAATCCGACGACCATTGGTGTAGCTACGGCCACGTACCGGACGACGCTGCAGGGGTAGGCCTCCCGCAAGGTGGAGTGACGATCTTGTCGCGAACGCGAGAAACAGTTGGCTGCGGGAGGGTTAAGATCAGTCTGTGTCCAGCAGAGAAAACCTATAGGCCGATATGATGAAAGGCCATTGCCATTTGAGCAGTAAACATTAAATGCTTAAAGTTTTCGATTTCCGTTTTATAAATACGAACGTGCATTTCTCACAATCAACTTTTATCAACTTTCTCGTAGATACGGCTGAGATTCTATTTCCCTGCGGTCGGTACAAAGCTGATATAAAGTACGGCTCACACTGGTCTAGTATTACACCATTTCTTTTTTTGTTGTTGGAAATATCTTGTCTCCGTTAAAGTTAAAGTCAAAATTGTTTATTCAGTCAAATCACCATGTGACGCTTATGAACGTCATATTGAACATATAATTACCTAAATACTTAAAGGTGCAATATTTAAATTAAGTTCCACGTTCGCAACCCAAGTGTGTAGAACCATGACAAATAACGGTCTAAACACTCACTCTCTTTTGAGCCTCGAGACACATGATCACCTTCCACTCAAAATAGTGTTCATCTTAAAGCACAAGTCTAGTGGAGGGAGTATGCACGACTCCCAAAATAAGTTTGGCCCACTAAATTCCCTACCCTACCGGCTTAGTAGAATCTTCTACAAGTTGGTATGTTATATGTATGTGACTCCCCCTTAATGCGGTCCACGTGAAAGGACTCCATCGTCAATAAAACTTTACTGATATTCTTGACATGATCTTTACATAAAAAAACTAGACGTGCTAGTTAAAACTTCCATGAAGAATCATTGACAAAACTAAAACTACTGTGAGTTGTACTTGTACAATGCTAAATAACTTTTAAAATAAGGTATTATCACCTTCCTAATGCTATACCGATTACATCCTAAACTTTCGCCTTGGAGCTAATGGTGGGTGCACCAGTCGAAGCGAATTTGACAAAGTATTCGCTATTCCACAACTACTCATAGGATCAGCCATATTCCAAGGCTTAGACTAGTGTCAGTATTCTTTACAGAACTGACACCCTATAACGAATGTCAAAGACATTCCTTGCACTTGCAACCGAAGGATGCAAGTGTTTTAATAGTGCGCTTTTACCTGATACTCACTACATGGCAGTCTGTTGGTATCTCTACTAGGCGTGATCTCTAAATGTCAAACGACTAGTTAAATGGTAAAAATATATCATCCTGGGCTACGTACATACGACAATCACTACATCACTTCAACATTTCAGCTCTAGATTGCAGTGCGCGTTTATACTATTAACGGAAATAAAAGCATCAGTTGTATACCAGCCAAATAACATGTTAAGATTTTGAAGACTGAGCTGAATGTAAAACAACAACGCGTAATTTAAGGCAAAAGTATCTCCGTGTCTAATAAGTATTTATTTATTTTACGATTATTTCCTTACAAAATCAATCAAATGTTTTATTCGATCGATCTCTTTCAAAACACGAGAATGTAACTATTGTAAGTAAGTATTAATAGAAAACCTCTTCAAAAATAAATACGTACAGTAGATAATTAAACTAAATACACATCTAATATAATAATAATCTCGTGTCATAGTGTTGGTTATTGAAGTCCTCCGTATATTTTTTAAGTCTGAGAATCGGTCTTAAAGGTATTTTGCAAAATTTTTTTTTGTCATTAAAAATACCAACAACCTCAAATACGAGCATATGGCCAAAAATGTTTGCTGGACCAGCTAGTTCTTATAATAAAGGCAAGTACTACGTCAGTGTGAACTCACCTTTAGCATCGTCATATGGCGTATATTTAGCAGTGCATGTTATGCATGTATGTTAATGTGAACGGAGATACAAGACCGATACCAACGAGGGCTTACAATCTAATAGACATGCTAGCTTATTTTTAGTGTTAGTTGTAGTGTGTTTTATTAACTTTGCACTACTGGAAACTCACTAATGTCATGGGTTAAATAGGCGCTTAAAAAGAAACTGAAGTAAACGTAAGACATGGAATGACCTAAGGTTGGATCGAAATTACATACGTAGTATAATTTTATTACTCATCCATCGTATACATTTTCTTGTTTAGTATCAACCCACTAATATCTGTGTAGTGACGAATTAAGAATACAAATAATTGTCACTACCCTATTTAATTCAGTGAGTCTCTTAAGAGAGGATTAAGGAAAATTAACGAAGCAAAATAAAGTACCTTTGCGAAGAGACAGAAACACGAAACAAAATATAGTATCTTTGCAAAAAGACAGAAAACTCGATATTGAACCATACACCAATCCGTCTGGCCAACGTGGCATAGTAGACCAAATCCTCCTACTGAGTCAGAGTGTTATTGTGACGCACATTAAGAAAGGCTCAGAAGTCATCAACTTTGATAATCATCAACCACACAAATTTGCCTTTTTATTATAAGATAAGTACATAACAGATTCTATTACAAGTGAGGCAGTTTCTCGCAATGCGAAACAGGAAGCGGCAAACTTTGAATGCACCATAAACCATGAGTTTTCCGTCGTACTTATTCAATACACTTAGCCATATTATCATAAGTTAGCTTAAGTAACGCTACAACACCATGTTTCTCACAATGAACGCATCAATAACAACGGACAAAGCTTGCGGGTGGCCTCATTCCGACGCGTTCCGTCAAACTTGCGGCTTATGTTTCCTTTGAATAGTTTCTATTAGCTTCGAAGGATAGTGCGAGGATAGCTTTGCAATATGCTGCGTTGTACATGGTATTAGATTATGAATGCATAATTAAAGCAATAGGTTATGCGATTTTTGCCTGCTGTTTAATTTATTTATCATCATCATCGACCCTGTATATATACTGTCCCACTGCTGGGCACGGGCCTCTTCTCAATATGTGAAAGGTAAGGCAATACTCTCGCACGCTGCTTTTTGGTTGACGTTTTTTATTTATACGTCAACCAAAATATCTAATGACATAGTCCAATTGATAGTAAAATAATACCGCTTTCAATATTTCAGTTCTTGTTTTTTAGCTGAAACCTGATGTGTACGCTCAGATTTCGAGCAGTCCTATTTACAAACACAAACGAGTAGGCATACAAAAATTGTTCAGCGTAGTATTGCATAGCTGATGTAGAATATGAGTTTAGTTCATAACTAAACTCATATCCTACGTCAGCAATGCAACGCCACGCAATGCAAACCTAGCAAACTGCCATAACACGTGTAATTCTTTTAGGTGAAAGCCTGTGCTAATGCCATCTTTCACAAAGCATGACATTTCAATTTGTAGCAATACTAGACTTTGCCCACGGCTCCATCCAGGTAGGAGTCGCTCATCGTTGTACAGAGCAGCCTATGGCACTTTTCAGCCTGTTAGTAATCTCCACACACGAAAATCACACCATAATATCTCTCTATTACCACGTGAAAGAAGGACAAACAAACACAAGTTACACAATGAACGTAATAACAACAATAATACTAGTTTGTAAGCTTGTAAGCAAGCCTTAATTCGACGCATTCAGTTGGGTTTCCTTTGAGTAGCTTCTATTAGCTTCGAGGTGAACTGCGAGTGTGGCAGCTGTTCAATTAAGGCGAGACGCTTTTCACAGTTGACGCTCGTACACACCGAAATAATAAGGAAAAGATAGATTTTATTTACTGAAAGACAACTACAACAAGCAATGAATGACAACTACAAATGGAAAAATATTTCGCTGATTTAAAGTAAGGAAGAAATTAATTCAGCATAACAAGAAAAAAGAAAAGTTACGGGTACGACTATCCTTTGGTTGAAAGTTGAAAAGATGCTCCAGTCGTAAAATCTCACAGAGCTCATTTACCAACTGAATGTAAGGGCTCAAATTGTAAATTTTTTTTTGTGTCGCGTTGGAAAATCCTCATGGAGTCCCTCCGCCCTGGGGGGGAGGACGAAGGGGACTGTCAGTCTCTTACTGACTAAAAACCAACCCGTATTCCTCATGTACCCATGTGTCGTAGGGTAGGGTTTTCGCCGAAGCATTCCTCGCTTCCCGCCGACGGGTATTGGCCCGCCAGATGATCAGGCGGGCCCCGAATGAAACCCTCTTGGCGGCGGATGAAGATGTTGGGCTCCGCCGCCAAAACACCCAGCGGCCGCAGAGGATAGGGAGGACGGCAACGCAACACCGCATCTCCTCTTCCTCTGCGGCCCGACCGCGACGCAACGATGATGCGCCCCCATTTGGTCGCGGGAGATAGGGCGCGCGGCAACGCAACACCGACACGCCTCTCCTCCCGCGAGCACCCCCGTCTGCGAGGGACAGACAGAACTGTCCCCCGCACCCGCACCTTGGGACGCATTCTTCGCAGGCCTCACGCAAGCCCACGTGGAGCGTCCCCTCCCGGGATCCCGCTTAGCTTCACCGTCGGTGTACCTCAAACCCACGTATACTGAGCCCCCCCACCACGACAAGGTGGAGATCCCACGGGGGGGTCAAAATGTCATACACTATTTCCATACCAACAATTAACAATTCCTACTTACTTAGCAAAAAAATATAATCCGGCTAAAAAAAGTCTCAAATTATATAAAATAACTAATGGGGCAAGAGAGGTATGTCAGGATCGTTGCAAATGGCGTTCCGTAGTCTCTGCCTACCCCTCCGGGAAACAGGCATGAGTCTATGTATCTATGTATAATTTAAAATTTTGGCTATTAAAACAACACCTTCCAGCTTTTAATACCTGCATACTAGCCATACACCTGTTACACCAATAAACATCTACTCCTAACTCTATTCGTTACATTAATATTTCATAACTATCGAACGTGCATCGCAAATCGCATTGTCTGACAGCTTGTAGCGGACTAACTATGTTTACATAACATGAGCAAGTTTGACAGTATGCGGCCGGCATTATTCCGCTCACACCGTCTTGAGTAGGATGACTATCAATTTTTGTTTTCTAAGGATTTGTCCTAGTTTCCGCAGTGTGAATTGGCGCTGTCAGTTATAAAGAAATGAAATGCTTGTCATTCTGTGACGGACGGAATGGTAACTATTTATAGGAATAGAGTGAATTTTGGTATGTTTGTTTTGCAGATTTTTAACAGATCGATAAAAAACAATATGAACAAAACTATGGCATGGATTTTGGTCTACAATAATCCCAAAGGCTTCAGATCTATCTGTAAGCTGTATAATCACGATGGCTTGACCTGTATTTAAAAAAATCTGCGTAACAGGTATATTATTATGTGTATCGTACAGTTAATGACTGACGTCAATGTGCACCCGTATTAGAAAAAGAGAACTCTATTTTTTTATTTAATTTAATTTGTTCAAGACATTATAATTGCGTCAAATAGTTTCACGGGTAAAAAATATTTCTCCATCGACGCAACATAAAAATTCTGTAAATAAAAGACGGTAAATTAATATAGAAACGCAGTCTTATCAATATCAGATATATTAAAATACATATATGCATTCATTGAATTAATTTGGGTAACGTAACAGACAGTGACTAGTATTTTCAGAATGATATTGTAATTTTAAATGGAACATGGTTCGTTGACCTTCGTAACAAAACTCATTAAAAGTGACAAATACGCAAATCATTCAATTGACGTGGATTAGCAATATAGTTCGGTTTAAATAAGTAAGATCATTTACAAGATTTATCGGTAGATCGATTAATATGCTATCAATATTTTTATTCAGGACCTACATTTTACTTACTAAATGCATCAAAATATCATATCTTATACTTATACTAATATATAAAGCTAAAGAGTGTGCTTTTTTGTTTGGTTGAACGCGTTAATCTCAGGAACTACTGGTCCGATTTGAAAAATTCTTTCAGTATTAGATAGCCCATTTATCGAGGAAGGCTATAAGTTATATAACATTGCGCTATGAGTGACGGGAGCGGAGCAGTAGCCTTGAATAACGCGGGTGTAACCACGCGCATTCTCTAGTCTTATACTAATCTATACTAATATAATAAAGCGGAAGAGTTTGTTTGTTTGTTTGTTTGTTTGTTTGTTTGTTTGTTTGTTTGTTTGAACGCGCTAATCTCAGGAACTACCGGTCGGATCTGAAAAATTCTTTTTGCATACGATAGCCCAGTTATTCCGGAAGGCTATAGGCTATATAACATAACGCTTCGACTCTTTGGGGCCGGGCAAAAGGCTAAAAAGGCTAAAACATTATGTTGGCTAATCTCAGGAACTAGCAGTCGGATTTTAAAAATTGTTATTGCCTATGATAGCCCAATTATTCCGAAAGGCTATAGGCTATATAAAATTACGCCACAACTTTTAGGGGCTAGACAAAAATAATAAAATGGCCAAACGAGAAGGGGGAGGGTTGGGTCAAAGGCAAAAAAAGGCTAAACGAATAGGATACAATCTATATGGGTATCGTTTTCGAGATTTTCGGGACGCTGATTAATAATATGAAATTTATTTAGTGATCCAAAATGGCGGACGGGAAATCAAAGATGGCGGATGAGAAAATTTTAAATATCAATATGGGTATCGCCTTCGATATTTTAAGGGGTGGAGAATCGAAATACAACATCTATTTCGTGATCAAAGATGGCTGATGGGCAATCAAAGATGGCGGATAGGCAATAAAAGATGGCGGATGGGAAAATTTTAAAAAATCAATATTGGTATCGTCTCCGATGTTTAAAGGGATGGGGAATCCAAATACTACATCTTTTTCGTGATTCAAGATGGCGGATGGGCAATCAAAAATGGCGGATGGGAAAAATTTAAAAAATCAATATGGGTATCATCTCCGATATTTAAAGGAATGGGGAATTCAAAACCACCATCTATTTCGTGATCAAAGATGGCGGATGGGAATTTTTTAAAAATCAATATGGGTGTCATCTCCAATATTTAAAGGGATGGGGAATCAAAATCCGACATCTATTTCGTGATCAAAGATGGCGGATGAGAAATCAAAGATGGCGGATGGGAAAGTTTAAAAAAATCGATATGGTTATCGTCTCCGATGTTTTAAGGGATGGGGAATCCAAATACAACATCTTTTTCGTGATTCAAGCTGGCGGATGGGAAATCAAAAATGGCGGATGGGAAAAATTTTAAAAATCAATATGGGTATCGTCTCCGATATTTTAAGGAATGGGGAATTCAAAACCACCGTCTATTTCGTGATCAAAGATGGTGGATGAGAAATCAAAGATGGCGGATCGTAAAGTTTAAAAAAATCAATATGGTTATCGTCTCCAATGTTTTAAGGGATGGCGAATCTAAATACAACATCTATTTCGTGATCAAAGATGGCGGATAGGAAATCAAAGATGGCGGACGGGATTTTTTTAAAGTCGATATGTGTATCGTCTCGACGTTTTAAGGAATGGGAAATTCAAAAACACCATCTATTTCGTGATCAAAGATGGCGGATGGGATTTTTTTTTTAAATCAATATGGGTATCGTCTCCGATGTTTAAAGGGATGGAGAATCCAAATACAACATCTATTTCGTGATTCAAGATGGCGGATGGGAAATCAAAGATGGCGGATGGGAAAAATTTAAAAAATCAATATGGGTATCGTCTCTGATGATTTAAGGGATGGTGAATCCAAGTACAACATCTATTTCGTGATCAAAGATGGCGGATAGGAATTCAAAGATGGCGGACGCGATGTTTTTTAAAGTCGATATGGGTATCGTCTCCGATATTTTAAGGAATGGGGAATTCAATATTATATAAAAATCTATGTTTGTTTGTTCATCATTTATAGACTCTGAAATGATAAGAGATTAAGCGCTAAGTCAATGGTAACTTTGGAAAAGGGGCTTGGAAAAAAGGGAATTAAATAAAAATTCTTAAAAAGCGATACGGAGTTCGCTGGGTCAGCTAGTCGTAGTATAAAAACAGTCGACTCGAGCTTCAGCAAACATCCCTGACGCACTACAAAAACGGGGCAACCCCATCAACACCCTGAACGCATTATTATATTGAACGCGAAGGACGCCGTACGATCTCTGCGTATAATCAGCCCACAGACTGCACGTGGAAAAATAAGTGCAGTATGCACGAAACAAGGTTATTTTGACACTTTGTGAGCAACGTGAAAATCTGCGAGCTATCATATTCGCCCTAACCGACAGCGCCCTCCGCTCTCGCTCATAATAGCTCATACGGGTAGCAATGATTATGTAATCCTAAATGGCGAAATTTTACGGCAGGAAGGTATCTGTAATACAGGGGTCTCCCTTGTTTGACCGAAAGGAATTTGACAAATTTTCACTTCCCAAATATTTTTCCCATAATTTCATTTGCCTAATTATTACTTAGCAAAAAATCTATTCACAAAAAATTCTAACGCACACCTGATGTTTGGAAATGTTTAAACTAAAACTTGTTTACCAACTAGTATATTATAAAGCTGAAGAGTTTGTTTGTTTGTTCGTTTGTATGTTTGGTTGAACGCGCTAATCTCAGGAACTACTGGTCCGATTTGAAAAAATCTTTCAGTGTTAGATAGCCCATTTATCGAGAAAGGCTATAGGCTATATAACATTGCGCTATGAGCGACGGGAGCAAAGCAGTAGCCTTAAATAACGTGGGTGTAACCGCGGGCATCGTCTAGTTATTAATAAAGGCCAATTTTTAAATCGATTTGTTACAATATTGGAAAACAATATTTACAGATAGCAACTGATTTATTTAAAACACGATGTGTACATAAACATCTTGGGTTACTGCCTGACTGACAGACAACACACTGAGCGCAAAAAGGTAAAAATAGGTATAAAATAAATGTTCTTGGCGGATCGTAGACTACTAAGAAGGGCTTAGCGGCAATTCCCACGGCATCGGAAAGAAATCGTTAAATTAAAATAAAGTATGCCAGCGTACCTGCGGGCATACTCTAATTTATTATAAGTATTATTTTCATTTTTAGTAGTCAATTTTAAACAAAGCTATTGGGCTCAAAGAGTAACTGGAGTGGGACTCAACGCCAGTATATAATATTTGAAAACTAATAATATGAAACTTGCGATCTAGATTACAGTAATTAAACTTGACAATAGTACTTTTTACACTTTTCCCTTATGCAGGGTACGCTAAAGGTACATTTTCAATTAAAAATCTACCCACAACATATATGTCATGGTTTCCCTATTCTAACTTAATAAATAGTTCACTCTGATACAACGAGCTAATAAATTTTGCTTTTACTAAATTATTTTGTGTACACTCTTGTCTGATATTGAACGTGTCACTGTCATCCATATAATATGTCTTTAAGGCAAGCAATTGCTAGGATTAGTAATGAACGTATCATTGCACTGGTGCAAAGAAAACATGTTCAGGTGGGGCCACTGAGACGGTACCGATTTGGCCTGTCTGTGCGGTGCAAGACAAACGATGTCCCACCTAACATCGTGCCCTGCGTGCAAGTATTTGGGCACGAGAGGGAAGAACTGATGACTGCCTCCGACCATGCAGTCAGTGTGGCTGCTTTCTGGGCCTCAAAAATTTAAGTGTTTGCCAGCGATACGCTAAGAAGAAGAAGTGATGAACGTTAAACGAATGAAAATTTTTGTAAGATGCTATTATTCAAGCGCTTAATTGAATCAAATAATCGAAGGTGATTCGATGGTTAAATGCATTTGATCCTAAAAGTGTTCTTCTTTTTTCAACATTCATACATCCTAAATGGTTTGGTCGAAGGAAAAGTTCATTCTTCAAAAATATTTGTCAACGCATGGCACCCAGCAATATAATTGTCTAACAGAAATAATTAATTAATCGAATTATTATAATTTCTTTAAATATATCAGCGATCGAATGCAAAATCGTACAAGTATAATATATTCAGCAATCGAATACAATAATATGAAACTAACGAATTGTTCGATTCTTTCTTTTAGAACATCACTAGATGATATTAATTAAATATGTTGTATATTCGTTGGTATGAAAGATAGTTATGATGAACTCTCAAAGTTTTCTAGAACCAGACGGCAAAAGTGACATTGAAGTTTTCTTTTGAAGAACCTTTTGCATGATTACTTTTGATAAACCGTATTTGATCTGGAGTATATGCGTTGTTCTTGACATATTAGTTAATTCTTATAACATATGATCAAAATGCCGAGAATATATTATATAATAAAATGCAGATGGTTTTAAAACTAATTTGAAAGGTTTCTTGCAAGAGTTATTAAGGTGATGATAGCCTTTTATATGGTAGAAAATGAAACTTTTTATAGATCAGTTTGCAGGGAACGCAATGATACCATAATGGCATCTTTGTTTTGCTTGCTAGTACATGGGATGGTATACGTGTTTATGATATTTTTAACAGTGTTATATTTCTAACACATCGCCCGCTAGCCATAAACCTGTGCCGATGGGGATTTTACAAACACTAAGTACAACATTGTTAACGTTACCACTCATTTACCTCATTCAAATATCTGATGATTTGCACCTCTAGGATGATTTTATAAAAAAATACTTTTTCTATTGCAATTGTTCAATTATCAATCCGTGAACAATGACTACTATCGCCTAACTACGGAATTCAATATTCGATCTATAGATAGATCTATACATTTTCGATTCGTTTTTGACATAAACTCCATACAAAATATGTCAAACACGAATCTCCAATCTCAAAATCCATGGATAGATCGAATATTGAAACCGGCCGTTAGTCAATATACGGTTAAACAAAAAAAAATATGTCATATTCTACTAGATTCTAAAGTCTATGAGTGATTTTTCCGCTTATGTAGTTCGGCGCATCGCTGGGATAGCGTTTAGTTCAGATACCTGCGGTGTGCATATCACTCGTATTATCCGTTTGAGGGTAAGTAAATACACATATTATGTATGTATATCCTTTGCTAAAAGAGCGTTCAGTTTGATAATGATCACGTCGGTTTGTTATTTGTTTTGGTTGGGTATATATTAAATTTACCTATTTTTATATCGTTACGCCTTTATCCCCGAAGCGGTAGCCAGAGACATTTCGCTTTATGAATTAAATTCACATGTATGTACATAACTTCAAAGATGAAGTTATGTACATACGAATTAAAATATTAACTATTGCTTGCCCCGTGCCTCGGTGAGCGCATTAAGCAGTCCGTCCCAGCTGTCATGAAGATCTTTGACTGTCGTAATAGGGAGTCAGTAAGTCTGAATAAACTGATACTAGTCTAAACATCAATGAAATTAGTTTTCACTAGTAAGTGGACCCCAGACTGCAACTGGGATAACGCTAAGAGGATGATAATCCAAGGTACGTTTTCATTGTCTAAAGTGTGGCCGCCGCCGTGATTGAACCCTCTACTTTATTGACATTTCCTTAGGCAGTAACGCAATATTGCGTAGCGTAACACTAATGTCGCATACATAAAGAAACAAAAGTTTTAAGGTTTATATTATTATTAATTTAGAGGTCATATATCAAATGATAATAATAAAGCATGATATTTTCGTTTGGGCACAGCCCGCTTTCGAATGTGGGTGGTTTTTCCAACAGATAACGTACAGCCAAAACTATAGAACGCAGGAAGCTAGAATTATTTGTGTTAATTGGAATAAATTACATGTAGGTATGTTCCTTAGAGAACGTAAGGGTGCACTAAGAGAGGAATTCCTGAAATACCACAAGATCGGGTGTAAGTTGCGTTTTACAAAATTATGAAAAAGTATTGCCGCGGGCAATATCTAGTATTTCAATAATTCTATTATGTTTCATCTACAATTGCATACAGCAGCCTTAACCAAAAGAAACAATTTTATTTCACCTAACGACCATCAAAAATTCCTTGCGCAGTCAATTTACGAGAACTTATAAGGCGGTTCAGTTGATACAAGCCAGTAATAACGTTAAGGAAACTCCGGAACCTTCTCCGGTATGCAAATATGGCCGACCATGTATTATGTACGCCGTAATATAATGATCTGCGCCCAATCTATTATGTTAAGAGCTAACCACTCGCGATATTTTGTAAGATGAACATGTTTGTTGTGTTTTGTGAATGTGGAATTATATTATTATGAGTATTCTTAGGAGAGTGTACTCGCTCAGTTGTACGAGATCATAATTATGTATGGCTGCGGTATGCCTTATGATAAATATTTCAGTATTTCTGGCCTGTAATGTTTCAGTATGACTGCGTCCGTGGTCTGCTGATCGGAGGTCCCAGGTTCAATTCCCGGGTCGGGCAAAAGTGTTACTGGGTTTTTCCGAATTCTCAGTAGCAGCACGGAGTTGTGTGATGTGCCCGGTAACGGCAATAGGCTCGCCCCCTATTACGTGGGACCTAAAAATTCATGGCGAAATGCGGGTGTAATATTACACCTCTGCCTACCCCTTCGGGGATACAGGCGTGAGTCTATAAAGAAAATAAATAAAATTCCGTATAAGTTCAATGCTCAATGCTCGTGTTAAGCCCAAGAAAATATCATTATACGTTTACTATTATCCAACTTCCGATTACTATTTATTCACGCTACGACCTTTAGGAAACGACCAAAATGAATATGATCCCTAATAGACAATGATCAACGGGCAGATTTACAAATCATAACTAGTCTCTGATAAAGGACTTTTGTATAGGTTATTTCCTCTTCTCTGCCATTGTAAAAAAACTTTAAATTGAGCAGATTTAAAAATATGCAGTTACAATAATAAATAGGTTATGTCAAAATTAATATAATATACTTTTACCAAGTTTCATATTATGTAATGTCTATTCAGGTAGGTATGATTGTTATAGTTATTTGCCGTGAACTGAATGGAACTCTAAATTACAAACAGCGTTTAAAATCTCTATATCAAAATCTACAAGCTATCTGTTA
Organism: Euclidia mi; assembly: GCA_944739405.2. Lineage (NCBI taxonomy): Eukaryota > Metazoa > Arthropoda > Insecta > Lepidoptera > Erebidae > Euclidia > Euclidia mi. Next base: position 15,834,409 of record OX123207.2, read on the forward strand.
CTTCCTAACTCACTCTAAAAGATAAATACCTTATCGTCTATTATTCTACACACACCCAATTCTCAAATTACCACCATTTTCACGCTTTAAAAATCAACCCTTGTCCCGGGAATCACGGGCATTCTATGCAACATTAACTAGATCCCAGGCAGTTCCCGGGGTACTAATAATTGATGCACAACACTACAAAGAATATTGTATGAATATTTAAGAAACTGTAGCCGTCTACCTTTTACGCTTTTCAATGGGGATTTGAATATAAAAGGAAGAATTTTGGCCACCTGTTATGGTGGAAAAAAGATTATGGTATCTTTAGTAAGGTACTTGTAATAAACGTTTGCTTTAAGGCATCGTAAGCCTCTTGGGGTCTGAAGGCAGTTTGGGGACTTTATTAGGATGCTTTGGGTGCGATTTCGGGCTTAGTGCCACTCTGGATCCGATTGACACATTGCACTGCTGTCTGTTATAGATTGTTTGACTGTCCTCTTGGTATTTGGCCACTCCACTATCAACCCTATGGTGAGTCATAAAGAGATTCTTTTTTTTTTCTTTTTCATAAATTCAGTTCTAGTTTTCCCTGCCGCTTTTTTTAGAATTCCATGATACCCAGCAATATCTGTCAAGTCAATCGAAAATCAAATTATGCAAATCTTATTTTTAAAGTTTCGCGATTTGTATACATCATACAACTTTATTAAAACGGGTCTTATTCGCGATATTTAATTAATTTAAGGTACAAATACCTCTGTTTTACCGACGTTTCGGCAGTCTTACAACAGCCATGTTCGCGGCAGGACTGATGTTATCTCAGCGTCGTCCTTGTGAAGCGCGGGTTTCGGCAGCTACCCTCATACCGCATTTACACATGCGTGTTCAGCATTCGCCTCGACACTCCACGAATATTCGTCGAAACATTCGTATACGAATGCTGTCGCGAACTACTGTTCACACATTCGCGGAGTGAATCATTTTGAAATTCGCACACGAACATGGAGGACGTGAAAATAATCGCAGCGTGCGCGCTACATTTAATGAAATTATATAATTATTAAGATATCCTGCGTAAAAAAGTAAAAAAAATGCTATCGTCACAGACGATTTCTTTTTTGAGCATGTAAATGATTAAATTACTTTGAGAATTAGTCATATAAGTAATTCATTTTTTTTTATTTATAGACTCACGCCTGTATCCCAGAAGGGGTAGGCAGAGGTGTAATATTACACCCACATTACGCCATGAATTTCTAGGTCCCACGTAATAGGGGGCGGGCCTATTGCCGTACCGGGCACATTACCAGACTCCGTGCTGCTACTGAGAATTTCCCAAAGGAAAAACCCAATAACACTTTGCCAGACCGGGGAATCGAACCCGAGACCTCCCAATCCCACGCGCACATTTATGCCGCGAGACCAACGAGGCAGTAATATCTTTTACTATGTTTGTTGATAATCAATTTTGTTTTAGCCAAAGTATGATTTTTTTATATTTCATGTGCTTACATAATGGCAACCTCATACTAGCAGATATACGGTTCCAAGCACCTTTTATCTTTCTGATGTTTTGGGTTCCAAATGAGCTCTTCTTTTTGAAATAATTCAAGGAACTCTATAATTCGCGCTTCACTCCACTTCATTTTGACAACACGTCCGGTTGGGTCGGGCGCTAGCTGTCAACTGAATGCAGACGAATGTGTAAACAGTAAGTTCGTATTCGCCATTCGTGCCCTTTGATTCGTGTCCGAAAAACCGCTCTCAACGCGAACACGCGAATCACGAATCGAATCACGAGGCGAATAGCGAATGTAGTGTTTACACATGCGTGTTCGTTATTCGCCTCGTCATTCGCCTCGTTATTCGCGCGAATGTGTAAATGCGGCATCACTTGTTTTATTTTTTTATTTTTATCCGAAGTGTCGGTACGTCACGTACGTATCGTACGACAGTTCGGATTATTCGGATATCGCGAATAAGACCCGTTTTAATAAAATTGTATGACATGAAAATCTTATTTTGACAGGAACTATAAGGTTGGCTTATTTTTAACGCTCAAAAATACTATGGTTCCATAATATATTAAGGTATACATATTCATCAAGACATCACATAAATGACCTACTGTAGTACATGTCAAAAATATTTATCATAAAAATTTCAGCGAAGAGCAATAGAAAAAACATATAATAAAATTAAAATCTTATACAATACAAAATTTTAATTCTACTATTTAGTCATTAGTAGAATTAGTGGTCTGGTCTGTTCAAACGCTGGCGGCACAGAATTAAAGCGTGTACCACTGAGTTAGTACGTATAAAAGTGGAAAGATTGAAAGCGTGTGAAAGAGATGTACAAAAAGCAATTGAGTGAACGGCTGGATACAATCTGGAGTGATGTAAATGAGGAAAGTGTGAGCGATGTATGGTCGGTATTTAAAAGCAACGTAGTGAGATGTGCTGAAGACGTATGTGAAGTGAGTAAAAGAAGAAGCCAGAAAAGTGAAAAAGCTGACTGGTGGGATGGTGAAATTCGAAGTATGGTTGAGGAAAAGAAAAAAGCATGGCTGGATATCCTAGCAATAGAGGTAACGAATAGAGCTAGTGGTGGTATGAATGAAGATCGTGTTAAAGAAATGAAGGACAAGTATAGGTGTGTGAAAGCTAAAGTTAAAGAATGTATAGAGAAGAAGAAGAATGAGAAAAAGGAGAAATATGAGAAGCAATTCGGCGCAACTTTCCAAGACAATAAAAAATTGTTTTGGAAACTCGTCAAACAAGCGCGAGGGAAGAATATGAATACATTGATGAAAGGGATTAGGAACGAAAAAGGTGAGGTCATGAATGAAGAAAGAATGATACTGGATTGCTGGAAAAAATATTTTGAGAGTTTATTTGAGAAAGACATGAGTGAAACGGAGCGACGAAATTAGAAAGGATGAAATTATGAAAGCTCTAAAAAGTATGAGGTCAGGAAAGTCTACTGGGTGCGATAGAGTGACGTCTGAAATGTTGAAAGCTGGCGAGGGACTTACAGTAAACCTGCTGCATCGCCTTTTTAATCTGTCCTTGACACAGGGCCAAGTTCCAGATGACTGGACCAAGGCAGTGCTTGTTCCAATTTATAAAGCCAAAGGCTCGCAGCAGGAATGTCAAAATTATCGCGGGATCAGCCTTCTTAGTGTTGTTGGAAAAATGTATGCCAGAATATTGATTGATAGAGTAGTAAACGTGACTAATGACAAGATATGGGATGTGCAAGCGGGATTTCAGAAGGGAATGGGATGTACGGATCAAGTCTTTACCTTGCGCTGTGTTACCGAAAAATGTCTGGCAAAAAACCAGAAGGTATATTGCGCGTTCATAGACTTGGAAAAGGCTTATGACAGGGTAAATAGAAAGGAACTATGGAAGGTGCTATCTATGTATGGGGTGGACAACTTGAGAATAAGGGCTCTAAAATCTCTTTATAGGGATTCAAGGGCCTGTGTCCGAATTAATGGTGCCTATACGGACTGGTTTGACATCTCTAAAGGTGTCAGACAGGGGTGTCCCACTTCGCCCTGGTTGTTCAACTTATTCATGGATAGCTGCCTGAAAGATTTGAGGGATATTGATTGCGGGATTGATATGGTAGGATTGCGTGTTAAGTGCCTCTTATACGCCGATAATCAAGTCATTCTTGCGTCATCGGCGAGTGAGTTGCAACAAATGATGGACTGCATGATTATCCATACCTTTCGCTTTAAGAGTTTTAAAGCGAAAGGTATGAAAGTTAATGCAAGAAAGACGAAAGTGATGGTGCTTGAGAAGGATGAAAGTTTGACTGAGTGTAATATTACGATTGAAGATGAAAATGTGGGACAAGTTGAAAGATTTGTATATTTGGGAAGCATGTTTACAAAGATGGAAGATGTGAAGGTGATATTGAAAGGAGAGTGACAGCGGGGAACAGTGTGAATGGAGCGCTGCATGCCTTTATGAACGGCCAAACCGTGCCTAAAGAGGCGCGACTGGCGGTTCATAATGGAGTGCTGGTGCCCACCTTGATGTATGGAAGTGAGTGTTGGGTATGGCAGAAAAAGCATGAAAGCAGAATTAACGCAGTTGAGATACAATCACTGCGTAGTATGTGTGTGGTGAGACTGATTGATAGAATTCCGAATGCAGTAATACGAGAGCGATGTGGCCTGAAAGAAGATGTCGTGACAAGGATTGAGAAAGGAATGCTGAAATGGTTTGGACACTTGGAGAGAATGAATAAAGAAAGATTGACGAATCAAATATATATGGCAGAGGTGTATGGGCAAGCCGGTTGCGGCAGACCTCGTAAGACGTTCGTGGACCAAATTGGGGAAGTCTTGAAAAACGGTAAAGTCCGAAGCACCCGCAACCGACGAGCATGTATGAAAAGAATAATGAATGCAAAGGAAGCACGTAGGCTTGCAAGGATAGAAGCAAGTGGCGATCTGTTGTCTCTGCCTACCCCGACGGGAAAAAGGCGTGAGCATATGTATGTATGTTTTGAAAAAAAGCTCAAAACTATTGGCATATTTTTTGACCTATCTAAGGCATTTGACACTGTATCTGTCCCCATACTTATTTCCAAGCTTGAAGGCAATATATATATTAATTTTATTTTAAAGCGTAATGGGGATTTTTAGTTCTAAAATAAAAGTATCTGCGTTGTTTCGGTCGTGACATAGCCATTTCATATTCAAAACTAATTATCCGCTTGACCGCTAGCGCCAATTTGCCGAATTTACTCGACCGCTCACGTTCTAAACAAAATGTCGCGCCGCCGCTCGCCAGATGGGCGCGCTAATATAAAAATTTATTGTTGATAAGTCGGTAACATGAGTAAGTTGAAGTGATGTTTTTCTTCAACCTTATAAATGACTCGTTCTAGTCGTATGAATTCTTTGTTGACATTTAGTTTCTAATTTATTATACTTAGCAGCGAACATTGACTATCGTTGAAAAACACACTTTTAGTATTTTAAACATGATTATTTTAAAAAGTAAATCGATGACATACATATTTTATGAGTTTTCACTGTAGAGGGGTTCTATCTACACCGAATTAAATAAAAAAAACATGTATCATAGTATAAAAAAATTAGATAGATAGATAGATAGATTATTCTTTATTGTACACCTTACAAAAATTACATTAGAAAACAAAACAGAACACAAACAGAATGTACAAATAGCGGCCTTATCGCTGAAAGCGATCTCTGCCAGGCAACCTTAGGATGGACAGATGGTAAATAAGCCTTGTGCGATAAATGGTGCAGTTTCAAAGACAACTAGAATAATATACTTACTAAAATACAAGAAGTTCATAGACATACACAAACATATTATATACATACACATATACATACACATATACATATACCTACACACATACAATAATATATACATATTTATATATAATACATATTATCTACTATAAATACCATGAAAGATGTCAAATGGACGAAAGATAGTGCGTTTTTAACAAACCTTTAAATATACTTAGCGATTTTGCTCTACGAATGTCTAAAGGCAATGCATTCCACAGGCGCACAGCTTGGACAGTAAAAGATTTATCAAAATAATTAGTGGAATGCATTGGCATCTCCAGCTTCAAGTCCTCAGACGACCTCAAGGACCTTAAATGTGTGTCATGAAGGAACTTAAAACGTTCTTTAAGATAAGAGGGACTATTGGGATTAAACAGGATATTTAATTTAATTTAATAATTTTATTTAATAAAATTAATTTAATTTAATTAATTACACGCATACGATTAGCACGTAATCACGGAGCTCGCGAAACAAATAGTGGCATTGGACATTATTTTTTCGTTCCGGGTCAACGATTTTAAGACTTACTTCGTATTTTTAGCATGAAGAAATATTCAATGATTTCAATAGAACAGAGACAAAGGATTTAAAACATTACGCAATAGAAAGAAACAGTAAATTCAGACCGAGTATAACTGTAACCAAAAAGGGAAAATAGTCACTTGTGCGCGGTCTACGGAATTTCGAAAAAGGGAGAATAGTCACTTGTGCGCGGTCAAGCGGTTATGCATACTTCGGCAAATGTTTACAATTTCTTGAAAACTCCTTTTAATAGGGAAAAATGACATTCACAGTGCAAACAGTGTGACATGGCAAAAGTCCTAAAGCAAAATAACACCAAAATCTTATGATATTTTTAAACATGACTGTATTGTGGTGAACTATTTTCTATAAATAATATGTTTATCCTTTTTGCATGAAATAATGTTTTGTACATGTTTTGTATTTATTGAAAATATGGGAACATATTTTTATTATACTGGCATCCATAATGACTTACGTCAGTTATTTTGACATGAAAACAGTCAAATTGCTTTTTCACCCAAGCTAATATCTCTATAGCATTGTGGCAAAATAAGTAATTTACTGTCCTTTATATTGACTTGAGCAACTCTTTGTGGACCAAACAAGTTTATTTCGTGTTGTCAAAATTCGTGGGTTGACTGTCCTTTATATTGACTTGAGCAACTCTTTGTGGACCAAACAAGTTTATTTCGTGTTGTCAAAATTCGTGGGTTGACTAATAGTCTTTCGTCTGGACGTAGAACAACTTGCCGTGGTGAGGATTGCGGTTGTGTTAACTCTTCCTTTGCTGTACCTCGGCAACAACACGTCCGTTCTTTGGACAAGTTATCTCATTCGGCGCTCAATATTTTGACATCATGGATAGCGCCAGTCTGTGTAACTGTTGTTTACTTCTCTTCTCAATTCTTACAATTCTCTCGTGTTGTCCTCACCGAATATTCAGACGGACTTTAATTCTTTGTTTCAGGAATAGAATGGAGTCTTATGCTTAGAATGCTTCACAATAATAAAATTGAAGCTGTTGTAATTTCTGAAGTCATACCTGCACCACATTATGGTATACGATATACAAGCTCTTGCTTCATTTTTAGATGCTTTATTTGAAGAAGGTTTATTATAACAAATAAAATGAAAAGTAACATAATAACTGTGTTTCATTTACCTGTTAAACATAAAACAGTGTCACCAGACTTATAAATAGGGTGTGACGTAGACGCGGTAGGTACCGGACGTACATCACAGGACTTCGAGGGCGCTAGCGAGGCCGTCTCTGAGCTGGCCAAGCGAGTGAATTCATTAACTACTTCTTACGACGTGAACCTAGCTAGGAGGTCTACCGCACTGCACAACCACTTATACCACAGACTCCGTAGGATGGAATGTCTTACGGCGTATTCGAAACGGATAACCGAATTGTGCAGCCGGTTCGACAAGCTCTCGGCGGAGCTGTCCGCCATTGAGCAATCAGGTGTTCGCTCAGCTGATGCTGTGTTAGAGGTCCAACCTGCGCCGTCTACCTCGACGCAGGCGGTGTTAGCCCCAGTATTGCATTGCGAGCATTTGAAAGTTGGCGAACTGTTCAAGCTAAAATACGACGGTACAGGATGCGTCCGAGTGTTTCTACAACGCGTAACCGAATTCCTAACCGCGCGTAATCTACCTTCCACTAAAATTTTATCGTATGCCTCCGAAATATTCACCAGTAACGCAGTTCACTGGTATCGCGGCCTAAAAGAATATTTCACTACATGGGAAGAACTCACCTAAATTAATAGACGATTTCACACCGTACGATTATGACTACCGGTTATTAAATGAAATCCGCTGACGTACTCAAGGTGCTACCGAAACTATAATTATTTATCTCTCGATAATGAATCAGCTGTTCGCTAGGCTGTCACTGTCAAAGCGATTATCCGATCGCGAAAAGTTAGACATCCTATTGCATAACATACGTCCACGCTACTCGCTAGTGCTAGCTCCGTCAATATCTTCAATAGACAGTATAGCATCACTGCAGACGTTATGTTTAAACTACGAACGGATGAAATGTTTGAACTCTCAATTCCGCGAACCAAAAATTATAGTAACGACACGTTGGCACCAGACCTAGCTTCACACAAATCACAAATCTAATAACCGAGCGCGTAATAATTCCTACAATAATTATCCCGTTGCCACTATAGAGGGAACGCCCAGTAAACCCGAATACACTAAGAACAACGAACCTAGGAATCCTAAGTCTAAACCTAGCTCTGTCGCTCTAGTCACGTCCAAGTACTGTCCGCGCTGCCGTATCAATGATCACAGTTTGAATGAATGCAAACGTGATCGGTTTGCAATTTGCTTCAAGTGCGGCCGTAGGGATGTGACATTCCCTAACTGCCCGAACTGTAAATCTACGGAACCAAAAAACTAGTTGGTCAGGGTCGGGGCGTGTCAAAACCTAAATTAGGTTCTACAACCTATGCAACTAATTTTGACAAAGATGATTGGAGAAACTGGCTAAACACTCTAAAAGTGTATTTCTCTAGTTATTCCGTCGCCTCGATCCTGGATAGCAAACCTAAAAATGACCTACGGCCCTATGTTAACGTAACGATTAACAGTTTACCTATTTGTGGATTGCTCGATTCCGGTTCAGCCATTGCAATTTTAGGTAACAATCAACATCTGGAAGTAATTACTAAAACCGGGTTAGAAATACAGCAGTGTCACAAAACTAATACCATTCGGTCCGCGGGTGGAAATATATTGTTGCCGCGCGGTTTTATCAACTTACCCAAGGCCGAGTCAGTCAACAGCGTCAGATAATTTCCTGCATTGTACTTGCATACTAAACCCTTTTTTTGTCTGGACTTTAAAATATGAAGAAAAGACTAAAGAAACTGAAGTGACAAAAAAAAACAATGATTCTGAGTTTGTTTCGGCCTTTCTTCTCAAGAATTCATTTAGCTAGGAAAAGCCGGCATCATCTAGAATATGATTTTGACATTTATAAGTGTTGTAAACAACCAAAATGCAGAAATAAATATGTCTTTATGTCTTTACTACTTTTAATAATCAAACCCACTTATTGAAAACTTATATTATTCCAGAAGTTACAAGTAATTTAATTTTAGGCATCGATTTCTGGAAACTATTTAAATTACTGCCTAACCATATCGGATCCGTATGCATGTCTAAAACATTGCCGTGTAGTGTAATAAGTGAAAATAAGCCAAGTAACACGAACGTATTGCAGTCTTTTAGTGAGTTGAGTGTGTCACAACAAAGAACGGCTAAGTTAATTATAAAGCAATACGAGTCGCTTTCCACTGAAAAAACCGGGTTAGGACGAACTCACTTAATAGAACATGCAATAGACACTGGCGATTCTGCGCCGATACGCCAATGATATTATAGGTTACCGCCAGCGAAATTAAAAATAATTATTGACGAATTAGACGAAATGCTTGCATTGGGAGTGATAGAAAAATGCGAAAGTCCTTGGTCGTCACCTATTTTACTAACGCCTAAGAAGGACGGTAAACTAAGGTTTTGTTTAGATAGTCGGAAACTTTATTCTATTACTAAAAAAGACTCGTACAAACTACCTTACGTATATGAAATTTTAGACAATCTTAGGAACGCTAGATATCTAAGTAGTATAGACTTATCTAAGTCCTTTTGGCAGACGCCTCTTCGCGAATGTGATCGTGATAAGACTGCGTTCTATGTGCCTACTAGAGGAACATATAGATTTGTGACTATGCCGTTTAATTTAACGAATGCGCCTGCGACACAACAGCGTTTGGTGGATCACTTGTTTACGAACAGTCCAGAGTTCGAAAACTCTTATTTGTTTTCTTAGATGATATTGTGCTTATATCGCCATCTTTTAATGCTCATGTGTCACTATTAAACAAAGTATACGAAAAATTAAAATCGGCCAACCTTACAATAAACTTAGAAAAATATAAATTCTTCCGTGATGAATTAAAGTACTTGGGCTACGTAGTAAACTCTAAAGGATTACAAGTAGACCCATGTAAGGTGGAAGCCATTCTTCAATATGCTTCGCCTAAGAATAAAAAAGAAGTCAAAAGGTTCTTAGGCATTGCATCATGGTATCGGCGATTTATACCTAATTTTAGTACTATTGCCGGTCCTTTGAACAAACTTACCTCTACCGGTAAGAAAGCCGCACCATTTCAGTGGTCGGTGGAAGCTGATGACTCGTTTTGTAAACTAAAACAATTGTTAAGCTCCGCACCAACATTATCTTGTCCCGATTACAAGAAACCTTTTCAAGTTCACACAGATGCGAGTGCGAGTGGCATCGGTGGGTTGCTTACACAAGAAATAGATGGCGTGGAACTACCAATCGCTTACATGAGTAGGTCACTAAATGCACAGGAACAAAACTACAGTATAACAGAACGGGAGACATTAGCAGTTCTAACAGCCCTCGAATATTGGCGCTGTTATTTAGATAACGGGTTAAAGTTTGTTGTTTATACTGACCATTCCGCACTGAAATGGTTCCTAAACTTGAGCAACCCGACTGGTAGATTAGCTCGGTGGTCGGTTCGTCTGTGAGCCTTTAACTTCGAAATAAAGCATCGGCGCGGCGCAGATAACATTATAGCAGATGCGTTATCACGATCCCTACCTGCAAATATAATTAACGCGAATAATAATAACGTGAACAACCCTAATGTTGACACTGATCAATGGTATTCAGCCACCTACAATGGTTGTTTATCTTCGCCTAATGTCTATCCAGACTATTCTATTAAAAATAATAAATTGTATCGTTTGATAAATTCTAGGTGTATGCTACGTAAGGAGTTCGAATGGAAAGAAGTGCTACCTTCTTCTGATCGAAATAATGCCATACTAGAGAACCAAGCCGAACCCACTTCGGGGCATTTCGGTATATTTAAAACTTACAAGCGCTTAGCACTGCGTTACTATTGGCCCAAAATGCACGCTGACGTGGTAAAGTTCATAAATTCTTGTGACACTTGTATCGCGCACAAACATCAGAACCATGCACCATTGGGAACCATGGGACGACCCAAAGTGTAATCACGACCCTTCCAAACCATTAGTGTAGATTTGGTGGAGCCATTACCCGTCACAAGAAAACAAAACGCCTACATCTTTGAAGTAACTTGTTGTTTTAGTAAATACTGTCTACTTTTTCCTATCAGGCGCGCAACTGCTGAAATAATAACTAATATTTTGGAAGAAAATATATTTTTAGTTCATGGTATACCATCTACAATTATATTGGACAATGGTAAACAGTTTGTAAGTGCTACTTTAAAAGCTATGTTGCGCAAATACAAAATCCCTAATCTTCATTATACTCCTAAATATTCCCCACATATGAATACGGTCGAACGCTATAATAAAACCATTGGTTCTACCTTAGCGGCGTTTGTAGGAAATGACCAGAGATTATGAGACACTCTCCTACCTAAGGTGCAGTTTGCATTAAATACTGCAGTTAATGAGGTCACGGGCTATACACATAGTTTTTAGTCTATGGACGTGAATTAGTTACATGCGGCTCACATGGCGACACGGACGCTGATGATATAGTATACATACCTAGGGACGATTACGCAGAAAACATAGGTCACTTATCAGGCATATTTGACAAAGTTCAGGCACTCCTCATTCAAGCTCATGCTAGGAATTCCCAAACTTATAATTTACGCCGTAAACCAGCCGAGTTTAATGTGGAAGACACTGTGTGGAAAAGGACTTTTTATCAGAGCGACAAGGATAAGTCCTTCTGTAAGAAACTAGCCCCTAAATTCGTGAAGTGCACAGTGATTAATAAAAAGTCGCCTCTCGTTTACGAGTTGTCGGACGCGTCTGGAAATTCTATTGGGTTTTGGCACATAAAGAACCTAAAACTTATACACTATGGTGCCTAACTATTTGTTACAAACCGTATAAGACTTTCCATTCTTTCTTTCTATATGCCGTCTTAGCTTGGACAGTAGCGGACTCGTAGACCTAACGCAGCTAGTCGGATTTTTCTTGTTAGTCACGCAAAATCCTCTCCTAAGGCGGGCGGTATTGTAACGTATGTCCGGTACTTACCGCGTTTGCGTCACAGTACCATCCATACGCTTGGCCAATCAGAGAAGGATATCGTCCGCGCTCGCGAAGCCTGACCAAATATGGTCATGAACGAACTCCAACGCTAATGGAGGGCCCGGTAAATAAAGGGGCCGACAGAGAGGCCGGAACCGCTACTCTAACGTCGCTTCTACTACATACCTACGCGTACCTACTGACCCTACGTCTTACGTGTATCCTGATCCCAGCAGCTAGGTGAGTTACTACATTTACTGCACTAGCGTACTGCCCATCTCTCTACCTGCTAGCTAAGGCCGGCTGACGCCGCCTGCCTGACTCTATTGGTTGTGGCTCTCCTAATGCTGCTTTCCTTCAGGTTCCAGCTCCACCTTAAGGCTCAGGGCTACTCTACTTAGACCGCTACACTACCCTGCACCGTCCTCGACGTCACCTCTGCCGAAGAGTCTGGCCCTGCCCTGCTCATCGCACTCAGACCGCCGGCGCCTTCCAGCTGAACCAACGGCCTGCGAGGATCTGCCCGCTACGTGCAGCCCTTCGAGCAACCTGCCCTACACACCACCGGAGGGAACAGCGTGGGAGACTGCAGCCCTTAGTGTTCAGGCCAGTGTCGTGTTGTTGGTCGGTCATACTCGTGGCAAGGGAAGTGAGACAATACTCGGCAATAAACGCACCTAGAACCTCTACTGCGTTTCTATTCTAGAACCCGTTACAAGGGTGTACAAGGGCAGACTTGAATACATCCGGGAAGACAACTGTTTCGAAACACTGATTAAAAATTGATACAAGCACCGGTGCAATGCTATGTCTAGCAGCCTTGACAATGCAGTTAGAGATACCATCAAACCCGACAGCACAGTTATCCTTAAGGCCAGAAATTATATTTAAAACTTCATTGATGTCTACACCGGGTAGTACCATTGAGTGTGGTGTCGATTGGCTCTTGTGAGACGGAGGAATTGAATTCTGATGCAGACCAGATTTGCAGATACTGCAAGCCAAAAGTCTGCCTACGTTAGCGAAATAATTGTTTATTTTATTTACAGATTCAATAAGCTGCTTACATATTTTCAGTAGGTCTGAGGATGATGATTTGTTCTGAGCCATATGTGCGACATCTTTAATCAACCTCCACGTAGCTCTAGGATTGTTTCTAAGCCTTTGGAACTCAGCACGTTCGTATTCTCGTTTGATCTTTTTAAGAAGATTGTTACAAAAGTTGCGGTAACGATAGAATATCAATGATGTGAGTAAGTGAAGCAAGAGAGGTATGTCAGGATCGTTGCAAATGACGTTCCGTAGTCTCTGCCTACCCCTCCGGGAAAGAGGCGTGAGTCTATGTATGTATGTATGTATAAATAGATTCATTTTTTTTCTTCTTCATAAATTCAGTTATAGTTTTCCCTACCGTTTTTTATAGTATTCCGTGATACCTAAGCAATATGTACTGTCTAGTCAATCGAAATTCAAATTATGAAAATCTTACTTTGACCGGAACTGTAAGGTTGGGTAATTTTAACGCTCAAAAATACTATGGTTGCTTAATATATTTAGGTATACATAGTTATCAAGACATCACATAAATTACCTACTGTAGTACATGTCGAAATTCCTAACATAAAATCACTGCGAAGAAAAATAGTAAAAACATATAATAAAATTAAAATCTTATAGAATACAAAACTTCCTTTAAATTAAGTTATGCCTCCACACTTGAACTCTTTCATCCGGAAGCCTTATAAAATACCCCGAACAACTTCCAAAGCCCCCATACAATGTTCACAAAAACGAATTTCAATAACCCGTATTTCTAGGCAGAATTAACTAAGGCAACTATAGAGGTTGTTTGAACCCCAAAGGGTGAGAGGGGGTTGAAATTACGAAGGCTGCGCTAGCCATATGGGACTCAGACGTTGCATATTGTATGTAAATACATATGTGCTTCGTTTTGTAGGCTCTGTCGTATATTGTGATAAATTTGAAAACTTGGGCACTTGGAGTGGAAATTAAAAGCCGATGGTAGTGGATTTCATTGCTGAAAATGGAAAGCGATGACTCTATTTGGTCTAAAAATGTAAGAGGATCTGGTTAAAACGTCAGATGTTTGTTCTCTCGACAAAAACGACCAATTTAATTAATTAATTTTTATTTATTTATTTCTTTCATGCATAATATACAGTTACAGTACATAAGGTGGACTTAATGCCGTAAGGCATTATCTACCAGTCAGACCTTTTGGTGGTGCAGAGACAAGCAAGGTAGGTGCATTATATACACGCTGATTTTTAATTGGTTTTGGAGCGAAAGCCATCTTATTACTTATCGTTAACAGAACCTAACCAGCTAATAATATTTGAAATATAAGCTAAAAAAATACGAAGTATCACCATTGCCGCGCGCTAACGAAATCCGTTCGATCGTGTCATATACACACATAGTGTACTATGCATTGGTCATTCAACTGCGGCGTCTGCGATCCCCCCCCCCCCAATCCTGCGCGCGCGCCTCGCTTGCATGAGAGGCCCCGTCTGCATTTCAACACGGGGCCAGCCAATAGCGGTGGCTTGACGCGGGCGGAAAGCGCCACTCGTGGTCGTGTCCAATCACGTTCGACTGTGTTCGGGTTCATTTGGCATGGGCCGGAAGTCCGTAGCCTTGAACTTCAGTCTTAAGAAATTAGGTCAGCGAGATAGTTGTATGTCATGTTTTATCCCATCACTTTGTGTCCGTGTTACGTAATAAATCGAGTAGGTATTATGGTTCCTATGTACCTAATTATTACGTGTTTGGAGAGAACACGGAAGAAGTGACGTGTTCGAAGTGTAGTTAAAATACATAGGTGATAAGATAAGGTGAACACAAGTGAAACTAAAAGACAATGTGTGAAAAGTGTCAATTGATTGTGATGTAGGCAGCAGACAGCAATGGTAAATGATTTTTGAATACCTACTGGGGTTACATTCTTTTAAATACGTTAGAAATACGCAAGTACTAAACTTTTCCATTGTTAAAATCTTTGTCTAGTTATTCAAAAGATAATGTTGGTACCTATGACAAACAACGTAAAGTAACTAAAAATTCTTACATTATCGTGTTTCTTCTAAAAGTTCATTATGATTTCGTGAACCCACAGCTTATTTCAACGATTCTTGGTTCTTAAGTCCGAGTAATGTACGAAGGAATTATTGAATAGGTATATCTATGGTATAACTATTTAGTTACATACGTTTATTGTTCTAATTATTTATTACTGCACTTCATGGTTGGCGTAGTGCTTTAAGCGATGTTTGACACAAAAGTTTGTGTGATTCATAAATTCTTGTTTCGACTCCTGTGTCCGTTAGTGGTAGGTTTGTAATGTCCCTCGTAACACAGGATTTAGCACTAGGGTGCGGGAGTGGTTCTTAAAAAGAGAACAAAAGAAGAAAAAACATGTGTTTAAAATTGTTGGCATCGTAATTACCTAAATCGTGTTTTCTAAGTAAATTACGTATCACTCGGTCCGCACTAACTACCTACAACCGCTGTAGGTAACAGCTGACGGTGCGGCCGGCGCGCGCGTCAAGGTCACGACCGCGCGGCGCTCGAACATACCTAACCCGAGAGAATCGTGCGTTCCTACGTATTTCCAGCAGTTACTGACTTTTATAACTGTTTTGTTTTAGGTGCTAGATGAATTTTGATTTTGAATATGAATAGAGGATTTTATTTCGGACATGAGGTTTCTTTTTCCTAAACCAATAAAAAATCAGCGTGTATAGAGATAATTATCACAGATATATCAAATGTTCATCATTCATCATCAGCCTTTAACAGTCCACTGCTGGACTAGGCCTCTCCTTTAAAAGGAGGAATTGGCCTACTATACCACGCTAGCCAAACGGGTTGGTATAGGGTTTGTATCAAGTTTTCCTTATACATACATAAAAATACATATTGCATAAACTACACACATACCCCATAAATATATACACATATAAATATTATATATATATATATATATAGCCTAATAGGGAGCCTATTCCATAGCAAAATAGCTTGAACAATGAAGGAAGAGCCTACAAAGTCTGAAGTATGAGTGGGACACTGCAGAAGAAGATTGTGAGAGGAGCGAAGGTCTTTCTCATGTGTAGAAGATAGATATTGAAAGTAAGAAATCAAGTATGAAGGGGGAGAAGGGGATTTAAGTAAAGAAAAGAGTGTAGTGAGAGCACGCAAACTCCGGCGTTGACGGATGGGTAACCATTTAAGTTCGGAACGAAAAGTAGATACGTGATCATACTTGCGAAGATTGTAGATGAATCGAATGCAGTTATTGAGAAGGCGGTCATACTTATTGAGATATTCTGCATTCAGGTCATAATAACACATATCACCATAGTCGATTAAAGGAAATATTAAGGCCTGCACAAGCATTGTCTTGGTTCTGGAAGGGAGAAAATTTTTGAGGCGGTATAAAGCTCGAAGGCTGAGTCTCTGACTGACGTCAGTGACCTGGGTCTGCCAGTCGAGAGTGGAATCTATGTGTAGTCCTAGATCTTTGACTGTTGTACTGAATGAAATTTTCAGTCCGTTAAACATGATTGGTGGCAAAGTTGAAAGATCTAATCTGGGTATCATGCGTTTACTACCTACTATCATGGCCTGACATTTAGTAGGATTGACGTCAAGACCAAAGTCGTTGCACCATGTCAGAATCGCCGTAAGGTCTCTATTTACTTCCGCTATCGCCATTGACACATCTTCCACTCTCGCCTGGGAGTAAAGCTGCAAATCGTCGGCATAAAGATGGTACGCACATCGAAGGTTAGGTGTCAGGAAGTTTATAAAAACTGAAAATAATAACGGAGAAAGTATGCCACATTGAGTAACACCAGAGTTTATGTCACGCCAACTCGATGAACAATCATCACTGTGGACCGACTGCTGGCGCTCCTGAAGATACGACGAGAACTATTCCAGAGAACCAGGTAAGATCATTAGATGGGAGAGGATCGATAGAAGGATATCGTGACTGACGGTATTAAAGGCGTTCGAAAAGTCGACCAAGGTCAAATTTATATATGTATGATAAATACGAATATGATTATAGAATACATATACAACCAAAATTATTTTATCTGTGTTCGTGTGACCAGAATAAATATGAACAAGCTAGGTTAATTTTATTTTTTTGCTAACCAGAATGGCGATGCTGCCAGCTTTTTGGACACGTTACCCGATGACTTGACTCCTTAACCTCGTAGATATGTATTTTCTATTTCAATTTAAAAAGTATTATCTTAGTTACAGTACTAATAATAGGCACTGCAGATAGTAAAACAGTACAGATAAAATTGTAAAGAGTAAAATACAGCGTTTTACCAGGCAATTGAGAAATAATTAATTACAATTTTATCAGATGTTGCAGCAGTTCAAATATTCCCCTTTTCACATTTTAAACTGCAAGCATATAGGTACGTAAATTACAGCAAAATAATTGGGAGCTAAATTAATTGCTTTTCGCCGGTCTACGTGTTTTTATCTATCCAGCTTGTATATTAATTGTTAATTATCGCTTGCCCCGTGCTTCGTAGTATACGTAAAGCCTTTGGCGGCTGGGATGTCAAAAAGATACGAAGATCTTTGGCAATTGTTATGGGGAGTCCAGTAACGTTGAATATTGACATTGGTCTAAGCTATGGAATATTGCTATTCTTCTTTTGGGTTTAAAGGTTAGACGTTAGGCGCGCTGTAGATAATCAGTCAATTCTGAGTAGACTGGAACATAGTATCTGGGCGTCAAGGCGAAAATCTTGTGTCTTCTTCTTCCTCTTAGCGTTATCCCAGTTTTCAATCTGGGGTCCGCTTACTAGTCTAACCGGATTTGGCTGAATAATAGCTTTTCCACAGAGCGACTGCCTGTCTGACCTCCGCAACCCGAAGGGATAGCGATATGCCATGGTTTAGACTAGTGTCAGTTTATTTAGAAGGTACTGACGCCCTGTAACGACTGTCAAAGATCTTCATGACAACCGGGACCGACGGCTTAACGTGCTCTCCGAGGCACGGGACGAGCGATAATTAACAATTCAATACGCACATAACTTCGAAAAGTCATTGGTGCGCGCCGTGGATTTGTACCCGATACCCTCTGCATTGCAGTCTGTTGATATATCCACTCGGCTATCGCTGCCTAAGGCGAAAATCTTGTGTACAACTGCTAAATAACGCTAGAACTATGACCGTGATACAAATCGTTACTATTTGCTGGTAATATTGGCACCAAGTTAAGGCATTATGACAATAATCACAATCGACAGTCAAGAGCTTTAGTTTGGTGTCGCTGTCCCACTTTTTAGGTTAAATTTGACTCAGTATATTAAATGTTTCCTAATATTATGAACTAACGATACGAAGAGTTTAAGTATTACCATCATGGTCTTATTTATTTTAATTTATTTATAGACGCACGCCTGTATCCCCGAAGGGGTAGGCAGAGGTGTAATATTACACCCACATTTCGCCATGAATTTTTAGGTCCCACGTAATAGGGGGCGAGCCTGTTGCCATAACGGGCACATTATCAGACTCCGTGCTCCTACTGAGAATTTTCTAACGGAAAACCCAATGACACTTTGACCGACCCGGGAATCGAACCCGAGACCTCCCAATCCCACGCGCACATTTATGCCGCGAGACCAACGAGGCAGTCTCAGTCAGTGGTCGTATTTAATTTTTGTTTTACAGGCATGTCACCGTCTCCAAGAGATACTGCAATGACCGAAGGATCAAAAGTGCGTTGCCGAACTTTTAAAATAAATATGCTCCCTTTTTAAAGGCTCCAATGTTGAACTACATAATTATAATTATACTGTTAATAGGTATAAGTAAATATTCCCCAGCTGACGTTCAAAACTGTAAAAAAGTACCGTACTGCATCGCCGCGCCGCTTCAATTTCCGTTATTTTACTTTATAATAGAAACAGAATTTGTGCTCCAAGAATCCTTCATTTGCCAAGAAGTACTGCAGCTAAGCGTTCGTGACATTAAGTTGGGAACTTGTACCCGAATGGTAAAAATGTAACGTTATACATAATACATTGAATGCGGTGCGTTCGCTGAAGTAGCCGTCACTCAGACTGTTGTAGAATTTGGGATAACTTAGTTGTAATTCTAGGTATCTCCCGAACACAGCTGCTGGAAATCGAGCCAAACTGTGCAAAATGTGTTAAATGGTTGCGCATTCGGACCCTGCAAAATAAGTTTTTTTAAATTAGAGTGTGTGTATTAATATTATACAAATACATAGCCGTTGAGGCAGGCGGGTTCTAGAGTGTCGATCACGTACCGAACGACGCAGCAGGGTGACACCCGCATGGTGGACCGACGATCTGGTTAAGATCGCGAGAAGCGAATGGATGCGGCGGCTCAAAATCGGTCTGTGTGGAGAACCTTGGGGGAGGCCTATATCCAGCAGTGGACGTCTCTAGGCTGACATGATGATGATGATGACCTAACCCAAATATGAATACAAATCATATATCATCATAATCCAATCGTTATCGCAGTTGCGACTCGGGCTCCACCTACTAGTCTTACCAGATTTTACTGAACTTATGACTGCCTTCGATTATGAGCCACACCCGAAGCTGAAAGGCAAAGCAACCTAATCCAGCCAACTTTTACTTGCGCCAAAATGGTTTCAAAAGTTTTTATTTAACACTAGAGGACGCCAGCAGCTACGCCTGCAATTTTTCTAAATTTACCCGTTTTGGCCGATCCCGTGGTAATTTCTGGAAATCCCTTCTTAGTGCACCCCTACGGCCCCCAAAGAACATACATGCCAAATTTCAGCTTCTTGCGCGTCATAGTTTTGGCTGTAGCTTGTCTGTCAATCAGTATATTAAGATTTAGAATATTTTTGGAGAACTCTCAGATATTCAGGTTTAATGAACAATTGAATACGTACTTAACTACGAAAAATCAATGGTATGGTTGGAATTGAACCCGAGACCTTCTACGTAGCAGACAATTTGTCTGATAACTACGCTGCTGTTCTTAGTTTTACCCTTCGACGGCCATACATCCCTATACAACGACCGCTTACGTCCGGCCACTCGCTGTCGAATGCATCCAGGTCGTCCGGCCATCTCCGTTTACGTCTGCCGCGTCGACGGTGACTATCATGAATCATGAGGCACCCAACTGGTAAAACTAGAGCCTATCACACACAAACGTCCTCGATTGTCCACAAACCCAACACTACCTACATTATGATATACATTAATGAATTGCAAGTACCAAGAATGAAAAACGATGACATATCGGTGTGCTTGCAGCCAACTTGGTCTAATGAAATTGTCCATAAATCTCGAATATGGGACTGGCGACATGCCTAACTATGGTGTTTTTCTCCTCTTGTTACTGAGAAGTCCAAAACGTTCCACTTTCCTACGATATATGTCCTGATAATACATAAATGTTGTTTTCCCGAATCTTTAGCCGCTGTCATAATATACGGATATGTTAGGCACTTATGGTAGTGTGAGTGTGTACGCTTACGTTTTATCCATGTGTGTGAACGTTTATACGAATGTTTCGATGTGTGAGTGAAAGTATGCTCTGAGTGTGTGGGTATGTGTGTGTAAACTTTTGGACGAATTTTCTTATGTAGAGTGGGAATACTTTATGTTATTGGCCATTAAGTAAAATGGTTAAGGGAAGAGAGTGTATTATGGTGTCACAGTGCGGAAGGAAAATTAATTAAAAAAGCATATATTTACGCCTCTGCTCTCTCTTTTTGGCTAAAGGTTTACTTTTTGAGAGTATGTGTTACCGTAAAAGTGTTCATTTGGGTATTTGCATATATGAACTAGATGCTTTTTTAATTTTGACTTCGATGTGTACTTGCTTGAGTAGCTTGTTCTAAATATGTTTCATCATCATGTTTCAGATCGTTTTTATTATTTTCTGTGTTGAATTATCTTTCGGGATTTAACACAAGTATTCATGATTACGACATTAGTAGATAGATATATATATATATATCGATGTTATTACGGCATTGTTGCAACCGCTATAACTACGCTACAATATGAGATTAAAAACTGTTTATAGCTTACTATCGTGCCAAAATATCGGATACTAGTAATAAAGGTAAATTGTACCTTGACCCTACGCCGAGTATTATAGGTTCGATTCCACACGAGACACCTTTATACGATCCGTAAATAACTTTTTCGAGCCTGCGTGTACTTTGTGCCCGTTTGTGTTTGTGCTTGTAAAGTTCACTGCTAGATAAGATTGATTGATTGTGCGGGACCTGTACCTTAAAAAATAAAATATAATGTTATGTTTAAATTTCTATTAAATTGTCTACACGTCTAATTCCTATAAAAAAAATCTTATGTCATGGTGTTTGTGGTGGCCTTCCTCCGAAACGGTGCTACCAATTCTTGTGTATATTTGTGTATATCTGGTAGTTGAGGGAGTAGGTCGTAAATTATTTGGGTTATTGACATGTCCCTACCCCGATTTTTGTGTATTTTGCATATGGCATTGCAACACGTGCCGGGTCATTCAGTATAATATAATTTTGACACTTTACCTGTAACATGAAGCATGTAAGCGTCGAAGAACAACTATAAGTGACATCTGTTATACCTACTTCAATGTTTGGGGAGTCAGTTCTTGGATGAATGAAAGATTCTTATGGCATATTCATCAAAGTGCGACAGTGCTTCGAAAGGCGCATTAAGAAATCGGTGTAGGTGCCCAGGACGTTTGAGTTTGTCGGCGTCTAAAACATTACACCACCTGAGCGTACATGGACCAGACGGGTCCAAGAACGCTTACATTAACAAGGCTGTGTTGACAAATTGGTTATACAACATAAAATATTTTACACTCGGAATCAATAGTTCCTGTGATTAGCGCATTCAAGTAAACAAACTCTTTAACTTTAAAAGTAAGTTTCGATAAAATTATGCTTACACAAATTTCTGAAAAAAAGTAGCTAGACAGATGAACATCAGGGTTCCATTTTCTTTTCGAGGTACGGGACAATAAAAGAAATAATTCTATCACGATGAGTAGAATGCGTTTTTAGTATTATTCAATATAAGCAATGTTCTATCTACAGCGCGATATATATTTAAGTGCACCAGCAATTGCGCAGCAGTAAGTGCACTCTTACCTCGTTGCTCGTTATCGTCCAATGGAATAGTGAACCAATATGATCAAAGCTTTTGGAAACCATCTTTCTGCCAGTTCAAATTTTGAAAAAGAAATGGTAAAATAATGATTTCACTATTGCTGGTGTAATGTGGGCAAAAATAGTTTTTGAAGGCTTCCGTGGTTCCGTAGTAAGCTACAAGCAACAACATAAAATAACTACGTATTGTATACAAAATCCGTTCCATTCCGAGGATGGGAAAATACATTTGGCCACTTCATGTAGACTTATAAACGCATTGCAAAACATACTTCTTTAATTTTATTTTAAAACAATTGCGACATCTGGTGTCAAAAACTTTTAAAGCATTTCCATCAGATGCCTTCACACGTCTCGCTTTAAAAGCTTTTTCGCTAAGGTCAGATGAAACAGACCATGTGGGCAACAGTCGCATCCAATCATAGGAACCAATGAACCGGCGTCTTAGCGTCGTCGCCGGAATTTCATACTGTACCTGTTTGTCAGACTGTGTCAAGGTTGCGGCGGTGGGAAACGTTGATGTGGCTTTTATATTGTAGAAAGAATTTAAAAGTTAAAAGATTAACATTCGGGCCGCTTGAGGACCAAAAACTATCACCCTTCACTTTGTACTGAGAAGTTGGCATATGCTTTGAATGTCTGTTTGCAGTATATCAACGTAGTCTTGAATAGTTACCAACATACTATAATTCATCTTGTGTTGATGAGTCATGATATATTGGTAGATTTATTTTTATCTAATGCTCTAATTGTATGTCGCATAGGGTTCTTGTAACGCTAGTGACATCTGTGTGTTACAAGATAATGTCAAAATGGAAAACCTAAGTGTAAAATCTTTGTAACACATCTCCAAATGTCAAATGCGCTCACACGTATCGTTTTAAAATCTTTTCTGACTTAGGACTGCTCAAACAGATCAAAACGAAGAGCAGTCCCATACAATTATAGGCTTTTATGAACCAGCGTTATAATATGTGGCTTCAATACGTTGAGCAGAAAAGTTCTTACTTATTTTCTTCATAAGCTACTGCTCTTTGTGTGATCAATATATTCTCTTTTTGAGCTTTAATTATAACTTTTTAAATTATTTAATAATCGATTTTTACATCTCTTTTTTAAGTTTTTTATTTAAAAAACCTGTCAAATTGACTTCACGCTGCCTGATGGTAAGCTGACAGTGAAGTCCTATTGTGAAGACCACCATCCCCAATTGCTGGTTAAGCAATGTGACATGGCGGCCCTCACTTTGACGGCCTTGAGAGATGCTTTTTCACGCCCCGCTTAAAGGACCCAGGATCAAGGTAGGAAGGAAACACGTGAGCTGGCAGTGAGTTCCACATCTTTATGGTATTTTAAATGCTGACTCCTGGTTTAGCTATAGTTACTGGTTACGTGTAACGTGTGCCACTACTGCTTCTTATAACATCAAGCCAGATAATAATTAGAATATAGAATAAATACGTGATTCGCTTAGGTGTCTTGTCACGGCACGCACGTGTTCTACTACGGTTCAAATATTTTAAACTGCCTCATCCAAACCTTTCTATTTACTCCGCCACTCGTCCTGCTTGCAGCTGTCAATGTGTCCCCCACCCCCTGTCCCGTGCCATCCTCTCCTCGTTACTGTCGGTGCGGACTTAAATACAAGGTTACAACGCCAGCGCACTGAAATATCTATTTTGAGGTGCCTTTTAGTTCCGCGCAGGTCTTTAAGGAGCTTCAGGGCGACACTTTTCGAGTAATGGCCTTGCGTAACATATTGTGATAGAATTTACTTGTTCTTCGTGTTAGTTGTCTGTCTATATACAATTCTCAATTCTTGCGTTACGGACTGACTGACAGACTACGTACATCTGAAACTATTGGACACAGGAAGCTGAAATGTTTCACGTATCTTCCTTAAAACCGTAGGGGTGCAATAAGAAGGGATTTCCCGAAGGTCCGACGATATATGTTTCCGCTATCCCTAATGCAGAGGAATACAAAAATGCTGTGTCGAGTTTATTTAACGATGGGGAAAGTGAAGAAACGGTGAACAAATATGGTGATATTTAGGTACCATTTTTTTAATGCTGCAGGTCCACCCAGTTAGCCTCGATTAATCAATTAAATGAATAAATATTTTTCTACTATTAATTTTAAATGTTACCTACATAGTCTTATACCATGCACAAGTAGCAAAGAAAATGAAAGGTAGATACAGTAACTAACTTTAATACTCTTTGCTTATTGTGCACAGGCATACGAGGATTTTGAGAGTAGCTAAATAAATTATGACCATTACGCAGTTTATTTGCCAATTTTTTGTCCTTAGTAATTTAATAAGAAACTAGAGTTTGAAAGAAAATATTGTAATATCTTGGTCAATAAAGTAAAAAAAATATCCACTGCAATGAATCCACATCAATCCTTCTAACAAGTTGCTTGCTAAAGTAATATTATTAGCTTAATAGCTGAAGCAATCTTCGTAGTAATTTTGACAAACCAGAATGTTATATTAACAGAAGTAACTAATGCATCTTGACGTAAACATGTTAATCGTGAGAGTACGTTAAGCCTTACATGAATGTCTACACACATGTAACATGTCCTGACCTGTTTGTTACAAGATAGTACAACAAAACAGGTTTTGTTATGTATTAGATAATTTAAAGTGCAACTGGAGCAATATTGTTTTAAGGAAAATACAGGTAGGTACATATAGTATTGGTTTTAGTTTGTGTAAATATTCAGAAAAATTATTTCATTAACAGTAGTTTAATAGTTATAGAAATGTTTGTTTTATTATAAAATAATAATAATAATATTCTACTACATACACACATCACCATCTAGTCCCAAGCTAAGCAGAGCTTGTGTTATGGGTACTAGATAATGGATAAATATACATATATACTTTTTTTTTGTAAATACATACATATTATACATAGAAACACCCAGACCAAGACAAACATCCATGTTCATGCACACAAATGTTTGACTTGAGCGGGAATCGAACCCGCGACCATCGGCGTAGCAGTCGCTTACACTCCCGCTTCGCCAACCGGTCGTCTAAAATGGTCGAATTTATTGTGAAATAAACACAGTATTATAGATAGAAGGAGATAAGCAACGATATCCTAGTGGAGATACCAACAGACTGCCATGCAAAGGGTATCGGGTTCGAATCCACGGCGCGCACCAATGACTTTTCGAAGTTATGTGCGTATTGAATTCTCAATTATCGCTTGTCGCCTGGAACAACGGCTTAGCGTGCTCTAGCACGCTAAGCCGTTGTTCCCGGTTGTCATGAAGATCTTTGACAGTCGTTATAGGGCGTAAATACCTTCTAAATAAACTAACACTAGTCTAAACCATGGAATATTGCTATCCCTGGGATGCTGAGGTCAGACAGGCAGTCGCTCTGTGGAAAAGCTAATATTTAGCCAAATCCGGTTAGACTAGTAAGCGGACCCCAGGTTGAAACTGGGGTAACGCTAGGAGGATGATGATAGATAGAAGGAGATAGACAGGTAAAAGATTCCGCTAGAGTTTAAGCCTTTTTACTGAATCAGGGTTGATTCGAAGCTGCAGGCAGAAGAAAATGAAACTATACTGATATAATAAAAAAGGGATTTTATCATACAATCGAACATATTTAAACGTAAACAAGTATAAAATGTGCATTAACATGCAAGAAACATACCTCTAAATTACTTTTAACCGGATATTTATCGAGCTCGCGATTGAGGCATATTGAAATCCTACATACAGGACAGATCCTGCAGATGGCAACTTTTTCTTCCACACTCTGTATAATAAGCGTCAAACTATATCTTCACCCTACAATATAACACTCATTTATACAGCGAAACTTCGTCCGAAGCTTTCTTCAATATCCCAAAACTAAGATATCGGCATTGCAACTCGCCAATCAAGTGCCTTATGAATTATGTACAGACTACCCTTAGTCCACCCCTCTACCCCCCGAGGGGGTAAGGGAATACGGTCGCTTTGTTTTTCGCTACACACTAAAAATATTTTATATGGATGAGGAAATAGGTGAACGGTTTTTGGGTCATGGGGCGATGGCATTTTATTTTCTTCAAGCTTTTATTAAAATTTTGCTACATGCCCGTCTTCAGTAGTGAATTTCTCATATCTTGGTGGAAGTGTAGTAAAATATATCTTTTAGATTTATATTTTCTTTAATTTTATTGCATCCATCGTAAAATAGAGCAAGATAGCTCATCACCAGATAGGATCACAAAACTTTAAAGTATTTCGTTAGCGTCCGGGTATTATTTTAAAATTATCCGTTATTTTTATTTTTACTTCAGTTTGTAAATTTCACATTCATCATATTTTTGGCTAAGTGCATAAAAAGTTGTCGTCTGCACTGGCTATCGCTGATCACTTAAAGGTTAAACTCAACTGCAACCAGATTCTTCATGATTAGCGTGACCAACGTGAAAAAATTTGCTCTTTTAGAGAGCCAGTTACCGTCTCACTTTCGGTATCCTAAGAGATACGATCTTCTACAGTTTAATTCAGTGTCAGGCTTAGTAAGGAAACTCACTACCAGTAGACATTTTCTTGTTAGCAGGGCCAGTAGTTCTCAAATTCGATTTGAGGAACGAAAGGCATGCTTATCGACCGGTGGCACTTCTTTAAATCTAACGTTTACAACAGCTACGTAAACACTACACGCTGCACTACGCTGGTGCTACGAGCGGCGTAGCTAAAAGCGTAGACACGGCGATGCGAGTCCGAATGTTTATTGATGATTGACTTTTATATTTTTTTATAGACTCACGCCTGTATCCCCGAAGTGGTAGGCAGAGGTGTAACATTAGTAGCATTACACCCATATTTCGCCATGAATTTTTAGGTCTCACGTAATAGGGGGCGAGCCTATTGCCGTTACCGAGCACATCACCGGACTCCTTTTATATTTTATTTAAATATAATCACCAGTAGATAAAATTCAATCGTAACAACAACAAATTTTATATTCCTTACATTAAACTAACGCAGACTCAGCGGTATTTAACGCCTCTCACGGCCGACTAATGAAAGGACTCACTGTACATCATATGAGTGAGTATTAATACTTAGGAGTGTATATAGTGGTGGCATTCTGTGGGTATAATGATTTTACTGCATTTGTGGCGTCTGCAGATTGGGTGGTCCCAGGTACGATTCTCGCGTCGGGCCCAAGTGTTACTGAATTTTTCCGAATTCACAGTAGCAGTACGGAGTCTGCCAATGTTCCCGGCAACGGCAATAGCCTTGCTCCTATTACGTGGGACCAAATAACCTGGCGAAATGTGGATGTAATAATATTACACCTCTGCTTACCGCTTCGTGGATACAAGCGTGACTATGCAAAAAAATAATCATCATCGCTAATGTGTTAGAAGAACTACCCTCTGTAAAGAGCGTAGTTCTTCTAACACATTAGCAGTATCTATCTTATTTTACTCCATCGAATCATGTTTAAAGTAATAACTAACCTCTTGATAAACCTTAGTGAGTTTCATGACATTTATCGACAAAATCCGTTGGATCGGTTATTCTTTGTATTATGTATAAAGTAGTAAATTATCGCGAAGCGTGTGTGACCACGGCTCGTCGCATTAAACAAATAGACGTCTCCCTACGCCCCGCTGCATCATTTGATATCAAATCTTACCCCTACTATTGGTTTTTGAAATTTCGATAGCGTAAAATAATTTCAAGTTATTAGTAGGCCTCCTAATTGCGTAAAAATCATGTATATAAGGATGACTGAATCATCCCCTGATAGTTACTGATATAACCCATGCCAAATGGTCGTGGCATACAGAATCCATTGCACCCATTACATACAAAAAATGTGCGTCTGAGGGCCGTTAGGTAAATATTAGTATGGCGATGTCTTTTTGAAGATTGAACGAGAATGTTTTATGGTTTGTTAAGGTTGAGAACGGACTCCGGTCACGACAACTGGCTGGGTGTCATACAGTGAAGTAAAGGCGGTTGCACCGTAGCAATATGACACGCAAATTTCCGAGAATTACTTTGATTTGTATAGTCATCAATAGCTTTTAAAATAATTAAGTGAATCGGTGAGCATTCAAGTACCTAGATCGTACCAATTTTTTTATGCGGTCTCGTATCTGGTCTTTTTCACATTCTGTTCTGAACCAAAAACAGAGACAATATACATTATAGATGCCTCGACAAACCAAATCTCATAAACCTTAAACATTGCTCACTTAAAAAAAATTGCAACAAATTCGACTTAGCAACAAGCAATGAAAGTATAACAGCCAAAGTGCATGGAAGCCTTCTCGATAAAACTGACGACGACAATCCAACTCGATCACAACTCACTTTTTCCCATGGTAGGAGCCACCTCCTTCCAAGGGGGCAGTCCCTGCAGGGTGGTCTTCCAACTGGCAATGTCCCAATATCTTCATGCTGGATTGGAGTGTTGAGATGAGACTTCTACTCAGATGCCCGAAATTAAGATATACTATACACACGGTGTTGATATGCTTACATTTGGTTGATATTGACAGATGCATTAGAAACGTTAGTAGTGTGGAAACATATTAGAGAAGGAACCATTTTTCTTTCATTCTTGAACCGATGTTTCCTGTCTGTCTCTGTCTTTTTATTTTATTGGCTCAATACCACGATCGTGGAATAAAATAAAATTGTGTGGTGAAATTTGGATCTCCCGTGCGGCATCTGGTACATTATTAATAAATAGTAAATAATTATATATGTGGGTATGTAAAACAATTTTAAATCAGTTTGTAGAAGCTTGCAACTCGAATTATATTGTTACACGGCTGACGTCACTTATTGATTGATTTATTCATTATTGTACACCTTACAAAATGTTACAATATAGAACAAAAGATATACAAAACACAAACGTAATGTACAAATGGCGGCCTTATCGCTAAAAGCAATCTCTGCCAGGCAACCTTAGGATGGACAGATGGTAAATAAGTCTAGTACGATAAATGAGTAAGAGTAATAAAACTACTCCTTAAAGACAACCAGAATAGTATACAAGTAGTTCATAGACATACACAAACATATACAATATGTTGATCTGCATTTGCAAAATATTTTATTAATACAACATAGACAGTATACTTCATAACCAAAATTATTTCAAACAGTGTGAGATGATATAAGATCCTATTTTCATTAAATCTTAGACTAATGATTGGTCTCGCTCTGCTCTACTAGACGGAGCCCTCATACTTATAAAATGAGGCAGAAAATACCATGCCAGCTGGCATGGTTTGAGGCTGTCACACTGACAGCCGTGTGTTAGGTGCATATATCCACCAAATTAATTACGCAAATAATTCGCTGTACAATGCCAAGTTGCGTTTTTATCCCGTGTAAAAATAAGTCAACAAGCAATAAGAAGGGCTCTGGGATCACATGCCATCTGCAAGATAACAATAAATTTGAAATTTCACCCTAAAATTACATTAAACCAAAATGTTCATTCAGTGTTGCTGCGCGTAGAAGAACAATTTCCTCGTAGTTGAGATTTTTATAATATAATTGTCTTAGACAAATGATTGGTATCGCTTCGCTATACTAGACTCCGCGGTGCCTAAGAAAAATAGGTCCGTAAATGAGGCAACTCATTATGACAGTGTGTGTCAAACAAAAGCATCAAGACGCATGCGTGAAGAATTGTGTTGTCAGCTTCTCAACAGTTACCCGAGTAAATGGGAAAATATTTTATCCTGTGGTCTAGTGGATAAGTTATTGGTCTCAAAATCAGTTAAGAAAATTCTTAAAAATTACAATTCATTAAGAGCATCAATATATTTGTGTATAGGTTACGCGTACCGCGTAAGTTCCTTTATGAGAAAAATTGTTGGTATATTATCCAATGATTGGGCCTCATTTTATTATGACGGTTTGTTTTATGCAGGTACTTATAGTATTTTGCAAATTATTATTAGAAATAACCAAAGAGGAAATAAGGTGTTTCCAAAACAGTGCTTTTCATTTCCATGCTATTAGTCCATATAAATTTAGTTACACATTATTAATTTAACATGAATAGTCGTGAAAACTACTTTAAATAAAACAATAATCTTACACACTTATTTACACATGTGATTAGGTAAACCATGTTTCTTGGGAAAGATGTTCAGTTTCTATAGTATTTTCGCTGTATAATGATATGCATGATACTTCATGACTGACAATTATAGTTATGTAACCTAAGAAAATTTAATCGATTATTTATAAATATCGAATTAATTGGCAAACGACATGGAATCGTACGTAGTTACCGATTTTACATCTTCGAAATAAAATTCATTTAAATGTGTTTTGGCAAATATATTCACAAATAAAACGCAGTAATTTTAAAATATATTTTTTTATTATTAGTCACTGAGTGACAGTGACAGTGACGATCTAAAACCTCATATCTGAATCTGCTCCAACAGAGATAATTATTTGCTGATCTCAAATTCGGTCGAGGTGGACATATTATTTATCCCAGTCTGTAAATAGTGTCGGGTTTCGAAACGAGTCGCCCGAACTTGAGGGTATTGGTGGTGTAGGGTGCTTAAGGAAGTTAGTCTTAATCCCCTTAAAGTAATTTTGGCTGCCGGAGTTGCGTCTAAATATTTTTAAACAATTTCCAACAATTCTTCATTCAAATATGCAAAACGGAACGTAATTTTAGGTTTTATGTGAAAGTAACTAAATAGGTGTGTTCGGTTCTCTTTTGACCCTTAACCACAGTCAACCTCACTTTATTAAACTAGTGGAATCAATAAAAGCGATATTTAGGTTTTATGTGAAAAAATGTGATACGATACGCAACCGCCATCTTGTGTGAATGATAGTGACAGGTAACGTAAAATTTGTGCGACATTGCCCTCATTGCTTTCGAGTACTCAGGGTTCTTTAATAAGTAAATAAATAGGTTATAGTAGGTTCTCTTTTGACCCTTAATCCGATAATAGGAGCCCTACGAAGCAGGGCTCCGTCAACATTAGTTTATTAAACTAGTGTAAATAATGTGGAAGTTGGCAGTGCCATATACACCGATGTATGGAGATTTTTTTCAGAGGAAACCAAGTAGCTATTTCCGGCAAGTGAAAATGGTGAGGGGGGTTGCGATACCTACCCCCCTCCCCTTCCAATCACTCACAACCCCTAAAAACGGCGACGTATTTCGAAACCTTTACCATATTGTCGATTGTGTTATTTCTATGACTGATTAATTTTATCAATGTAGGGATTTCGTATTGCCAACACATTGGAACTATCTATGTCAGTTATTGAAGCTTTACGCTCACGTTTCTTCGGAGTGGACAGCTTCTTGTCTTCAAAACTAGTTTCTCCAAATTTTTCATTGGATATTCGAGAAATTGAAGCCTTGCCGATGTCCAGAGCAGAGCTGCCGCAACTCTGTAATCAACACTGTCGATCGGTATTACCGGGCCCCCGTTTGCACGTTCTTGTTCAAAGAAGGTCCTCAAACGAAGCACTAACTCACGGCTTTGAGAGTTTTAAACTATCTTTTTTGTTATTTTTGGCATTATACCTACCAAATAAAACACAACAAAAAATAACACGCCAAACAGGCAGAATCACAAACCGCATACAAGGCGCTCGTACTGACGTATTCGATCACAATATGGCAGCTCCTATTCATCGATTTCATGCCGATTCAATGGTGTCAATCTCTACTGACAGAGGGTTCGTTTCATGCATCTGACATTTTGAGGATTATATTTTATTATATTTAAATATTTTATTTACAGTTAATAATAATTGCAAAAATAGAGAGAGACATACTAGTATCAATTTACTTTGTAATTTTTAATAGATATATTTTTTTAATACTTGTTTTCTTTTGCCAATTTATTTTCATAAGTTGAAAGTAGTATGCGTGATACGTAAAATGAGAACCTTCATGCATATCATCATACAGCGAAAATACTATAACAACTAACTGTATAAACATAAAATAATATTGAAAAAGGTAAAATATATAATAAATAGGTTAGATAAAAGAAATAGTTAAATATAAGGAAATACAATAACTATAGATTCACATAATAAAAATCTCAACTGTGGGGAAGTTGATACTTGTACTAGCAGCAACACTGAATGGCGTTTTCGGTTTTTTGTAATTTTATGTTGATATTTCATAATTATTCTTATTTTACAGATAGTATGTTACACCAGAGTCTTTCTTATTTCTTGCTGAGTTATTTTTACTCAGGATAAAAGCGCAACTTGGCATTGTACAGCGAATTATTTCCGTAATTAATTTGGTGGATAGGTATAAGGCTGTCAGTGTGACAGGCTCAACCATGCCAGCTGGCATGGTTTTTTCTGCCTCATTCTACAAGTATGAGGGCTCCGTCTAGTAGAGCAGAGCGAGACCAATCATTAGTCTATGATAATTGTATTATTATTGTATTTTATAATATAATATATTGCATTTATCTAACCTTATTATTTATTTAACATATTTGTGTATTGTTTAATGTTTACATTAGTAATTTATATACATAAAGTGTTGAAGTAAATATTATATAAGGCAGTCATCTTGAACAAATGTGAACTCATATTGATTTACAAAGAAACAGTAGTCATAGGTCGCGCATGCGTTTGGACTTAATTTTAAGCAATAAAGATAAGATAAGATTCCTTAAAAAGTAATTTAATATCTTTAAACACAATTTGGTACCTAGAACAATTTTATTTATTATTAGTAATAAATCTAAAAAAGTTAAAGTATCTTCTCGTGGTTACAGAATAAATATATTTTGGGCCTCACATACAGCTACTCATTACACGTAGATGCTTTTATAATAATTAGGTATATACGTATCGCAGTCATTCACCATCATCATCGTCCTAACGTTATCCCAGTTGCATCCAGGACCTTGCGACTTGGAGCCTGAGGTCCGCTTACATACTAGTCCAACCACGTATGACAGAATATCTGCTTTCCCACAGAGCGTCTGACTCCGTAACCCAAAGGGCTATCCCTTTGGGTTACGGAGTCAGACGATATTCCATGGATTTAGACCAGTATCAGTTCATTTGAGGAGACTGACTCCCCGTAAAGAATTTCAAAGATCTTAATGAAAACGGGGACTGGCGGTTTAACATGCTCTCCGAGGCACGGGGCAAGTGATCATTAGCAATTTAATAAGCACATAACTTCGAAAAGTCATTGGTGCGCGTGGATTCGAATCCGATACCCACTGCATGGCAGACCGTTGGTATCGCCACTAGGCTATAGGTACTTATGAGTATTGCAGTCATTATTACCATCGTAATAAGTTTGCTTGCTACAGATTGCCTGCTGATCCTGTTATTTGTGACCGTTGGACTGCTATAGTACGACTCAGTCGAGAACGAAGTTGGAAACCAGGAAAACAAAGTGTTTTATGTTCCGCTCATTTTAATGAGAGCGATTTGTACTTTACAGAAAATGGTTTGAAAAGAGTGCGCAAGAGAGCTGTACCACATAACGCATTGTTTCCTTCATCAACACTACCGGAGAACATTGCGTTAACTGCAGTACCAACGCATACGCATAAGCGCCAGTTGACAATTCTTACCGCAGTGTTGTAACTGCAGAACCTAGTATATCAGTTTCAGTTGTCGAAGGAACCATTTTAACTACTGGTTATGAAACTCCGCCACTAGGTGAATTTGCCAACATTGCTTCTTTGGTGTATCTTCTCAGATTAGCGGGTAGGTGGTACTTACAGAACTTTCTGGATCGTTGTATTGGAGTGAAACACACGGCTACCCACTAATGTTTTTTTTATTTAGGTACACCACGCTGGAAGGAGCACGACAGCAGTACAATTGTATTATTATAATTTGATTGCGAATGTATACACGACACAGAATTATATACTAATAGTCGCGGAGCCGAGTACATGCGATATAATTTCAATTGCAACCGATGACGACGGGTTGTGTCTCGCGTCGGAAGTTCTCTTAAGACTGGTTTATAATCCTATGCGCACGGGCGGGCCGGGCGCTGTTCGGAATCGTTCGGTTGTACTCGGCTTCTCGGGACTCCGATACCGTATCTAATATCACATCATGTGTGTTTGTCAGGTTGTGTGTTGACATAAAATTTATGTAAGTATAGAATAAAATTATATAAAACTAAAAACTTTCGAACGAGGTTAAATTAATTTTAAATTAGGGTTCCGTATTACAAACTATTTTTATTTTTACAAAGATAT
This sequence comes from Euclidia mi, assembly GCA_944739405.2. NCBI lineage: Eukaryota > Metazoa > Arthropoda > Insecta > Lepidoptera > Erebidae > Euclidia > Euclidia mi. The sequence goes on from OX123207.2 coordinate 15,868,820, forward strand.
TATATATAATTAAAAATGTTGACGAAGTTAAATGATTGTAAATTTTAATAAGTTAAATGATATAAGTATAATAAAAATCAGTTCCACTACATCATCCCCCCCCCAGAGACCATCCTATGGGCGATAATAATCAGGAAACCTGATCTTGCGCCCCGACCTTGTTTTTCTGATGACATGGTCTTCAGTGTTGGGGTGATCATCTGGTATGCATGTTGGTGAGTTTATGTGTGGTGAGTTTGAATAATTTGGGCCTGTTTTGTGTTGTATGCATGGTCTGTGTGATAGTTGAGGTGTTTCTGAGGAGTGTTGTGTGCTTTGTGTGAGGGTGTTTGGGTCACGCAGTATGTAGGCTGGTTTCAATCGGTCTATCGATACTGTCACCTTATTACCCTTGTAAAGGATCTTGAACACCTTTTCACCTCGCTCCAAAACTTCGTGTGGACCAGAATATGGTGGCCTGAGGGACCCCGTAGTGCCGTCATCTCTGAGAAAGACATGAGACGAAGTGGCCAGTTCCTTAAAAATAAACGATGGCCGTTTACTGCTACGCTGATTGGTAGGTAACGGCTGGAGGTCCTTTACGAACCTGCGTAGCCGCGACACGTAATCAGATACATCTGGAATGTGATCTTCAGCAGGCTCGAAAATGTCGCCTGGAAGTCGAAGAGGCTCCCCATACAGCAGCTCTGCTGACGATGCGTTGAGGTCCTCCTTGATGGCACTACGGATGCCCAATAATACGAGTGGTAATGTATCCACCCAAGAAGTGCTGTTATGGCACACGATCGCTGCTTTCAGCTGTCTGTGGAACCTCTCAACTAACCCATTGCACTGTGGGTGGTAAGCAGTGGTCCTGCGGTGCTGGAAGCCGATTAGCTGAGACAGGCTTTTAAATAAGGTGGACTCAAATTGTCTCCCTCGGTCGGTTATAATGTCCATTGGACAACCGAAGCGTGAGATCCAACCGGTGAGTAATGCCTTAGCAGTGGTCTCAGCTGTTATGTCGGATAACGGTATTACCTCTGGCCATCGCGTGAAGCGATCCACGGCTGTGAGGCAATACCGGTAACCTTGACAAACAGGCAGCGGTCCAATTAGGTCTATGTGGACAAAAGAAAATCTAGCCTTTGGCAATTTAAATGAGCTCAAGGGAGCAGAAACATGCTTGGTGACTTTGGAGCGCTGACATTCGAGACAATTGCGCACCCACTCACGACAGTCACGTTTCACGCCTGGCCATACGTACCGCTCCGACACCAGTGTAGCAGTTGCATTTGCGCCAGGATGGCTCAACGAGTGCAAACTGCTGATAATTTGGTGCCTTAGCTGTGCTGGAACAAACGGACGCAGCTTGCCATCCCTCTCATCGCAACATAATTTCCCTTCGAGACCGGGTAGTGTTACCCACTTGAGCTGCAGAGATGTACTGCCACTCAAGAGAGTCTTCATTTCGCAGTCCGCCTGCTGAGCCTCGGATAACATCTTCAGGTCGACCGGTTGCCCCACTGCCTCGATACGGGACAGAGTATCGGCTACGATATTGTCCTTACCTGAGATGTGCCTAATATCAGTGGTGAACTGCGAAATGAAGTCCAAATGCCGAAACTGCCTTGGGGAACAATTGCTCTTATGAGAGTTGAAGGCGAATGTTATGGGCTTATGATCTGTGTAGATCGTAAATGCTCGAGCCTCCAACATGTGGCGGAAATGCTTTACGCTCTCATAAATCGCGAGGAGTTCTCGATCGTAAGGAGAGTACTTCTGTTGGGAAGGACTCAACTTACGCGAAAAGAACGCAAGTGGCTCCCAAGAAGTCTCCCTCAGCTGCTGGAGGACGGCCCCAATGGCCTTATCGGAGGCATCTGTAACCAAGGCCAGCTTTGCATCGCAAACGGGGTGCGCCAGCAAAGCTGCCTTGCACAAGCTGTCCTTGCAGGCCTTAAAGGCTTCCAGTTCTTCGGCCGCTAGGGCGACGGGGTGGGAGCCCTTCACGGAGCCTGTGAGGAGAGCGTTAAGTTTGGCCTGATGAACGGCCGCACCTGGGATGAACCGACGATAAAAAATTATCATCCCGAGGAATCGACGCAGTTCTTTGACGGTTTTCGGGGTGGGGAAGCTGCGAATGGCTTCAACCTTGGCTGGTAGCGGCTTGGTACCCTGAGCTGAAATGCTGTACCCAAGAAAAGCTACCTCGGAGACGCCGAAGACACACTTACCTGCGTTGATGACCATGCCATATTCTTGCAGCCTGGTAAACAGCTGGTGCAGGTGCTGCTGATGGGTCTTCTCATCTGGCGAAAAGACCAAGAAGTCGTCTATATACCCATAAACAAAGTCCAATCCGCGAAGCATTTCGTCCACAAACCGTTGAAATGTTTGACCTGCATTTCGAAGCCCAAAGGTCATGTATGGGAATTCGAATAGGCCAAACGGTGTGGTGATGGCCGTCTTCGGAATATCGTCCGGATGGACGGGCACTTGATTGTAACTTTTCACCAGGTCTATTGTAGAAAAGACTCTGCATCCGGCAAGACTGTGAGCAAAATCGTGAATGTGCCTAATCGGGTACATATCCGGCACGGTGCGGGCGTTCAGCATACGGTAGTCTCCACATGGACGCCAACTGTTGTCCTTCTTTGGCGCGAGGTGAAGAGGCGAAGACCATGGAGACTCTGATGGTCGACAAGTACCAATCTGCAACATTGCCTCGAATTCAGCCTTTGCGATTTTTAATTTGTCCGGCGCTAACCTACGTGGTGTTGCCGATACTGGTGGCCCAGGTGTAGTGCGGATGTGGTGTACGGTGTTGTGTTTGGGTGTACGATGTATACCAGATGGCTTAATAATATCAGGATATTTTGATAAAATGCTATGGTACACTGAGTCACCTAAAGCAACCTTCACTGAAGAAATGTCACTAGATAATGCAGGCAAACCCGCGGCAAATAGTGTAGTGCTGGCGTCAATGAGGCGTTTACCACGGATGTCTACAATTAAATTATATTTAAATAAAAAATCAACGCCTATAATCGCCCTAGTGACGTCCGCAACTATAAATTGCCAAGCAAAGTCACGGCGCAAGCCCAAGTTTAGAACTAAATGCATAAAACCGTATGTGTGAATTGTCGAACCGTTAGCTGCGCGAAGTTCGAGGTTTGATCTCGGGCGTGATCCGTTTATAGCAGAACGCGGAAAGACACAAAGATCACTGCCAGTATAGATAAGAAACGGAATTTTTAAATTTTTGTCGGTTATTATTAAGCGACCCGCGCCTGGACAGTCGCCGGCCGCCATTATCGACTGCCCGCGGCATTTCCCGAATAATCACACGGTTTTATGCACTTACTTGCCCTGCTGCCGAATGTATGATGATACCAACATACGGGGAACTTCCGGTAATCGGAAGCCGACCTTGACCTTGGACGGGATCTGGAACGGCGACGTCCAGTATGCTGTTGCCGTCGGGAATTCTCGCGGGGGTGTCCACTGTGTGACGAACGCGCTTGCTCGTCGACCTTCAGTGCCAGTCGCTCCACCATCCTCTTCAGCTCGGCGATCTCGCTGGTGACGCTGACGTTGTTGTGGCTCGCAGATGTCGCCGCCACGGTGCAAGGCGTGACGATGTCGTGCACGCGGTCTGCCAGGTCGCTCAATTGTTCCACCGATAGCGTAGGCTGTGAGGCTATCAGGGTTTGGATGTTGTTTGGTAGACGCTGGCACCAAATCGTCTTCACGAAGTCATCTGGTACTGCTGGACCAGCGAGGTCCTGTAGATGACGCAGAAATTCGGATGGCTTGCGGTCGCCCAGCTCCTCGTGGGTCAGCAGCTGCTTGACCTTCTTCTCATGGGAAGCTGAGAGCCTACGAATCAGCTCCATCTTGATCTTCGTGTACCGGTGACGTTCAGGAGGGTGCACGATCAAGTCTTTCACCGCCTTTGCATGCACTAGGTCGAGGTTGGTGATGACTTGCGAAAATTTTGCAGAGTCATCTTCGATGCCGTACGTTTCGAACTGGCCTTCCAGTAACGCGAACCAGATCTCCGGTTCCTCGGGGGAGAATGGTGGTACCTTCACCCTGTACCGCCGTGGCTCTGCGGGTCCAACGTCTTCGACCTTCACTGGAGATGGGCGTGTCTTTTTCATGGTTCTTCTCGTGACGTTCGATTGAGAAGTGGCGGTGTGCGTGGATTCGCTACTGCTGTCGCTCATCGTGCTCTTCGGTGGTCACCAATTTGGTGTATCTTCTCAGATTAGCGGGTAGGTGGTACTTACAGAACTTTCTGGATCGTTGTATTGGAGTGAAACACACGGCTACCCACTAATATTTTTTTTATTTAGGTACACCACGCTGGAAGGAGCACGACAGCAGTACAATTGTATTATTATAATTTGATTGCGAATGTATACACGACACAGAATTATATACTAATAGTCGCGGAGCCGAGTACATGCGATATAATTTCAATTGCAACCGATGACGACGGGTTGTGTCTCGCGTCGGAAGTTCTCTTAAGACTGGTTTATAATCCTATGCGCACGGGCGGGCCGGGCGCTGTTCGGAATCGTTCGGTTGTACTCGGCTTCTCGGGACTCCGATACCGTATCTAATATCACATCATGTGTGTTTGTCAGGTTGTGTGTTGACATAAAATTTATGTAAGTATAGAATAAAATTATATAAAACTAAAAACTTTCGAACGAGGTTAAATTAATTTTAAATTAGGGTTCCGTATTACAAACTATTTTTATTTTTACAAAGATATTATATATAATTAAAAATGTTGACGAAGTTAAATGATTGTAAATTTTAATAAGTTAAATGATATAAGTATAATAAAAATCAGTTCACTACACTTCTATTGTCGATACGCCGAGACGGATAAAGCTTAAAAAGAACTTCACAAAAAAAGTATTTTACAGTTGAAACATGAGAGAATGATTAAAACCTTGCGTCAAAAGACTCGTCGATTGAAAAATGTTAATAGTAACAACTGTCAAGGGTCTTTATGACAGCTGGTATAACGTGCTCCCCGAGACACGAAGCAAGCAATAGTGCGTAGTAAGTTGTTAATAACTTACTACGCACATATTTTTGAAAAGACAATAGTGCACGCGGGCACGCCGTAGATTCTAACTAATGTTTTTTCAGAACTAATGTTTTAGTAATTTTGTGTATTCATATACAGTCACTTCTGTAACATATATTTCCACCATATAGTTATGAACATGGTCGCGAGTTGCCTACATTATAAGACGTAAGTGGATGCTCCTGTTACACAATATTCACACTGGAAGGCTACTACAGCAGTTAAATTGGTAACTGCATTAATTATTTAAGTATTATGTATGTTCCTAATTACTATTTACAAGTAATTAATTACAATGTGAAACAGTTGCAGCTCCTTACAAAAACAAAATATGTAACATAACACTGGCGATTAAAAAGAGTGGCCACGAGTTTTATTGCCCGTTCTTTCTCGTGGTTCTACCTATTGCTTTGCGAATGGGCAGTAAATGTAAATGTAGAAGCATTAAGTAATGTACATTAAAATTTGACGTTCATAAGCGTCACTTTGTGACCTAGATGAATAAATGATTTTTGACTTTTTGACTTTTTGACTTTGATTCAAACTCGAAACCGTCTACATGGCAGTCTGTTAATATTGTCTATCGTTACTTGTGTAAAATTTAAAAGGTCAAATTGGTATACGTACTAAATAATGTGTTACTAACAATTGACGGCTAGAATGGAAATAGAATGTACTATTTTCTAAATAACTTATTACCTATAAGATTATTTTGAATACGTAATAATTTGTAAATATCATATGTAACAACCTATTTGGATACAACCAAATCATTGGATAATATACCCACCATTTTTTCGTTGATGAAACCTGCGCCTAACCCATACACGAATAATTCATGCTTTGAAATAATTGTAAATTTTTTACCTACATTTATAACCAGTTACTTATCCAATAGACCACAGTATAAAATATTTTCCTATTAACTCGGGTAACTGTTGAGAAGCTGACAACACAATTCTTCACGCATGCGTCTTGATGCTTTTGATTGACACACACTGTCATAATGAGTTGCCTCACTTATGGACATATTTTTCTTAGGCAGTGCGGTGTCTAGTATAGCGAAGCGATACCAATCATTAGTCTATGCATTAAATGTTACTTAGATAGTAAATCAGAATAAACTGTTGAATTGTGCAAGATAAGAATCTATTGCGCAGTCATTGTAGGTAAGTGTGCTTGTGTGTGCTAGGCACCTGCAATGACGATCAGCTGTGCGGCGGCGACGATCAATACACCGAGTATTTTTTTAAATCTTTATTTTATAAGAAAGGGGGTTTTTATTCATGCGAATAAGTAAACCCCATCGTAATATATTCTACACAATACATTTATAGATAAAACCAGGCTTAAACTAAATATACAATTATCTTATCTAATAAGTAATTATTAAAATGTATCAATATATGTATGTGGGTTAATAGACTACATAGTTTCTTTGCCACATCAGATGTAGGATTAGCCAAAATCGTAAGAATGAGTCCAACATCCATTACATTCAACTGAAACTCTTTTATAAAAGAATCTTGTGCATTTTTGTTCGTGACACATTCCATCAGCAAATGTTGTACATTCTCAGGCTTATTACAATACACCGAGTTAATTTTCAAAGTGTATGATTACGAAATATTTTTTTACTTTTATTGACATATTTTTGAATTATTTGTATTCAGTTATAGTAGTATCGTCGTATCGTATCGTCCAGGGTGACTGGAACGCCAAGGTGGGGCACACTATGAATGACGACCACATCCGACACATAATTGGTAAGTATGGACTGGGAGTCCGAAATGAAAGGGGAGAAAGGTTTATTGATTTCTGTGTTAGTCACAACCTAATGATTACAAACACCTGTTTTAAACACCACAAGCGCAGACTATATACATGGATATCACCGGGTGACCGCTATCGTAACCAGATTGATTACATCACAGTAGCCAGCCGATGTAAATCGTCTGTGACGAACGCGAGAACTTTCCCAGGTGCAGACTGTGACAGCGACCACCAATTATTAGTTGTAGATCTGCGGTTGAGGCTCAAGTCATTTCGCCAAAAATCTAGGCGAATTACTAGATTAACCGCACCCGAATACGATGACTTCCAGAAACAATTAGACCATAAACTAGAAGACCACCCGACAGTTTCGGACCCAGACGCACAATGGCTATACTTAAAATCTAAAATCAACGAAGTGCTTATCTCCATGGCTAAAAACACTCATACGAGGAAAGATACTCTCTCTCTCTCTGGTGTAAATCAAGGTAGTGTTTTGGGTCCAACTTTCTTTTTGATTACGATCAATGACCTGCCGAATGTCGTTAGTGCGGCACACTGTCTCTTGTTTGCTGACGATTTGAAGCTGTTCTTAGGGATAGATTGTCCAGACGACTGTGAGGCACTTCAGCGGGACATTAACAGTGTTGTAGCTTGGGCAGCCCGCAACCACTTAGAGTTGAATGCATCTAAATGCAAAGCAATTACATTTACTCGTTCACGCTCTCCATATATCCATCCTTATGAAATAAGTAGTGTCCCGCTGCAACGTGTCACTCAAATACGTGATTTGGGCTTGACCTTGGACATGAGCCTAACTTTTAATGCACATATCACAACAATATGCAAAAAGAGCTTCAAATCACTATGTAGGTTTTGTGATTCGACAATCAATACCGTTTCGGAGTGGGGGTGCTATAATTGCGTTGTACTTTTCAATTGTAAGAAGTATTTTAGAGTATAACTCCGTAATCTGGGATCCACACGAAGGCAAGTATCATATGATGATTGAGCGTGTACAGCGGAAATTCTGTCGATTTCTGTATAAAAAGCTTTATGGCTATTATCCGTCTCTGTTCGTGTCAGCCATGGTGTGTCTTGACACGCTGGCATTACGACGTAAGTGTGCCCTTATGTTGCACTATTACTTGCTACTCAATAATAAAATCGACGATGCGACCACACTGTCGCGATGTTCGTTATCGGCGCCGAACCACTACACCCGGTTACGCTCGCGCCACTTTCTTGCCGCACCACAAGTGCGAACTAATACGGCGCAATACGCACCCACGTGTCATGCAGTTGCACTGCTAAACGCTCAGATTGCTCAGTATCCGGATGTAGACATATTCTTTACACAGCTAAATACATTTATTAAAAATGCTATACACTTTTTGTCAAATAATGACATCATTTAAAATAATTGGACTTGCTTGACTTTTTGTAACTATGTACCTAGTATGTATTTTTGTACTATAATGGCTCACTACACGCATTGGGCAACTGTTAGTGTAGTGGGCAGTTGTAATAAATAAATAAATAAATTGGATATCTGACGAAGTCTGGACAAACATAAAATGAAGGAAGGAACTTAAGAGTAGCCGAAAGCCTAACTTCGGGAAAGAGTACACACGCTTGACCAAAATTATTCGCAACCTAAGCAGGAGAGATAAGAACAAAAATCTCCAGGACATCTGTGTAGTAATCGAAACACACGCCCATAAGTACCAATCTGCCGACTTATTCAAAAAGATCCGACAAATTACGAATATGTTCAAACCGCTCTCTTGGGTTATCGATGACAAAGATGGACGCCCAATACACGACCTTTGTCAAGTCACAGAAAGATGGACGGAGTACTGCGAGGAGCTCTATCAGGATCGGCAGAGTTCATCATCTACACAACACCTCGAAGTGGCAGGCGCTCTAGAACCCGATATACTCCGCTCTGAAATTGAGGACTCGATTCGAAAGTTAAAAATGAACAAAGCCCCTGGATCAAAGGGAATCACAGCGGAAGCACTTAAAGCCTTGGGGCCTACGGGGGTTATCTGCTTACACAAGATCTGTAATGCATTATGGAAAACCGGACAATGGCGCTCTGACTGGGTACACTCCTCTATACTTCCACTTCCAAAAAGGTTCGGTACGTAATTGTAACAATTATCGCACGATATCCCTGATATCACATACCAGTAAAACGCTCTTACACATAATTAACGCAAGGCTAAGTACATACCTTGACTGGCAAATACCGCAAGAACAAGCGGGTTTTGTCAAGGGGAAAGGCACTCGCGAGCAAATCCTAAACCTGCGGCTCATAGTAGAGAAATGTTACGAGTTTAACAACCCAGTGTATAAGTGACTAGAGGATGCCAGCAGCTACGCCTGCAATTTTTTTTAATTTACCCGTTTTGGACGATCTCGCGGGAATTTTAGGAAATCCCTTCTTAGTGCACCTCTACGGTCCCCAAGGAATATACATGCCAAATTTCAGCTTCCTGCGCCCAATAATTTCGGCTGTAGCGTGTCTGTCAGTCAGTCAGTAACGCAAGGATTTTATATATTAAGATTTGTCGACTATCAGAAAGCTTTTGACTGCGTCAGGTGGGATAAACTATGGGAGGTATTATCTGAAGCTGGAGTTCCAAACCACCTCATAGCACTAATACATAGTCTTTAAGAGTCAGGATATGGAACTGTGACAATGGAGACGTCACATCCAAAAACTTTAAATTCCGGAAGGGCACACGACAAGGGTGCATTATCTCTCCCATACTTTTTAATATATATGGCGAGTACATAATGCGGCACACCCTTGTAGGTTAGGAAGGAGGCGTCAAAATACGAGGAGTTTCAATATCAAACCTCCGCTACGCAGATGACACCACCCTCATTGCTGTAACGTAAAAAGGGCCTTTAGGGTGTGTGCTGTTACGATATCCCTACTAGGGTGTGTCTAAATGAGAAGCGTGGTTAAAAGTTACAATAAAAATTGATTTAATTGCCAATAAATTTTAGACATCATTTAGCAAGCGTTACTTTAATGAAAAAAAATACTATTTAAGTGATATTAAGAAAAATTTACACAGGGTCGCGTAGTTCGGCGAGGGGTTGGGGTTTTTGTGGAGAATCCTGCTGCCGGTTCGTCCAGGAGAGGTGGTCAACTTATCTCGTCTGTAGCCGCCGCAAGAGGGCGAACGCAGCTAGCACCTCAGCTTTTATAGCAGCGGGAGGCCGGAGGCGTCGATGACATGAGTGGGAGGAGTGAACGCGACGTCACAGTGACGTCACACACTCCCCCCATTAGGCCAGAATTTTCCATCCGGGAAAATTCTGTGGCTGGTGGACGGCAGCAGCATTCCGGGACCCTGTAACAGATGAGTGGTAGTGGTGTCAGTAGGTTAAATACAAGGCAACCATTAACCCTGAAAGAGGAAAAAAACAAGTATAACCCTCGGCCATTCATACGTCACCAAGCATTGAACGTTCCTATAACCTGACATTCATCACATTCAAAAAGGCCTACACACTATCATACCCATGAACAAGCCAACATTCATTCAAGATGCGAGTCGCATTCATTATAATACACGACGCGCGAAGAGGTATTATACGTGAGTTTTATAGCAAATAGTCACCCAGTCTATGTTGGTAGGCACCACCTGACCACCCATATTCGATAAGTGAAATTAATTGAAAGAGTAGAAGTCGTAAACCAATATTACGATCTTACTATATTACGATACTAACAATCATACGATTAGTTGGCAGTATCACAAACAAATTGCTCATTAACAAGGTAGATGCAATATTTATTCATTTAAAATGGAATAACAATGAAGTTTTGAACCAGTGAACACGTGAGTCATCACTGCGCGCTTGGCGCCGGCCGCATTCCATTCTCGCGGACAAATAACTGGTTTCTGATTATGATACAAAATCGACAACGGCAAATACACAATTCGGAATAGGTTGCAATGTATAGTACATCACCGCAGGAGACAATCGATGACATAGTGTACACAACCATAGCCAAAAACACAAAAAAATATTCGCGGCAAGATGTAATGTATAGTACATCGTCGAAGGAGACTGTTGACGACATAGTACACACTAGCATAGTTAAAAAACACAAAAAAAAATAAACACAATCGAGAATCGAACCACAGACCGATCCGACAACAACCTTTCAGCCACTGAGCCATAAGGGAAAAAAAATATTTTATTATATTTCGATCAGTCATTACCAAAGCTATAAGTAACAAGATATATGGGTACATGATTTAGCTGTAATAGGAGTTAAAGATTTTTATATTATATGTAACGAAGTGTTAAGTTATTTTAGTGATTAATTCATTAGTGATGAGCATTAATCATTACATTCTTAAACTTTGTAGTGAGTTAATTTAAGATCTTTTATATGGAAATCACCAAGAAAAACATATCTGATGTTTATATAGTTATGTGAAAGTTGGATAGTTATCAGATAGTTGGATAATTAGTTAGATAAATAACAGATTCTTTGTAACAATATTACATTTAATAAACTATACATACATACATACATACATATCGTCACGCCTTTTAGCCCCGAAGGGGTAGGCAGAGGTGTATTTCTACACCCACTTTTCGCCAGATATACTTTAGTCCCACGTAATAAGGGGCGAGCCTATTGACGTACCGGGCACATTTCCAGACTCCGTGCTGCTACTGAGAATTTCGTGACAGAAAAACCCAATAACACTGCCCGACCCAGGAATCGAACCCGGGACCTCCCGATCCCACGCGCACATTTATGCCGCGAGACCAACGAGGCAGTCATTTAATATTTAATAAACTATATTACAATTTATAACTGAAACATTTATTCATTTTATGTTAGCATGTTTACATAAATCGTTAACACAACAATGCGTTATCTTGTGACTTGTGAGCTCCAACTCAAAAACAATAGCACTATTGTTGGCCTTCACAAATAATTATGTAGGTAATTATAACTTCGCATACCTATGCGTCTTACATTGTTGTAAATGACACTGTACCCAATCGTTTATAAACTTATTTATGCTGTAATAGAATAAGATTCAGTTATTTTATTCAGCTTTTAGGTTTAAAATAGTTGATTGTAAAATACGAAAGGGTATTCTTAAACTTGTACATCAATTAATTCGCTTTAGTTATTAAAGTATATAAATTATTGATTTATGTATAAGTACCCACATTAGATATTTAAGTATTGAAATTATTTATTAATTTGGGTGTAAGCAGCCACTTTAGTTATTTAATGAGGTATAAATATTATTTATTTGATTCATATGTAAATAGGCACTTATTTATTCCAGAAAAGAAGTTATTGATTCAATTTATGTGCAAATACCCACTTAGCTAAAGTTAGTTTCAATTCAATTAAGTTTGATAAATTCAGTTAGATATAATAACATTTGCGTTAACACAAGAACACAATATAACCACTACTTAAACTGGTCTAGTAAAACCAGATGCATAGCATTTAGTAAAAAGGAAACAAGTTACATATTGATAATTAAGTATTTATCCGGCTGTCAGCGGTTTAATTTTATAATTTATTTATCATTATATGTTCTATATATTTCAATAGAAACCAGACATTGAAAGAACAATCCTAGCGACACAAAACATTACAAAAAAAATATAATTCAATAATTGCGACGCAGGAATTTTATGATTGAGTTCACAATGAACAGTAAATGCATAAATAGATGCATTCTCAAATAACATACCGACAGGCAGCAACAAGAAGATAGAATCGAAGACCAAAAACAACGATTGTAGCATAATAAACACTTGACAAAACGAACAACTAATAATTCTACGATGATATTCGTATTTATATACCAAATAGACAATAATTACATTCGTTCATTATTGTTAGTGAGCAACCTGCATGTGACACGTGTACATTTTATTAATAAATGAACGCGGAATTCTAGCTAGATACCTAGTATATAATACGCTAGCATCTTAGGTACGTTCATTCTCAGCCAGTCCAACTATGTTAGGTACACGTGGTATAATAAAGATGCAACTTTCTTAGTAAGAAAGAAATGAATAGTTAATATTAAAAGATAATCACCGTAGTAGGCGGTAAAAGTATTAAATAATACCGACTATATAGAAAAATATCGCCGTACAAAATCACTAGCAGAAGGTTATAGTAGAAAATAGAAAGAAATGAAAAAGAGAAGGGTGTGAATTCGTTCCATAAGTCAGCCAAAGCAGATTATTAGCAATAATTACTAGTAGCACTTAATTACCTTAGTGGCATTTAAAAAGCTAATCGCGAAGCAATACGATCAAGGTGACCTTAGCACGTCGTTAGTGGACGTGAGGTCATAAATCGCAAAATACAAAGAATGCGATCGACGAATGTGACCTTAGCGCGTCTTTAGAGGACACGTGGCCGCAGTCGAACGATTATAACTCGTTACTTATGCGGTTGATACAATATAATTATCACACGCGGTAACAGAAATAGTTATAATATAGAAATGCTTACCAAGCGTAGTAAGACAAAATTTGTCTGTTGTGACCGGCGCAACACAAAACCGACCTTCCGTGCACAACAGAACAAAAAGAGAAAATGTCTATTGTGATCAGCACAACACCACCGACTTTCCGAGCACAATAGAACAAGCAAAAAGAAACAATAGGTAAATGCCACTAAAATAACACTGGTTTGGAACGATTTCACACATACACAAAAAATAAAATAAAGAAACACTCACCGGCAGAGGATTCTCAACAAAACCCTACCTATAATATTCCCGTGGGCGCCACTGTAACGTAAAAAGGGCCTTTAGGGTGTGTGCTGTTACGATATCCCTACTAGGGTGTGTCTAAATGAGAAGCGTAGTTAAAAGTTACAATAAAAATTGATTTAATTGCCAATAAATTTTAGACATCATTTAGCAAGCGTTACTTTAATGAAAAAAATTACTATTTAAGTGATATTAAGAAAAATTTACACAGGGTCGCGTAGTTCGGCGAGGGGTTGGGGTTTTTGTGGAGAATCCTGCTGCCGGTTCGTCCAGGAGAGGTGGTCAACTTATCTCGTCTGTAGCCGCCGCAAGAGGGCGAACGCAGCTAGCACCTCAGCTTTTATAGCAGCGGGAGGCCGGAGGCGTCGATGACATGAGTGGGAGGAGTGAACGCGACGTCACAGTGACGTCACATTGCATCTACCGAAGTCGAAATGGCCGAACTTCTGGAACGGCTCCAAACGACCAGTCTTAAAATGGGACTTAAAATTAACAAACAAAAGACCAAGCTAATGATAGTCGACCGTTTTGCTGCTACACAACGTACCAATCTTCTCTAGGAGTTTGAAACCGTGGAACAATTCCAGTACCTTGGCTCAGTAATCACGAACAAAGGCACCTGCGAACCAGAGATTCGTAGACGAATTAGAATGGCCAAAACAGCGATGACCCAACTTGAGAAAATATGGAAAAATAGAAACATCTCAAACCGGACTAAAATGTACCTTGTCCGCACACTCATATTTCCCATATTTCTTTATGGGGCTGAAACCTGGACGCTCAAAGCCGCTGACAGGCAGAGGATCGATGCCTTTGAAATGTGGTGCTGGCCGCCTTCTGAGGATTCCTTGGACAGCCCACCACACAAACGTGTCTGTCCTTAAAAAACTTAAATTAGAGAACACCCAACGTCTATCCTCGATGTGTCTACACCGTGTCATAAGTTATTTTGGCCATATCGCACGAAGAGAGGCCAATAATTTAGAAAAACTGGTAGTGACGGGCAAGATCGAAGGCAAAAGACCCAGAGGTCGAAGTCCAAAAAGATGGTCGGACCAGATCCCCGAACACCTGGAGCTACCTGTCAGCATCGCCCTTTACCGGGCGACAGACCGGATCAGTTGGATGGAAACCATCAATCGCCTAAAAAGGAGTCATGATCCTCAACAGTGGGGAAACGATTAAGAAGATGATAGTAGTATATTCATCCCTTCAAATATTTTGCAAATGCAAATCAACACCCTGTATTCATATACATATACCTACACATATACATATTATACATAATATAAACATATTATATAATACATACTATAACTACAATGAAAGATGTGATATGGATGAAAAATAGTGCGTTTTTAACAAACCTTTAAATAGGCGATTTTGCTCTACGAAAATCTAGAGGCAATGCATTCCACAGGCGCACAGATTGTACAGTAAAATAATTTATTTGTCAAAATAATTAGTGGAATGCATTGGCATCTCCAGCTTCAAGTCCGCAGACGACCTCAAGGACCTTGAATGTGTGTCATGAAGGAACTTGAAACGATCTTTAAGATAAGAGGGACTATTGGGATTAAACAGGATATTATACAGTAACTTCAGAATGTGAGTATTTCTGCGAATTCGAATCGGAAGCCACTTGAGCCTGTTGCGGAATTCTGAAATATGATAATATTTTCGTAAACCAAATATAAAACGTATGCAGAGACGCTCAAGTTTGTTTAGTTAATTAATAATATTCAAATTATAAATATATAATAGTGTGCTATTGGATAAACACAGTACCGATACTAAAATTATGAAGCATATTTTGAAATTTATTTGTGTAGCGTGTTGGTTGATTTGGTTCCCTTGCCACTCCCGGTACACCACATGTTTGACGTAGGTTAATCTTGAGCCGCCCGCACTAACTACAACCTACAATCCTAACAAGTGCGTATGTTCTCTATGCTTAAGGCTACCTTGTTGTGACGTCATGCGTGACTGCCACTCCAGAACCTTTCCGTAAGATTATATACAAAAAATCAGCAACATTAGAAACAGCAAAATCACCTAAATCACATCTATCGTCTGCAAAAATCAGATACGGTTGATAATGTTGCAAGACATTATTTATGTATTCTGCCTACGCCAGTACAGTTGGCGTGATGTCAGTGGCAAAGTGTGATAAATATGTATGTATTGTATGTACGGATTATTATATTATCGTTTGTTATTTCTTCCGGTTGTGACGTCATGCTTAAGAACTTACAAAACACATTAGCATTTTGTTGAATGTTTATACTCATACCTAAATTGGATATAAAGATAAAGAAGTAATATTAGTGTAACTGTTTCAGTTGTGTTATTATTTTAAAAGATAAATAATAATCGTTTCACCCGATGTGATCACGATGTCGTCCTGTATTTTATTTTTACTAGATGAGCCCGCAGTTACACTCGCGTTATTTAAGGCTACTGTTCCGCTTTCGTGCCTCGTAGCGTGATGTTATATAGTTTATAGCCTTCCTCGATAAATGGGCTATCTAACACGGAAATATTTTCAAATCAGACCAGTATTTCCTGAGATTAACGCGTTCAAGCAAGCAAACAAACAAACAAACTCTTCAACTTTATGTATTAGTATATTTTATTCAGCTGTTTGGTGTAGTTTTGATGCAATCCCTTAGATAAATTCACGTGTAGTTCTCGAGTTTATCGCGTTCATACAGACAGATAGGACGCGGCGGGGATTTCCTTTTACAACATGTTAATATCATAGATATTCTGAAATATATACGCAATATTGACAAATTACACCGAGACACACAAATCAACGTGTTCATTGGACAAAGATTTATCCTTCATGAATCAACACACGTCCTTTTAGCATTTCTAATATATTCTTTCATGCGTCTCATAGTTTTATATCAAAATAAACCAATGTTCCCCGCTCCTTCGCCTTCAAATCTCGTTAAATCAAATAGGTCACGACCTGACACATACCTCCATATAATGAGAAAGTTCCCCAACTTTAATACTTAGCAAGTTTTCAGCATTACTGATGACGATATTTATCACAATTTCTCACTGGCATGTATCACCAGCCGAAGTTATAACGACCTACTACACACTTCTACTACTCACATATTTTATACAAGCGTTTTTTTTATATATATATTTTTTACTCATTTATTCATTACAAAATTAATTTGTGTCGAACATTGTTATAAACCCAAAAAAAAATATTTATTTATTACAATAGTACTTTTGATATAAATTTGTGGATTCTCATTGAACTAGGTAAAGTGATATAATTAATAATATAAAAATAAGATATTAATAATGCATAGGATGTCAATTACAAATGTCAAAAAGAAAAACAAATGTCAAAGTCAAACCCAAGAATTTACATCAATAACAACAAGTCAACTTAAAATTACTATTGTATCTATATAAATATAAAAATTAATTGCGTTGGAATGTCATGGTATTCAAAAAACATTGGAAAACAAATAGTTGAGGTAATAATTGTAAGTATAAAAATCAATGTCAATGATGCTTGTCTTTAATGTACTCATCCACACTATAATAAGCTTTCTGTAATAAATAAGCCTTTAATTTGTACTTGAAAATATTATATTTATGTATAGTCTTTAATTCAATTTGCAACTTGTTAAAGAGAATAATGGATTGTACGCGTGAGCAGTGCTTGACCTCATTTAATTTGTGCTGTATAGAGTTCGGTAAATCTTTTCTTCGAGTTGCCAATCTAGTTGTTCTATCCCCTATCGTTTCAAGGTTATTAAGGTTTTTAACCAAATTGACTAGCAGTACAAGAATGTATAGACACGGTGCAGTAAGAATATGTAGTTCTATGAAGTGATCTCGGCATGATTCGGTTTGTTCAATTCGGAGCATAGTCCTAATTGCCCTTTTTTGCATAACAAATGCTGCAGATATATTATACATGAAACTGTTACCCCAGAACATTATACTATATCTCAATTTTGATTCTATCAAAGCGAAATAGACTGGACGAATTTGTGACACAGTGAGTTCGTCTCTCAACGTTCGTATAGCGTAACATGCACTACTTAACGTGTTTGTAATTACTGCAAGTTTTTTCTTCCAATTCAAAAAAAAATCAATCTCTACGCCAAAAAATTTGAAATTTTCTACTATGTCCACTTTATTTTGTAAAGATACCAATTCTAGCACTTCGTTTTGTCTAACAGTGGTTTTAAATAATATGTATTTTGGTTTTTTAATATTTATCATAAGGTTATTAGCAGAAAACCAGTTTTCAAAAATTGACAATAACTTGTTGATCTTACATTCTAGGTCTTGTATATGTTTACTGGCTATAACCGCACTAGTGTCATCAGCAAAAAGAACCAGTCTTATATCCGGCATAATATTTTGAACTAAGGCAGGCAAATCATTTATGAATAATATAAAGAATATGGGGCCCAAAACAGAGCCCTGCGGCACGCCCATTTTTATTGTAACTAGGCTAGATTTGGCGCAAGTTTCTTGCCTTTCGACAATTGATTTGATCTCTACATACTGTTTTCTGTTATGCAAATATGATTTAAACAGCATAAGCAAATTATCCCTAATGCCATCATGCTCTAGCTTCAGAATTAAGAGATCATGATCTACATTATCAAAAGCAGAACTTAAATCAAGGAATAAGCCCGCAACCTTAAGTCTTTCATTGTACGACACAGTCAATTAATGAATCGATCGCATCCAGAGTACCCACACATTTCTGGTAGCCAAATTGTTGGCAGTCAATAATTTTTTCAATATTAATATGTATGTTTTACAAGTCTTATTTTTATAATATTTTCAAATATTTTTGAAAGAACTGGTAACAACGATATAGGTCTGTAATTTCCTGGATCTGTTTTTGATCCTTTCTTAAATATTGGAATTATTCGAGCTATTTTAAATTGGTCTGGGAATACGCCTTGAGTTACACATTCATTCATTAGATCAGAAATTGGTGATGCAAGTATGTCAATGTTATTTTTAAATACAGTTAATGGTAATTCATCGTGACCATACGAGCTTTTCCCTTCCATACTTTTGACTAGCCTTAGTATCTCCCCCGAAGTGACGGGCTCAAAAATCATACTATTTGATACTTTGATAGTTATGAGGGTGATGTATTCCATGGCCCGTATTGTATTTATAGATAATATATTTATTTGAGGCAATTTGGCTCGAGCTTAATCATTTTACGCTTGATATAAATTCTTAAAGATTATTTTCGATGCTTAATAAGTATTTCTTGTCATGTTTCATATATTTACAAATTGAAATTGTTTTTGTGGGTAAAATTCAAATAGCAGATTTAAACAGACGTTTATGAAATAACACTACATGGATAAGTTAAAAAAACTTATGACTTTTCTCATGTGGTCTTCCAAGATGCTCCTAATATGTAGGCATGTATATACACACAGAGATTTAAATAGCGAGACTTGACTTACCGTTCGTAACAGATCGACAAAGTTAAGCAACGCTTGCACAGGTCACCACTTGGATGGGTGACCGCGTGTGGCATTTACATCTGAGTGCTACCGTGCTTCGGAGGGCACGTGAAGCTGTCGGTCCCGGTTCTTGTCTTAAGGATTAAGGATCGTTAGGCTATGTCGGTGGCCTTCGGGCGGTCTGAAAACTCCGACACTAGAGTTGGCTACACACTCACACGAAAAACAAACAAATTATTGGATGTGCTCATTGCTCATACCATATATGTACATGCTGCATGAAAACGGTTCATCGTTGGGAAGAGAGAGGCCTTTCGTCGTCATTACTTGTGTTCCAAGTACTGCACGCGCACTGTCAGATGCGTACCGTTTACCGTGTGTGTTTTCAGATACCTAAGTACTGCACGAATAGCGATAGCGCTAACTGAAGACTACTTGTCTTTAGAGCCTTTTTCTAACAGATGTATCATAGTCAAACCTAAACTACTGAAACTAGAAATATGAAATGTGTTCTTTTTATAACGTAGACATCCATTTTAGAAGTATTTTAAATATTTCGTCGCTATTGTAACGGATGCCAGGAATCGAACCTTTGCTAGTCCGCTACAGTGCACTGGTAGTGTGCTGCTGACGTGTGCCTACGACGATGCGTGTTCTTCTATGTGTGTGGACTGTATGGCTTCGATGTGTAAGGGCTTCAGAAATGAAACATCTTCATACGTTGAGAGCGATGCTGTTCAGGTGTGCGGTGCTTGATGGTTACATAGGTCACAAGATGGTGGTTGAGACGCCAACAACTGGCCGAATTGGTGGTCGCTTAAGTACCTCGAAACTTTACCTTATCGACGACCATCGCACCGAACACGTGCACAGAGAATCTTTCGTTTATTTTTATTTCAAAAACAGTACAAATGTTACGTATGTTTCGATCCTATTATACATACATACATGTTCTATACATCGTTAGATAGGTCTCATTAAGTTCTATCTATTGGTATACAATACCTAAACCTAACTATTAGCGTCACTAAGTTATTCCATAAAAACTCCCAAAAAATGCTGCCACACAAGGGCCCGCCCACTATATTTTCTATTGAAAAACTATCGTATACTAAATTTATATATATATAATTTTGGTAGGCCGTTGTGTGCAACTATATGGGGCATCTATTAAAACAAACACCATGAAAATATCTTTATTCAATTCGAACATATTACATGATAACTTTGAAGCATAAAAAAATTACAGAATTTCTTAAGTAAATACTATCGTAAGTAAACAAATTTTATGATAAACATACGAATGTTTGTTATTATGCTTATTTTAACTATATAAGGTAATAACTAGCAATAAAAAGGTATCTAGACATGATTTCAAGTCTATATGAAGCTAAAAAACACTTATAAAACTATAATACGAATATGTAAACAAACAGCTGTTTTATGAAGCATTAACTCTTATCTGTCACTACTTATAACGCTATTTATGATTCGATATCTAAGGTCCCTACAGTTAGCACAAGTTTAAGACTAATGTTCATGTATTACATAGTTGTTGTATATTAACAATCTAACCATTTACACTATTTTAGCTATTTTTTAACGTTTTGACACGTCCGGGAACCGAACCCGGTGTACCGCACGATTAGATAACACTGATTTTAACGATTTTCACTCGCGGTTTCGAATACACTATTCACTGTCATAGTTTTAATGTCTGTCGCGAACATCTCTCCCGCCGTGCAGCAACGCGCGTGACCCGTCGTGTGGCGGTGCTGCAGAGCACCCGGTGAGCGACGCCTCGTCACTTGGGCAGGGGGACCAGCTTCTTAGCCGGCCGTTTGAGGACGCCTGCTGCTGTGCGCACCTCGACAGTGCGTATGGCGCCGTCGGCGCCCGGGTAGACAGCCACAACTCGACCGCGCGGCCAGGTATTGCGCGGGAGTTGGCCGTCGGCGATCAGGACGGGGTCGCCGACCTCGAGGTTGAGCCCAGACCCATGGGGCACCCGCCGGTGTTGCAGCTCGGGTAGGTACTCGCGCACCCAACGGCGCCAGAACATGTCGGCGAGGATTTGGGCGCGCCGCCAGTGCTTGCTGCTGTTGAGGTCAGCCTCGCTGAACTCGCCCAGTGGAGGGAGGCGAGCAGAACCACCGAACAGGATGTGGTTCGGGGTGATGGCCTCGCTGTCTGCTGCGTTGACGGAGACGTGTGTGAGGGGTCGACTGTTTACTGTGTACTCGACCTCACACAGTAGTGTAGCTAGGACTTCTTCGTGCGGATGGCGCTCGTGAAGGACCGTATAGAGGGCGGTCTTCACGCACCTGACGAGGCGCTCCCATGCGCCCCCCATGAATGGCGCTGAGGGGGTGATGAAGCGCCATATGATGCCACGGCGACTCGCTTCCTCGGCGACGGCGTCTCTCATCTCTCGGTCGGCACCGTGCATGTTGGTGCCGTTGTCCGAGTAGATCTCTGCGGGGCAACCTCGGCGCGCTGCGAACCTGCGCAGCGCCAAGATTGCGGAGTCGGCGCTCAGGCTGGCGGCGACCTCCAGATGTACTGCCCTGGAAGTGAGACATGTAAACAGTGCCACATAACGTTTGTGACGCTGTCTACCGACGGTTACGGAGAGCGGCCCGAAATAATCAAGACCCGTGTAGGTGAAGGGCCTCTGGTGGTGAGCAAGGCGCGTCTTCGGATGGTCCCCTGTGGCTGGCTCAGGCGGCTGCGTTTTTCTAATGCGGCATGGTAGACATCTATGTACTATTTTCTTTGTAGTCGGCCGCAGACGAAGAATCCAATAGTGTTGGCGTATTTCATTGATTACCAACTCTGTACCGCTGTGATGTAATTTTCTATGCGTCCAATCTATGTATAGCTGTGTAATGCGATGATCGCCGTCTAAGATCGGCGGTCTCTTTGTCTGTTCGGAGATTTCTTCTGTAGCTGTTATACGACTGCGTAGAGTGATCATTCCGTTGTTCATCTCCACGGGTAACGAATACAGGCGGCTGTCTCTGGCGACACCTCCTCCGCGCCGCAGCTCCCGAAGGTCGGCGCCGAAGGAGTCCTCTTGTACCGCCTTCACAAGAAGGTCCTCGGCGCCGCGGGTGTGTTCTGCGGAGAGAAGCACGAAGTTTCGGGAGTCGGCGGCTGGACGAGGTGCCGCTCTGCCCGACTTGATGTTGTGCTTCGTCTTCGTCACGTGACGCCAATCTGGATCCTTCTGTCTATTTTTCTGCGTTCTTTTATATAGAACCTTCTCTGCGGTTTTCTTACATAATGCTATAAATTGTAGAACTCTTGCTGTCGCTCGTAAGAGCCTCTCCCATTTGGAAAATCTATACGGGTCCGGTACGGCTTCTATAATTCTATGTGTTTGACGTTTCTCTACAGCTGTCAGTGTGCGCTCTTCGCCTGTCGCGTCAGGGGCGATGTGCTTCTCTACGGGCCATAGTGACGGGTCTTCGTACAGGATCGACGGTCCGGTGTACCACTCGTGTTCGGAGTTAAAGCTGTTTGGCACGTCGCGTGTAGCCGCATCCGCCTCGTTCAACTTCGTAGGTACCCAGCGCCAATCTTCAACTTTACTATGCTCTTCTATGGCGGCTAGGCGGTGCGCGACGAATGGTTTGTACGCCCGTGCTCCTTTTCTTATCCACGTTAGTACGGTCTTGCTGTCCGTCCAGTACACGACGGCCTCGGGTTTGACGCGATGTTCTTCTATTACCGCTTGAGCGACTCGCGTACCCATGACGGCGGCTTGCAGTTCGAGTCTCGGGATTGACACCACCTTAAGCGGTGCCACTCTCGCCTTCGCCATAACGAGCGTCACGTGCACACGCCCATCTGGTGTAGTCGCTTGCCAGTACACCGCTGTTGCGTAGGCCACTTCACTGGCGTCCGTAAAGACATGTACTTGGAGTGTACAGGCGTCACTGTACCCGGGGTAACACCGCGGGATGCGTATCGACTTCAACTGTTCTAAATGCTGTATCCACGATGCCCATTGCACTCTGAGGCTTTCGTCAAACTTCTCGTCCCAATTTGTACCGAGTCGCCAGGCTTCCTGTAGTATCTGTTTGGCTCGAACAGTCACGGGCGATGCGAGGCCGAGTGGGTCGTATAGCGACATTACTATTTTCAACGCTTCCCGTTTCGTAGGCGCTTCGGTGCCGATGAGTCCGTCTGGAAGCCGTGCGAGTGTAAGGTTGAAGCTCAGCTCGTCCGCGCTCGTTTTCCACATCAAGCCGAGAATTTTCTCTTCTTGCCCCTTGCTGGCGAGGCCGACTGTCTCCTGGCGATGTTGACTTGGTTCTATTGCTTCGATGACGTTTCTAGAGTTCGAGACCCATTTCGTGAGGTGAAAGTGCGCTTGTCTGTGTATGTCTCGCACCCGTGACGCTATACTCGTCGCTTCCTGTTCGTCCCTGAAGCTGTCCAGATAGTCATCCATGTAATGGTTATCTATGATGGCTTCTGCTGCTTCCGGGTACTCTTCTGCGTGCTTGCGAGCGTTCCAATTCTTCGCGAATATAGCTGTACACGGTGAGCTTGCCGCGCCGAAGATAATGGACTTCATACGGTATTCCTGGGGCGGTCCCTCCCGCCGGTCACCTCTCCACAGGTAGCGCAGCGCGTCTCGGTCTTCTGGGCGTACTCTCACCTGCATAAACATCTCTGTTATATCAGCTGAGACGGCAACGCGGTGTCGACGGAACCTCATCAACACCCCCGGCAACGATTGTAGCAAGTCCGGTCCCGTGAGCAGGTAATCGTTGAGTGACATACCTCTGGTCTTCGCGGCGGCGTCGTGAACTATACGAATCTTCTCAGGCTTCATGGGGTTGTGTACATCGAAGTGAGGCAAGTACCAAGTCTTCCCTGGCGTACTATTCATGGGAGCTTCTTCTGCGTATCCCTTTTCTATCAGCGAGTTCATCTGTTCTGTATATCTTGTTTTCAACTCTATGTTTCTATCTAATTTTTTCTCTATGTGTGCGAGCCTCCTTGCCGCGTTCTCGTAACTATCTGGCATGACGATGTCTTCTTGTTTCCACAGAAGAGCCGTCTCTATATGTCTATCTTCTAATTGTTTCGTATGTTTTTCTAACATATCTGTAGCCCGCTTCTCGGGGTCCGAGTTCGGTCGACGTGGGTTTACTATGAGCGATTCCAGTGCGAAATATTCTTTCAGTTGCGCTTCTATGTTTTCATCTATAGCGGAGAGACCGTTGACGAAGTGTACGGTGTTTCCCAAGGTGCGTGAGCGCGCGCCGTGCAGCACCCATCCCAGCGATGTAAGCGACGCCACCGGTTGATCGTTGGGTCCTCTTCGTACTGCGTTCGCTATGAGCAGGTGCCAGTTGTCTTGACCTATTAGCACCTTTGGCACGCCTATGTCATACACCAGCTTCTTCTTGATGCCTTCGAGGTGTTTGCAGTCTATCAGGTCCTCTTCGGCGATCTTCTGCGGCGACAGGTGTAGGCTGGCTACGGTGCGCGCACACAAAGGCACTTGTTTGCTGTCGGCGCCGGCTCCTCGTATTTGTATGTCTACGCGTCGCGACGTTGGCATGTCGAGCGACGTATCGCCTATGGCACGGATCGTAAACGGGTCCAGGCTCCCTTCCGCGCCGACTTCCTTGGCTATGTCTTCGTCTATGAGCGATACGGTGCTTCCGTCGTCGAGTAGGGCGAACGTAGACGCCTCTCCCGCCGGTCCGACTATCTGCACGGGCACTATCTTTAAGTATGCTTGAGCCTTTGCACGTATGCACGAACTGGCAACCGTTTCTTGCTTTTCTATGTTCACGTCTTCGGTCCTATGGGCTCCTCTATCGTAGTGAAGCAACTGGTTGTGTGTAGCGCGGCATCCCTCTACACCGCACTTCTTGGGCTTGCACGAGTGTTCTATTCGGCGTATGCGTAAGCAGCGAAAACACAATCCATGCTGCTTAGCTAGCTGCCATCTCTTCTCTGCGTTGGCGTTACGAAACGTGCTGCAGGCCGACGAGTAGTGTCCTTCGCGTTCACATATCCTGCACTTCGCGTTAGACGTGTCCGTATGCGTTCGCTTCTCCGTCGCCGTCGCCGTGTACGTCCTCTGCGCGGTACGTCTGCTTGGCGGCCCATCGGTGATGTTCTCAGCCGGCGCGAACGCGCTACAGTAACGCGCGTACTCTGTCACGAAGTCACTGAATCGGCTGAGGTCCGGCTTTGACTGGCACTTCTCGGTATACGTCTTGTACCACTGCACACGCAGCGAGTTCGGTAGCTTCTCGGTCAACACGCGCACTAGCTCCGCATTGATGAGGTAGTGTTCCTTTTTCAACGCACGAAGTGTGACGACGCCGCTTCTAATCTTGCTCGCGAACGCGCATATGTCCTTGGGTGCTTCGCTACAGCGCGGCAGGGTCCTCAGCTTGTCCGTCTCTGCCTGTGCGATCGAGTCTGGTCGTCCGAACTGCAGCTCCAACTCCTTCATAATCTCATCTGGTCGCGCATGCCCAATCAGTTCAGAGCTAACTGTTTCTAACGCTCTTCCCTTGAGACTTCTTCTCAGTCTCGCTGTATTCTCCACGTCGTTGAAGAAATTCTTGGTGGTGTCGTATATCGCCTTGAACGACAGCCACTCGGTGTGCGCGCCGCCGAACGTCGGTAGCGTCATGATGACTTTCGAAACCGCCGGGTGTGGTGCAACTATCGATGTGTCCGGTGGCTTCCTGTCGGCGAGCGCGGCGCTCGCGGAGGTGAGATCCGTGATGAACGGCTTCAGCGAATCACCTCCCTGTTGATGAACGTCCATCTTCTGTGAGGGCGGTCCATCTTCTATCTTCTGTGCCCCGTCGACGTCCCTCTTCTTAGTGGGCGCCGATATCACTTCTATATCTTCGGGGCCGGGCTGGGGTTCCGGAGCCTCTTCCAACCACGAACGTACGTAGTCTTGTTTCGACTGTCCATCCTCGTCGTAGTCATCGGAGTCCGCCTCTTCTTCAGCCTTCTGTAGTGCTAACTGTGCTAACTGTAGTTTTATCTTCAAAACTTCTTCTCGAGCCAACATCACATTTCTATTGGAGCGTCCCGTAGCTGCTGAGCGTTGGTCGCGTTCCCTCGTTGGCTTCTTTCTATCTCTATTTTCTATTATACTATGTTGCGCTGTACAAACGCTCGATCTATCGGATGGTTGCAACGTCCTTTCCTTGCCATCTTCATTTTTCGACTGCACCTCTGCTCGCTCCCTTGCATCTTGAGTGATGTTTCGTTCGTCCCTCCCCGCGGGGCCGGGGGGGCCGGCGGCGGCGCGTCGCTCCCGACTGTTGTCGACGGCGATCGCGGTGGCCCGTCGTGACGGACGACCGCGGCGGCTGGGTTGCGGGCAGCGGCGGCGCGGGCAGGGGTACTGGAACTAGGCCCGGCGCCGGCCGCTCCCCCGGCGACCTCGGGAGCACGACCTCTTGAACGCATCGTAGGCATTCTTCTTCAATCCGGCTCGAAGCGACCAACAAATGTAACGGATGCCAGGAATCGAACCTTTGCTAGTCCGCTACAGTGCGCTGGTAGTGTGCTGCTGACGTGTGCCTACGACGATGCGTGTTCTTCTATGTGTGTGGACTGTATGGCTTCGATGTGTAAGGGCTTCAGAAATGAAACATCTTCATGCGTTGAGAGCGATGCTGTTCAGGTGTGCGGTGCTTGATGGTTACATAGGTCACAAGATGGTGGTTGAGACGCCAACAATTGGCCGAATTGGTGGTCGCTTAAGTACCTCGAAACTTTACCTTATCGACGACCATCGCACCGAACACGTGCACAGAGAATCTTTCGTTTATTTTTATTTCAAAAACAGTACAAATGTTACGTATGTTTCGATCCTATTATACATACATACATGTTCTATACATCGTTAGATAGGTCTCATTAAGTTCTATCTATTAGTATACAATACCTAAACCTAACTATTAGCGTCACTAAGTTATTCCATAAAAACTCCCAAAAAATGCTGCCACACAAGGGCCCGCCCACTATATTTTCTATTGAAAAACTATCGTATACTAAATTTATATATATAATTTTGGTAGGCCGTTGTGTGCAACTATATGGGGCATCTATTAAAACAAACACCATGAAAATATCTTTATTCAATTCGAACATATTACATGATAACTTTGAAGCATAAAAAAATTACAGAATTTCTTAAGTAAATACTATCGTAAGTAAACAAATTTTATGATAAACATACGAATGTTTGTTATTATGCTTATTTTAACTATATAAGGTAATAACTAGCAATAAAAAGGTATCTAGACATGATTTCAAGTCTATATGAAGCTAAAAAACACTTATAAAACTATAATACGAATATGTAAACAAACAGCTGTTTTATGAAGCATTAACTCTTATCTGTCACTACTTATAACGCTATTTATGATTCGATATCTAAGGTGTCCGATGGAAATTACATATTTACATATGGATGATGCCCATTTTACTTCTTATCGCCTTGCAGGTTGCCGTGGAAACGGACTATGTATATAAGCAGAGTATTAGGAGTGCGTGGATGTTTCTAGCTGTAATGACTGTAAAATACCTACTGGATATACGAAAAACTGACGGATATTTTTCAATATATTCTTTCTTCTATGTTGGGAATTATTATGGCCTAACGATATGAAGTACTTATAGTACCTATTTACCGTATAGTTTCTATAAGAACGTAAAGTACGTGCTATACACTTTTGAGCATTGCTCTTAACTAAGTTTTCATAAGAAAGGTAGGTAACAAGAAGTACCGACAAACTTTTATACCAAGAGCTAAGTAATAGATCTATGCCAAGAGCAGTCGGGATTACTTTAGCGTGCCTGAAAACTATTCGGACACACGCAAACACACGCTACCGGGAGAAAAGCTACCTATACAACTATTTAAATTACGAAATACAGGCACCATTTTAAGCTGGTACCAGTGCTAGTAGCCTAATCGTAGGTATTAACACGTTCTCTGCCGGTAGCATAAAAGATAAAAAACACAAAAATCTTTTTGGTGGAAGCGTTAATATACACGCTGATTTTTTCTTGGTTTAGGAAAAAAAAACCTCACGTTGGAAAAAATATCTGCTGAATAGCAGATATTTTTTCCAACATTATTGAATATGAATATACACACATCAACAAAGTCTAGGGATATTTTATATTTCATCAAATATCTAAAAATCTATGAAGAATTTTCTGATACAGTAAATAGAAGAATCATAGATTATTTTAAGGTCTTTAATAAAAATAAAAAACATTTCGTGTTTTTTTTTTGTTTTAAATAAAAAAATTATTTTTTTTAATCATCATGGAAAATTAGTATGATAACAACAAACAGTTCTTCTTAAAAAACTATTAATTTTAATAAAAATGGAAAAAATCTTGTAAAATCTAATCATAAATAATCAGTGTTGCCACCTCTTACATTGATTACACATCGACATCGATTGTTAATACTTAAAATTAAATTGTCAATGTCTTGCTGCGGTATGAGGTCCCATGTCCTTTGCAAGTGTTCGTAAAGTTGTTGTTCAGTCGTCAAATTTGGTGGTTACCCTACAGTTAGCACAAGTTTAAGACTAATGTTCATGTATTACATAGTTGTTGTATATTAACAATCTAACCATTTACACTATTTTAGCTATTTTTTAACGTTTTGACACGTCCGGGAACCGAACCCGGTGTACCGCACGATTAGATAACACTGATTTTAACGATTTTCACTCGCGGTTTCGAATACACTATTCACTGTCATAGTTTTAATGTCTGTCGCGAACAGCTATAGAGGTTAAATAGGGGTGGAAAGTTTGTTTAAAATGCCTGCCGATTTTAAAGCCAGTTTAACGAAATAGTGGGCAACAGCTAATGACTATCAATATAAAGAGCGTTTACGCTTTACGGCTTTTCATACAAACTTTCAAGTCCTTATTTTTCGAAATATTTTCAATTATTGGCCGTGTGGTTGACGGCATAGAATTAAAGTGTCCCCACCCCCTATCTCCCTGTGGGTGTCGTAAGAGGCGACTAAGGGATAACACGATGCAAATACCATCTTTGCGTAGAGACGAAAAACTCGACATCAAACCCTATACGACTGCCTCGTTGGTCTCGCGGCATAAATGTGCGCGTGGGATGGGAGGTCCCGGGTTCGATGCCTGGGTCGGGCAGTTTTATTGGGTTTTTCTGTCACGAAATTCTCAGTAGCTGCACGGAGTCTGGAAATGTGCCCGGTACGAAAATAGGCTCGCCCCTTATTACGTGGGACTAAAGTATATCTGGCGAAAAGTGGCTGTAGAAATACACCTCTGCCTACCTCTTCGGGGTTATAGGCGTGAGACTATGTATGTATGTATGTATTTTCAATTAACTTTTTAGACCTATGTATCCTGCTTATGTGTATGAAGTTTCATTAAAATCGGTTCATTCATTTCGAAACAAAAGGACTTGAAAGTTTGTATGAAAAGCCGTAAGGCGTAAACGCTCTTAAATGGATCTACTTGTGATAATTGGAGCTACTTGCACTCACGTCCATGGATAGCATATAGAAATCAGATCGCTTAAATTGTGCATTCAATATCGAGACTGAATACGTGCTTCGGTATTATGGAGATGATTATCTGAGACGATCATAGATAATAATAGACGGTAACCTCTAAAGTAATAATTACTAAATGTAAATAAGCCAGTCTTTTTATTGAAATCTTTATTCTTCAGGCTTTAACACTCATGCATAACCTTTTCTAATTATGGGACTAAGATACTGTAAAATAAATAAAGTTATTAAAAAAAATCTTCCCATCATTTTCCAAACCTCACTACCACCGTTTCACTTGAACCACAATACGTCATCTACATTTACCGTCACTTGTCCACAAATTATAATCAACAGAATCAGTTATCAACACACGGCAACGAGATAACGAATTCTGAACTCATCAATTCTGCAAATTTCCAATTTGAAAGCGCTGTTGATTTAAAACCCCCCTTATTCCTTAGAGGGGTGTTCTAATTAATTCACTGAGTCTTGGAACCTAGTCTTTTTGCTCTAGCAATTAGACGTTGTGAATGTCTAACAGCTGTGTTCGAAATCAGAACGCCTTTGTAATGACCATGGAATATTGAAAATACTACCTGATGGAAAAGACAAATAAGTTGTAAAAATTAGTAACAGCATTACTTACTTCACTCATAAAAATGTATGTGGGCATAATTATTATTATCTCAGACATAAGGCAATATTATTGTGCCTTAAAACTCCGGTAAGCCTAGTTAAAACAAAATACTTGATTTGCAGGGATACAAAGCAAAAATCCGCAAATAGTTAAATAGCACCAAGCTGGGTGTTCTTTGGGTCAACTAATTGGAAAATTCAGTCATCATTTTACTCTAAAGACGACCACTGCTGATTATAGGCGACACTGAAAGCTTTCCACAGAGGCATATCTCAAACCAACTGCATATATATTCCTAGTGTAGGCGTACACAAATAAAAGAAAAGTTTAAATACACCATACTTCAGTTGACTTAGCATGACTTATGCATTGACTTATGCAATATTAGAAACTGAAATCAATTGACGGAAACATCTTTATTAAAGTTTATTTGATTGCCACGTAGATTTTAACCAAATACAACTTTTAAAGGTCACTCAACCAGAATTATTACAAACCCAACACATTCCCATACCACATCTACCGCTTTTATTGATCCGCGGTAATAGCGGAGATGATTTGGCCTTTGGCATTTTGTTACGCCAATTTGAATTTGGAATGCAGCGAAGTGTCATATTCAGTAGAACGGTTTAAATACTAGAATAATAAAGGCTTTTGGAATGGAATTGTTTGAAAAGAGATTTTCTGGTTTTTAGTGATTCTTGTATTAAACGGATGGGATTGTGAAGATATTCGTTTGTTATTGTGTCAAAAGTTTTGTATTTTGCAATTTGAGTACCTACACAAAATCGCCATCGTCAGTATTAGGAAAGTAGAGAGATCTCCATAAATACGATATAATAGTTTAAGTGGCAGGGTGAATCTATTTACGTGCAGTTTTTGCAATCTACAGTATTGTTAAGTGGTAATTCTGTACTTATCAGTTGTAGCAAACCCGGATTTCATTGGTAAGTTGTGTAATTTTCTGTGAATTAAAAACAGATTCCAAAAGACAACCAAAGATGTGGGCATTTCAGGAAATCCCATCTTAGTGTGATCCCCAAATAATACGCCAAATTCCAACTTCGAGCAGCGTAAGAATTTTACAAATTAACAAAATTCTGCATGTGGATCTCTATTCCTCTTAAAATATATATATCTTATTTCAATATGCTTATAGTGCTTATTCGCTTTTTCAGCCGCATAACCAGCTCACACAAGTCAATTTAATACAAATAAAAAAAATAACATTTAAATTTCAAAGTTAATACAATTTTTAGTTCATCAGCCTAAAGCCGCAGTTATGCGGCCTGCACGATCGCTTGCCATCCATTAAAGTTAATTAATAAAAGATTAAATGCTTTTTTACTGATAAAAATATATGAAATTATAAAACGAAGAATTTTGATTGAATTTTTATAACACCGGCCGTTAGTTCTTCGGTGGTTTTGATATTGGAACTGTTATGAAAATACGCACGTGGTTCAATGAATTGGTGTTTAAATAATTAATATTTTCGCTAAATTGTTAATTATAGTTTGCCTCGCGCGTCGGAGAACTGGTCCGGCCGTCGATACCAGCTTTCATGAAGATCTTTGACAACGTTATGAGGAGGTCCCTCTAATATACTGACACTGGTCTAAGCCATAGAATATAACTATCCTTTTGAGTTATGCTTTCTAGTCTTAACAGATTCAATTGCGAACTAGCTAGCTAACAGACTGTCATGCAGAACAATAGCTATGCTGCATGACAGTCTGTTAAAGTATGTTTGTATCTCCACTAGGTCATCGCTGTGTTTGACTGGGTTCTATAATTTTTTGTTATGTCATATAGTTTTAATATTACTACGCCGCAAAAATTGAAGTATTTTCAAAGCCTATTTAAAAACAAAATATCCTTCTCTCTTGACCACACTATTTTCATTCCACGAGCCATGGAAGTGTATAATATATTGCTATACTATTTCATGAACATTAATAATATGCGCTCTGTTTACTAGTTAAGTGTGGAAGCTTGATAATAACTAAGTACACGGAGTAATTAGTTTTTAATCCGTTCAGAAGTGGCGAGAGCAGTGCAAACTTGAACAGGGCGTGCAAGTTTTATACGAAGAGTTTTATTACTAGTCGCCAGTAGCGGATACAGATCATCTATTTTAAGATGTAAGGTTTTCTTACATTGTCTGTATATAATGCTTTAAAAGTACATATGTTGGGTAATTTTAAAATTTTGATTTGTAAATAATTTTTGAACTTAAGATATTGATAAATAATTTAAAACAATAGGTACTTACATTTTTAGACATTTTGAATTTTCCTGCTGGTAGCGCCATCTACCTTTCTATCGAGAATTAATCACATCAACGTCAATCGTTCTTCGCTTGCTCTTCCAATTCGAGCGATGCCTTTGTTTCCGTCCCTGTCTATCCCATTCCCTAGAAGGGGCACGCCTTTTCGCTGATTCGTCGCCGCGTTCATCGACGCGAGAGACAGTCTAGAATAATCCGTGTCGCGACGAAGACAAACCGCACCGCTGTATTTTTACTGCTCCCGGGATATAACGAGAACTAAACCACGCGCGAGTGTAGTGGAGTGATTCAACGCAGCTTCAGGATTCTCGAAGACACCAGGAGGCTGCCATTTGAGAAGAAGAAGACTGATGTGCAAGGTAGGTGTGCCCTCATCCTTCAGCATCTTTAGGATATCCTATACCCACTCACACTTTTCCTCCCTTACGTTTCCTAGTCGATAAGAACCGAAATCCTTACAGTCCACTTTTCCCAAATCGCCTAGGAACATTCGGTTCGCCGAAACACCTGCAGACATTAATGTCTGCAGGTGTTTCGGATGTGATCTAGCTTTTTCATTTTTTGAAACACAAATTGTCGTCTAGCATACTTGCTGCTAGAAAGAAGACCCTGCTTCCATGGCATCATGGATAACGCAAGGAAGATGATGATGAAGTAACTTTGTACTAAGTATAACAACTTTATATTGCAATGTTCAACAAAATACGTTTCAGGGTTATGGTATAAATTATATAATCATCATCAGCCCTGTATATATACTGTCCCACTGCTGGGCACGGGCCTCTTCTCACAATGAGAAGCATTGAGGTAACATAACCAGATCAATAATGAGAAGGGTAATGCCATAGTCCACCACGCTGGCCTAGTGCGGGTTGGCAGACTTCACATGTCTTTCGAGAACATTATGGAGAACTCTCAGATATGCAGCTTTCCTCACGATGTTTTCCTTCACCGTTTAGCGAGCGATAATTAACAATTTAATACGCACATAACTCCGAAAAGTCATTGGTGCGCGCCGTGGATTCGAACTCGGTCCCTCTGCGTAGCAGTCTGTCGGTCTCTTCACTAGGCTATATATAAATTATATAATAAATTAAATAAGAAATAATCAAGTATTTTTCACGTCATGGACACAAGGTAGCCATGTGCTATTCTGATGTACAAACTATATTACTGCAAAATATCATCAAATTCTGTTCGGAAGATTTTACGTGAAGGAGTAACAAAAATTCATACAACCTCAAAAACTATCACACAATATAGTAGCTAAATAATCTGACTAATTCTGTTTTTCGAAGCTCATTGTATTATATTTTCTATACCGTAGTTGTTACCTTTTTAGCCAAATTCCAGACAGTACTTCGCAACGTATAGATACAATTACGATATTGTATTTCTACTTACTAAAACGACTACTTAGTAATTCAACCGACGCGCCAGCTCTCTTGGGCAAATCAATTTCAGTGGCTTCAGCAAAGCTTTGACCTCTGGCTAACCTTCAAGGAGACAGGCATATTGTATTTGTAATACTGTGTACATTTTGAAGGAATATTCAATGTAAATTTTGATGGCTTTGCTTGCTCCCTTGGTAGATACTACAGATTTTTCCTAAAACGAAAACTAAAATACCTACTTTAAATATCGTCGAGTACTTTACAAACATTAAAACAATGAACACAAAGGAGCATCCCACAAATTCTTGTCTCTTTTGAAGACCGAACCGTCGATGCAATGCTAAGCGGCATGGCGACAGTTTAAACCACTGCGACGCCCAAATATATAATTAAGCTGTCTCTTGGACACACTAAAAATATTCACAATTCAAAAATAAGTACGTACCGGCTTTCAACTGCGTAATTATTTTACAAATAAGGTACTTTTTATACGTCGCAATGATTCGGGGACGGTACACCAGTTGTAATCACAATCAAACAAGGTTTTTAACTATGAATCTTTTGTATAATTAGACGCTTAAGACTCAGTGCATAAACAATACACTTGCCTGCTGAATGTCTGAACCTGAGGGCGTGGGTTCGTTTGCCATTCAGAACAATTCTTTATGTATGAGGACGATGATTTGTTCTCGTTCTAGCTGTAATTTATGTACAAAATGTTTATATCGCAGTAAACATACAGTTAAAATTAAATAATTACAGTGTGTAGGTTGTCCTGAGTATAATTACTTACATTCAATTCGGGAGTAACAAATAATCTTTTTTTTGCCGGTACACTTGTCCAACATCAATGTAAAGCTGTGATATATCTGCGCACATGTCGCGACGTGGATCGATGTCGCTCGTCGCGGTGTTGCAACTGCGATTTATTGTCGCCGTGCCGTCACGGCTTTAGGTCAGCTACTCCAAAGTACGTTTTTATTGGTTTGACCCCGTTTGGCGACGTTTTTAGTTATGTGATTCATGACATGTGTGTGTGAGACAAGTGTTGCAAATTCTGAGTTAAAAGAATTTCGGTTACAAAGTTACACTTAGGATTATGAACGTCAAAATATTTTTTTTATGTCGGTTTGGATAGGTGGTAGTAGAATTTCTGGTATGAAAAGAACCTGAAAGAAACTATTGATAAATTTCAACAATATTAATTTATCGCTTACTAAATGGTGAAGGAAAGCTACATGGGGAAATATACACGTCTGAGAAAGGCAAAAAAATCTTTAGGCTATTAGAAGGAAGTCAAATGTTATTATATTTTCATGTTGTTATAATGTTTTTATATAAAGTAACAACTTACAATAAGTAATTATAATAATTATATTCTTTTACAATAATGATATGTTAAAATTTTATAATATGCACTCGTGTAATATTGAATTGTGTTCGGTGCAGAGCGAATCAAAGAAGGCTAACTTGATAATAACTATTAATAAGATGGGAAGTCAAAGAAGAACACCCAAACGACTGCCTTACTATCTTATAATAAAGGAAACCTTAAGTTTTGGCTATCCTAAACTTGAAGTAGTCTACTAAATAGACACTACTTATCCAGTTGAACCGTTCTATAATGACATTGCAATGAAATAATATAAGGCTCGCCCTAATCGCCCATCACCCACATCTGCAGCACCTACGGTGCAATGTATAACGACGGGGCAACCGGTTAAATCATTACGCAATTAACCATAATGACCTTACTACTCTAGAAAAATATCAAGCCCCTACCAAGTACAGGCCTACAATAAAGGAAGGAAGGGCACAGGGACGACTATTGTGGCATCCAGTCTTCTTATCTGCTGAGTGTGATGTGCAACTCAACGCGATGATGACACGCGTGCTATCTTTGTACTCATTTTGAGGGAATTTTCGTGGTTATTAAAAGCAATGGCTGGTTTAAGGAAGCATTCTTAGACTGTGCAATGGCATAATATGAACTTATGACCCCAATATATGAATATAAGCCATGTGTTTTTCAACTAAAAGCTGAAGCTAAAATCTATTATAGCATGTAACATAAATCAGCATGTAATATACATTTTTTTGTTATTTTTTTATAGACTCACGCCTGTATCTCCGAAGGGGTAGGCAGAGGTGTAATATTACACCCACATTTTGCCATGAGTTTTTAGGTCCCACGTAATAGGGGGTGAGCCTATTGCCGTTGCCGGGCACATCACCAGACTGCGTGCTGCTACTGAGAATTCGGAAAAACCCAGTAACACTTTTGCTATAATGTAATATCCCAAGCTTTGATATATTGCTGTCAGTAAGTAAATCTAGCCGTTGCTGCTTCTATATAATGAAATCGATCATTAATCAATTAACAGGTATTTGTGAAGTTTTTGATATATGAAAATTTAAAACCGTAATTTAAAACGTAAATTATGCTACTATTATTTTAAAATATTATTTTAAGGCTCTGTTTCACCATCTCTAAGTAGGCGTTACCTTCCAGGTAAATTCAAAATTGGAACGAAATTTGTATGCATTTATTTGCCAAGTAGTTTAACCAGAACTTACTGGACACTGGTGAAACAGGCGTTTAACCTGTAAACTAAGTAATAAATAGTTAGACTTTTTATAAACTTGTTCATCATGTCAGCCTAGAGACGTCCACTGCTGGACATAAAGCTCCTCCACACAGACCGATTTTGAGCCGCCTGCATCCAACCGCTGCCTGCGATGTTAACCAGGTCGTCGGTCCACCAACCGGGAGGCCTACCCCTGCTGCATTATCCGGTACGTGGTCGCCACTCCAGAACCCGCCTGCCCCAACGGCCATCGGTTCTTCGCGCTATGTGCCCTGCCCATTGCCACTTCAGCCTGGCTATTCGGAGAGCTATGTCGGTGACTTTGGTTCTCCTGTGGATCTCCTCATTTCTGATTCGATCCGCAGGGAATCTCCGAGCATAGCTCTCTCCATCGCCCTCTGAGTGACCCTGAGTTTTCGGATAAAGCCCATAGTTAGGGCCCACGTCTCAGCGCCGTAGATCATACTTGTTATCTGAGTTTAATTATAATTAGTTTAAATTGAAATCAAACTACCGTTCACGGATTCTATCGCAATATATTGGTTTTAAAGATATTACATTTAAAAATAATGATTTAGAAGCTATATTATTTTATTATTTCTAGCCAACGTTAAATTGTAAAACAATTAAAATTAACTACTCTAAAATCGTAATAAGAGGAAATCAAAACGGGCCAGGAATAAAACTATGAGGAAAAGAGTTGGATGCAAATCAATTGACACTTTTTATTCTAATTTCTTGTAGCTAATGGAAATATCTTCTCATTTTTAACCGACTCCAAAAAGAGGAGGAGGTTCTCAATTCGGCTGTATTTTTTTATGTTTGTTACCTCATAACTCCGTTATTTATCGACCGATTTCCAAAATTCTTTTTTGTTTGAAAGCATATACTTTCAGGTGGGTCCCATTTAAATTTTATCAAAATAAATCCAATAGTTTCATTAAAAACTCAAATTTTATCAAAATCAATCCAATAGTTTCATAAAAACTTCAAAAATTAAGTCATCCAAGTAAACGAAATTAAGCATTTACTGTGACTTTTCTTCAGTGGACACTAGAATAGTCGCGATCAATGGGCCTACTTCGGGCTTCATTACCAGGTATTGATGAAACCGGTAGGAAGAAAGGTTGGAGAGTAAATCTATATATATAAAATTGCTTGGGCTGACTGATTCATCAACGCAGAGCCAAATCCACAGGGGCTTGAGACTTGAAATTTTGACAATCGATGCATTTTATGACGTAAGCACCCACTAAGGAAGGATTTTTATACATATTTTTTGTTAGAAAAATAAACACGCAATTTAGATTTTTTCAAATCTAACAACTAAGAGGGTGATATAAAGTTGAAAGAGTATGTAGGGTAGAAAGTTTGTATGGGAGGTCCGTCATTTTTAAAACGATAGCGTGTAATTTTGTGTGCAAACTTCTGGTTAGAAATAAAACAAATAGGTACGTGTTTTAGCGATTTCTACAATCTACCGTTTAAAAGGGTGAAATAAGGGTTGAAAGTTTTTATGCGAAGTGAAATTTCATAAACTAGCGTCTGATTAGAAATAAGTGATCATATATTTACGCGTTTTTGGAAATAGGGGTTGTATTTTTATATAGAAAGTCAAAAAAATCGTCATTACGCAAGAGCGAAGCCGCCAACTGCTAGCTTATACATATAATAACTTTGATTATAAATCCCAGAATAACTAATAGTAGTACGGTTTAATTCAAATAGCAGACGATGAGTACGTTCTTCAGTGTTTACACGATTTAATATTTTTCACTGTAAGCCGAGCATTTGTGATAACCTCTTTTCACGCAGTTCACTACTTTCGCTTGAATTGGCCTTGGACCGAGATTCCCTACTTTGAGATAGACGTTTCTCCATTTCTTCGCTAGTTGTGGAGTACTGCTCACATCTCTGGGCCTGAGCGCCAAACTATCAGCTTGATCCACTTGACTCCCTACAGAGACGAGCTGTTCGAATCGTCGATGATCCCGATCTCACGGCTAGACTAGAGTCGCTGGAGCAGCGGAGAGACTTTAGTTCTCTCTGCGTATTTTACCAACTCTTTCACGGGGAGTGCTCCGAAGAATTGTTTAATTTGGTACCAGGGTCACCCTTCTACCAACGTACCACTTGCCGACGCAGTAGAGTTCACCCGTACTACCTGGAAGCGTTCTCATCTAGTACGGTGCGCTTCCAGCGATCTTTTTTACCACGTACTTGTAGGCTCTGGCATGAACTACCTGCTGCGGTGTTTCCCGAGCGCTATGACTTGTCCTTCTTCAAACGAGGTTTAAAGAGAGCATTACTTTCACGGTAGGCAGCGGCTTTGCTATGTATACCCTGATATTAGCGAAGTTTATGAGCAGTGGTTACCGTTTACCATCAGATGGGCCGTTTGCTCGTCTGCCACTAGCAGCAATAAAAAAATAGTTTTATTTAAACGGCGCTGTCTCATATGGGCAGCGCGTTTAGTAGGTCTACCCATCTTTGATCGAGAGGAGTAGTGCCTGCGTCACGTTTAGGTTGTCTCAGATACTCACCAGACACGGATGTTTTGGCGAGTATTTGAACTGAATCGGCCGCGAGGCGACGCCGGCATGCCACCACTGTGGCAGTGACCTGGACTCTGCCCAGCATACGCTCTCTGAGTGTCCTGCATGGGAAACCGAGTGGCGAGACTTGGTCTCTGTTATCGGAGGCGATCTTTCTCCGCAGGGCGTCGTCCAGGCCATGTTGGTGGAAGACATCCGGTGGGATGCTGTGGTCTCCTTCTGCGAAGCGGTCATGCTCCAGAAGGAGGCTGCCGAGCGGGATCACGAGAGAAAAATAAAATATAAATCAGATAACTGCAGAAAGGAAAATTCACTAAAAAACAGGAAATAAAAAAAATTTAACAAAAAATAACCGAGATGCAATACTAAAATGCAGCAAGAACCAAATCAAACCTATTTCAATGAACACAGATTTCGTGTAAAATAACTCTAAAGAACCACAATCCACTGCAATACAATAATTACTTACATACAAGCGCATAGAAAAAATGGATATCGGAGGCAACCGTCAACCACGTCTGCCCTCACGCGTCTGCCCTGCTCGCGTTCGGGTCGGTCACTTAATAACATCTTTAATTGTTAAAATCTCAGCTGGCACCGATTCCAAAAAAAAGTATAATTGTATATTATAGTCCTAATTTAATATTTTTTTCTAAGTACTTAGTCCAAAAATATTATATACTTATCTGATTTCTGGTGATAGGTATTTAATTTAGTTCGTTAGTTATATAAAATATGTATTGTGTCAGGTATGTGAATTAAGTGGTAGATACGTATAATTCGTACAAGTATATAATATTCAGTTGAATAGGTGATGTTTATAAGTAAATTGAAGTAAAACTAACGGAATTTATTTTTTACTTTTTAGTGCTATTTTCACACATTTTTCAGATTTTGGAGGCAGTTATTTTTTGTTAATTTTTTTTTATCATATTTTAGTTTTAAACATAACATAACATAACGTCACGCCTTTATCCCCGAAGGGGTAGACAGAGGTGTATTACACACCCACCCTTCGCCAGTTATGTTTAGGTCCCAATGTAATAGGGGGCGAGCCTAT
This sequence comes from Euclidia mi, assembly GCA_944739405.2. Taxonomy (NCBI): domain Eukaryota; kingdom Metazoa; phylum Arthropoda; class Insecta; order Lepidoptera; family Erebidae; genus Euclidia; species Euclidia mi. Next base: position 15,909,059 of record OX123207.2, read on the forward strand.
TGCCATGACCGGGCACTTTATTTAGCGAGCGATAATTAGTTTTAAATATTTCGATTAAGATATCAAACACGTTATACAAAACTATAGCCTTAAATAGAGGAGTCCTGGTGACGTGTAATACCTTTCTCAGGCACCAGTCTGTTACAAATGCAGTAAAGTAATTATGTCATATCAGTGTTTAAGTTAACCATTTGTGAACAGAAAATAAATTATAATAACTATACAGGACGTCAAAAGACCCATCAACAAGTCGAAATCAAATCTACTCGTTTTGCACATCATGCCAAGTCATACTAAGCAAAAATAATACCTGAGAAACGTTTTTTTTTTAGTAGACACATTTTATAAGATGCAATGTAAAGTGCGCGCGTGCAATGCTCAGGATGACCTATGCGCCAATGGATAGGTAGGTCATATCCATGGGTGCATCTGTTAATTGGCACGAGATATGCATCAATTTTGTACCTAACTAGAAAAATTGCACGGTGATTTTAAGCTTCAATTTCTTCTGAACCAGTAATATCCCAGGTATGGTGCCGATGTAAAAAAATATTCGTAATGGGAAATAAAGAGTCTTTTTACAGCCTATATATATTTTTTTTTATAGACTCACGCCTGTATCCCCGAAGGGGTAGGCAGAGGTGTAATATTACACCCACATTTCGCAATGAATTTTTAGGACCCACGTAATAAGGGGCGAGCCTATTGCCGTACCGGGCACATAACCAGACTCCGTGCTGCTGTAATATTTTCTCTTCTCTGCTGTAATTTCCTAACTGAAAAACCCAAAAACCTTTTGCCCGACCCGGGAATCGAACCCGAGACCTCCCAATCCCACACGCACATTTATGCCGCGAGACCAACGAGGCATAGATATATATATATTTTTTCTACAGGTTTCAGATAAAGGTGAATTAACTTTCTACCCGACATTATGATCATTTCGCAGTCGAGTATAAAAAGCACAAACAAAGTCCATTGAAAAGTTGTGACAAGCCATTAAATTAGGAGTATGTCAGAGTCACCTGGTGTAGATTCTTTGGACAGGGGACAGTTTGTATTGCGCCATTCAAAAAATAATAACTCAACTTGTACGATTAATAACTTTGTATGTAGGGCCATGCAGTACAGCGAAATGATAACGGCTCTTATATACTTGCTAATGAATTCCGCCGTGTTAGCTGCTGATAACACCCGAATCATGTAGACGGCAAGATTTTTTCGGATCTAAGCACGAATGAAGAAAATATTTTCTTGGTCAGCACCGAAGTTACTACACAGTTAGTGTATAGAAACGACACGACTTCTTGCCTAGGCCCGGCGAGTTTTCTGAACATGTACAAGCTCCCTCAGGCACGAGTGCTTTTTCGCCTTTCAAAATAGCTACCAGTTTAAAAGGCAAGATGTCAGTGTAATGCTACTTATTATGTTTTTTATTTAGTCCTATAATAATAATAAATAATTTATTGTCAGGTAGAAAAACCTATAGATATATACCTTAAAGACAAACATTCATACAATAATTTTATAATAATTGAACTAGACATGTGTTATTGTTTACACCGTTTTCATGTTAGGCTAAATGTTATTTCGTAACCTCCCATGAAAACGTCGATATACAACACCCTTCGGCCAAAACTCTTCCTTGAGGAAAGTGTCAAGATGATTAGTCGGCACATGAACCACGTACGACTTGAAGTTTGTGTTATGGCGAGACTCCAACCTGTCGACTCTCAAGGTCCAGTTGGTCTTCGTGTGTAGGTACTCCACGACCTCCTCTTCCTTCGTAGAGTGATGCAGCTGGGATACGTACATCAGGCTTCCTCTTCTTCCTCTCCACCTTGAAGAAGCCGTCCTTGTCGCACGTGTCTTGGTTCCTCGACATTACGTTAGGAGGAAGAATGTGAACCACATTGTTTCTTCTCCTGCCGATTTTGCTGCGGTTTGACATCCAACATCGGTGTAGGCGCGTTTAAGTTTGAACGCATTCACACTCGTCACACCTTGATAGGTGTCGGTGACCCGAGGTCAGCAACAGCACACGCGGTGCGTGCATAACTGCCGGCAGTTGACTATGAGTTACACTTATGAACGTCATATAAAAATTACACCCAGTACGGGGTAGGATTTTATGATGTCAGTTTATGACTTAGCTGCTCCTAAAAGTTAAAAATTTCAGGAAATCTAGGAGGATCCAACCTCCAAATATATTATTATACTTGTTGCGGATTCCAAGGCAGTTTAACTTTACCCGCGACTTCACGAGTGTTAAATCATCTGGTCCAAACTCACTACCTTGTGTGGTCATTGCTGCTAAAACATCACACAGGTGATGATAAAATCACCTGATAAGAAAATAGTATTTGTAGTGCTTTGAGGAGCATTCCAATTATGTAGGTGGGCATCGCCATATATCCACGAGGTCTTCAGAGTAAACCTGTGTCCTGAATCAAGTCAAGAATTGCCCTTATCATGTCTACCCACCGTAGGAGCAAAACTGCCCTTATAGCCACCTCTTCAATTTCGTACAAGAAGTGTACTTATACGAGACTTTGTGTACCCCGAGCTTCAAGGGAAGTAACTTCAGAAAGTCTATTGAAACTTTCCAAAGTTACTTCCCTTGAATATCAGGGCTTAAACCAGAGTGCTCATTTATTTGAAATAGTTTGAAGGATAAGTTTTCAAAAACTGTACTAACGATACTTTTTATTCTCTACTCTATAACTGCGACAGTGTCAGACATAGAAAACAGTGTCTGCTTATGAATAAAACGAGCTTCTAGATATCCCAACTATGGTCTTAACCCAATAATAATGCTAAATCCTTATAAGTGCCTGATATCACATGGCAGTCACTCTGCGGAAAAGCTAAAATTCTGTGAAATCTGGGTGGTATGTGTAATGAAACCCGGAACTAAGGCTTGAATCTTGAATGTAACCGATAAAACTTTAGTGACGAAAATCATAGAAATATCAGACTTCTCAATTTCCTGTCAGAGGCATGCCATATTTTCTTCTTGCTTGACAGGGCTTGATATAAATAATCATCTTCTAACCGATTTCAAAAAAGAGAAAGTTCTTGATTTGATGCATATGCTTTTTTACTGCCTGCAATCGTTCACACTTTCGTTTATGTGGTCATGTTATATTAAAGGTACTTTAATCATCAAAACAATATGCGTTGATTATATAAGAAGATTAATTACTATTTGGATTAATCAACGTTTGATAAAGCCGTGAATCGTATTAATTAATTAACGCTTGAATTTGCAGTTGCAGCTGTAATTGATCGGCTAATTTAATGATTGCAAATTGAAATGGTTAGAGACCGAATACTGCCGCTGAGCAACTAACTTATTAGCACATCAGTTTAACACGCTTAACGTAGCGTTAATCACGTAATGAATCACGTAATAAGGTCAGATAACATATTATCTCAGTATCATCTTAATTGAAACAGTCGAAGAGAAACATTTATCATGTAAGAAATTAAGTTCATTGTATCCATGATATTGCCTGGAGAACTGTTTTATGTATGTGATGGTTTTACGAAATGTTAAACCAAGGCACAAGTTTTGAAAGATAGGAAGACCATAAAAATGTTCATTCAAGTCTTTAAAAATAACACAATAACTGTTAAAATGCGTCAATTAAAGGTTTGAACATGATCATAAAGTTCCCAATTTCTTCTATTGACTTTTCATTTAATGTATGCATACTGTGCATGGACTATGCATATTTAGGATACTGCCTTTTTTAAATCTAAGTGTTTGTTCACAAACTATACTCATCATACATATAAACTCAGACTTCAGTTAATGTAACTGTAAGCCAGTAATTTTATAAAAAGATTCAGAAGTCAAAAAATCGTGCAGAGGCTATCACTAAGTTTAGTGTAGGCTATAAAGTTGATTTTTGCACGGTTTTTGACATAGCATGCCACCACAAAACTGTCTAAAATCTTATTTCGTTTAGAACTCAATTATAATCGTTTAAGAGAAAATTTGTTTATGCATTCCCTATTAAACCAGCTCTTCTTACGGTGAGTAGCAATTTCAAGACGAAAAGTTAAGTAAATATTTGGACAAAGCATGTTTTTCAAATTAAAATCCTATCGAGTGAAAATCTTCCAATCATGTATCTGTCTGTAGATTACCTAGATAAAGACCTAACAACTACATACGACACCGTAAACATCAAAAAACTGTTGACAAAAGTTCTCGATACAACTAAGGACAAAGGGTTCGTAGATATCTTGAGAGAGGTCTTAAATAACCGGCGGTTCCAAGTGCACCTAAATGGAGAGAAGAGCCGACGGTGGAGGCAGAAAAATGGACTCCCACAAGGCAGTGTTCTGGCTCCATCCTTGTTCAATATTTACACGAACGACCAACCAATAACACCAGGTACTAAAAGTTTCCTGTACGCAGATGATTTCCTGTACCCAAGGATCGAACTTTGAAGATGCAGTAACATCTCTCAAGGAAGGATTGGACGCGCTCGACAAGTACTACGTCAAAAACGCCTTACGGCCTAATCCATCAAAAATCCAGTCTTGTGCGTTCCATTTATGTAACCGGGATACAAAACGAGCACTTACATATATTATCATGGCGAGGCGTTAACATAGAGCACTGCCCTCGTCCACGCTACTTGGGTGTCACCCTGGACAGAGCGCTCACATACCAGGTCCACTGCTTTAACACCAAGCAAAAAATATGTACAAGGAATAACCTGCTACGACGCCTTACTTCAACAGCCTGGGGAGCATCCCCGTATGTTCTCCGAACCACAGGGCTCTCACTATCGTATTCCACCCATGCAAGAGAAATGGATGTAGCCCTGACTGAAACATGCCAAATCATTAGGGGCTGTTTGCAAACCACCCCGCTCAATATGCTATACCCTCTAGCACGCATCGCTCCAATATTTATTGGAGCGATGCCTGCTAGAGGGTTTACCCGGCCCTACCAAACTTCCCTGAAGCAACGGAAAACCTGCCTCAGGGTCATAACTTGCACTGGTTGTTTTGGAGATCGCTTAATCGTTTGCGAACTCAGGTCGGTCGCTGTAGAGAAAACATGGCAAGATGGGGATATATAGACCACTCACAGGTCCACTGCGACTGCGGAGCTCAATCACAATCCATGGCGCATTTGCTTTTATGCCCTCTTTGCCCTTCAATCGGCAGTAAACGAGTCCTTAAGGTGGCCTCAGACAATGCCGTTACCGTAGCCAAGTTTTGTGAAAAGAAAATCTGAATCAGTGATACGATGACGACTTTCACTTCAAGGAAAACTTATTGATTTATAAGAATTTTGTTTCATCCATCTTCTATAACCATTAAAAGAGAACCGCCGAGCATATTAATTGCTTTATTATTTTAAAAAGACGATCTCAGCTGTTCTCATGGCCGCACAGTTACGTCAGCCCATCCATTAATTGGCCGTGACGCGTGACGGGTGCGCGTGTTAGTGACGTCACTGACACTTCAACTCATCACATATCGTGCTTTTGTTCATCGCTCTGTGCGCTGAAGATACAAAGTTACGTAAAAACATTGACTTTTTGTTGTGACTGTGAAATATTTTTGGACAATAGACGCCTGAACAATGTTGTTACTCTGCTAGTGATTTTAATTTTAGGCTTCTTTTTAAGTAAAGATTCTGTAGCTGAACGAGATTATTTTGTTTTAATTGTTGACTAGACTTCGCCTGTGGCTCCTCCTTATGTCAATCTCCAGCTTTTAAAAGAAGAAAGACGATCAAACAGACACATTTTCGCATTTTTAATATAAATATTAATGACACACTGCCTCTGTGGTCCAGTGGATAGCGTTTGCGTCTACTGATCGCAGGTACCGGGTTCGATTCCAGGGTTGGGCACAAGTGTTCCTGGGTTTTTCTGAATTATCGGCAATAGGCTCGCCCCCTATTACGTGGGACCTAAAAATTCATGGTGAACCGTGGGCGTAATATTACACCTCTGCCTACCCCTTCGGGTACATAGACGTGAGTCTATAGAAAAAAATTAGTGAGGATGCAGATGTGACAGACGAGAACCATGAAATCAAAATTAACATATTATAGTATGTAATAGTTTAAACCATTGTTTGCCAGGAAAGGAAATCTCGGCATAAGCTGGATGGGGATTCGTAAGAAAAGAAATCCATCACGGACACTTATCACAAAATAATCTAAAATCACAAATAGGTATCACAAAATTATCAATTGTATTTATAACTATTTATAATTAGATAATGTTTTCAAAAAAATATTTACGTAGCGGCTGTTATAACTTTAAAACATAATTAAGTCGTAAACCGACAAACTAGCTGTTAAGTATCTGTTGAAGCGTATTTTGAAACGGTTAGTGGCGTTAAATAAAACTATCACAGTCGCGACATAGCTGTAAGTAAGTGTTTTTACGGGCAATAATGATAATAAGTTTAACAATCAACTATTTTTTTAATCCCAAAATACATAAACGTTTCTTAGCTTTCTCTATATGTTTCCCTTTGTTTTTTTTAAATTACAAATAATTAAGAGTGAAGACCACGTAAGGGGCGAGGAGACCACGTAACGGGTAAATAAAGAGTGGCACGGCACCCGACTAGGTAGTCCGACACTCGGAAAATGATGGCCGGGACAACCTAGAGGCGGAAGACAGAGTTACGGTCGTTGTGGGGCAAGTTTGGAAACACATGTGTTTAGGACAGGACTAAAATAGGCTAGTTGATTGATTAATACGAAAAAACGTAAAAATTAAAATAGAGAAATAAATTGAAAAATCAAAATGACATCTCAAAACATATAAAATAAAATCCTTCGCAATTTCGATTACCATTATCTTCCCGATGACTTCTAAGCCTGCCACTGCAGGACTAGAAGACAAAAAAATGGAGTGCAACACAGAGTATATAAGCATGCTAGAGGACGCCCGCAGCTACGCCCGCATTTTATTTTATTTTACCCGTTTTGCCTGATCCCGTGGGAATTTCGGGAAATCCCTTCTTAGTGCACCTCTACGGTCCCCAAGGAACATACATGCCAAATTTCAGCTTCCTGCGCCCAATAGTTTCGGCTGTAGCGTGTCTGTCAGTCAGTCAGTAACGCAAGGATTTTATATATTAAGATTGGCAGGCATTGCGACTTTCCGCTAAATAAAAGTAAGCCAGTCATATGAAGAACCGATCACTGTTTTAAATTATTATTTTTTATCGAAGCCTAATTTAAGTTGAGCGTAATGCTTATCAAGATGCTGCTGTTATAGCAATGAATGAAATAAGAACAAGACTTCGTATGCGGAATAAAGTAGTTCCGAAAATCAACATCTCTATTGTGCGAAATTCAGTTTGTGAAAGTTGCATACTTCTTTGTGATAAAGTACATGTTTTAGTCATTGTATTTTTTGAAGATTTCATCAGGTTGTTCGTTACCCTCCTTTGTGTGTTTTTCAGTAGTACTAGGGACGACCCCTTAGCTCTGGAATCACAGAACACTTACACTCAGAGAGTCTGGAATAGTATTACTGAATTATGCACAGATTCATCGATTCGTGAGGTTAAGCGACGTTATCACGGTATGGTTTATAGATTGGTGATCTATCAGAATACACTTTTCTGTGCCTTGGCAAGCCAGTAAAGTTGTCATGCTATTATTTATTTTTTTCTGGCTAAATTTTGGTCATGGTATAGGTTGGTGCTAAATTATGATACAATTACAAGTAAGTAGTGGTAAGTAAGGTACTGAATATCAAAAAAATAGCGTTTCATTTAGCAGACACGTAACTCCGAAACGTTTCGCGCACGAAGCGTCAAGGCGTGTTTCGCATCCAACACTATTGATTTACAACCCTTGCAATTTATTGCTATTGAAATACTTTGCCTACTGTCATAAGGCAAAAGTGTTATCAATATTTTATCAACTTTTTATCTTCTAAGGTAATTTACACTTTAACTGAAATGTTTACCACGTCAGTACATATTTTAATCTGTGATGTTTCCAGTACCGCATTATTTAGATGAACCTCAAAACTAATATATGATATGCATAATCCCGGTAGAAACTGTTTTTTTGTTTTATAAGAAAGCTTACAGACTAATTACAGAATATGAGTTATTGTAACTCATGATCATTATAAGGCCTGTTTATATAGTCGCAGTGCTGGTCACGGGCCTCTTCTGAATATGAGTCAGGTAAAGCCACAGCCAATCACGCTAGCCAAGTGCAGGTTGGTGAACTTAACATGTCTTTCGATAACATTACGAAGCACTCTCAGAATTGCAGGTTTTCTTACGTTGTTTTCCTTTACCGTTAAGCAAACGATAATAAACAATTTAATATGCATTTAATTTACAAAAGGCTTTACGGCGTGGTCACAAGATGGGTCTAAGCGGCGAGCGGCGCGGCAGGGGCGATGTACATGGTGCGTTTACTCTGAGGCTGCCGCACGCCGCGTCACAGTAAACGCGCCATGTACATCGAAAACGCTTTCCGCTGCCGCCCGCCTCTGTAGGCCGTGACCGGGCCGTTAGTGCGATTCATTCGAACCCTTTGTGTAGCAGTTTGTCAGTATCTCCACTAGATTATTCACAACATTGTGAATATTGTCCATAAAAAAAGAATTTAAAAAATCCACTGGATTAATTATTTACATAACCGATTGTAAATTTGCATTCCACTGAATTTTAAATCCATGCCAGCGTTGTCATTACCCTCATATTCCTACAACACGGATTTCCAAAAGCAATAAGATAGGATATTAATGAAAAAAAAGAACCTTCGGTAGGGAGGTGATCATTATTATAGAAAAGTTTTAATTTAGAGGACGGCCTTGGGGAAATATCCTCTGTAACAGTATTGGATGCTTTTAAATCGGACTTTCATTTGGTCGCTAAGAATTTTTGTTTTTTCTTTCCCGCCATTTATTATTCGTAGGTTTATGGTAATAGGTTTTAAAATTCAGGTTCAGTTGGCGGGCCACTTTGAAATTGATAGATGTAGAGGCCTGGCAGAAGTTGGCAAGAGTAGGTACCTTATTTAGTGTCCTATTTGTTTCATCAAGTAATTTTAATACAAAATGCAGACAACTCATACACGGTCGACTGATCTTTATTTTTTTAGTGTCGGTAATAGACAAGTATACTTAGTCTGAAATTAGCAAGAGATAAATAGATATTATTTGTCTTCTTAGGCAACTTTGAACACACGAATGTCGCATACTGTTGTAAACGTTTTGTGAATACCGGTATGTCCAACAAACAACTCCGTGGAACATTTTGTTAACAACATAACATAACTTCACGCCTTTTTTTCCCCGAAGGGGTAGGCAGAGGTGTATTACATTTTGTTATTTTTATTTATTAACTTTATATACATACATAGTGTCTAGAGTTGCCGTAGGCAGGCAGGAAATTGTTCAGAGTGCGCAGTGAAAGTTGTAATACATCTACCTGACGACGACAAGGCAAGGATCTAGACACAATGCACTGCGTTGCACAGTGAATTACAACTATCAATATTAATTTACTTACCAAATCTTCACTGATGCTCTTGAGTGAACCTATAAGATTAGACTCATAAATTTTGGCCAAAATAACAAGCAAATCGTTATAAATACCACTACTCGAAGGTCCAGTTCGGCGTCCTTCTTCAACGAAGTCGTCTGGCATCAACCACGTGCACGGATTCACACAGTTTTACAATGTTCAATATCTTGCAAATGTTCAATAGTTCACAAGTTTGACTTTTCATCACAACGTACCGGTGCCGGTTATAGATCAAAGAAGCGGCATTCAATCGGGTTCCAAATTTATTACAATATTACAAAACGGCGCGAGCGCAAGACCAAAACGTGTCGTTCAAGCCAATTTTCAGAACAGGAAGTGAATGACAGTTCAGTGTGACCATAGTCAAAATTTACAATAGACTAAACAAAACGTTACCAAATCGATATAATCGATTTGACTTATCATAAATAATATTTCTATTTCAAACACATAGCATATATGGCAGTGATAGCCTAGTGGAGATACCAAAAGACTGCCATACAGAGGGTATCGGGTTCGGATCCGAGGCGCGCACCACTGACTTTTCGGAGTTGTGTGGGTATTGAATTATCGCTTGCCCCGTGCCTCGGAGAGCACGTTAAGCCGTCGGTCCCGGTTGTCATGAAGATCTTTGACAGTCGTTATATGGAGTCAGTACCTATCTCTGAATAAACTGACACTAATCTAAACCATGGAATATCGCTATCCCTTTGGGTTGCGGAGGTCAGACAGGCCGTCGCTCCGTGGAAAAGCTTATATTCAGTCAAATCCGGGATAACGCTAGGAGAAAGACACACATAGCGTATAAAAGTGGACTTAATGCCTTAGGCATTTTCTGCCAGTCTACCTAAGAGTGGTGCAGAGATTAATGGTAGGTGTATTTAAAAAGTGGAGTTTGACTTAAACATATTATATTTAATAGATATGATGGATGCGCATACATTACATAACATTAAATAATAATAATAATACACACATACATCGAATATAGAAATGCATACATATACTTACATACACAATCATACATATTATACAGGGTGTAAAAAGACCTTTAACGAAAACTGAAACCCCATATTGTACCAATCATTACGAACATTTTTTGCTTCGGCATCATACCTGGGAAATTACTGGTTCAGGAGATATTGAGGCTCAAAGTTACTATGGAAGTTTTGTAATTAGGTACAAAATCGATGCATTTACCCCGCTAACCTGTTCTATAGATGTCCTATGCACCCAAAGATTAGTAGGTATTTCAAAAATTGCACGCGCAAATTTTTTATAGCGGCTTGAAAAAAGTGAAAACTTAAAAAAAAAGTCGTTTCCCAGGTTTTATTTTTGGTTAGCATGACTTGGCATGATGTCCAAAACGCGTAGACTTCGGCTTGGTGATGGGTCTTGTGACACCCTGTATATACTTATATAAATAAATATATAGTTAAAATATACATAAATGTTACAATACTTCTGCTAACTTAACCAATAAAAGCTGCTTTACCTTTGTCTTAAAGCAATACCTAGTAGTGGACGTCCTGATTTCGAGAGGAAGATCATTCCAAAGAAGAATAGCTTGAGTAGGAAAAGAAGAGTGGATGAAAGAAAATCTATGTGAAGGACAAAGTAGGAGAAGGTTATTAGATGAACGAAGGTTACGATCTTGGTTGCTGCATAAGTACCTACTGGAAGTAACAACTTAAATAGTTGGGAGTATTGAGAGACATAAGGATAGAATAGAGAGTAGTGAGAGCATACAGACTGCGTCTTTCACTTATAGGAAGTCACTTCAACTGGGAACGATACGTAGACACGTGGCCATACTTACGAAGATTGAAAATAAAACGAATGCAGTTATTGAGAAGACGGTCAAGTACATAATTTTCAAGGCCGATTGCTCGTCGGGGGTATGAATATTCTTGGAGTGACTTTTGAGTCAAAATAAAATGTATATGATCAATAATTAATAAATAATAAATATATCAACATCACACTGGTATATTTATATGACTCTATATCCCATCTCCCCACTCTCGCTAATTCAATCGCAACATATATCGATCCCTTTCTCTCTCCTACAATCTGTGGTGATGGATGACCAGGCGAATATTGCCACAGTATTCGGCAACAAATTGATGATCCCATTTATTATCATATTATTATATTAAGCAGTCGCTGCACGCGCTTGCGCTCTTTCGAGTATTAATTGAGTAAGAAACATATTCAACTTGGAGCAAATAATAATATCAATGAGAGTATGTCTTGGATGCAGGCCTGAAGATTCTAAGAAACTAAGGTTCTACAAGAAAATCAAAACTGTGCGAATTGACAGACAACTGGAAAAGTTGTACATAGAGCCAAAAAAGCTTTGAATTTTTTTCGTCTTCTATCGATAGCCGCACCACACTCGTACGCGTGTGATTATTCCCGGTGTCCACCCCCTGCTTGTCCACCGCGGGTGGACAGAGACACAAATATTTAAAAAAATTCTCGCTGTGCACCCCTGGGGGACAGCGAGAATTAATTTTAAATTATTTTCGCTGGCCACCCCGGGTGGACAAAGACACGAGTTTTTTCATCACTTCTGATTCGGGTAGATTAGGTCCGTCTTATAAAAGCACAGTACATCAATACATCGCACATCACGCACACGTGTATATAGACTGACCTACTGCTAGGCACAAGGCTCTTCTCACTATGACTATGACATGCAGGTTTCCACTCGATATTCTCTTCACCGTCATATAGCTTTGTAAAGTCAGGGGTTTGCATTGTTAGCAGTCGGTTAGTCTCTATACTAAGCTATACCTTTTTAATACATCACAATTCATCAATAATATCCTAGGTAACTTCCTCAATCCTTTTCACAGCACCCATAACACCCAACAATAATAAAATAAACAGCGTCTTCTCGAAAACGATACCTACCAAACGCGAATATCTGGCCATATATCTGCGTTGTCAAATCAGAACGTACGACTCGCATAAATAAAAGAAAGAAGACGTCACATGTACAGCATCCCTGTGTAAATAAATCATGGTCACATCGCCGCGAAGTGCGCGCGAAAACGTTTGGAAAACACTCGCATGTACGGCGGCTGAATGCAGATAGGGGAGAGGAATATACGGGACGATATTTTGGCAGGAAACGCTTGTTAAATCTGTAGGTACGGCACCAGCTACAATTTTTTTTTTATTCAGTAAATATCATCATAATCCTCATCTTCATCGTTCTAGCGTGATACCAGTTGCAACCCGGGGTCCGAGTGCAACTAATAAAAAAGGCAGCGATGCAAAGGGTGTCGGATTCGAATCCACGACGCCCACCAATGACTTTTCGGAGTTAAGTGCGTATCGAATTGTAAATTATCGCTTGCTCCGTGCCTCGGCGAGCACGTTAAGCCGTTGGTCCCGGCTGTCATGAAGATCTTTGTCATCGCTAAAGGTCAGTATCTACCTTTAAATAAACTAGCACTAGTCTAAACCATATAATATAGCTATCTCTTTGGGTTGCAACGATCAGACAAGCAAGCGCTCTGTTGAAAAGCTAATATTCAGTCAAATCCGGTTGGACTAGAAAGTGGAACAGGGATAACGCTAAAAGGATGGATCTAGAAACTACGTAATTAATTATTATAATCCGACGATTTTGTTACCTTAGAGCAGCCGTGGTCATGGAAGGCTGAGATGGCACTTATCTTTGTCTTGAATGAAGAATTTATTTCAAAATAGCCGAACATTTTTCAATTACTGGTGTGTGTATGTGTAGAATCCGTCAACTGTAGTTTAATTTCAATCAAGATGTTTGTTTATTTGGTTGAACGATCTTATCTCAGGCATTACCGCTGAATCAAATTGACAAATTAGTTTTGTGTTGGAAAGGCAACTGGGCTTTCCAACACAAATCGAAGAAGGATATACTTATAGCATCATGCTATAAGTCACGGATGTGGCAGTAGCCATTAATAATAATTATAATATAGATGTTAATGTGGATACAGCAAAATAGCCAATTCAACATTGAAACTTTTAAGAAACGTGCATGACCTTTTTTTAAATGTCGGCAACTCACTTGTGATCCTTCGGGCATTGCAGGTGTCTGCAATTATGTCGAAAATCATTACAGAGCAAAACCTACAAGACTAGCCAGCAAATTTTTATTATTCCAAAGACAACTTCCATACTAGGAATTCTTTTTTCAATGCTAGGAATAAATCCTATATCGCAATAGTATGAATAAATATAGGAATAATGCTGCACAGGGAACTTACCAAAATTCAAGCAACAGAGGATACCCATACTTGGAAACAACAATTTGTGGACCACACAAAATGTTTGTTTCATGTGGGGATCGTACCCACAACACTCGACAAACGGTTAACCTTCGAGGCATCCGCTTCAACCATTTCGTCATACATCAAAACATTAATTTGATGCCAAAAGCGTCTGCGTCAGTTCACTACTGAATAAGGTGGCTATCACGGACCAGCGTATGATCCATTTGTCTTTATCCTCATGGTCATAGGTCTCTCCCAATACCCAAGGCTCTCCATAGAGAGCGATGTTGAACCGCCTCAACAGGATCATTAGTCTACTTACTTCTGCTGCAATAATAATATTTTGTTTTCGAAAGTCTAAATTACATGCTTAAAATACTTTTTTTTTTATTTATAGACTCACGCCTGTATCCCCTAAGGGGTAGGCAGAGGTGTAATATTACACCCACATTTCGCCATGAATTTTTAGGTCCCACGTAATAGGGGGCGAGCCTATGGCCGTACCGGGCACATTACCAAACTCCGTGCTGCTACTGAGAATTTCCTAATGGAAAAACCTAATAACACTTTGCGCGACCCGGGAATCGAACCCGAGACCTCCCAATCCCACGCGCAAATTTATGGCGCGAGACCAACGAGGCATAAATCTGTCGAGGCATGAATACTATTTTGTGGCGTCAGAATCAATATGATCAAACTACAATATTTTCATCATAAATATTTTTATCTTAGGCGTGTGCTGTCACAATATTAATCCGTATGTTTCGTTAAAACTATTCTCCGTGGCGCGCGGACGCGGCTGCTGAATATGTGAACGGGTGATGTAATACGAAAAATCAACTCGTGATCGTTGTTTGGCAACCGAGTGGCCACCAAATTGACTTTGCTTTACCAAATGTCTGGTAAATGTTTTCATATTTACGTATCGTGGACTGAACGGTTTTGAAATAGTAATGTCCGTTGTTTTTTCTAAATCTGGTAAGAAACTTATTCTTATTATATGCATGTCTTATTGCAATTTTGGCACAGGGTGTCTTTATTTGTTTCAGACATTCTTGTAAAATTCATTTGATTATCTAGATTGTGTAATTAACTGTGTACAAAATTATCTATGATTTATCACAGAATAAAAAAAATGTGGACCATAAATATCTCTCCTCGTCTGGTTGTTCTTTATGTCCGTTGTGCTTTTATAGAACTTTTCGATAATTATTGGTATCAATATAAACATAAATCAGCGATAGGCTATTAGAGATACCAAAAGCCTGCTATGTAAACTTTTGGTTTCGAATTCACGGCGCGCAGTAATGACTTTTCGGAGTTACCTATGTGCGTATTGAATTGTAATTATCGCTTGGCCTGTGCCTCGGAGAGCACTTTATGCCAGTAAAGGGAGTCAGTACCTATATATCACGAGTGACACTAGTCTAAACCATAGAATATAGCTATCCCTTTGGATTGCGGAAGTCAGACACGCAGTCAATCTATGGAAAAGCTAATATGAAAACGAATTCGGTTGGACTAGAAAGCGGACCCCGGGTTTTAACTGGGATAACGCTAAGAGGATGATAATAAACATAAAGGAAAGTAAATTATTAATAATAGGCAAAACCATCGAGTTTGTTAGCAACTTTGAGTTTTATACACTTCATAACTGTGAAAAAGTAAATCTTTAACAAGCTTAGGTTTTTTTTTTATAGTTAAATTGTATATGTATATTTATGACACATTTTTGTCAATTGAACATTATGTGATACTTTTTTAAAACCTAACTGCCACAGATTATATCAGGAGAACTCGAGAACCCAAGCCGAACCCTTCAGCCTTCCTTGTTAAAAAGTATAAGACATTTTTCTAGCTCCGGCAAATATCTAAGGAAATACCGCAGCAACAAGACCGCAGCCTATTCTCCGTCGTCATTTATTTAACGAGGATAAAAAGACTAGGTTTAAGTATGTACCTACGCGATGCAATATAGCGTAGAGTACTAGTTTTTTTATCCATGTTGCTTGAGGTTTTAAGTGATAATACAAGGGTGGTATCAATGCAATGGAAATGTGCAGTTTTACTATTTTTTAATAATTATGCTTTATGTATTTGGCTATTTTTACATGAGTAGTCTGTCTGCCTCCGTGGTCCAGTGGATAGCGTATGCGACTGCTGATCGGAGTTCCCGGGTTCGATACCCGAGTCGGACAAAAGTGTAACTGGGTTTTTTCCGAACTCTCAGTAGCAGCACGGAGTCTGGTGATGTGCCCGGTAACGGCAATAGGCTCGCCCCCTATTACGCGGGACCTAAAAATTCATGGCGAAATGTGAGTGTAATACCTATTACGCCTCTGCCTACCCCTTTGGGGATACAGGCGTGAGTCTATAAAATAAAATAGTGGGATGGGGCGGTAAAAGTAATTTTGACTTTTTTCTTTCTTTCTCTTTCGTGCGAGTGTGAGGTCAACTGAGGTGTCGGAGTTTTCAGACAGACCGAAACTCTAAAAATGGTCTAGCAATTCTTGCTCTGAGACTAAAAACGGGACCAATGCGCTGACGGGCCTTTGGAAGTACCAAATATGGACACAGCTCCAACTGATGGCCTGTGCTCACGTCACCTAACTTCGCCAACCTATTACGAACGACAAGCTAAGTCAAGTTGATGACGCCACAATTTGATGGTTATGGATACAAAATACTGTTAAGCAAAACCAAAAAGATTTTTTTTTTGTAAGACTATCCGTATCCCTTGTGTCTGCAGTATCGAGTCCGGCTTTAAGTATTAACGTAGGTATTGTAATGGTGTTACTGGCTACACCAAATTAAATAATAATATATAGTCCTTAGGTCGCATACTTTTTTCCACATGTGTTTGTCTTATCGCTACGATGGCGCCAACGTTATGCAATTAGTAAACTCATAAATTCCAAGAGTTTGACAAATTTATAAGAATTATGTGACAGGCTTATGAGTAAAGAAATAGCCATGAAATATGATAAAACATTTGCACTGTAGTGTTTACATGCGATATAGTTGAGGATCATAAGAAAAAGGATCAACCATAAGAAACGGACCCTTTCAGGTAGTAAGTGGCCAGAGGCGTTGGGTTGGTAGTGTTTGACGGACAGTCGGACTTAGGAGGCAGACCGAGTCGGGTCCCAGTACAGCGCGGCGTGGTAGTTGAGGAAGTACGGGGCAGTCGGTCTTATGTCGCGGAAGAGGGCAGATCTCGGGAACGGACTCGTGTGGTGGTTTAGACAGTTGACTTCGAGGCGCGAAACGGATCGGACCTGGGCCTAGCGTGGAAGGGGTGCTCGGTGTTGGTCGATAATTAGTGTTTGGTGATATCGAAGAACAAGGAGAAGGTGACCAGCACAGGGCAAGGGGTAAGTTTGGCAGCGACGCAGCTAAAAGTTTATTTATTTATTTATTTATTATATATAAATTGCAAATACAGGTACATGGGTTGGTATGATAAAAGAATAATTAAGTATCACTGTACTTAACCTTGCGGCATGCAATATAAAACTAAAGAAACTTAATCCTAAAAATCTTTAAAATATTTTTAATTAGTGTTACAATTTATCCCTTAAAAAGTCTTCTACTGTGTAATAGCACTTTTGCAGCAAAATTTGCTTTAATTTTTTCTTTATTATATTGACATTTTCCTCTTCAAGAAGTGACTTAGGCAAGTGATTATATATTCTAGGCGCCATACAAAATATACTTTTGTTGAAGTATGCTGTTGTGTTAGAAGAAACGCTTATTTTTATTTTTTATTGATGTCTTTTACATTTTAATTTTTCAAAAATATTTATATTCTTTTTTACAAACAGCACAGTTTCTAAAATGTAAACAGATGGTAGGGTGAGAATGTTAAGTTTAATGAAAAGGGTTGACAACTTTCTGTTGCTTTAATTTTACAAATAGCCCTTAAACATTTCTTTTGGGATATGAATGCATGTTGTACATCTGTTGATGTTGAGTTTGGTGAGTGTCTGTTATTCACTATACTATAATTTATTACATGAACTGTATAACATTAATAACTCTGTTGTGTACTTATCTATGTCTATATCACACCATATTTATCCCAGGCTGACTAAAATATAAAGTTCTCTATGAGATATTGTACATAGTTATAATATTAATAACCGCGTGTAACATTAGTAGTGGTCCATATTCCCTTGTTGATGATGAATGTGGAAGATGAGCGATGTATGATGGGAGTCTCCGTATTCGCGATTAGGTGGTAGAGCGCAGTACTCTCACAATCGCTGTCTAAACCTGCGTACAGGCCAGCACAGAGTAGTTGACAATGTTTCAAAGAGCGAAAGAAGAGCCACCTGTCGATCACGCGGTGTCCCGTAAGTCCTGGCGGCTAACCAGGCGGCGATTGTAACGAGAGGTTCCCTTCAATCTATGCGCGATGGCTTAATACGTTTTAATTGACTATGTTTATGTGGGCTTCAATGTTGTGACTTGCGGCAAGGAGGCGTTTTGTGACATCAGTTCTGAGACTGTTACTGTATATTCAATACCATACACTGGATATCGCTGGAATACTCGGCGCCGATAATACTATATGACTAATATACCTGGATCATGTTCTTCGTCTCCCTAGAGCGTCACTCAAGTACCAATGCGAAGCATGAATATGTGGAGAGTGATTTTGTGATGACAAACCAATACTAATGTATCGTTGTCTTTAGTATTTTGATGTCCAGTTTTCACTCTTAGAAGTGTTTACACTTGGTAAATGCTGTCAGTAGAGACATGCCCGGTAACCTGGACGAGTCATGCCCGGTAACGCGGAGGTCGGGTGCTTAATCACGGCCACAGGGGGCCGTCTGACCCTTTTAGCCTGGTTTCAGAGTCACGCCTTTGACCGGCGCCGGCCACACGCGCGCGCTTACAATTACACTAGATTAGTAGTAGCGTTTCATAGTCGCGCAGTTCAAACGCGCCGCGTGTGAGACGCGCGCGCCGGCCACGCTGCCGAAGCTTCATACATTGCAATGAGAAACGCGAACTCGTTTCAGAGTGGTCCGCGCGCCAAACGCGCTGTTGAGACGCGCTGGCCGACGGCGCGTGCCGCGCGCGTCACTCTGAAACCAGCCTTAAACACAGTTATTAAGAAAACTAAAATTTTAATCAGCCTGGGGTCTATCGGATTCCGTTACAGTATTTAACTCATTTCTATAGCATCACACAAAATAATAAGTTCATCGTATTTTAATATAAGATGTAAAGCTTGGGCATAAGAATTAAATATGTATATTATTAAATAAAAATAAAAGTATAAGCGAAAACAAAACAGTTTCACCTTTAAGTATCTACCGACTTTATCTTTTGTTTCGTAGCTGTCGACAAACCTGGTTTATTTTAGTTTTTAAATTACACCCACATTTCGCCATTAATTTTTAGGTTCCACGTAATAGGGGGCGAGCCTATTGCCGTTACCGGGCACATCACCAGACTCCGGGCTGCAACTGAGTATCCGGAAAAACCCAGTAACACTTTTGCCCGACCCGGGAATCGAACCCGGGACCTCCGATCAGCAGTCGCATACGCTATCCACTGGACCACGGAGGTAGTCTATCTCAGGTTAGTTTTTTTTTTTGAGGTTGGCATCTGATGTATTAATTTCCTTAAAGAAAATGTAGATAAAATTTATATAGCTTATGTCACCCGGGCTATTATTACAAATCTATTGACATCGCATTTATTAAAATCGGTTCAGTAGTTTAGGCGCTACTGTGGAACATACATACTTACATACATACATACATAGACTGCCAAAAACATTACTATTCCTTTTGGCTTCACCTTAGCCGGGTAAAAAGTAAAAGAAACACTTTTGCGATACCTTCAACGAGTCTATCCCTTTTACAAAATCATCTCACTATCATGCAAAATGCTCCTAACATTTTCTTTTTTGTATCACAGCATACATGGACGTTTTCCGTCTGACCTAACTGATTTTAATAATGCTTATGCCCGAATTTCAAACACTTGGCAAATACTATATACTTACCTCCAATGATGTCACAAAAGTAAAAAGAAGTAGATATTTATGTTATAGGCGTACCAAAAGCAGGACGCTAAACATAAGCCAGTTGGCAAGTCTGACATTATGTGTGTGAAGTCGCGAGCCGGCGTCAAAGTGAAACTGACACATCTTGTCAACCGAAAATAAAATAAATATGGAGTTATCGATGTGTGCGTTAGTGTACCGTTTCTACGGATTGATTACTACGCGGGTAACGTATCTACCTCTTTTTTGTAATGTCATTGCTTACCTCCAACACCAAAATATGGACTAGGAGTTATCCGGCTATGCCTTAGCAGTAATGTGAAGCCTTGGCTAGCGTGGCTTTTGAAGTACTAAAGTACGCGCTAGCGAACCCGCACTTGGCTAGCGTGATGGACTGTGACACAGCTCTTTTCAAAGGTGGACGCACACCTATCCGAGCCGAACGCGTCGAACGAATCGAAGTCAAGGAGGCCTCGCACATTAGCAAGAATCGACCGCGCCGAAAGAATCGACCGCGCCGAAAGAATCGAGCGCATCGAACAAATGGTTTCCATTTCCTTTACGCCTGTCGCACTGTTATTGCATGTGAATTGTGATGGATCTTGACGAGGTGTTTATTTATCAGTGCTTTATTAATGGAAGATGAAGAAACAATGCGGATATAGTACTCGTGCGTTGCTCTGTCATACCCAACTGATAGAATGCGAGCGCGTCGGACGAATCGACCGCACTAACCGCGCCGAATCTGATGACGTCATTCGAATTCTTCGAGGATTTCTGAGGTGCTTCCAGATTCGGACGATTCGACGCGGACAAGTGTGCGAGGTTTCATGAGATTTCATATAAAGAATTCTAAAATTCGTTTCCTTCGACGCGTTCGACGCGTTCGGCTCGGATAAGTGTGCGTTCACCATAAAAGCCATAAACAGACAAGAGCAGGCGGACAGATTATAAACAAGTCTGATGATGACGCTATCAGTATAATTTCATCATTCATATCGTACGTTCACATGTTTTGCTTGTGACAAAAAATGAGTACAATCATTCCATTGCGTACCGTTAACTGCGCAACATTCGTAAGATTGATGGCGGAACTGCATGCTTTTCCCTTCGCTCTCAAATACCTTGGAAACGATCAACATCAATCTGTCAATGGCTAAACCATGACGCACTTACAAAAATTGATATTGATGCCGTCTTAAGGCAAAAATCTTGATGAAAACACAGCATTGATTTCTAGTTTTTTATCATCTACCGCACTACTGCCACGGATAGCGTAGCAAATGCTTGTGCTCCCTCACTAGGATAAATTTTGGTGTTGCGGAGGTCTTTAGAAACGTATAAGAAATTGTAACGAGTAATATGAATTCAATCGTATCGTATACGTAAGTAATTGACTGCACGGTAGGCGTTTAGTGGTTTAAGCGGCCGGCTAGCCACTTGACACTGCGTTGGGTGTAGTGAATTCTATTCCCACACGAGACAATACTTTGTGTGATCCATAAATTGTTATTTCGAGTCTGGGTGTTCATTTGTTCCGTTGATTGTATATTTGTAAAGTCTCCCGCGATATAGGATATTTCCTAGTGCGGAGGTTGTCCTTAAAATGAAAAAATCCTTATCCGTATTGTGAAGGACTACTGCACTAGGATACTCTGAGGTCTTTAGAAACTTGGAATTGTAAGAATTTTTTGCCACAACACACTCCTTTAACATCAAGGTAGCTGAATTGTATAGAGCCAGAAATAAGAAAGACTTAGCAGGAAAAATAGTTTTGCCAGGATATTGACTCTTATTTTAGAGACATTAGCTATGTGCGCAGAGTATTGTATGACAATAAATAGCTTTTTTGCTTCTCCAACTATTAATTAGTTAGTAATTTTTATATTTTAATTTACTGGCTGACTTGACTATTGTTATCTATTTACTAGCTGACCCGGTGAATTTTGCACTGCCATACCTTTTTTTAAAGATTTGCAATTATTTTGTAATTTTTTTTATACAAACCTCCTGGCAATAACAAACACAATAATAGAATATTTATTCAATTTGGTGCAGTCGTTTGGAAGTAATGCACGTAAAAACATTCTTTGATTCATTTTTATTTATATAGACTACCGGTATCGTATAATAAAATACTTCAAAGTACTAAACTAACATTTATTTAGATGTAAGACTCAAAGAGGTAGGCCAGTAACGGCTCGGATCCACCCTCTCGCCATGGGAATGTTGCTGTATACTCCTGGTCGATCCTTCTTGGCACATTCCACTCCAAATGACACGAGACCTAGTAATTTGCCGTTTGATATAGCTGGACCACCCGAGTCACCCTGGAAAATAAAATAAATTGAATCGAAACTGCCAGTCTAGAATATTATAGGTATATTATTTGATTTGTATCTGTTTGTTTGATATAACATTACATATTATATTATAAGTCATTGAGCCACGAGACTACTTTACAAAACTAACCCAGAATATATGAAAGCTATTTTACATAAATTACGAAAATATAAAATTAAAACAATTCCTACATTATTTCTTTCGTTTGACGGTGTCAAAGTTAAAAATGAGAAAGGTGATAGGAAGTCAAGTAGTCAATAAAGAAAACACGCAGCAATTCCAGAAATCTCGGTTAGTCCTATCCCTTTGTCTCAATCATCTATGACCACAATATAAATCTCAAATTCTCTATTTAGTTATATTTCGTCAAAACTATTTCTGTCTGCATTTCCCTAACTTATAACGTATTTTGTTGTCTTTTCTCTTTTATCTTCCAAAATAACTTGTTCCCTTACCTGACAAGAATCCTTAGTACCATTGAGCAGTCCAGCGCAGAACATTCTAGGTGTAACGGTCCTGTAGTTCTCCAAAGGTAACGCCTTGCACACCTCCATCGATATAATGGGCACCCTGACTCGATGTACTATGTCTTGCATGGCACGTTGCTGTGAAAGATATCGTTTATTAATTTTATGGAGGGCATTGCAGAGGCAGCCTTTGATGTCAAAGATGACAAATTACGGTAAAGTAATTCAACTATGGATGTTCTTATTGTCGTCTGAACTACTTTCTGCTAAATCCACGGAAATCAAACCGCTACCTATCGCGAGGATGAGAAAATAGAAAATTAAAATGAGGAAAAAGGAAGGCGATGGGACCTCCGGTAGCCCACTCACCGAACAAAATGCAGTAGTATTGATAATGTTACTTTATGTCGATAATCTGTGAGAGAGTTGTACCCAGTCAAGTTGTCCCATTCATGCTGAAATCAGCAAGGCTTTTTTCTCTTTAAAATGCATAGTGTGGCTGGCTTAAGATAACTGAATATTTTTTATTACATCTAAGACCTGAAACTGTATTTTATTTATGTTTATCTCGTGCATCGGATTGAACGTTAAGCGGTCTGTCCCGGCTGTCATCAAGATCTTTGATAGTCGTTATAGGGCATCAGTACCTATGAATAAACTGTCACAAGTCTAAGCCAATATCACTATCCCTTCGGGTTGCAGAGATCAGACAGGTAGTCGCTCAGCAGAAGCGCTAATATTCAGCCAAATACGGTTAGTCTAGAAAGCGGACCCTTGTTAACTAGGATATCGCTAGGAGGATGACTTACTTTATATTTGGTATGCCCCCACCCGCTAACAGCAACCATGACACCTTCCCTAATATCTTGAACGTCACCAATGGCTATCGGCCTGGTGGTAGGAGTCACTGGTATTGGTATCTCTAGCAATACCAGCTGGTAGTCGAAGTCGTGGGAGTGCAGTCGCGTGGTGTTCCATAGTGGATGGATGAAATGTGCACAGATTGGATATTTGGTCGTCTGACTCCGTTGAGTCGAGCCTGCAAGGACGAATTGTTCTTTATCCCTGGAACACGCAACAAAATAATTTTATTTTTTGTTGGCAAGTTGCCATCGTAAGGTAACCTGCATCTCTGAGAGGTCTTCACATTCTTGAAAGAAACTTTAAGGTTGTCAACTCGCACTTGACTAGAGTGGTGGCCAAGAACTAAATCTTCGCAAATGAGAAGAGGTCTCATCTCAGCATTGTGACTGATAATAATAAAGCTGATGAATATGATAATGATGATGGCTAGGCTATTTGGCTTCGTGATGAAACCTTCATGTCTGCGAGGCCTCCATAATCTTCCCAAAATAGTCTATCCTGTTAGCAGTGGGACAGATTATAAAGAAAGATGATGATGATGATGAGGCAAGTTGTCATCACGAAACTATTATTATTTAACCAATGTGCTATAATAGGTTCCAGATAGAGAGGAATAAAAAAGACACAAATAAAATTGCGGGCACCAGCTAGTCATATGCAATAAAACTAAATAAATATATGGCAAACTTACAAAATATGAATCTTTACGTGTACACATAGCAGTGGGAATGTGGAAGAGACTTGTTACCAGCAAGAAAATATTCTCATACTTACTTGCAATGTGCTGCAGTCATAACCCATTCAGGCGATATGATGGTGCCCCCGCAGTACAGCCCGTACAACACTTGATAAGGTACATCCTTGATAGACACTTGTTTACCTCCCACTATTCTAAAATCAACCTGAAAAAAAGCATGATAAAGACCATAAGAATGATTACTGCAAGATTGTTTACTTTCCGAGTAGGTCGTTTGAAATGAAATGAAATATTTTGAACTGAAAATGTGGTACAAATTTAAGTGTTACAGCGGATAATAGTTTCATCACATTTTACCTTTTAGGCATGAAAAATATATTAATGTTAGGCAAGAACAGGATTTCGAATAGAAAATTACATTTATATAGTTTAACATTAGTTTAATATATTCAATGGGAGCGGCTTTAATCATAATGCATTCAACTTCCTAATGTTTAATTATTGTGTCATATCTTGAACTCCTGAAACTAAATCATTTTGGGGTTAACATACCTATATTTTTTTTTTAGTAATATGCGGCAAACGAGCTTACGGATTACCTGATGGTAAGCAATTACCGCCGCCCATGGACACAAGCAGCACCACAGGAATCACAAGTGCGTTGCCGCCCCTTGGGGTTGGGAAAAGGGATATGATGAGGAATAGAATGACGGAGAAGAATAGGGGATAGGGCCTCCGGCACTCTCACTCACCGAACGAAACGCAACAGTTTAAGTACTATTACTTTACGTCGATTTTCTGTAAGTACATCTGCTAATCCTATCCACTCATCAGTGCTTAAAACACAAGGCCCCTCTGCCCACAGAATGTATGTCTTAATTAATTAATTTAATATTTCACATACAAAAACTACATACATAGATGGACGTAATATCATGGGCATTGTCTACGAATCTACCTTAGAGTGGTGCAGAGTGGAAGAAGTAGGTGTATAGGAATTTATTCATGGAGGATGGCGCAAATGCAAAATACGAGTAGGTGTTATAATACTTACTCTTACTGGCCCATCGTTATTGAGATCAGTGTCGAGTTGGTCGGGTGCTAGAGTCTCGTGGAAGTAGTGATAGTTTCTAGGAGGCACCCGCCGCGTCACGAAGATTCGGTGATAATGCGCAACGCACTCAGGCGTAAGGAGGCCCATATATGTTCCTGAAAAGAAAAAACATATCAGATTTTAGACATTTTGGATCAGAAGTAAGTTTTAACGTACCTAAAATTCCCCCCGACCCAGAACAAAACCCCGACCCAGATTTAAATAAAAACACAGGATTTTAAAAATTTTAATCACAATTTGCCAAGACAAAAAGAAATTAAGGTTAGGTGAGACTGTAACTCAAGTAAGTAGGTTATGTTAGGTTGTCTTGTGACCCTTGATCAAAAAATAGGAGCCCTGCGAAGCAGGGCTCCTATTTTTTTATCGAGACTCATGCTGGTAAATCTTAGGAGTTACTTGTTCGGGTAGTCGATGCAGCGTATTATCGATTTGGTTTACTATCGATGTAGCATACAGTCGCTTCGTGTACTAACGATAAAGCGGACCAACGATTAGGGGTACTGTCGATGTAGCGTACCATCGATTTGGGGTACTGTCGATACATTAGCCCATCGATGGAACGTTTTCGATACAGCGACCATCGATGTAGTGACTGTCGATATTATGAACTAGACCCAAAAAAATGTGCATGCGTAGCCGCTTGTTTACTACGCTGGCCTAACGGGTTGTTATGGGGTTTGAAGTCGACTTCACCGTCTTTTTTCAATCTCATTTGGATTGCCTGTGACGCACATTTCATGGTTAAATAACGATGTTTCGATACGCAAAAACTTGATACGATTTACTAAATAAGACCTGGTATCACTGAATCTGAGACTAAGGGCGACTTTCTCCGCTGTCCGATAAGTTTCTGTTAAATTAAGCTGCCAGATAGCTCGTAGAAAGTTCGTTCTAATTTTCAATTTAACTGGTAGATAAGGCCTATCCAAAAATGGTTAAATCGTGCCTAAAATATTTAAGTTGATTGATTACTTCATATGCGGTCATTATTGTCTAGTATTTTCAAACCACACATACCACAACCAAACCACACCCACACCACATGGACGGGCGCTAATAATTTGCATGAAAATTAATGGTTCAATTCACACGGACCATATTTTGCGTAGTTGGTTTAGTGTTGAGTTTTGCGTCTTTTCCCAAAGATACTCTTTACTTCGAGTATTTTCTCTCTAAGCCGTCTCTTACGTTGGCTATGTAATGAAATTGGGTAGTGATACTTTGGTTTCCCAATCCGTTACCATACGGAGTGGTATGCAAAATCCTGCTATTGACGTCAATTTGCTATCGTGACGTCAATAGGCTTGTGTCCACTAAGAATAAATCGGTTTGA
Organism: Euclidia mi; assembly: GCA_944739405.2. NCBI lineage: Eukaryota > Metazoa > Arthropoda > Insecta > Lepidoptera > Erebidae > Euclidia > Euclidia mi. The sequence continues at coordinate 15,935,719 of OX123207.2, forward strand.
TTGTAGTATCTATAGATTCATTATAATTTTAAAATCTCAATAAAGTTTATTATTTTTTATAAAAAGGGAAGATTAATGTTATTTTTAGCATTCTTCAACTAAAAATAATGTATTTATTCTTGTGACAGTGAACACCAATCAGAGAGCATTACGTCAAACAGTACGTCCGCCATTCATGTTGTTGACGATTTAGTAGTAAATACAACTAAAACGTCAAACTTTCTACCAGTCAAATCGAATATAACAAAATAAAAGTGGGTACATTAGACCAGACTTCATTCACGGTTTGTTTTGTTTTGGACTTTGTGATATCACTCAACCGCCATGATGGTTTACAGCGTTTTCGTGTCAAATTCAAAAAGGTTTTTAAAAAGCCGTAATTAGTAATGTTGCTGATCGATTTTTTAAGAAAAAATCTGGTATTTAAATTTAACATCTAATAAAGGAACGAATCAATCGCTAATTACATTTTAGGACACAAGCCTATTAGGAAAGGTCTATGTCTAGTAGGAAAGGTATAGGAATGTTAAGCGGCGATAGCCCAGTGGTGAACGTAACGGACTGTCGAGACGATGGTCTCGGATTCGATCCCCAGGTACCCCGGGCACACACCTCTGACTTTTCGAAGTTATGTGTGCATTATAAATTAATTATCGCTCGCTTAATGATGTGCCCGGTAGATGGCAATAGGCTCACCCCTATTACATTGGGATCGAAATTTAACTGGCGAAGTGTGGGTGTGTAATGCACCTCTGCCTACTCCTTCGGGGATAAAAGGCGTGAAGTTATGTTATGTTATGTTCTGTCGGTCTCTCCACTAGGCTATCGCGCTCGATATTAGTATTTTTAAATATAATTCTTCAAATTTTCTAGCACTTTCTTACCTAGAATTCGTCATCAAAACAATTACAACCAAACATCATCATCAAAAGCAACGTAAAACTAAATGATAAGCGCTATCACAACAGTTATTCAATCGTTTGACGTAAAACTCATATGACGCACTCATAATGAAATTGGCAGATTATTATAGTGTTGTTTTTTATACTGGCAATTTTATAAAAAATATATTATTTGAGAAGTGAAAGACTGAATCATCATAATAAGCGCCGTATATAAACTGTCCCACTGCTGGGCACGGGCCTCTTCTCACTATAAGAAGGGTAAGGCCATAGTCCACCACGCTGGCCTAGTGCGGTTTGGCAGACTTCACATGTCTTTCAAGAACATTACGGAGAACTCTCAGACATGCAGGTTTCCTCACGATGTTTTCCTTCACCGTTTACCAAGCGATAATTAACAGACTGAATATCGCCGTCCCCAACGAATAACATCGCAATCGAAAAAAGTAAAATTTACAGGAAAAATAAAAAACCGTCACATACCAATAGATAGGTATTTTGTGTTGTGTAAAGAGATGTAATTAAAAAAAAAATTAGTTTTACACCCATAAAAATATAATCGAAAATTCATATTACCAAATAGTAAACACAATTTTCAGACCGTAATGCAACAATACGATTTTATTCGAGTAAATTGTTGACAGTCACATATACAAAAATAGTTAGCGAGGTTGATTGTAATGGTAACTTATTATTACCATATTATCGATTGCTCAACCAATATATTGTGGTAAAAGTAAATTGGTTAACATTAATATTCCATAGCAAAAGGAATGGTAATATACTTTACCGAAATAAGTTATATTTATTGTACCCGAATAAAATTGTAATAACAGTTTACTAGAAAAAGGATAATTTTAAGGGGTCAGTATTGATTCATTATGATGATATTCGTCACAAAAAATAGTTTTTATATATAGACGAATAATACAGGTAAATTCATTACAAAATGTCTAACTCCAAAAGTAATCGTACGAATCACGTGAAAAAAATTCACAAGGTGTAATCGCACCTCTAGAACGATAATTCCCCATAAAAGTACTTCTATCACAATAGTCGATTACGATATTATTCGCTGAGGACGGCAATATGATGGTCATAATTATAATTTGGTAATAGGCAGGCAGCGATAGCCTAGCAGTGGAGATAGCAACAGACTACCATTCAAACGGACGGATTCAAATCCACGGCGCGCACCGCTGAGTTTTCGGGAGTTATATGCGTATTGAATTGTTAATTATAGTTTGTACCGTGCCTCAGAGAGGACGTTAAGCCGTTGGTCCCACCTGCCAGGAAGATGATTTGACAGTCGCTTTAGGGAGTCAGTACCTCTGAATAAACCGACACTAATTTAACCCATGAATTAAATGACTAGGATGGTCATATACATAATTCATGTCATCCTTTGGCTGTTCGTTGTCGGACAGTCAATTAGTAAATTTTTTTATGTATACAGATATCTAATTCAGAGTTCTGTCCTTTTTTAACTCTCTTAATTGAGTCTGAAATCAATGGTGATTTGTAAAATTTTGAAAATTATAGAACGTGTTATCGAACTTACCTACAGCGATTTATTTTTATATTAATAAAGTCATAAAAGTACTTATTTACAATGAATATGTTTAGAATGTTGCCGGAAATTATTTAATAGTTGTTTTTTTTTAAGCTGCAAATACCTAAGTAATGCTATTCACGTTAGTTCGAAGTCTTAAGAGTAAATTTTGATACATGTTGGAGAGAATACCAGTTGATTTCGAAATAATTCGAAAAATGTTTGTAAAAATTTCTTTTTTCGGCGATAAGTCTTATAAATGTTTAAAATCATGTCAAATATTCAATGCTATTTATATAAAATATCTCTAAATACTTTTTTTTAAAGAACACCTTCGAAATTGTCTGCCTCCGTGGTCCAGTGGATAGCGTATGCGACTGCTGATCGGAGATCTCGGGTTCGATTCCCGGGTCGGGCAAAAGTGTTACTGGGTTTTTCCGAATTCTCAGTAGCAGCTCGGAGTCAGGTGATGTGCCCGGTAACGGCAATAGGCTCGCCCCCTTTTACGTGGGACCTAAAAATTCATGGCGAAACGTGGGTTTACGCCTCTGCCTACCCCGTCGGGAATACAGGCGTGACTATATAAAAAAAAAATATAAATTATTATGAAAAAAAAAACCTTCGCAATAGATGCAACAATTGCAGACATAAAGTCACGGATCGAATTTAAGTAAATTTTAACGGCTACGACGTATGTGTAGTCCATCCAATAAGATCATTTTACAGATTTTTTTTTTTACATCAGCATCGGTCTATTATTATATAGGACTCTCACGCATCACACCCTGTATATCGAAGTTGGATCGTTTAAGTCCGAAAAGTCATCGCGCCGTAGCTTCTAACCTGAGACCCTATGCTTAGTAGTCTGTTAGTATTGCCACCACTACACTACTTCCTAACTTTTCTAAAAATACTATCATTTGCTGTAATGGTGTGTTTACCTCAAAAAAACTACAATGTAAAAAATCCGACTTCCAAAATTCTCTCTCACTCATCTGGGACTTTATGGGATAACTCGAAAACTATTTGTCAGATCTTTTAAATGAGGACACACAAGTCATTGTTGAAATATGTAAAAGATAATCATCGGCCACTTAAAAAAATATCATCGAATTGAAAATCCTCTTGCCTTTTCTAATACCTCGGTAGAAACCGCGAACAAAAACTGGTGGTTTTCAAACTCTCATTGTCATATTTTTAATTATAAAGTGAAGGCGAATACATAAACACACATTAAAAATAATAATCAACTCGCAAAGCATATTTTAAAATTGAAAACATTTGTTTACAAACGGGTATTTCGTTGCATTGGTTAGATTCGACAAGCATATTAACTGAAAATATTATGCATACATGTGTATTAAAGCCGCAATAGCTTAACGGGGAAACAAATAGAGTGTCACGCAAACGGTCTAGAGTTCTATTTTGTCCAAGGATTTAGTCTAATAAACTATGCCACCCTCATAATAACGGGTGGCGCAAAAGTAATGACCCTACAGAAATTCCTTATATTTTTTATGACATTGCCTGTCATTCTGATATTGAAAATTTGTAGTAATCAAATGTAAAATTCACTAAAAATAATCATGGACCGCTTTACTCCCCAAGAACGTGGAATAATCGCGACATAAACCTCAACCTTGAAAAGGATCATTTTTCTTCAAAATTGATTATGAGTGACGAAGCGCATTTCCATCTCTCGGGGCATGTCAATAAGCAGAATACTCGCTTCTGGGGCACTGAATATCCGCGCATTATTCAACAAACACCTTTAAATCCACTAAAAGTAACTGTATGGTCTGGCGTCCAGACTTCTTTCTCTGGGGTTATCTGAAATCTCGGGTGTATGTGAACAAACACAGACTCACGCAGCTTTAAAAGATAACATACACCAAGAAATAGGAAACATATCGCAGGTGTGGCTAGTTATGGAAAATGTCATAAATAGGGCTCAAATGTTCTTCAACTCTGGAGGTCAACATTTAATAGACATCAGATATTAAAATCATAATGCACTAAATGTCATGGTTCAAATATTGATACTTACATCATCCTCCTACCGTTATCCCAGTTTCAACATGGGTTCCGCTTACTAGTCTAACCGGATTTGGCTGAATATTAGCTTTTCCACGGAGCCACTGCCTGTCTGACCTCCGCAACCCGAAGGGATAGCGATATTCAAATTCAAATTCAAATTCAAAATCCTTTATTCATTTGGGTCACAATGTGACGCTTATGAACGTCAAAATAATAAATTTATAAAATAATTACTTATACTCAAATTTAAAACATTATTACTGTATGCTTCTACATTTACATTTACTGCCACGTTCGCAAAGCAATAGGTAGAACCATGAGAAAGAACGGGCAATAAAACTCACGGTCACTCTTTTTCAAAGCCAGGTTTTGCATTATACACAATTTACATTTTGTAAGGTGCTGCAACTGTTACACCTTCTATATCACTTGTATGTATATATTTACTGTACATCATAATACTCAAGCATAATACTTTTGGTTAGCCTCAGAATAGACATGGTGAAACAGGAGCATCCACTTACATTATATATACCTAATAATGCAGGCAATCCGCGAAAGTGATCAGAACCATGATGGAAATGATGCAGTTAAATATTAAAATCTAATACCAGCCCGCAAGACCGTCATCGACCAGTCATCGCAAGTAGCACCCGTTCACGAGTATGACGCATGTGCCAGCCATCATCCCTCTCGCCATATTAGAGGGACAGGGATGACCCGACACACGACGCCACCACAAGAAATGACATTTTAGTGAGCATGACGACAACGGTATATTCCATGGTTTAGACTAGTGTCAGTTTATTTAGTAGGTACTGACGCCCTGTAACGACTGTCAAAGATCTTCATGACAACCGGGACCGACGGCTTAAAGTGCTCTCCGAGGCACAAGGCAAGCGATAATTTTCAATTCAATACGCACTTAACTCCGAAAAGTCATTGGTGCGCGCCGTGGATTCGAACCCGATACCCTCTGCATGGCAGTCTGTTGGTATCTCCACTAGGCTATCGCTGCTTTTTTTTTACAATCCTTACTAGACTACCCAGATTTGACAGAATATTAGCTTTTCCATATAGCGAATGCATGTCTGTTTTGGGAGCTAGTAGGTACTATCTGACAATGTTTCAAAGCGCAGAATAAAGCCAATAGGGTTGTGGCCTAAAATGTAATTAGCGATTGATTCGTTTCTTTATTATATGTTAAACTGAAATACCTGATTTTTTCTTCACAAATCGCACAGCAACATTACTAATTAAGGCTTTTTAAAAACCTTTTTTAATTTGACACGAAAACGCTGTAAACCATCATGACGGTTGAGTGATATCACAAAGTGCAAAACAAAACAAACCGTGAATGAAGTCTGTTCTGAATTCTGATGTACCCACTTCTATTTTGTTATATTCGAATTGAGAGGTAGAAAGTTTGACGTTTAAGTTGTATTTACTTTGTATTTACTACTAAAACGTCAACAACATGAATGGCGGACGGACTGTTAGACGTAATGCTCTCTGATTGGTGTTCACTGTCACAAGAATAAATACATTATATTTAGTTTTAGAATCCTAAAAATAACATTAATGTTACCTTTTTATTTTAAAGTAAATAATAAACTTTATTGACATCTTAACCCATATAGCCCAGCCGTCCCCAAACGAGGACACCTTAATAAATACCCTCAATTTATTAACATTATATATTTGACTTCTTTCTACTTGGAATACTTGAAGGTTAAGAAGTTTGTAACATGTAATTACGTCGGATAGTGAATAATAATAGTTTACAGTGATTTTACTGTGCATTTTGTGAAACCGTTTCAAGCATTAGAGATTATCTAAAGTAAGTCTTTTATAATTTTTACTTTTTCGTCTAGGATTATTGTTTTTTTTACGTAAAATACATAAATATAGTGTATACTATTGAATATAGTCAAATTTATCGTAAATAGTTTAACAGTCAATAGAAGAAATGTGATTTTATAGCAGTGTCCCCAATTGGGGCCAGTGGGCACATTAGAGATAATTTTTTCGTGTTTTTGTCATTAGGTAATTTTTGGAAAAACGATGGCTAAGCGAACATTCTGCAGCATCAACGAGTACCATGGGCTTGAAGAAGCACTCCATGATGTGATGCTTGAAGAAGATGATGATGCCATCATAGAATTAGTGACATTACATCCAGAACCAAGTGTACAAATTTATCGTAAATAGTTTAACAGTCAATAGAAGAAATGTGATTTTATAGCAGTGTCCCCAATTGGGGCCAGTGGGCACATTAGAGATAATTTTTTCGTGTTTTTGTCATTAGGTAATTTTTGGAAAAACGATGGCTAAGCGAACATTCTGCAGCATCAACGAGTACCATGGGCTTGAAGAAGCACTCCATAATGTGATGCTTGAAGAAGATGATGATGCCATCATAGAATTAGTGACATTACATCCAGAACCAAGTGTACTTACCGACGAAGAAGAAGGTGATGAGGATTATATCCAAACTAACGACATTCTGCGTGATATACCAGGTAGAGTGGAAGTGTTCACAGTTCGAGGTGTAAAGGAATGGGATAGCAGTGATGAGGAAACTCTTTCAGAAACTAAGAGACGGAAAACTAATATCGAAGCGCCTCGCTGGCGTAAGATCCAGCCAAATTACGACCCATTGGTTCCCAATGAAGGAAATGTGCGAGCGCGTCTCGATAAATTGATAAATGACTTGAAGAATCAAACACCTTTACAAATTTTTGAAAAGATATTTGACGATGAAGTTTTTGTCATGATCCAACAAGACACGCAGACTTACGCGACTCAAAAAAATGATCATGCGTTCAACGTAACTGTCGATGAACTAAAAACTTTCTTCGGTATTCTTATATTGACTGGTTACCATACATTGCCTCGGGAACGTTTATATTGGAGCTTGGACGAGGATGGTAACATACCCATAGTGTCAAAGGCAATGTCTAGAAACAGATTCCAAGAAATAAAAAAATACCTTCATTTTTGTGACAATCTTGTTGCAGCGGAATCTTTGGATAAAATGTATAAGGTACGAACCATGCAGATAAACTGATGAAAAAATTTTTGCAGTGGGGTGTTTTTCATCAAGATTTATCAATAGATGAGTCTATGGTGAAATATTTTGGGCGACATCCTGCGAAACAATTTATACGGGGCAAGCCTGTGCGATTTGGTTACAAAAACTGGATGGTCACAAGTTCAGATGGGTACTGTTACGCTTTCGATATTTACTGTGGGAAATCGCCAGGAGTCAATTCTGCAGAGCCACTGGGAACAAGAGTAGTGAAGCAACTGCTTGATAAACTCGGTACAAGTCCCAGAGATCATGTCGTGTTCTTTGATAACTTCTTCACTAGTTTTGATTTGCTTCGAGATCTACGTAAATCTGGTTTCCGTGCGACAGGTACTGTACGTGAAGGTAGAACTAAAAAGTGCCCACTAGCTGCTGTAAAGGATATGAAAAAGAAAGACCGCGCCGAGTTTGACTACCGCTTCGACAGTGTCAATCAAGTTCTTTTTGTTCGGTGGCTAGATAATAGTGTCTGTACAATGGGGTCAAACTATGATAGCGTCCTTCCTCTAGGAAAAGTAAAACGCTGGAGCGCTGTTGAGAAGAAAAAAGTGGACGTTGATATACCGCATGTTTTTCAAACTTATAATAAAGGTATGGGCGGTGTAGATCAAGCAGATCAGTCTATTTCACTGTACCGCACAGCCATACGAGGTAAAAAATGGTGGTGGGTGTTATTTACGTACATGTTGGATCTCGCAGTTGCAAATGCATGGCGCCTCCACCTGCTGACAAATGATACCAAGCTAGATCAGCTTCAGTTTAGGCGCTATATTGCTCGTCATTACTTGAAACATTCAAAAGGTCAATCTTCGCGACTTCCAGCTTCTGTGGTGCCAAGCTTGCAGCATGACGGAATAGGTCACTCCCCACAAAAACTCCCCAAACAACTGCGATGTGCAGTGTGTCATAGCAAAGCTCGTTGGCAATGCAAAAAGTGTTTAACAACTTTATGCATTAAAAAAATATGCTTCGAACATTTTTTCTCCACATGATCCCACCGTCCCCATTTGAGGACGGCGATTTTTTCCAAAGAAAAATTTTTTTTTTTTCAATTTTTTTTATGTTTTCCATTTAATAGTACTTGTATCAACCAATTAATAAAGATTTTCCTTAATTTTCACTGCTAGTTTTCCTTTGGGGCTAAATGGGTTAAAATCATAATGTATCTATAGATACTACAATCAAACCGATTTATTCGTAGAGGACACAAGCCTATTCTATGGGTGCCAGTGGCAGTGGCAGTTAGTAATCTCTCCATAGAACAGCAAATATTCCCTCAAACCTTGTTTAGACTAGGTACCAATATTTAAAGAGAGCCTTAGGAAATCCGGCACAATGTAATTGAATGATGATGAGGTCATACATCCAGTTGTACAAAAATCATAACATAATATCTGTCCTTGCAACACGTAAGAGGGACAACCACACAAATTCACTTCACATTTATCTCAGCGAGTGATTGGTCTTAAAAAATAACGTTTTACTGAGAAACAGACAAGAGTAAACACTTAAGAACACCCTTAGGTGTAAATTGTTACATCCATGGGTGTTCTTAAGTGTTTAGACCGGTTCGCGACATTTGAACCGTGTTTTCGAAAGCACTCAAGAGTTTTTACATAAGCATGTATAACTGACACACTTTACATGCAAACTTAGAAAACTTAGACCTACATTATAAAATAAAAACCAGAGTCTAAATAAAACGCTAGTTATATCCGTGGGCTATTTCTTTGTGCTGTTCCGTGTAGTGGCATTCAAAGAGGCTCAATCCGAAACGCCCGCAGGCTCTTTATGCAATCTTCTGTCTGTAAGTTCTTTGATAAAACGAATAAGAGAGCAAATTAGCTTGCGTTTATTTTTCTTGTTAACCTTGATCTGATTTTTTAAAGAAAACATTATTTTTATTACGTATTTAATGGATATTTAATTACATTAACATTTGTACTTTATGGACTTGTCAATAATATTAAAATAAAAATAATTATATACAAGATTTAAAACATAAATTATTACAAATATTACAGTACAAAATATTTTTTTGTCTAGTTGGTTTTGAGTTTGGTTTCACTTGTAATTGTCAACGGACTTCAAAAAATAAAGTTTCTCAATTTGGTTATTTTTTTAGTTTTGTTGCGACAGGTAAAAAAGCCGCATATCGCATATTTTCAAAATCTCTATGTAATCAAAATCCATAGGATACTTCCTGTTGACGACAACTAATTAGTATACAATTTGGCAAGTAATAAAGTGTTAATATATCGCATGCGTTAAGCCGTCGGTCTCGATTGCCACGAATTAAATAAAGAGATGGAATATCGCTATCTTGTCATATCTAGCTAGACAAGTGCCGACCCCGGGCTCCTAGGTACTACTAGGTCGTCTTCCGGCATAGTGGAAGAATGATGATACTAGAAAAGCCGGTAATAAAATAGCCACTGTGGAGCTCGAGGTCCGCGCACTTATATAACCACAGTTGATGGCAGCTTTTCGAGAGAACTAATGACGTCTCCGTCTGACTTCTGCAATCTAGTGGGATAGCTTCATTGCAAAGTAGACTAATCGGCTCTTTCAATGTAGCCTCTAATATTTAGTTCTAAGCTATATGCTATAGCTTCAACTTCAACCAGGCATGTTTGTAAACCATTTTTACACCAGGCTGTCCGGGCCTAAATTATCTAGCGGGTTAGTAGTATAAAAATTCTATCATCCAATCCTTGAATTATTTATATAATTTTAGGCGTTACCCAAGAGACTTGAACTTCAGATATGGAAAATAAAGAAATCCACAAGGAGCACTTGCGCCATTGTTTGTGTACTCATCCATTCTTTTTTTATATATATTTTTGATTCTATCAATATACATTTATAGAATCAACATATGCCAAAATTAAATTAATTGTATTTAATTTTGTGTTGGATTTTTAAACGAGTCGCCTGAAATTGAGGGTATCGGTGGTGTAGGGGGTTTAAGGGAGTTAGTCTTAATCCCCTCAAAGTAATTTTGGCTGCCGGAGTTTCGTCTAAATATTTTTAAACAATTTCCAAAAATTCTTACTTTGGCAATTATGCAAAACGGAACGTAATTTTTATGCTTTAACACAGTTTTCCAAATTTAATTATTGGTTTTATGTGAAAAACGTAAAACGAAACGCAGCCCGCCATCTTGGATGGATGTTATTGATAGCTAATGTCAAATTTGTGCGTCATTACTCATTCCTTTGGTTCGAGTGCCTAGGGTTAGGTGGGACTGTAATTCAAGTAACTAAATAGGTTATGTTAGGTTCTCTTTTGGCCCTTAATCCGAAAATACCAACCGTCAACCTCAGTTTATTAAACTAGTGTGAAGAATGTGGAAGTTGGCACCACCATACATACTGGTGTTTGGAGAGCATATAATTTTTATTTTTTCTAAGGAAACTAAGTATTTCCGGCGGGTGAAAATGGTGAGAGGGAGACCCGAGCCCTCCCCCCTCCTCCCCACAACCACTCACAACCCCTTAAAATGGCGACGTATTTCGAAACTTTTACCTTAATTTCATTTAATAATGTTTAGGATAGTGTTTAACTATTTGTTTATCCCAATTAATAAAATTTCGGTACATTTTTGTTTCGGTTGCTTTTCAACAGCAATGTTCGAGATACTTATATTTATGGAACGACACCCTATTTCAATTATTAAAAAAATATAGCACAGCTATACCACCCGTGGCCGTAGTCACAGTCGTAATGTGATGACATGCCATATAAGTCCACACCTGAACTTTGGGATGAATACAAAATATATCACATATTATTTAAAAATAATTACCTGTTACTTAAATTTAATATAAATAGGTAGATTTTCACATCGTAAAGGTTTAAAAGTATGAGAGTACATATATGTGTACCTTTCTGTTTTGATATTACGTTAATTTGTTAAAAATAACATAAAATAATGATCTGAAAACACTTTTTAAGCCTATTATACGACTGACATACAATAACCGTAGAAATTCTCAAGTTGAACGTGAAAAACATTTTATTTTAATGACTGTACTACTCCTGAAGTATATTTATTTAGCGTACTTGTTTGCTTGATTTTAAAATCGTAAAATATAATATATTTCTCTTTTTTATAGAGATACTATCTAAACGGGTACGGGTTATATGTACCAAAGTATTTCTGCTTTCTAAAAATAAAAAAATAAATTTGGCCAAAATAATAAATTAAAATTTTGGAGATAGTTATCTCCTTCGGAAATAAAAGAAACTGGGATATATTCTCAGATTTTTCATTTATATACACAAAACATTTTAAGAATCGAACCTTTTTGGAGTAGTTCGATAACAAACACTCTGAAACGAGATTTGTTTAAATTAGATATTAAATAGTTACAGAACTAAAAAGATAATCAAAATTTATAACATCAAAGCAATAGAACATTATGCATAAAGTGCAATACTTTTAAGCGCAACTGACATTTACGATAGCTAATATAAAACTACCCTCAATATATTTTAATACGAATCAAACTGTCCAAATCAAATCAACTCAAAGGTACAGAGAAAAATCTATACTCCTTATAATATATTAATGAGGTGAATTAATGAGAATTATATAAATTTAATTGTTACGCAAGATAGAAGCTACGAGAAAACATCAGTCATAAGGTTATTAAGTACTCATGCGAAGAAAAACGTATGTAAAGGTTATTAACCTAATTATGTTTGTACGTCGCTGTCACACAAATCCATAATTAGAAACGAAACAGTCATTAAACAATTATTGTGTTAATAATTAGCTAAATAATAAAAATAAAAAAATACCCACCATTATCACAATACGCTACACTGAACAGTAAAAAAGCACAGACAACACTAAAAACACGGCAAACGTCACACATCATACAGCCTAACAGCTTAAAAATTTAAAAAAATATTTTTGGTTCTTTATACATGGCAGTACGAGCAAAGGTATTGATTTGACTGAGCTAATGGTTTTAACTGTGTTGGGTCTGTGACTAAATCCATGTTCACGGTACTTAAGTAAGGCAGATTAAATATAGAGGTGATAAAACCTAGCCGTTTCAGATCAGATGACGTCATACACAACTAGAATACGTGGTCCTGTTTCAGGTTCATTTAATTTATACCTACTTTAAATGAACCGTTACAGGTATGGAAGTTTCATTTGGGTATTGTAAATTTTTACCACGCTGATGTAAAATAATTCTGGACTAAACATAATAAGTACTTAGCTTAGTTCTGCTACGATGCTATGCTAAATTTAGTGCATCATTTGTCTCTAAATTTGCTAGAAGGCAGCCCGTTCGAAAAAATTACGACCTTTTTTCAAAAGGTCTGTAAAAAACAAAAGTTTAAAAAGACTATGTAAGGCCTTATTTAGTCCTTGTTGACGAAACACTGCCAGTAAGGCCCTATAAGTTTTTTGTTGTAAAAATAATAAAGTAAGGCGTAAGTTTACACGTGTACTTAGCATTATAATGTATGAGTTTGTATGAGACACAGCAAGTCACATACGATTCCATACATTACAATGCAGAACCAATGCGTAATGTAGTTTGCTGTGTCGTATGATGCACATGCAGAAAAAAACAGTTTCCACTCTCAAATCATTGATTACGCCAAGCTTTATGTTGGACGGGCATTATGTAAAAGTAAGTAAGATATAAGTCTGCTGTGACCACGGTTCCTGTAAAGAAACTGAAACGTCAGCTAGTAATAATAAAAAAGACTAGTTTCTAGATCATTCTGTTTAAATGTAATAACTCTAATACCAATATATCCCGGTCGAATCCGTAAACCGTATAGTTTGTTTTTCAATAAGTAAGATTTTATTACATTATTTGAAGCAAAAAATCGTGAGAAAATCTGCATGTGGGAGAGGTCTCTATAATGTTTTCGAAAGACATGTGAAGTCTGGGAACCTGCACATGGCCAACGAAGTGAGCTATGCCTAAAAGTGAACCCTTCTCATAATAAGAAGAGGCCTGTGCCCAGCAGTGGGACAGATTATAAACAAAACTGATGATGACGAAGCTTACTCATATTCCGCTCATCTGGTAGTAGGAAATTTTTATACGCTAGACACAAAGTCAGATCAGAGCCCAGGCGACGTAGTAAAAAATGAATATCTGCCTTGTTTCCCATAAACATCAGCACCGTCCTAGCTTTATCCCGATTGCGTCCAAGACTTGTGCTTTAGATCTCAGGGTCCACTTTCTAGTCTGACGGGATATGGCAGAATAGCAGCTTTTTCACACAATGACTGCTGTCTGTCTGACATCCACATCCCGAAGAGATAGTGATGTTTAGAGTTAGTGAGTTTATTTGAAAGTACTGATTCCCCGTATCGGCTGTCAGGGATCATCATGATAGCCGGGACTGGCGGTATTAAGCACTGGAAGCGAAGATGTCTTGCTGAGCGATTCTCACCCTTATGGTGGTCTAGTGGGAAGTTGTTTGACTGTACGAGGCAAGAACTGAACAAGTAGAATAGACACTGTTGCATGCCGTGGCGTGCCATTGGAGTGGCCTATATCCAGCAATGGACTATGACAGGTTGATAATGATGATTAATATTTTTAAAAGTGTTTAAGACCCGCTATATAAATTTGTATAAAATCATGTACCTACGTATATAATATAGAAATAACGTTCACAAATTGGTATGCGAAATTGGATGCGCTATAATATATTTTTATGTGTTCGTATTTTTTAAACGCATACCGTGAAAATATGTAGGTTTAAAATGAAACTGCTGTTATCGTAGTATGTGTCGTTGTTTTTGATCAGCTATTGTCACGGGAAGACTACCTATGTTTTCTGAAATGTGTCTGCAACTTCGGGATCAAATAAGCGTAAATATTCATTATTATTACATTATTCGTAATATAAGCTTACCGTAGTTTTAAGGAGTTGTAAAAAGTAGTTATCAAACAACTAGTAAATACGTTTTTAACTTCAGTGTGTTTTAGTCGCAAACACATGACTTGGATTTGACATTGACTTATAAATATGGCTAACAAACAAATGAATAAGTTATTAGCATGGTTATTAGTGTATAACAATTATTTACTTGCTTGATTTAATTTCGTGTTAATTTAATCTTAATTAATTATAACCATTATTGGTTTATCACAGTTCATTTTTAATGATCTGGAGTGACCTTAAAATTTATTTATTATTTTGTGTATATTTTTATGTATTATAAATAAGGCTTTGAAGGCAAAGATAGCTTGGTGGAGATACCAACAGACTGCCATGGAGAGAGTATCAGGTACGAATCCACAGTGCGCTTCCGAAAAGTCATTGGCGCACCAGTGACTTTTCGGATTTATGCACATAAATCCGAAAAGTATTGAATTGTAAATTATCGTTTGCCCTGTGCCTCGGAGATCACGTTAATTAGGTCTCCCTGTCATGAAGATATTTGAAGTCGTTATAGGCGTCGGTACTTATTATAATTGGACACTAGGCTAAACCATGTAATATAGGACCATGAAATATACCCTTTGGGTTCCGGAGGCAGAAGCTCTGTGCAAAAGCTATTATTCTGTCAAATTCGGTTAGACTAGAAAGCAGTCCCTGGTTTTTAACCGGGATAGCGGTATCCCAGTTTGAACCGGGTAATTCCAGTTAGGAAGATGTGTATTTTTATTTATAACAGTAATTATGCTAACCTACTTAATTAACTAGTTGGTCTCGCGGCATAAATGTGCGCGTGGGATTGGGAGGTCGCGGGTTCGATTCCCGGGTCGGGCAAAGTGTTATTGGGTTTTCCGTTAGGAAATTCTCAGTAGCAGCACGGAGTCTGGTAATGTGCCCGGTACGGCAATAGGCTCGCCTATTGCCGTACGTGGGACCTAAATATTCATGGCGAAATGTGGGTGTAATATTACACCTCTGCCTACCCCTTCGGGAATACAGACGTAAAAAAAACTTAAATATCTATTTATATGCATATAGGTAAACAGATAGAAGCAAACATAAACTATACTTCTTATTGTAAAAAATATAATTCTCTTATTCTATACTCATTAAAGGTCATTAATTAATAAACGTCAATATATACAACAATTGAATATAATTAAATAAGTTTAAACAGTAAAATTCTTCACCATTTCAAATTTTGTAATATAATAATAATAGCGTGAATTTTATTACAATAATTGTATTATACAATCAATAATTTATTTTAAAAAATATGAATACAGTCAGACACAAAATCAATAGAGAAGTAATACAAAATTAATTCTTAATAACTCCAACTAATATATTTTCAATATTAGGTATTTATATTTTGAAAGTTACAAAATATAATCAAATTTTAGTCTACTGATGACTTGCTTACCTACATACATATCACCTCTTCTCATAACATGTCCATACCAAACCAAACGAGTTCCTTTCATTCTCTTGTCTACGGACACAAGAAGACTACCTCTCACATTTATATTCCTAATGCCTATCCATTCTCGGCACTCCACATATCCACCATAACATTCTCATCCCTGCAATATACAATCATTTCTCATAGATCTTCTATGTAGCCCATCACTCAGCTCCAGCTCCATTCAGTACGATAGGTCTTAAAGCCGCCTTATACATGCGGCCCTTTAATTTCAAAGGCACTATCGGATCACACACTCGTCCCCTAATCTACCTAAAAAGTATTAATGCCTGCTAAAGAATGCAAATTCAAATTTTGTATCTTTTAGGTCACGTAGTAACACATGATCCGTGTTCATATGTGTTACTTTAAACGTACTAACGTATATCCCTTTGGCTATTGAGTTGATTTGCCTGGATAATGACACGTACCTATATGTGGGTTATTTAAAAATTCGTTCCATACTATTGGACCGCAAATTGATTCTGAAAAAAAAATTGCGATTAACCTTTAATTTAACCTTTGCATCAGCGTTTTTCTATTAATATTTTGACGTTCATAAGTGATATGTTGTGACACTTATGAACGTCTAAATGAAACAAATGACTGAATTTAAAATATAATAAAGTAAAAATATTAACATACAATTTAACCAATAAAATAATGATATTGAATTTAGCAACACCAACTATACCTTGCAAAATCCATTTATTTTAATATAAATCATGCATAACTAACATATAGAGAATAATGTGTTTTTATACATTTTAATCATCTAAATATCCGTATCTTTTATTTATCGGACACGTGGATTTATCTTTATGCAATAAAATCATTTTAAATCACGTGATATTTAAAAAAAATGCCTAATTACGTAAAACATTTTCAGGAAATAATTTATTGTATAGTTTGTTTTCTTTTAAAAAAGTAGCTAAAGATATAGAAAATTATTTATGCGTCAATTTATTTTTATATGGTTAAATGGTCAAGTTTAAGGTCTGCTCACGCATATCGGGGCCGTGACCGGTACATAGACAGACCGTGTCCCGTCAGAGTTTAAAAATATAGGTGCGTACATTTTATCGGAATACGTTCACATAAGTCAGTACCCGGGCCGGCGATATAGCATTGCTAGGCTGGGCTAGACTCCTCAACCTACCAAAACAAAACCCAGCCATGTGTGGATAGACCTTAATGCATATTTCTAGAAATTTAACTTCTTAGATAACATTAATATTGCTTATGTGCAGACAACCCAGTTTTATTTAAATTCTTAATGTTATACAGATCACACAGGTAATTTAAAATTTGTTTTCCTAAATAATAAGTTAATAGTTTAAAAAACACTAGGAAAACACGCTTTTATAAATGCACGTAAAAAACAAAAAATAAATTATGGATCGTTCAAATTGTCTCTATTTCTGGGCTGAAGTGTAAACTATGTGCTTTTAATTATAATATTTGATTGTAAAAGCGTTGGATACTGGAATAATTATATTCCATTACAATAGTTACCTTAGATTCCATTACATAGTTAGTTACATACATGTCGAGTTCCAGTTCATATCTTCCAGCTCCATCATCAGATCAATTTGACAGAACCATATTATTGTATTGTCATGAGAACTACATACAACTGCCAATTTTCATTACGCTACGACCCTTGGAAGATGTTTAAATTACTTACCTTAGATTCCATTACATAGTAACATACATGTTGAGTTCCAGTTCATATCTTCCGGCTCCATTATCAGATCAGTTGGACAGTACCATATTATTGTAATGTCATCAGAACTACATACAGCTGCCAATTTTCATAACGCTACGACCCTTGGAAAATGGTTAAGTTAGTTAGCTTAGATTCCATTACATACTTAGTTACATACACGACGACCTAATAAAAGCGTGTTAAAAATAGATAAAATTGTCTCTTCCGGTCGCGATGATATAAGGATTCGACGAGCATTTAAATTAATATGGTGGCAAACAATAAACTTCATTTTTCAGCAGTCGTGTATAAATATATGATTACCCGATGAGGAAAGTAGTAATTACGATTTTTTTTCGAAGCTAAGGCAGTGATAGCTAAGTTAATACACCGACAAACTGCTATGCAGAAATCAATCAATTCAGAAACAGGAAGAAGATAAGCAAGCTAGTCAGTTTTAGATTGCGGCTACTGACTTCAGAATTAATATCGCAACAAGATGGGTAGTGAAGGCAGAAATTGGCATGTATTGGTTTTGGACTGTCACCAGTAGCCATGGACGTGTGAGTGTTCGTCTAAATCTAAACTGTGGTAAGTTCTGGGCATTTATTTTCGATGACGTCAATCGCTACGTTAACCGTAACCGATAGACGTTCTACACACTGATTGGCTTATGCCGAGTGCCTCAACAATATGAGCATATAGTAGACCAATCAGAACGCAGAACGGCTATCGAATCAACGTTAGACTTGCGGTGGCTAAACTCATGGTAGAGGCACTGATCAGAGACTTTGACGCAAGACAGAATCGGTGCTCAAACCTGGGTCAAACCCGCAGGACATCAGTGAAAGGAAAGGATAGGTAGTATCATATTCACTTTCCGTACTATACGCACGATCTTTTTGTTCACTACGCACGGGCACTTTGTAAGTACTGTGACGAGTAAGGTAGTAACATTTTGCACACCAATCACGATCTACTATAACGAACGGGCACGGGCACATAGAGTTCTCACCATCTTCTTTAAATATAATTTCGTAACGTAATTAATGTATGCTATGAATAATGATGTCATAAATACCTCCATGATATTCTGCTAAAATTGCTCCAATGTATATCACTAAAATCACCAACCGTTGACTTTAACTTTCAACAAAAGCACTTCGCAGCGATTTTATCGCATTCACCAATACAAATTATTTTTATTTGATTTGCATACGGACTGAAATTGCCATGAACAATAAAATTCCTTCTAATATTTCGTTTGTAACTGATATCCTTTCGATACGGTTAAATCTCATCTTGTTCGATTTAGCTGTGACAAAACAATATTTTATAACAATTTGTATATAAACAAATAGGTAACTATTAAAATTCAAGCAGTTGGTACACGTTCAAGAATGTGTTTGCATCCATGAAGTTTTTACATACGAGTAGGTACATACGAAGAAATACATATTTTCAATATCAAGTAGGCTATTGACTACCTGATTCCCAGTGCCTACGCGAGTAACCTACAGTACTAACGATTGGGTTCTAGACGGTTTGGTGGCCCTGCGAATCTTTTTGCAGGTCCACCAACGCACGAATTCTATTTTTGCGGATTAGAACTTAAGATGCAGTCCATTATGCATACTGTCGCTCTAGGGTTAACCACTCACGGTTTTTAGCCACGTCAGCTCGCAGCCTGAAGGTCTCAATACAAACGCACACACTCCCGGTATTTTTATATAATGACGCGATATAGAACCGTGACATAAATAATAATAATAATATTCTACCACATTCACACAACACCATCTAGTCCCAAACTAAGCAGAGCTTGTACTATGGGTACTAGATAATGGATAAACATACATATATACTTTTTTTTTTTGTAAATACATACATATTATACATAGAAATAAATATTACTATAATATACACAAGTCACAAAAGAATTCATACTGGCGAGTTTTTCACGATTGACTTTTTGGCTTCAAAACTTACGCAGTTGAAAACCATACGCGGTTTACGGTAATGCAGGCTCTTCCATAATTGCAGGCCTCGCATCGAAATGAAACAGGCTCTGATTCAAAGTAATCTAAACATAACGGGCTTACTTCTTAATACTTCTCACCGCTTGACATTGCACAAGCATTGTGGGTTCGATACTAACAAGAGCCAACACTTTGTGTGTTGCTTCAAGTCTGTGTGTCCATTGTATGTTGGAAACCCTCCGCTACACAGGAATTTATACCTAGTGAGAGAGTTGCTTAAAAAAGAACTTATGTGAAACATCTATTTACTTGTATCAGTTATTAACCTTCAATATGCCCGACAAAGTTTTAATGAACATGGTGACAAGTGACTTCGCTTTGCTGCCAATTAGGTACAATAAATGCCTATACACACATCAACAAAGTCTAGGGATATTTTATATTTCATCAAATATCTAAAAATCTATGAAGAATTTTCTGATACAGTAAATAGAAGAATCATAGATTATTTTAAGGTCTTTAATAAAAATAAAAAACATTTCGTGTTTTTTTTTGTTTTAAATAAAAAAATTAATTTTTTTAATCATCATGGAAAATTAGTATGATAACAACAAACATTTCTTCTTAAAAAACTATTAATTTTAATAAAAATGGAAAAAATCTTGTAAAATCTAATCATTAATAATCAGTGTTGCTACCTCTTACATTGATTACACATCGACATCGATTGTTAATACTTAAAATTAAATTGTCAATGTCTTGCTGCGGTATGAGGTCCCATGTCCTTTGCAAGTGTTCGTAAAGTTGTTGTTCAGTCGTCAAATTTGGTGGAAAATCTCTCAAAGCTTTTCGTTGTAACATGTCCCAGGCATGCTCGATAGGATTTAAGTCGGGCGACTGTGCAGGCCAATCCAAAACTTGAATATCGTGCTCTCGGAGAGCGGTCGATACCAGCCGCGCCGTATGGCAAGGAGCATTATCGTGCATGTGTAGAAATTCATGGCCTATTTGAGTTCTGTGTGGGACAATAACGGGCTCTACTACCTCCTCGTGGTATTTTTGTGCAGTCATGCTGCCTTGGATCCAAACGAGTTGGGTTCGTCCGCCAAGACGAATTCCTGCCCACACCATGATTGTCCCGCCTTGGTATGGGTGGACCTCCTGAGGGTGCCGTAGACGGCTAACTCTCCCTGGAGCTCTCCAAACGCGTGTTCTTCGTGAATCCGGGTGAAACCCAAACCGGGACTCATCGGTGAACAGCACCAAAGACCATTGTTCGTCACTCCATGGTAAATGCTCCCGAGCCCACGAAAGCCGCCGACCGCGATTGCCACGTCGCAATGCTGGAACACGCAATGGTCTTCGAGCATGAAGATCAACTTCATGTAACCTTCTTCGCACGGTTTGGTCGCTTACCAGCAGCTGGTGGTCCTCCTGGAGCCTTTGCACTAGTTGCAGCGCTGTGATATTGGGTTGTCTTCTGGCGGTCATTTGGAGAAATCGATCCTGTCTCTGCGTAGTAACACGATATCTACCTGTGTGCTGTTCGGCCACATCTCCAGTACTGCGATAACGTGACCACAACCTTGATATCACATTTTGACTGGTATGTAGGGCCTCAGCAACGACGCGTTGAATTGCACCATTTTCTAACATGCCCACGGCTCGTAACGTTTCATCTCGACTCAAATGACGACGTGACATGACTTTTAAAGTTCGTACGTCACGTTAAATTAAAAAAGAAAAACAATTAAAAACCCTTTTCATTAATAATTATAATAAAACAGTTTTAACTTTCTTTAATGTAACGAATTACTAGCAAATTTGCCGCCATATTTTGTTTATTATTTTGTTTTTTTTCTTTCCATGTTCAAATTTTGAAAATAGAATAAAAGAGGTTTTAATCTGTATATAAACTTTTTGTGGAAACTAACAAGGTTCTAAACTATAAACTCGTAAATAATTTAGGATTAAGATATCCCTAGACTTTGTTGATGTGTGTATATACACTCGCACACATTTGAACCTGTATGGCAGTTGGAATGTTACACCAAGGTCGCAATTTAAGAAGACTTGTTTGCTATCGTATAGCACGTATAACATGTGCCTAGCATGTATGACTACACTTCGGAACGGTTGCTCAAAATAACAATTCGTGGATTTCACAGAGTACCGTTCTGTGTGGCGACCGAACAGTGTTCAGCGGTGAGACGACCGCTCAACGCTTAAGGTTGGAATGTAAAAACTCTTTTCTTAGGGAGCGTCTATATCATAAAATAAAAGGAACCCATTAAGACAAGTATATGTTCATAAATAAAACGCAATTCTAAAGCTATTCTCCTAAAGAGCTATTCTCCTTCCTTCATTCACTCAACAAAAATAAAGTAATAGTTTCACACAAAAATGATTGCAATCCTTCGAATAAGTCAAGAATCAATTTCCTCCCCGTCTGAAGTGGCAGTAAATCGCGCCCCGCATAAAAAGGGGGTCGTGGCAGGGCAAAGTGGAGGGTAGGGGGGTAAAATGAGGGGTGCTATCTTGTTACGTCGAGATAACAGTCGTTTGTTCGACACAGCCCTATAAACGCGAATAGTGGGGGAGGGACAAAACGTCTAAAAACTATGATATGTTAATTTTTGTATGTGTACATTGTTGAGGACGAGACGAAAAGGCAAGCGCTCTAAAATGCAGGGACAAGAAACGCAGATAACTGGTGAATAAAATTGTCAAACATGTTTAAAAAATTAGCCAAGTGCGAGTCGGACTCGCGCACGAAGGGTACCGTTCCATCACCTATGAAAGAGAATCACGTTTGTTTTAAGTATACCTAAATAAATAAATAATAAATATTTTTAAGTTTCTACCTGTTTATTAAGATCGAGTAAAAAAAATCTTAAAAAATACGTTTGTTGTATGGGAGCCACCACGGAGCCACCCTTTAATATTTACTTTATTTTTATTTAATTATTTATTTTGAAAGGTCAAGCGTCTACCTTTTACCGTCAGTAATAGTGAGCAAAAAATACGAAAAATACACGTTTATTGTATGGGACCACCCTCAATAGTTTAATTTTTTTATTTTTAGTATTTGTTGTTATAGCGGCAACGGAAATACATTTTGTGACACAATTTGTGAAAATTTTAGCTTTCTAGCTATCACAGCTTATGAGGTACGGCCTGGTAACAGACAGACAGACAGCGGAGGCTTAGTAATAGGGTCCCATTTTTACCTTTTAGGTACGGAACCCTAAAAAAGGTTAAGTCATACTAAACAAAAATAATACCTGGGAAACGAAACAGGCATAAAAAAGTAGACACATTTTATAAGCCACAATGTAAATCGCACGCATGCCCAAAATACCTACCATGGGTGTAAAGAACATGTACAGGATAATTCAAATGTAATACTGATATATAAAGCTGAAGAGTTTGTTTGTTTAATTGATCTCAGGAACTACTGATCTGATCTGAAAAATACGTTCAGTGTTACATAGCCCGTTTATCGAGGAAGGCTATAGACTATATAACATTACACTATGAGCTACGGGAGCGGAGCAGTAGCCTTAAATAACGCGGGAGTAAGCGGGCTCATCTAGTGATATAATATAATGTTCGTAATGATTGGTAGAGTTTGGGATTTAAATTTTCTTTACAGGCCTTTTTACCCTTGCGTAATAATTGCTTCATGTATTTTCCTTGGTCGCCTCTTACGATATCCACGAAATAAAATGAGTGCCATGTTCTTTTTATATGTTAATAGGTGGCAAACGAGCAGAGGGATCGCCTGATGGTAAGCAATTACCGCAACCCATGGACACAAGCAACACCACAGGAGTCATAAGTGCGTTGTCGCCCCTTGAGGTTGGGAAAAGGGATAGGGTGAGAAGTGGAATGAGGGAGAAGGAATAGGGGATAGAGCCTCTGGCACTCTCACTCACCGAACGAAACGCAACAGTTTAGGTACTGTTACTTTACGTCGATTTTCTGTGAGAGGGTAGTACTTCCCCGGTCAAGCCAGCCCATTCAGGCTGAAATCAGCAAGGCTCTACTACCTTGTTCTATTGTTCTGCTTCTTTGTTCTATTCATAATCCTTTACTACACGGACAACCAATCGTTTTCAACAAGGTAAATATAAATACAAAATATTAAGCAATTAGTGACAAACAATGGAAACAGTCGCAGCACAGACAGCCCGATAACAAAACAGTCGAAGTTTAATAATTGCACAAAGTTAGCGGGTACCTATCTCTATGAAATTATATCAACCGTTTTATTTGTTGTGGGTAGGAATGTAGTTGTGTTTAATTCTATTCTGTGAATTTAGCGGTTTTTATTCTAGTATTGGTTTTTATTACTCAGTTTGTGTACTGTTGTTTTCTTTGGCATTTAGATTGGTATGAGCGTTATAATATGTGCAGCAGTGTGCATATGTAGCTAACTTTACTGTTTGGAATTAATTTGAAACGTGTCTATTTTAACATATTTTGTATGCATAATATCTAGCTGATATTTAAGACAAAAAATTGTTTGTATGTTATAACTAGAACTAGTTTACGACCTTTTAAAATCACATATCACAACAGCAGATTACAAAGTGACTCTACATCGAAGAAAAATAATTATGATAAGTACAAAAAGACCTTTTTTTGTGCAGGTTACTGTACCTACATTCGATTTCAACATAATAGGGTTATCGTATAAGATGACATGGGACGCACCTAGTATAACATTTTTCCATTATTTTCACAATCTGTCCACTGGACCTAAACGCAGTGGACAAATACTGAGCCTTATGTTTCTTTTTATTTGGTACCATGGACCAAACCTCGGCAACTAAAATACTTGGTTGGTAATAACATAATATATTAGAGTCTGTCCGCACCCTTTTAATGAGGGACTGTTAAAACTCTCATCATACATGTTTTTAAATGTTACAGTCCGAAAGAACTTGTGTGCAAATCTTCATGACCTTTTCACATGTCAATCATTTAGGGTTTCCATGGTACCTATCGGAGAAAATTCGAGAGAGCACGAGGCATTTTTAAAATCCGATATGCCTTTTGAATTGCCTAGCAACAGGGTCTGTAACATGTCACTGCATAACTTAAAACGTAGCAATACTTTGTATTCTAAGGCAATACCTGGCCAATACATAGTGACGTCATAAATAGCGTGTCATTTTAGGGATGCCTAATCAATTTCAAGTCAGGTTAGCAGATTTTTTATATTATAGATTGATCTAAGAAAAATCATAATAAAAGCGTTATGTAATTATTTTTATTTTGTGTTATGTGCAAACCTATGAGCTTGTTACCTTTGATTGCCACAGTGGACACACATCATCATCATTTGCTATGTTATCCACAAGTTAAACGACTGTGGATCGTGAGGTTAAAATCAGGCCAGTTCGATTCTCAGGTCAGGCAAAAAATGATAAGTAATAATTATCTTTTTGTAAATGTTTATCCTACAGGTGTTTAAAGTCAGTCGGTAGTGTTACGCTGCACGGTTTCAGAACAAATATTTGTCCAGTCGCGATGAAAATGCCGTCCAAACGGACTTTGAAAGCAAGGGAATTGAAAGTACAATCATTCTGCTTGCGTTTACACACTTGTGCACCATATCATATTTTATATCATATGAGCTACGTAGCAGATTTACATGATGTCAAAGCATGAAGAAACATTTTGAAAAAAATAACTCATTTACTTAATTTAAGATAGGCGCTGGTCAGATGTTTCTTAATTTATCTAACAAAGAATATAGGTATAGTTTTGAAATCATTACAAAAAAAACTTCTAACGACTTAGCCAACCGCCGTTGTAACCATTGTAGTGAGCGAACAGAAAATAGTGCATCACTGTACAAAAAGGCTGCATTATACCGTGAAGGGGTGTAGATAGCGGTCGTGTAATCGCTTTCATGTTCACCGGTCGCGTGTAATTGGTTGTCGGCGACACGTGTAGATGCACCTGTCGGTTATCGCGATACACATTGTTGGGTTGGATGGGAGACAAAGATAGGATGATGGTTACCAAATAACTGAGACGTTGGACTAAAGATAGATTTTTAGGTCTATTTAATAGCACTCCATTATTGAAGTTTGGTAGTCAGCTCTTTAAACTTTTTCTTTTTCATGAAATGGATGGATATTTCTACTTTTATTTATTTAGGATCAATTAGATAGCATAAAGCAAAATAGAGAAGGCAGACAAGGAAAGCCGACCCCATATCAATGAATACAAATTTTATATAATAGAAGCGTATTTCTTAAGGATGTCGTGTGCCGATTAAAGTTGGCGTATTGACGGTTGTCAGTGTAGTACGTAGTTGGCGCCGTTGGCAGCGCTGGCGTCGTTCTCCGTCTTTCTGGCTCTCGTAGTTAAGTGACACAGGAGAAACTTTCGTCTCTCTTGCACTCGTAGAGTCAGCTGTCACAGCGCGACTGCCACGCCGCCAAGCGGCAATATGGGTCACACTGGTCACAGAAAGTTTGTCTACAGAGCGCCCATAAGAAATGTGCCTCTATTATTAAATATCTATGCTCTATGCCCAGATAATGGGATAAGGCGAAGGAAAGAAGATTAGAGAAGAATAGGTATATAGAAAAACTTCTAACGACTTACTACGGAATTCAATATTCGATCTATAGATATATCTGTAGATTTTAGATTCGTTTTTGACATAAGCTCTACCTATACAAAATATGTCAAACACGAATCTCTCTAAAATCCATGTATGGATCGAATATTGAAAATGGCCGTTAGCCAACAGTTGTAACCAATGTAGTGAGCGAACAGAAAATAGTGCATCGCTGTACAGAAAGCACTATACCGTGAAGGTGTGTGGATAGCGGTCGTGTAATCGCTTTCATGTTCACCGGTCGCGTGTGATTGGTTGTCGGCGACACGTGCAGATGCACCTGTCGGTTATCGCGATACACATTGTTGGGTTGGATGGGAGACAAAGATAGGATGATGGTTACCAAATAACTGAGACGTAGGACTAAAGATAGATTTTTAGGTCTATTCAATACCACTCCATTATTGAAGTTTGGTAGTCAGCTCTTAAAACTTTTTCATGGAATGGATGCATATTTCCACTTTTATTTATTTAAGATCGATTAGATAGCATAGAGCAAAATGGAGAAGGCAGACAAGGAGAGCCGACCCCAGATAATGGGATAAGGCGAAGGAAAGAAGATTAGAGTAGAATAGCTGTATAGAGTTATAAAATCACTGCAAAAACTTCAAACGACTTAGCCAAGAGTTTTAACCATTGTAGTGAGCGAACAGAAATTAGTGCATCGCTGTACAGAAAGCACTATACCGTGAAGGGGTGGAGATAGCGGTCGTGTAATCGCTTTCATGTTCACCGGTCGCGTGCGATTGGTTGTCGGCGACACGTGTAGATGCACCTATCGATTATCAAGATACACACTGTTCGGTAGCATGGGATTCAAAGATAGGATGAAGGTGAGCATTTACTGCTGAATTCAATATTTTATCTATCCATTCTTTTGAGATTTTAGATACATTTTTGACATAAGCTCCATACATAATACGTCAAGAATGTATTTAGCATCTCCAAATCCATGGATGGATCGAATATTGAAACCGACCGTTAATGAGAAGTCGGAGAAACGATAGCTATTTATCTCTCCATTTTAGTGCCATTCTGTGTCATTATTGAAGATTGGCGGTATTGTCCTGTCGTAGAGTGGCGGATCTGAATGAAATTATTATAATAATAATCTGGGGTCCGCTTACTAGTCTAACCGGATTTGGCTGAATATTAGCTTTTCCACCGAGCGACTGCCTGTCTGACCTCCGCAACCCGAAGGGATAGCGATATTCCATGGTTTAGACTAGTGTCAGTTTATTTAGAAGGTACTGACGCCCTGTAACGACTGTCAAAGATCTTCATTACAACCGGGACCGACGGCTTAACGTGCTCTCCGAGGCACGGGACAAGCGATAATTAACAATTCAATACGCACATAAATCCGAAAAGTCATTGGTGCGCGACGTGGATTCGAACCCGATACCCTCTGCATGGCAGTCTGTTGGTATCTCCACTAGGCTATCGCTGCCTTTCAATGAGTAACTCATTGAAGTGAGCGAACAGAAAATATCCCCAGACAAACACAATCTACAGATACACTTCACAATTACTACACTGTTTATTCTTGTCTGTACTTCATATATTTGTGTACTTTTCTGTATTAGCTATTATTGGTTTAAACCTGTAACTTGTATACCTACTTACATTTTATTAATAAGTTGATTAAGTTCATCAGCTGAGATATTTCAATAGAAACCTTATAAAAGTATTAGATAATTACTCTAAAGTATTCAAATTACCTAAATTGCTCTCAATTTCTTAGTTTCTACAATTAATTAACTTAATATATTTTTTATTCATATACCCCCCTTTTCTTTTGTAACTTTTCTTATTTATTCTGTCTATACAATAATACTCAAGCCCCATCACATCTCTTCTCTTCTTTGACTTTGCTCAGCTGTTTTCTTATTTTTTAGGTAATTTGTAATCCTTGGCAATGTCTACCCATATGATGACTCGGAAGGCAACGGCCAAGGAGGTGGAAAATAAATTAAGAATAACTCTGCTCGAGTTAAAGAAATACAAGGATGACAACAGTCAACTATTAAGGGAACGCGTTGACTGTGAAGAAGAAATTAAAATTGTAAATGACCGTATATCTGAGCTGAAGACACAACTCACGGAGCTGCATATCGAGCATATGGATGTCTTGGATCAACGGGACAGACTACGAGAAGAAGTTAGGTGTTTCAGCAGCTGCGACGAAATTTACTCCAGACAACTTAGCCGCAATACGGAGTTAGAAGCAAGTCTCAATGAGGCTTATGGCAGAATTTCAACTCTAGAAGACACAATTGCGGCCTTTAACAGTACTGCTACTCACAACTTATTCTCTGAGCTCCTGGGTGACAAAATTAATGTGCTAAAAGCTCTTAAATGTAACTGTTTCAAAAAATGCCTTAGTAAGAATAAATTTAGAAAATTGCTTAAGTTAAATAAATTAATTAAGAAACTTAGATCTGGTCCTAAGTGGTCTACCAAATTGAGTCAGTATGCACAAGATAACTGTAAATTAAATAAAGAGTGTGAGTCTCTTTTATTAAAGCTTGAGGAAACAAATGAAGAATTAGTTTCTGGTAGGTTGTTATATGAACAACACACAAGTGAGTTGCAAGTACAAATATCAAATCTACAAGCTCAACTCACTAGAACTATAATGGAACACCAGAATGAGACTCATGAATACATTTTAAAATATGAAGAAATTTCAAGAGTTGGTCGAGAAAATTTAAAACAACTTATCTCATTATCCAACTCTAATAATTACTGTTCCAGTTGTACAACTAATTGTGCGACTACACCTGCTGAATCAATAGAATTGAATGCACATGGATGTCAGTATAATACACAAAACAAAGTGCATCCAGTAAAGACTGACAGTAAGAATGTAATAATTTTTTCAGACCAACTGGGAGTGGGTTTAGGGAGCTTAATTGATCATTACACTGAGCAACCAGTACAGAACTTTTGTTCACCTGGAGCTCAGTCTTGTACCCTAGTTGATAAGATTAAGAATGCCGACTTGAATGCACAAACTACTGTCATCATATTGTATGGTGACAGCTCATTAGTCTCCAAAAACAGTCTCATAGAATTAACAGACTTAATGATAGATGTTAGCACAAAAATAGGATGTAGCTTTATTATTTGTGCATTGCCTTATTCATATGCTCTCACAGATGACCAAAACAGGCAGATAGGCAAATTAAATCTATTATTGTACAATAGGATATGTCATAGTGACAGTATTTTATTTTTTGACACTAATATTTTTATTAGTAATTTCTTTTTAACAAAAGATACTATGTATCTTTCTTATGTACATAGGCGACAACTTGCTAAATTATTAGCATTTAATTTATATACTGACAGGAGTACTACTAGAGTACTTAGGAATTTGGTAGATAATAGTTATACCAATAGTAGTATTGACACATCTATTAGTTTAAACTATTAGATGAGACAACAGATAGGCATTCATGTGTTTTAAACTTAGTTCATCAAAACATACAAGGCCTATCTGGCAAAGAATTAGAAATAGATTTATTTTTAAATAAACATAAGATTGATATCTTATGTATTACAGAACATTGGTTGCGAGGTGACCAATTAATATTTAACAATCAACATTACTCAGTTATAAGTGCATTCGTAAGAAAGAAGGCTATTCGTGGTGGCTCTCTAATATATGTATGTAATAGTTTGAAATGTAAAGAACGTAAGGATATAGCTAAACTTTCTATCGAGCGCACTGCTGAGATTTCTTGTGTTGAGCTTGAACAACATATTATAGTGTGTGTGTATCGACCAAAGCGACTTTACTCAGTTTGAAAGCATTATTGAGGATGTCTTAAAACACATAATTTCTAGTAGGAAGTCTATAATCGTATGCGGCGATTTTAATGTCAATTTGTTAGAAAAATCACCAATTTGTACTAGGTTAGTTAGCTTATTTAGGTCATTTAATTTAAATGTTTTGTTCTCTGAACCAACTAGAATAACCTCACATTCGTCTACATGCTTAGATAATGTTTTTTGCAATTGTCTTTATTTAAGTAAGGCTGTTTTAACTGACTTGACATCGGATCACTGCGGGCAAAAGGTTGTAATTCCAACTAATACAACCCCTAAAGTACAAGAAATTACATGTAGGCCAATGACCTCTGCTCGCCTAAAACACTTTAGTAATGATGTTGCTGCCAAGATCGCCAGTATTGACTTAACCGTTGATGATCCTGATGAATTATATAAATGCTTATTTAAAATTGTTAATGATGAGTACAATAAAATTTTTAAACTGAAGACGTTTGCAAGGAGCATTAAAGTAAATTTTTGTGATTGGGCAACAGTAGGTATATACAAAAGTAGAGCTAGGTTGTATGATCTATATGGTATGAAGAAATACAATTTTAATCCTGAATTTATTCAATATGTTAGAAATTATTCCAAGGTTTTTAAGAGGACATGTGCTTTAGCCAAATCCTTATATTTAAGCAATAAAATCAAAGAATCCAAGAACAAAATTAAAACTACTTGGAGCATTATTAACAATGAGACTGGTCGAGCTAAATTGGTAGATAACAATTATGAATTAAAATTGAATGGTGAAATTATTACTAGGAAAACTGATGTTGCTCAGACATTTAACAATTTCTTCATAAACATACCAGTGAACACAACCAGCTGTCTAGATTCATGTCCAAACAAAGCAGAAATGTTGGTTAGGGGCAATGTGAATGAGTGTGATGTGCTTTTTAATTTTAAATATATTGACACCAATGACATACTGAAGGTATTCAAGACGCTCAATAATAAAAAATCTGTTGACTTATGGGGCATTTCTGTTAAACTTGTGCGACAAATTATTTCTAGCTTAGCTCCATATTTAGCTGCAATATTCAACAGATGCGTAGATACAGGAGTATTTCCTGATCTAATGAAACACAGTAAAGTAATACCATTATTCAAAAAGGGATCAAAGAGCGACCCTAGTAATTTTCGGCCAATTTCTATCTTGCCTGCTATTAGTAAAATTTTTGAAAAGATTATTTTGCATCAACTAGAGAGCCACTTTCACGCAAATAATTTATTTCACAGTGAACAGTATGGCTTTACTAAGGGTCGCTCCACCGTTGATGCCGGTGTAACTTTGTTAAAGCATATTTTTAATGCTTGGGAAAACTCGAAGGATGCCATTGGTGTTTTTTGTGACCTATCAAAGGCCTTTGACTGTGTGGAACATAATACGCTTTTACTTAAATTGAAACTTTATGGTATTAGAGATACCGCACTCAATCTTGTTGCCAGCTACCTTAGTGATAGAATTCAGTATGTAGATGTTAATGGGAGTAGGTCTCTAGGTTTGCCAGTAGGAATGGGCGTTCCACAGGGCTCTATTCTCGGTCCATTTCTTTTTTTAATATATATTAATGATTTGCCGTTCTTTGTACAAAATTTATGTGATATTGTTTTGTTTGCCGACGATACGTCACAAATTTTTAAAGTTGATCGTAAATTAAGTAACTTTGATACCGTCAATAACACTCTTGCACAAGTATTAGATTGGTTTTCGACAAATAATTTGGTACTCAACTCCAGCAAAACCAAATGTGTTAAATTCTCTTTGCCTAATGTCAAAAGTGTTCCTACTAATATAATTTTAAATAAGGAAACAATTCAACTAGTCGAATCAACCGTATTCTTAGGTGTAACTTTAGATTGTAAGCTTCAGTGGGGCGCCCAAATATCCTATCTCGCAGTAAAACTTAGTTCTGCAGCGTTTGCAGTTAGAAAAGTTAGGGAATTCACAGATATAGATACTGCTAGACTAGTTTACTTTAGTTATTTTCACAGCGTAATGTCTTACGGAATAATGTTATGGGGTACAGCTGCTGATATACAGACTATTTTTGTCATTCAAAAAAGGGCCATACGTGCAATTTATAAGTTAGGTGCTAGAGATTCTTTACGTAATAAATTTAAAGAAGTAGACATATTGACAGTTGCATCGCAATATATATATGCTAACTTAATGTACATTAAGAAAAACTTAATTCTATACCGCAAAAATAGTGATTTGCACAACGTGAACACAAGGAATAAGCATAAACTGGTGGGAACTAACTACCGTCTACATAAAGTTCAGAACTCATTTGCGGGGATTGGTATACGATTTTTCAACAAATTGCCTCTTGAAATAATGAATTTACCCATGCACAAATACAAACGGACAATTAAGAACTTTCTTTTACAAAGGGGTTATTACACTACTAAGGAATTTTTAAATGATAAGACACCGTGGGGATAGGCTTAGGCTTGTTTAACTCACGATTATTTTATTTACATGTTAAGTGGAGGTGCCTCGTGAACACATGATTTTTGCAGGATTTGGATATTTTTATGATTTGTTGAATGTAGTTTAACATTATTTATCTCTGATCATATCATTGTTCACTTGTCACCTTCACAAAATTCTTTCTACATTTGCATTCCTTCACGTGTTCCACTAACTTATGTTAATAATAACGATCTGGAAAATGGAGGTAATTGGCGGTCATGGTCAGTATACCAATAGATTGTTTCTTACTGCTGGTTCGTATACCGTTGTCGTCTTGCTCACTAAAATGTCATTTCTTGTGGTGGCGTCGTGTGTCGGGTCATCCCTTTCCCTCTAATATGGCGAGAGGGATGATGGCTGGCACATGCGTCATACTCGTGAACGGGTGCTACTTGCGATGACTGGTCGATGACGGTCTTGCGGGCTGGTATTAGATTTTAATATTTAACTGCATCATTTCCATCATGGTTCTGATCACTTTCGCGGATTGCCTGCATTATTAGGTATATATAATGTAAGTGGATGCTCCTGTTTCACCGTGTCTATTCTGAGAAGGCTAACCAAAAGTATTATGCTTGAGTATTATGATGTACAGTAAATATATACAAGTGATATAGAAGGTGTAACAGTTGCAGCACCTTACAAAATGTAAATTGTGTATTATGCAAAACCTGGCGATGAAAAAGAGTGACCGTGAGTTTTATTGCCCGTTCTTTCTCATGGTTCTACCTATTGCTTTGCGAACGTGGCAGTAAATGTAAATGTAGAAGCATACAGTAATAATGTTTTAAATTTGAGTATAAGTAATTATTTTATAAATTTATTATTTTGACGTTCATAAGCGTCACATTGTGACCCAAATGAATAAAGGATTTTGAATTTTTTGAATTTTTTGAATTTTTTATCACTATACGAAAAGCCTGCATTATACCGTGAAGGGGTGTGGATAGCGGTCGTGTAATCGCTTTCATGATCACCGGTCGCGTGTGATTGTTTGTCGGCGACACGTGTAGATGCACCTGTCGGTTATTACGATACACACTGTTGCGTAAGATAAAGATAGAATGATGGTGAGCAAATAATTGAGACGTCGGTGAAAAGACAGTTTTTAGGGTTCCGTAGTCCACAAGGAACCCTTATAGTTTCGTCATGTCCGTCCGTCTGTCCGTCCGCAGCCTAGCTCAAAGACGCCTTGTGCTAGAAAGCTGATATTTGACATGAATATAGACATACAATATTGCAACAAAACTGTAGAATAAAATTTAGGAAAATATT
Source organism: Euclidia mi (assembly GCA_944739405.2). Lineage (NCBI taxonomy): Eukaryota > Metazoa > Arthropoda > Insecta > Lepidoptera > Erebidae > Euclidia > Euclidia mi. Next base: position 15,969,617 of record OX123207.2, read on the forward strand.
TTTTTTAAGCGTATCTCCCCTACATATATAGTGGGGTTGAATTTTTTTTTGGTTGAGTACCCCATTGTGTGGGGTATCATTGGATAGGTTTTAAAAAAATATTATTAGTTTGTTCAAATCATTTTTCGATCAAGTGCTTGGTTCGTCAAATATCAAGCTTTGAAGTGAAAAAATTGTTAGACTCAAGTGTACCCCCCCCCCCCCCCTCTGTCAGCTAAACTGTTAATTTGGAAGAGGTGAAAAAAATCACAAATATAGTACATATAACGAATTTAAAAGAAAAACTATCACGGCTAAGTAGACATCACTAGTTTACGAGTAATCGTCGGTTAACTTATAAATACCTATTTCTGTGAGTTTACATTGGGAGCGCTGGCTTAATCTTAAAGATGCCTGTTTTTAGCCCCATGTAAAACAGAAGTTATAATCAATAATGGCTATTATGGGCCACTACGGAACCCTACATTGCGCGTGGCCCGACCCGCACTTGTTGCTTTTAGGTCTATTTTAGTACCCCACCATTATTGAAGGTAGGTAGTCAGCTTCATGCCACCGTGTGTGTTCATTTCACACTATGATGTAGCTTAACAGCGTAGCACAGGAGAACCTCCCGTGGCATAAACCATTCTCGGAGTCCGCTCTCTATTGTGTAGACTGTAGAAGATGGCCACCGAGGCGGTTTTAGTGCGGTAAAAATCCCACACACATCGGCCTTCTCCTAGGAGACCAGCCAGCCTTTTAGAAAGTTCCCCCTCAAAAAAAAAGAAAAAGTAAAGGGTAGTCAGCTCCATAAACCTTTTCTTTTTCATGGGATATGGAATGTCCTTTCGAACTTTTAAGCCAAAGGTCAACATCCCAGTCAGTGAAAACTTTGTTATAATGCTTATAAACGTCTTATGATGAAAGTGGGCATAAACTAATGAAAATAAATAGTATGCAATAACCTGTGTCAGCTGTAGGGCAACACACATATTGTTATTATTAGTATAATCCATTATCTACCAAAAATAAAAGGCTCATATTTGATGAATAGTTTTTCTAAACCGTTCTAGGTCTTGTGAACAATATGTTTCTTAATTAATTTGGGTCTATTACCTTTCTTTGGTTATTTAAGGCAACCATTATTCGAGACTGCCTCCGTGGTCCAGTGGATAGCGTATGCGACTGCTGATCGGAGGTCCCGGGTTCGATTCCCGGGTGGTGCAAAAGTGTTATTGGGTTTTTCCGAATTCTCAGTAGCAGCACGGAGTCTGGTGATGTGCCCGGTAACGGCAATAGGCTCGCCCCCTATTACGTGGGACTAAAAGTTCAAGGCGTAATGTGGATGTAATATTTCACCTCTGCCTACCCCTTCGAGAATAAAAGGCGTGAGACTATAAAAAAAATATATGGTAAAATTATTGGAGATACCGACAGACTGTCATGCAAAGGGCATCGAGTTCAAACTCACGGTGCGTACTTTTCGAAGTTATGTGCGTATTAAAATATTAATTATCTGTTTCTCCGTCATTTGGAAAGCATGTTAAAACGTCAGTCCCGGCTTTCATGAAAATCTGTGACGGAACAACATGTGTGTCACTACACTTGAATTCATTGATACTGGTATTTGCGTTTGAATTCACTATCTCTTCGGGTCAGACAGCAATCGCTCTGTGGAAAGGCTATTATACTCTGTCAAAAAAGTGCCCCAGAGAGCACGTTAAGCCGTCGGTTCCGGCTGTCACGAAGATCTTTGACAGTCGTTATAGGTAGTCAGTACCAAACAATAAACCATCTCTAGTCTAAACCATGGAATAGCTGGAATAGCATGGAAAATGGATATATATCCCTTTGGATTTCGTAAGTCAGACAGGCAATTGCTCTGTGGAAAAGCTAATATTCAGTCAAACCCTGTTAGACTAGAAAGCGGACCCCGGGTTAACTGGGATAACGCTATGAGGATGATGTCTCTGACAATAAATTTCTGGTTAGACCAAGACTACTTGATTCCAATGATGATAATTTTGGCTATCAGTAAAGTGTCACTCTGAAATGCAAGTATAAAAAAATAAGAAGAAAACAGCGAAATTCAAATAACATACATACATAAACTCACGCCTGTTTCCCGGAGGGGTAGGCAGAGACTACGGAACGCCATTTGCAACGATCCTGACATATCTCTCTTACTTCATTCACTCTCATCAAGTTTCTCATGCATGCTCTTCGGTTAAGGGTACTTCTAACCTCTGAAATAATATACAACATAATAAACCCGTTACACTGTACAGTTTGCAAAATCAGTGTAGTCAGTGTAAAACGTTTCAAACTCACAAAGTAATCAACTAGATTGCAAGTAACTATGTTTTGTTCAACTTATTAGTGCTTATCAACATCGACAACCGTTCAAATGTGTAAGAATGTAGCTCGCTCACGTGACTTATAAACGCGAATGTACTACACATACCGTACAAAAATAATTAAAAAACATTAAGGATTCATCGTCATCATTAGCCCTGTATATTAACTGTCCCACTGCTGGGCATGGGTATCTTCGCACCATGAGAAGGGTTATGCCATAGGAAGGGTTTATTACCTTTGAAAAATTGTGCAGATATAGTCTACTTTTGTAACATTGGAATAATAAAAGCCGATATCTTACCAAAGGCAGAAGATTTATTACAATAAAATTCGCACAACCGAGTGAGTTTTTTGTATTTTCTTGTCTATAAACTATTCCTATCAAGATATGCCGAACTCGATATCTCAGAAACCGTTACCTGAAAATAAAATTTATGACGACTGTTTGGCGGAGCGTGAGTGTAAGCGATTGTTACGCCGAAGGTTGCAGGTTTGATTCCCGTTCAAGTCAAACATTTTTGTGCGAGAACATGGATGTTTGTCTTGGTCTGGGTTTCTATGTACAATATGTATGTATTTAAAAAAAAAGTATACAATATGAATGTTTATCCATTACCTAATACCCAAGGTACAAGCTCTGCTTAGTTTGGGATTAGATGATGTTGTGTAGATGTGGTAGAATATAGAATATTATATTATTCATTTTTGGACCCCTAGTTGACGAGGATCAGTTTGTTGCAAATGACCTCAAATATAACTTCATTCTAGGAATAGCTCGAATTACCTGTCAACCTGTATATTGATGACTAGATGAGCCCGCGGTTACACCCGCGTTATTTTAGGCTACTGCTCGGCTCCCGTGGCTTATAGCGTGATGTTATATAGCCTATAGGCTTTCACAATAAATGGGCTATCTAACATTAAAAGAATTCTCAAATCGGCTCAGAGACTACTGAGTCTCTGAGCTAAAAAGTCGTTCAAGCAAACAACAAACGAACTCTTCAGCTTTATTTATTAGTATTAGATTATTGTCCATCCTTGTCACCCGTATGTATCGGTGGTCGTCACACAAGACTGCACGTCTTACTTGCAGCTAGCCGGCCCCAATCGACGCGTCCACCTCTAGCGGTTAATTGGCTAGGGCCCGGGTTGCCTCGGCTAGTCAACGCACCAAGCGTGGAATTTAAAGATTATCTTCATAGATTTAACATTTAGAATTTGTGTCATAGATTACATAGTTTTCTATAGATACATGTAACATGCTTCCGTCACTGACTGACTAACAGATAGGTAACGCTCGTCCAAAACTTGTTGGCGCAAGAAGCTGAAATTTGACATTTATATCCATGCCATGTTCTAGTATGGGCATAAAAGTCAAATTGAAGAAGTGTAAGAGAGCACTTGGAAGATATTTCGAAATTCCCTGCATAGAAAGGGGTTTATTCTCTCGCGGGCGAAGCCTAGTTTAAGATAAAATAATACACACTGTGGCGTAATAGATTATAGAAATCAATACATTATTTTAATAATAATTAACACATTTAATCCTTTGCTACTCTTTTTAGCTTAATGATCACATTAAAGATTTTTCAGTCCAATTTTCATGACCAAAGATCTTCTTGTCCTATCGCCTCTATATCTCTGTCACCGTCATACAAAACTGTACATCTTTCTTGCAGCTAGATAATGGGTCACAATTGAAAGGCGGGTATTTGACTCTAGCGGTTAATGGCTTGAGCCCATGTCGTCTCGCCGTCTTCAACTTATTATGCATGTAATCGAAAATATATTTTCAGGGACATTTGAAAACTATTTGCATCAGAGGTCTGGTATCAGGCATCTATTAATAGTAGATAGTAGTGTCAGCCCAGCAAGTTCGTTAGGAATCAAAAACACAAAGCAGACCGCGGTCTCAACGAAGTTGTAGTTCCTAAGAAGAACGATCACGAAATGATAATAACACTGGATTTAAATTGACATAAAATGCACCAGTATGTCCAGCAGTCTTGTTCTGTTTAGCATTGACCATAATGATACTGCGGCGAGGAAAGATATGTACATTCCATCAAAGACAGTCAGTCAGATAGGCTAAATCAAAACTTGTAGACTTATAAATAACTGACCTTAAAGTGATTCAATCAGAGCTATGATAATTATTATATGTTTAGAAGAAAAACATATCTGTTCGATTTGTAGAGCCGTCGTTCGATAGTAGAGCCTTGCTAATTTCAGCATGAATGGGCCGGCTCGACCGGGTAGCGTATTTACAAAGCCTATACCATTAGAGTGAAAGTGCAAACTGAACTGGCTTAGCTTTTGTTTGACAAAAACTTGACGAAACCCTAGTCTATTCTAGTACAGAAATTAACTGAAATCGCGTAGACTTTGTAAGATAAATTCATTCTAACATTGCAGCAACAAATGCTATTCAATTTGGGTCTAGGTTTAGGACCACAATGTGCCTAGTGCCTAGTTGGTTAGGAGCGACTGTATGTAATTCAAGTAACTAATTAGGTTATGTTAGATTCTCTTTGACCCTTAACCCAAAAATAGGAGCCCTGCAAAGCAGGGCTCCGTCAACTTAGTTTATATTATATCACAAATATAATATGTAGGTAAGTAGACATTATGTCCAATTAAATAGTTTTTAATAAACTAAGTTGACCAACCAAAACCATGTTTGTAAATATCTCGACAAAGGCTTATCTATTTGAGTGAATATGAATCATACTGTACTAGGTTTTGTACGTGTATTTTCTTTGAAAATATCAAGGCAAAAAGCTAATCCATTTGAGTCAATTTTTTTACTGAGATAGATTAGGTATTGTCGAGTAATATGCATAAACAAAAGCTATTCTATTAGAGTCTGACTTGTGACTCGTGAATACGCGACCGGGTAAGTACTACCCTCTCACAGAAAATCGACGTAAAGTAACAGTACTTAAGCTGTTGCGTTTCCTTCCGTGAGTGAGAGTGCCGGAGGCCCTATCCCCTATTCCTCCTCCCTCATCTTACTCCTCATCCTATCCCTTTTCCCAATCCCAACCCCAAGGGGCGGCAACACACTAGTGACTCCTGTGGTGTTGCTTGTGTCCATAGGCGGCGGTAATTGCTAACCATCAGGCGATCCGTCTGCTCGTTTGCCGCCTACTAATATAAAAAAAGTGTCCATTTAATACATAAAGCTTTATAATCTCCTTTATAACCTCGATTTTCCTTCTCCCTCAGTCATAAATTATACAAATATTAGCCCTCAGAGTGGTCCAATCAGAGCTATCAGCCTCTATAAATGTGTCTAGGAGAAAAGTATAACTGTTCGGTTAACAGTTTCCGAAGTAACTTCATTTTTAATTTTAATCTTGGAATGCAGTTAGATATGCTTGAAGCCTGTTTATCTAATTTATAACCTAGATATTCCTTACCACTTAATAATTAATCTACTTTTGATAATGATAAAGAATAACAAACAGGTTTGTGGACCTGGTTTACCCTAATTAACCATCGGACAAAAAGGATATTAGGTACATAGCACAAAAGCTGCATTAATATATTAAAATACATAGCCCAGCAACATCTTAATTCTACCTCAAACATAAAACTGATACCACGTACTCCCGAGTGTCATAAAACAAAAAAATATTTGTCACCAACGGATTTAGGAGAAAATTGAAAAAGGTAGCCTCGTTCTAGGTGTAATTAAGGTGGGATCTTACAATCTCGCTGTTTGCAATGTAAAATTTTATGAGATATAATAATATTTAAGTAAAAAGTAATGGCGTTTTGAGATCTTTAGTATACTCTCGTTTTATTTTTTGCTTTATTTGCTGACGTTATTTTTTATTATGGGATTCACTTTTTAGAAGATAGTAGGTGTAAATATATGTACTTATAATCTTAATACCTATCTAGATACTAATTAAAAACGATAACTTTAATGACTGCCTCGTTGGTCTCGTGGCATAAATGTGCGTGTGGGATTGGGAGGTCTCGGGTTCGATTCCCGGGCCGGGCAAAGTGTTATTGGGTTTTTCCGTTAGGAAATTCTCAGTAGCAGCTTGGAGTCTGGTAATATGCCCGGTACGGCAATAGGCTCGCCCCCTATTACGTGGGACCTAAAAATTTATGGCGAAATGTGGGTGCAATATTACACCTCTGCCTACCACTTCGGGGATACAGGCGTGAGTCTATAAAAATATAAATAAATAAAACTATAATGACGCCACGCGTTACTTTGACAACATTTTGTTAATCAAAAGATGTTCACTGCTCAACTGCTTTCAAACAAAATTTGTACCGGCGAAAATTATATAAATTTCGTGAAATTAACAAAAAGCGCTACCACATTGTCAGCTTATAACATTCTTTAGCATTCTTAGCTTGAAACATTCTTTGTCACCGAAGAGACAATTAACCGCACAAAAAATAAAATATATTTATAAGTAAGTTAAATTAAGTCGCAAAGTAAAAATAAACCAAAAAGATAAGACTGTCAAAATGAAACTAAACAATTACAATAAACAATAAACCCAAACGCTGAAATTACATAAATATACACTAAGACAACAAAACCAGTAGCTTTACATTCTTAGATAAGAACAAACAATCTCAAGACAGTCTTTTGCCGTCTGAAAAACTAAAGTTCGTACTCTATCAGCTAAATCAACAAGTAACATTATAATAGTAGGAAAGAGACAATAGACGTCTCCCGGCTCCGCCCGAGCTCGTCAACATACCGTTTCTGAACGAAAGGGAGGATTCTTGAGGGTATTTGCACAAAAATAGCACTGGATATAATTTCACTTATTGTTCTACCGTTCTTAGGATGACAAAAACTATTAGTTAGGAAATTTTCAGCACTTTAATGCCTAACTTTCTATTTTTTCTAAGGGGAAAAAACGAGCGGCAACCTAATCCCTACATATCCTTTCCACTACGAAAAAGCCGAAAGAGAATGAGAAAGGAAGTGATTTTTTACGCTGCGCGCCTGTATGTCGGAAGTGAATGTACACATGAAGATGCACCTCCCAGTGACTAGTGAAGGAATACGTACGAAGATGAATTAACAGCAGGCACTTCGAATTATGTTTTGAGTAAGGTTTTGCAGGAATATAGTAAACGCTAAAACATCAACGCTAAAATTAAATATCGCGTGTTTTACCGAGTTTGACCAAGTTCTAGCATGACATAAGTTAGAAATAAACGATTTTACTAAGATAATTGACACTGAGAAAAATAACTTACGGCTATGGGCAGTGGCTACTGCGTAACAGCGAAGATATTCAACATATTTTTAAATGATTTATTAATAGCCTGATTTTTAAATGAAAATGATTATCATAATATGCTAAACTTTTACTGTTTGACAATATCTGTACAAAATAGGGTATAATTGGGTGCCTGCGTTTTTAAGGATTCGCCTTTCATATGCTTTTCTTTAAACTTAGAGGCGTTAATATTATAAAATAAGTAGTAACAGAAAAGTAAGGTGTCTATTTGTATAGGTACATTTAAACTGAAGATATGGCAGGATCGTTGCAAAGTGCGTTCCGTAGTCTCTGCCTACCCCTCCGGGAAACCGGTGTGAGTCTATTTATGTATGGATTGAAACTCGAATTAATAAAGGCAACATATACAAAGAAAATCAAAACTTATAGACAGTGAATAAGAAAACAAAAATTTATAAAAAATGTTTTCTTTTGATCAAATTAGAAATAACGTAATCCATCGTCCTGATTTAAATACCTACATGATTTCTGGTCTTATAATCACAGTGCAAACAAAATCGAATTCAAAATACTCATGCTATAATCTATATGTAATGAATTCGTAATTTTTAAGTCCATAGGCGTCTCGTCGTCTCAGGTTACAATGTGACGCTCATGAACGTCAATGCTTTAGATCTGACTGAATTTTCGATGGCATATCGTCGCTTCTGTACAAGTTTTGTAATATAATCTATGACCGTCGCAACCTAACGAGGGGTCGGTGGCAAGGGTTATTTGAACAAGATTTGCTTGATTTTCGCGAGGAATTCTGTTTCTTGTTTACTTTTAGACTTTCATTTCGCTTTTTTATACTTTTTATACGGGCTCTTGTGTGTTTAGGCAAGTTGCAAATTAATTGAATGGTGGAGTGTCAGCTTAAAAACCTTTGTGATCCGATCATGTAAAAATTGATATTTTTAACATAGCCTGTAATGTGTCGATAAAAATCTACTCGTATCAGGTAAAATTTGAATATTGTTATACTTACCTTAAATATACACAGTTATTGAAATAGAAAATAATATATTATATACCTACTTAATACTGGAGAGAAATAAAGCAATTTGTATTTCACTAGCACATCAAATTGTGTAAAAATGAGCAATGAGTTACTGCAGTCTAGATCATTTTTTTTTTTTGCAGTCTAGATCATATTGTGTTTTATTTTACTTTAAGGTTAGTTAAAAAAGATTGGTAATATAATAGCTTGATCAGTGAGTAAGTCCTGTAGTCTGGTTAATTAACCTTATTGGGTATGGTGTCCTTTTTTGTATCTTTTGCTAAATGGATGAAATGGATCAACCCAGTGAAGGAACTCGAGGCTATGTATTGTTTAATCTAATTGTGTTACAATAGATTACATTATTCCTAATTTGTTCGAAATACATAACTTAACTTTTGTTCATGACTTATTCACATAAATACATAGGTACGTAGACTCACACCTGTTTTCCGAAGAGGTCGGCAGAGACTGCGGACCGGCATTTGCAACGATCCTCTCTACTATCACACACACAGGCACATCGTCATTTAAAAAAAAAGAAAATTAAGTACCAAAATTAGGGTTAATTTAACTTGTATTCACGTACTTTCTTTGCTATTAGAGCGTGTTTATGCTCTTAAAACTATAATTTACTTAACCATTAATAACAACTCATTCGTGACTTACTCCTCATCATCATCAGCCTTTAACAGTCCACTGGGCTAGGCCTCTCCTTTGAAAGGAGAAATTGGCCTACTATACCACGCTGGCCAAGCGGGTTGGTATAGGGTTTGTATCAAGTTTTTCCTTCACTTACAGTGATGCTAATATTCTCCCTCTGTCGGCTCTTACGACACCCATGGGATGATATGGGGTGGTGACAATCCATATTCTTAATGCGTCACCACACGGACAAGTATTACGCGTATCACTGACTTACTCCTAGCACACACGAAAGACTTCATATTTGCTAATGTTAAATGACAGTAAATAAAATAAACTTAAAGTCGTTACGTGAATAAGCAGTTTTATTTCAAAACGCACTTAACTAGCGACACGCAGAAATAAGTTGCTTTCTATGTTTTTGTTTGATAATTTTAAAGGCCAAAAATGGCGGCCGTGTAATTTCCAGTGTTACATTTAAAGTGTATATCCGTGGACATAATTACCGGTCCGCGCGTTACAGTGTCATTCATAATTACGCTGGTGAACAGGGCCATTGTCGGAGAACATGGAAACAGAAGATAGAGAAGGTGGCATACGGCAATCGTATGCGTGTCAAGATTATGGACAAGTGGTGATATTACTTAGGAGGCAGCCAGTCTAGTAGAGATACGAACAGACTACTGTGCAAAGGCAATCGGCCTATCGGGTTCAAAATCATAGCGTGTATCACTGACTTTTCGAAGCTATAGGTCTTGTCTCGAAGGGGACGTTAAGCGGTCTGACCCAGGTGTCAAGAATATCGTTGACAGTCCTTGTGGGGAGTTAATACGCCTTAATACAACTTCACAAAAAGAAGGCTTGTGCCCTGATGTTGCGATTGACTTACTTCGGCCATGGTCACGGGAACACTTAGGTACGGTCTTCCTGTGTCTACCTGTCTCTTCTTTCTCTTAGCGTTATCCCAGTTTCAATCTGGGGTACGCTTACTAGTGAAACCGAATTTGGCTGAATATTAGCTTTTCCACAGAGCGACTGCCTGTCTGACCTCCGCAACCCGAAGGGATAGCGATATTCCATGGTTTAGACACTAGTCTAAACCATGGAATATCGTATAGGCGTCAGTACCTTCTAAATAACCTGGCACTAGCCAGGTTATTTAGAAGGTACTGACGCCCTGTAACGACTGTCAAAGATCTTCATGACAACCGGAACCGACGGCTTAACGTGCTCTCCGAGGCACGGGTATTTAATTAATAATTCAATACGCACATAACTCCGAAAAGTCATTGGTGCGCGCCGTGGATTCGAACCTAATACCCTCTGCATGGCAGTCTGTTGGTATATCCACTCGGCTATCGCTGCCGCCCTGTGTCTACCTGTGTATCAGTACATTATCTTCGGTAGATATAAAATGCCGACTTACTGACCGACAGATAGACAACGCACAGCCAAAACTTATGCACGCAGTAATAGACAATGAACATAAACTAGAGTCATAAAGTGAATATTGGGTACAGCGTATTACGGAACCCTATATTGTGCGTAGGGCGTCTCAACATGCACTTGACCGGTATTTTATGTTCATAAAGTCCCTGGCTATGCAAATATGCAGGCGGTTTAGCAAATCAAAAGCCTTTTTTATTCCTTTGGAAAGAGTTGAAGGCTCTATTCATGAAATTGGGTTAGCCATAGTAAGTGACACTTTAAATTAAAACGCACACTTGATTGACTGATATAAAACAAATAAAATTAAATTAAACAGCATACGGTTTGATTCTGATGTCGGTTTCTTTTTTGAATCATTTTTACCTGGTGTTAACAAATCTTAGATATTTACCTAGTCTAAACCATGCAATATCGCTCTGCCTTTGGGTTGCGGCGGTTAGACCTGCCGGGTCCTTCTGTGCCAAAAACGGTTAGACTAGCAAGCGGACCCCAGGTTGCAACTGGGCTGACGGCAGGAGGATGTTACCTAGTCTATCCATGTAATGCATTATCATACCTATAAGTATTTTTCCTTCTTTGTATTTCTTCCTTTTCTGCTTGAAACATATTCCAGGTTATCAAAAATACAAAGTATTCCAGGAAAATACCTGATGTGTAGTATCCCGCTCTATGCACCGACTATGCTTCGACACGTGTTTCGCCTCTCCACGAGGCATCCTCAGAGTCAGGATGTACAAATACAAAGTGTATTTATATTTACCACTGTAGGTGTCGCAAATATCCAGCAGTAATGAAGATTTTTGAGAGTCCTCATAGAAAGTCAGTAAGTACCAGTGCATAAACTGTCACTGGTTTTAACCATGGAATATAGCTATCCCTTTAGGTTTCGGAGGTCAGAGACATTTTCTAAAAGCGCCCCTATCGGACAGTAGCGATCGATAGAGTCCGTTAGGGCGCATTTAGAAAATGTATGAAAATTGTTCCCGTCGACTACTCTATCGTCACTGTGTAAAACTCGTACTAGACCCTCAGACTGGCAGTCGCTCTGTGGAAAAGCTAATGCAGTTTTGACTAGGTAGTAGGCGGACCCTGGGTTGCTTGTAACGGAGATAACGCTAGGAGGATGACTGTGAGGATCAAAAATTGTTAGTTATTCAATAAAGAGATAGATTCGGTTGAGTTTATTATAAGTAAGTAAGTCATTGTGGATTGTGTTGTGACTGACGTTAAAAAATATTAAATGTTTCATTAAATATTTTTGCGACTATGCTTTACATAGCGCAATCGTGGTAGATATATTTTATTAACGAATATAAATGCTTCAATCTACGTTAGTATATTGTATTAGAATTATTTTGTGCTACATTGGTAACATTTGGTGACAAACTTTTTAATATTCGATACCATATCCGTCGAGTTATTCTCATTGTTTCATGGCTACCTACTCCGAAACATTATGCTAATCGAATTAAGTCTAAATGAAGCGGGCGCCGAAAAACACTTCATTAAAGCGGTGGACGCACGAATTTGGGTATTAATATGTATCGCGTTTTTTGATGTTACGTTAAGCCTTATATTGGGAGGTTAGGTAGAGATACTCTGCACTGTAGAGTATACCTGTTCTGTGGAGTCTGCTGGATATGTACTTTTTCAGGATGGCGAGCGCTACTAGTAGAGCTTTGTAGATAATAATATCGCCCTGCGTCTTTAAACACGAGCCGTGAACTGAAAATAGGCAACCACACTACCGATACGTTTATTTAGGTATAACTTAGGTATAAAATTATTCGTAAATACATACGTTAGATAATCACTCTGACACAGATCTCACAGAGCAAAGCTTATTATTAATTACACAAGATTTTTCTTGGTCTCGAGTCTTGAATCGAACTCACGAGGCTTAGATGTCACGGTGTCTCTAACCACTAGGTTAAAATGCCAGTGGGTCAGGCAAGTTCCGAATACGAAGATCACATATTATAGTGAATACACAAATGGCACCCTCAGTTGGTAGTCTTTACGAGAGTCAAAAATCAAACGCTACAATTATTGTTGCTTTAGCCCAATGATGTTCCAAAAGTAAAAAGAAGTAGATATGTTATATGCGTACCAAAAGCAGGACGCTAAACATAAGCGAGTTAGCAAGTATATGGACTTTCTACGGATCGATTACTACGATAGGTAACGTATCTACCCCTTTCTTGAAATATCATTGCTTTAGCCACTTCGGAAATGTAATGTAGAGACGAGAGAAAGAATTTAGCCTGATCAAGAAGGTTGCTGTGGACATACCGTAAAACTTCCAATAAGTTAGATTTACAAACATTCAAAAACTATTCATCGAAACTTAAACGGATCATTAATTTAACACAAAAATCACAGAATGACTATTACATTAAAAATTCAATAAATAAATCAAAAGCTGCATGGCATGTCATAAACTCCTCAAGATGCAATTTCCCAAAAGAAAACATAACTAAGATAGACATTGAGGGACAAACTATAACAGATCCAACAAAAATCGCTGAGGCTTTCAATAATTACTTTATTGATCTGAATACTATATCCACAAGTTCAATGACTAATGCCTCGCCACACAATGTACATGAAGTGACATCTAATACTAATAGAATAATATCTGACAATAACAATAAATTCACAATTATTAATAATAAAGTGACATATATAAAAAATGACATTAACAATAAATTGACAACTGGTAATAATAAAATGACATCTATTGAAAATGACAAAGCCGTTTCGCGCAATAAAATGCTAAAACGTATAGATTATAATAACAAATCTTTATTTATGCTTCCAACGGTTGCCTATGACGTGAATAAAGTAATACAAACACTAAAAAATACTCAAAGCACTGGATATGATAACATTTCAACATCAATACTAAAATATGTATCCCTCCAAATTAGCCCTATTTTGAGTCACTTGATTAATTTATGTATTGAGCATGGTAAATTCCCTAGTATACTAAAGAAATCCATAATAAAGCCACTATTTAAAAAAGGTGTAAAACCGACATCAGGTGCTATAGACCTGTAGCATTAATACCGATATTTGCTAAAATCTTTGAAAAGGTCATAAATAACGGACTCTACAATTATTTCGAGAAACATAATGTTTTTGCATGTGAACAGAATGGGTTTCGTAAAGGCAAAACAATTAATATGGCTGTCTATGATCTGTTGTCAACTATATACGACAGCATGAATAAAAGAGTACCCGCAACCGCTCTTTATATGGACATGACAAGAGTGTTCGACCATGTAGAACATAAACTTCTGCTTGAGAAATTGTATAGATATGGCGTAAGAGGTAACATTTTAACATTGATCGAATCTTATTTAACTCACAGAACGCAAACAACCCAAATTAGCAAATTATGTGTTTTGACAAAAACTGAAAAAAGCTATTCGTCAAACCCTAAGACGGTCACAACTGGTTTGACGCAAGGAAGTATATTGGGTCCTCTACTTTTTCTCATATACATCAATGACCTCCCAAAAGCCGTAAAAGTTCCATTAGTTTTATTTGCTGACGATAGCATTGCCGTGTTTACTCCGAATGACATAAATACCTACGAAAGTGACATAAATAACACTCTAAAAGACATTATAAATTGGTTGACATCTAATAATCTTATAATAAATCTAGACAAAAGAAAAATTGTTAGCTATTTTCAGAAAAAAAAACCAGTTGCATTAAATATTACATATGAAACAAAAAACATACAGGAAACAGACAGCGTAAAGTTTCTCGGACTTTGGATTGATTAAAATATGTCATGGAAAACTCATATAGATACGATCTGCAAAAAATTAAATACATTTTCTCATGCCTTGTTTAAACTGTCACAAATCGCAAACAAAACAGTATTACTCACAGCTTACCACGCGTATGTAACATCTACACTGAGATATGGATTGATTTTTTGGGGTAATGCAACAGACCGTGAACAAGCTTTTCGAGCTCAAAAAAAATGTCTTAGAGCTGTCTGTAATATTCGTGTTCCAGAAAGTTTCCAACCCTATTTTAAAAATCTAAAAATATTAACTTTACCCGCACTATACATTTTTGAAATGGCAATGTTTGTAAAAATTAACCGCAATAAGTTTGATAGTCTGTGCTCGAGTAGACACGCAGATAAAATTGTAAACAAGCCATCTAAAACTGCTCTGTTCTCAAAAGGATATTTCGGTATGTCGTCGAAAATATATAACATGATCCCAAAAACAATACGCTTAAAGGGAGGATGCGTGGTAGGGATATTTAAAAAAAAATTGAAAGATTTTTAGAGGTTAAGGCCTTATTATACTATAATGGAGTTTCTAACAGATACCTTCTAGTAATTAAAGCTTTAATATTATGTTTTGTTGCTAATACTACTATGTTATTTTGTGTTTTGATGCAAGAAAATAGAGCCAACAGCTATCAATTAATGTTTCCCTCTAAATTAAGACTATTGTACGCCTGATATGGCTGATCAGTGTATGTGCCACCTAAATTTTGTTACCACCTTTATAATACCACTGTATCACAATAAATGATTTCTGATTCTGATCAACAGTGTCTATACCGAGATTTCAAGTTAGATTCCACGTATGATATTTCTAGCATGTAGGTAAGTAAATGTAACATCAAATCAAAATGATGTATTCATATTTCCGACCAGGGCCGTGCCGACCCAATCCATCCTAACACTCGATATCGTGTACGCCTCTGCGCCTGTGTGCGAAATCTGTGAAGCGCCTTTTTTGGCATATATTTTATAATTAGCGCATATCTCGGCGCGCGGCGCCCCCGTCACCCTGGCGCCTGTGTGCGCCGCGCACATTGCACATAGGGACGGTTTGGCCCTGTTTCCGACAAAACACGGCACAAAGTTTAAAATATTGTATCAAGTTATTATACACACATTATATTAAATAATGAATACAAACAATTGAATAAGCCGGCCGTATCGCGTCTTATGTGTACATTCGTATCTACCTCCGGCGACAGGGGAGAGATCATCGAAGACAAACATGTTAATTTTCAACTTTGTACAACAGCTTTCGGTACGAGGAGTGAGTACGGTGGGGTTACAGTGTCAGCGGGTAACAACCTAGTTTTAACTTTTAAATAGAAAACCTATATAAAAGTTAAAACATTTAAATCGCATATTTGGATTAAGCCTACGTTTTAAAGTAGATCCTTGGGTCTCGGGTTTGATGCCTGGGATGAGAACCAATTCATTAATTCCAGGTAGGTATTAAAATTCGAATTCGAGACTGACTTCAACTTTTATCTTTACAATTTGGCATGTAGGTATAGATACTTGTATATTATTATATTCTGTGGTATCGATGCAAGGTGAATGAAATGCGCCAAAAGCCACGTGTAGGAATTTGTTCATATATAATGTTAAGTGACTAAATAATTAGATATATTTTTGTATAAATTTATTAAGTACTTGGGATTCAGCTTACCTACCTACCTCATTTCAGTGGCGAAGTCGCTAAAGCCGTACTAAGCCTTCAGTAAAGAAGTTGGGCGAAGTAAAACACCCAAGCCACATAAAGCTACGAAATTATCACCATCATCATTATCAATGGCACGCCACTGAGCCTCATTTTCAACTTTTCGTGTCCAGCCGCTGCCAGCTACGTTGCGTATATCGTCACTCCACCTAGCCGGAGGGTGTCCTAGTACACTACGAAAAAGAGCCTTCAAAATCCCCGCTGTCATTGACGCTCGACACAAAAGGGTTAATATTTACATAATAATCATTTTGAACTCAATAGTTGGATCGTCTCGGGCATCAGTGGTCTAACGGTGCAGAAATTATGAGAATCATTATAATTTGAACGTCGCGTCGGCAACAGAAGGTTTCTATGCTAATGTCTCATTCTATGAGAATTTACGAACAAATGGCTCGGTAATGGACTGCCGCCTAATTGTTGAGCTGTTGTTGGTTAGATGAGTTGCATTGAGAGGGCTATGAAAGCGTGTATTTTGCATGTATTTAGCTATTTATCGCTGCACTGAATTTGAGAGGGCTAGAAGGAGGGCCATTAGGCAGGTACATTCAAATGCACTGTTCGCATACCTTTATAGATTTTTTTGTCAATTGCATAATATGCTATGCATAGGCTTGACTATACATACAATCAAATGACGCAACGTCATTTTAATATATGTATTGTGAAGCCATGGCCCTGATACATAAAGCAGCTTGACCTACACAGAAGTAATAGGAGATCTATTGTATCTCCCACATCGATGGTAAATAATTGGTCTTGAGTCTTCTGCCTTTTTCAGTGCAGAGGAGCAAACTGAATCGGTTGTTACTTGTTTCAGTAAAACGCTTCCATGCAGAGAGTATCGAATTCAAATCCATGTCGCACACAACTGACTTTTTGCAGTTATGTGAGTTTTGAATTGTGAATTGTCGCTTGCCCTGTGCCTCGGAAAATACGTTAAACTGTTATTGAGTTAGTTGTTACCTATTGAGAGTCAGTACCTACTTCTGAATAAAGTGACACTTATCGAAACCACTGCCTCGTTGGTCTAGCGGCATAAATGTGCGCGTGGGATTGGGAGGTCTCGGGTTCGATTCCCGGGTCGGGCAAAGTGTTATTGGGTTTTTTTCGTTAGGAAATTCTCAGTAGCAGCACGGAGTCTGGTAATGTGCCCGGTACGGCAATAGGCTCGCCCCCTATTACGTGGGACCTAAAAATTAATGGCAAAATGTGGGTGTAATATTACGCCTCTGCCTACCCCATTGGGGATACAGGCGTGAGTCTATAATTTTTTTTTATCGAAACCAAGAAATATCTCTATCCTTTTGGGTTGCAGAGGTCACACAGGCGCGGTCACTCTGCAGAAACTATGTACAGTCAAATGCGATTAGACTAGTAAGCAGATAGCCTAGGTGGCTGATGATGATGCTCCACACTGACACAGTTTTACTTAAAAACGAGTAAAAATCAACGTGTGGACTGCAAAACTCACACTTAGACGCCATTTCATAAACGGAATTTTACTCTAAAGCTCCGTACTCCCATACCTACAAATTACTATAAACTACTTTTTTACTAGATCAGCCAAGTTTGACGGTTCGTTTGAGTAACATATTATAATGATATTGATGGGTGGCTGGTAATCTCACTGAACGGTAGGCTTAGTGGTTTAAGCGGTCGCCTCGCTGCTTTACGCTAAGCCGAGTGTTCGATCCCTGCAGGAGACTACACTTTGTTGTGTGATCCATAAAGACCAACATATTATTATTGTCCATCCTTGTCCCCCGTATGCACCGATGGTAGGCACACAAGACTGCACGTCTTACTCGCAGCTAGCCGGCCCCAATCGACGCGTCCCCAAGGAATATACATGCCAAAGTTCAGGTTCTTGCGCCCAATGATCTTGACTGTCAGTCAGTCCGTCAGTAATGCAATGATTTTATATATACAAAATATTGATAATGATGACTGATAACACATAAAACTAATCTTAATTATTATTGTCTATCCTTGTTACCCGTATGTATCGGTGGTCGTCACACAAGACTGCACGTCTTGAGCTAGCCGGCCCTAATCGACGCGTCCACCTCTAGTGGTTAATTGGCTAGGACCCGGGTTGCCTCGGCTAGTCATGCGTTGTCAAGCGTGGAATCTAAAGATTGGCGACATAGATTTAACATTTAGAATGTTATAGATTATAAAACCTGTATATGTATTTCTTCACTAACTGACTGACAGAACCACTGTGCTCAAGAAGCTGAAACTTGCCATGTACAAACAAACAAGTCGGCGCTGGATCAGTTTGAAAAAAAATCCCTTGGCTCGCAAGGGATTTAGTATGCAACTTTGGGTGAAAGCCTAGTCTTCTGTTTATATAAAATTCCTGGGTTACTGACTGACTGACTGGCAGACAACGTACAGTCAAAAATATCTGGCTCAAGAAGCTGAAATTTGGTATGAATATTCCTTGGGACTGTAGGGGTGTACTAAGAAGGGATTTCCCGAAATGCCCACGGGCTGGGGCTAAACGTGAAATAAGAAAAATGTGCAGGGATAGATGATCCTCTAGTATAAAAAAAATAAAAAATAAAAATAAAAATTTCTTTATTTACGCAAACATGGAGTTTACTTAAACTAGTGGTTGGAGTATCCTTTTAAGTATGACAATACTTGTACCAGGGCACTCCGCTCTTCCCCCCCCCCCGTAGGATCTCCACCTTGTCGTGGTGGGGGGGCTCAGTAACCGTAGATTGGGCATCCGCGGTGAAGCTAAGAGGGATCCAGGAGGGGACGCTCCGCGTGGGCTTGGAGAGGCCTGCGCAGGATGCGTCCAACGGTGCGGGTGCGGGGGACAGTCCTGTCTGTCCCTCGCAGTCGGGTGCGGTCGCGGGAGGAGAGGCGTGTCGGTGTTGCGTTGCCGCGCGCCCTATCTCCCGCGACCAAATGGGGGCGCACCATTCGATGCGTCGCGGTGGGGCCGCAGAGGAAGAGGAGATGCGGTGTTGCGTTGCCGTCCTCCCTATCCTCTGCGGCCGCTGAGTGTTTTGGCGGCGGAGCCCAACACCTTAATCCGCCGCCAAGGGGGTTTTGTTCGGGGCCCGCCTGACCACCTGGCGGGCCAATACCCGTCGGGGGGTAGCGATGAATGCTTATGCGAATCCCTACCCTCCGACACACGGGTACATGAGGAAAACGGGTTGGTTTTTAGTCAGTAAGAGTCTGACAGTCCCCTTCGTAAAAAAAAAAAAAAGGGCACTCCGCTCTTTCATAAATTAACTTATGTTTACGAGGTAAGTATAAAACTATATATTATATCCTTTTGTTTTTAGTCTTGTGTTCGAGTGCGAGCTCACACGAGCACTCACGTGTGTGTGTGTGTGTGCGTGGTGTGTGTTGTGTGTGTGTGTGTGTGTGAGTGTGTGTGTGTGCGAGCGCGCGCTTGCGTATACCTATGTATTCTAACTAATTGATGAATATTGTAATACCACCATATATTTACTTAAATAATAAAAATAATAATAATGGGTGTTGTTGTATTATGTAATGTATTTTAGGAGGTTTTCCGTGTCGTCGTAAGATAATTTACTAAACCACTCAGTAACGCTAGTTTTACAATCATGATAAGTTTTAGGATATATTGTGAGGATTTTGTTAACTTTATTATAAAGGATTGCCGCACGCTTTCTATACTGCACACTAGCAAACATTGTGCTGACCATTGGGACCTTAGTAACTATGTCTTTTCTTCTTTTTGTTTCTATATCTATTTCATTACGCGGTAAAGATTTATGCATTTTTAATATCGCATTCAAGATGTATAGTTTTCGAATTGATAATAGTTTGCTAATGTTATATAGATTTTCTGTAGAAAAATTGTGTTTCTTAAAATACATGATCTTAATCAAAGCTCTTTGGGATCTTTCAATTTCTAAAAAGCGAGTTTTACATGATCCACCCCAAACGGGAAGATAGTATACAATCATTGATTGCACAAGTGCTATGTAAATTTGGTTAAGCAGTATAAGATACAATAATACATCTTATTGCGTATATACCTACATCTTTCATTCTTTGCCACTCTTTTGAACTCAATTTTCACATTATGGATTTTTTAGTCCGCCATAACCAATAGATCTTGTAATTTTGTTGCCTCTGTTTTTGTCACCGTCATACAAAACTGCACGTCTTTCTTGCAGGTAGATAATGGGTCCCGATTGAACGGCCCCGCTCTGGCGGTTCATTGGCTTGGGCCCGTGTCGTGTCACCATCTTCGACTTATTATGCATGTAATCGAAACTATATTTCAGAGACATTTGAAAACTACTTGTATCAATGGTCTGGTATGAGGCATCAAGTAGGAAGTAGTGTCAGTCAAGCAAATTCTTTAGGAGTCAAAAACTCAAAGTTGTGGCTCGCAAGTGGAACGACACAAAAATGATAATAACACTGGATTTAAATAGACATTCGACTGCACGGTTGGCGTAGTGGTTTAAGCGGCCGCCTCACCGCTTGACACTGCGCCGAAGTGTTGTGGGTTCAATCCCCACACGAGACAAAACTTTGTGTGATTCATAAATAAAATTGTTGTTCGAGTATGGGTGTTCATTGTGTCCGTTAGTTGTATGCATAGATATAGTAATTAAACGAGATATGCCCTGTAGACGAACATGTATCGGAAACCTGTGTCGCCAGTTTGCCCCTACTACGCGGCTACTACTATGTGTAGTAGTAGCCGCAGATCAGTAAAAGCAATATAAAAACCCATTCGCGCACACACTCGCATTTTTAAATCAATACTTACAAAAAAATCAATTATAAACCTTATTCTATCGAACATAGCGTGTATTTACCGAGCAAAGTTCAATTTACTAATACAAAAACATCGCCCACTATCGTTGTGCTATGCAAAAGAACTGTACACTAATTCCTTGCAAGATGCAGCGGCCGTACTACGCGATGTATTCCCTTAGTAAAGTATCGTTCGGTCATGATCACATTGCTTGTCTAGTCACTTCGCGCCAAATTTAGGTAGTAGTTAAAGAGCAATGTATTTATTGAAAAATAATATAGTCGTTGTGATATTTGAAAACAATAATAACAGCAAGACATATTTTACGATTTGTTGTTTTTCATGTTTTTAAAGACAAATATAGTAAAATACTTGTAGTTTTATATGGTAAGTGATTTCATTGAACACAAAGTTTTGGTTTGATGTTCTATTTTTACAACAAACTGTGACGTCGTGCCCCGGCGCTCGCGAGCCTCGCTACGAGTGACGCACGGCAGTGGATTCTCGAGGAAAATGTATTTTTGGTGCATGGAATTCCATCTACTATTGTTTTGGATAACGGTGAACAATTTATTAGCGCAACCTTTAAAAGTATGTTGTCAAAATATAAAATTCCAAATTTGCATTTTACACCGTTGTATACTCCCCACGTTAACTCAGTTGAACGTTACAACAAAACCATTATGACAGCTATTTCAACTTTCATAGAATCTGATCATCGAATCTGGGACACTTTAATCACTAAGGTTCAATTCGCCCTTAACTGCGCAGTTAGTGAGGTTACTGGTTATTCTCCTAATTTCCTTGTTTTTGGTAGGGAGGTCATAACATGTGGTTCTCAGTATATTGACAAGGAATTTAATTCCAATATGGTGCTTGAACCACGGGACGGCTATGCCGAAACTTTAGGCTACTTATCCTCTATTTTCGAGAAGGTACATTCAGCTCTGTTGTCGGCCCACCAACGAAATTGTTCATCTTATAATCTTCGCCGTAAACCGGCAGAATTCAATGTCGGTGATATAGTTTGGCGCAGAACGTTTCTACTTAGTGACAAGGATAAATACTTTAGCAAGAAACTGGCGCCTAAATTTATTAAATGTAAGATTGCCTCAAAAAAGTCACCTCTAGTATACAAACTTAACGACATGGCCGGAAAACCTTTAGGCGAATGGCACATCAAGGATTTAAAGTTGATTAATTACAAAGAATAATAAATGTATAAAAACAACAATGTAAGACGCATATCTATGCGGAGTTATAATTGCCCGCATAATTATTTGTGAAGGCCAACAATGGTTCTTTTGTTTTCGAGTCGAAGCTCACAAGATAATGCATTGTGTTGTGTTAATGATTTATGTAAACATGCTAACATAAAATGAATAAATGTTTCAGTTATAAATTGTAATAAAGTTTATTACATGTAATATTGTTACAAAGAATCTGTTGTTTATCTAACTATCAGTTATGGCTCAGTGGTTAAAAAGTTGTTGTCGGATCGGTCTGTGGTTCGATTCTCGCATGTGTATTTTCTTTCCACAAATCTAACTGTTGAAATGCATCTTGATTGGCGTATTGTTTTTCGCCGTGCCTTGTTCTGAAGTTCTGTTGTTATTCTTAATCCTGTATAGGTTCCGTAATCGAGTTGATATTATAGGTACTTTATAAACATTCGTGGTAATTAACCATGCGTCGCGAGCTCGGAACAGTTGAATAGTACCTACCATTTAGATCGTACCTACCTAGTTGTCGTTATGACGCACGCGCGTTTACTCAGCGACGCGCCGATAAATAAATGCCTAACTAATGATTCACCATTGTTTACATTCAAAAGGTGTTTACTGGTCGTGTTGTAGTTATTAATTAGAGCAAAATATTTATTAAATTCTTTCCTTTGACATTGGTCGTGTCTGCGGCTTATATTATTTTTGTTCATCGTTACGAAAAATCTGTTGTTACACCTAACTATAATCAAAAAGTTTACTTATCTAGTGGCAAAGGCCGAACCCAAGATTTTTAAGTCGTAGGGCTAGATCAAGTTTCTTATATCTACAAATCATTATTACCTAATAATTACCCTAAGCGCTTCTCCATAGATTGTTATCTTTAATATTAAGCTATTACACTGGCCTTGGCATTTACATGTAGGTATGTGTGATGAATTATGAATGTTAAATGTTTATGTTCAAGTTCAGACTGCCGTTGTATGCGTGAAGAATGCAAGCGTGGGTCCACAAATCGTAAAATATGCCTTGCCGTTATTATTGTTTTCAAATATCACAACGACTATATTATTTTTCAATAAATACATTGCTCTTTAACTACTACCTAAATTTGGCGCGAAGTGACTAGACAAGCAATGTGATCATGACCGAACGATACTTTACTAAGGGAATACATCGCGTAGTACGGCCGCTGCATCTTGCAAGGAATTAGTGTACAGTTCTTTTGCATAGCACAACGATAGTGGGCGATGTTTTTGTATTAGTAAATTGAACTTTGCTCGGTAAATACACGCTATGTTCGATAGAATAAGGTTTATAATTGATTTTTTTGTAAGTATTGATTTAAAAATGCGAGTGGGTTTTTATATTGCTTTTACTGATCTGCGGCTACTACTACACATAGTAGTAGCCGCGTAGTAGGGGCAAACTGGCGACACAGGTTTCCGATACATGTTCGTCTACAGGGCATATCTCCTTTAATTACTATATCTATGCATATTTATTTACTCTATTACGGAATGCCATTATGTTAGTTTTATTTAAATTTACTTTCAAATTATTCATTTCTAGCCATTTAATTGTTTTATTTAAAGTAGTATTCATGTCATGTTCAATTTGTTGTTTATTATCACCAGTAAATATAATGGTACTGTCATCTGCAAAAAGTATAGTCCTGTGGTTAATTACTTTAGGTAGATAATTAATATAAATAATAAATAAAAGAGGCCCCAATACACTTCCTTGAGGAACAGCAAAAACAACTTTCCTCTATTCAGATGAATAGTTAACTAACATTTTATTACTTTGACAGATTTCAGAAATGCGTGTTGTCTGTATTCTGTCACTTAAATAAGATTTTATTAATTCATATATGTTGCCTCGCACTCCGTAGGCATATAGTTTGTTCAGCAAGGTTAAGTGATCAACATAGTCAAAAGCCTTAGTTAAATCCATATAGATTGCAGTGGCGTACCTTTTTTTATCAATTGCAGTCATAACTGCACTGAGAAAATCATAAATTGCAACATTAATGTTTTTATTTTTCCGAAACCCAACCTGTTCTTCTGCAAGTAAACCATTGGTTTCAAAATAATTATATAGGGCTTCATGGATAACTTTCTCAAATATCTTGGATATCACCGGAACCAATGCTATTGGTCTGTAACAACTTAAATCATTTCTATTACCTTTCTTAAAGAGCGGTTTTATAATGGTTACTTTTAATTCATCAGGAAATACACCATATGAAATACACAAATTAATTAAATAACTCAGTACCTTGGACAGTTTAGTAGAGACATGTTTCAATATTGCAGTGGATACGTCGTCATAACCCATACTATTTGTGGGTTTTAGGTTTAAAATTATTCTATTAATGTCATCAGGAACAGTTGGTGGCATAAACAAGGACCGTAATGTTTGATTAATACCAAGACTGGGCCTTGATTGTTGAGAGATATTCACTTGGTTTATAAAGTAGTCATTAAATGAATTCGCAATTTCAACAGGGTCAGTGATAGTAGAGTCATTAATCCTAATATGGTCCATAGTAAATTCTTTGGGAACATTATATTTACTTTTGTTTATAACAGCCCAGGTAGCTTTACTTTTATTATGTGCATTGTTTATAAAATTATCATTTTGACACTTCTGTGTGAGTTTTATTATTTTATTAAGTCTAGATGACAATTCCAGAAAATTACTTTTATTGCGTTCGGTACGGTTTTTGCGATATTGCCATAAGAGTTGACGCCTTCGCCTACAACATACCTTTATACCTCTAGTTAGCCACTTTGGTCGTGTTTTAACATATCTTTTTACTAATAGGACTGGAAAGCATAAATTATATAACAGTCGAAAAATATCGTAAAACTCACTGAATGCCGTACATGGACTATTACAATTGAAGACGTCGCTAAAACTAAGAGAATTTATACATTCTTTAAATTTTTGAATATTTTCAGTGCTGTAATCTCGTTTTTCAACATACCAGTATTTTAATGTGTTAATATAGTTTACTGGTACTGTGAACAATTGGGCTGTGTGATCCGATATTGCAAACTCTATGATATCCTGTGAACACTGACGTGTGTTATACAAAAAAATATCAATACATGTACCACTTTTTAGTCTGGTGGGTCGCTGAAAGGCTAATTTTAAGTTGTGAGAGCAAAGAATATGCTTAAATTCAGTACATTCAAAGCTTTCTTGTAGTACATTGATATTAAAATCTCCACAGAGTATTATTTTCTTTTTACCATAACAATAACGACTCAGTAAGGAGTTAAAATTAACAAAAAACATGTTATAGTCCTCCACACTACTTCTTGGCGGTCTATAAATACATATCACAATAAGTTTATGTTCTAAAAGTTCAATACCAGAACATTCAATAACGTTTTCAATACAATAGTTACTGATTTCTTTAATTGGAGTAAAAGATAATGTGTTGTGAACCAGTATACATGAACCACCACGACGAACTTTTCTACAAAAAATAGTCCCAAGAATAAAATTAGGAATATTTAACATCTCCCTATCTGATGCAACCATATTATGCTCTGTCACACACATTACTCCAATACCCGTCTTATTATGTTCTAAAGATTCAAGCACAACAGTGAGCAGGTCAGACTTGGACATTAGGCCATTGATATTTTGATGAAGTATATTTAATTTAGTCTCGAAAAAATGTCTCAGTATTACGTACAATGTCAATATTATTTAACTGTTTGTTGTCCGAATTACATATAATGTCAGTATTAGTGTTTTTACAAAAATCTTGTACATAAGTCTGGGTAGAAACAGAGCGACAGGTTTTAATACCATCAATTGATACTATTTTATTAGGTATGTTTTTTACATAATTACAATAATTGTATGCATAATTTAATTTTAATATTTCTTTTAAGAGATAGCGACTAGTAGAAAATGACATGTTTTGTCTGTATGGAATGAAAGATTTGTAATTTAAGTCAACAAAGATAGAATTAAGATGTCTACTAGAGATAAATTTAAGTTCATAATTTAACTTTTTTATGTTTAATGCATTATTAAATGGTATTTCTGTCAAAAGAATATTTGTATTTTTTACTGTATTGAGAAAAGTAGATATACTCGATTGGAATTCATACGGATTAACATCATTTATACCACCCAATATTATAACATAATCATTCATAGTATAGGTTGATTTTATTTCACATAGTAGAGTCCTCTTCCTTGTTCGTCAGATAATATAGTAACTTTTTTCTTCTGTTGCATTATTTCTTGTATCCGTTCACCTTTTTGCACTAATTCCAAACATGCCTGTTCTGAGCTAGGTTTATCCTCTACAATTTTGGCCATATCTAAACTACTTGATCTAGAGCCATTGTGAATGCTGTTTACTGATTGTAATTTAAAAGGCAAATTGCAGCTACTACGTAATGTTTGATGTAAGTCTAAGACGGATGCTGTATATTCCCGTGAAGAGGTTCTCGGCAGTCCTACTTTTATGTTGACGCATTTTAGACGTCTTTGATATTGCGGCGAGTAGAATTTTAATGGTGTAACATTGGTTGACTTGAAAGTTTGTGTTAACCCAATGGACTTTAGAAACTTTATTTTACTTTGATAACTATGTATTTCTTTCTTTAAATTTGTATTCACACCTATTATAGGCGTTACGGACAGCAAACTGTGCAGGGGCTGCATGGAAACCGAAGAAACACCCACTCACGTCATTCTGCA
The DNA here is from genome assembly GCA_944739405.2 of Euclidia mi. NCBI lineage: Eukaryota > Metazoa > Arthropoda > Insecta > Lepidoptera > Erebidae > Euclidia > Euclidia mi. Next base: position 15,996,577 of record OX123207.2, read on the forward strand.
CTGCACAAGTGTGAGCGATCAACGGGCAAAGCTGCTGAACAACCCCAGAACCATGTGTGAGGCTTTGAACGACATCAGCCAACTAATGGCTTTCTGGAAGGAGCTAAGGTGATATGAGTAGTCGGCGTCAATCAAGTCACCACTTACGCACAATGGCGCAAATAAGTGGCTAAGTGCGAAAAACCCACGACCAACTAACTAACTAACTATGGTCTTATGAAGAATAAAATTAAAGGCTCTCAATAAATATCATAAAGTTCTTAGTACACTTAAGAATTTGACCATCATTGTTATCTTAACGCTCTTCCGGTTGTAACCAAGATTTGTCCCATCTTCCGGGATCCGCAATCTAGTAAACAAAATATAACAGAATAAGTACCTAGTACTACTAGCTTTCTACAGAGCGACTGCCATTTGAAATCGGCAACCCGGAGATATTAAGGCGTATTGACACCTCCCCCCTCCCCACTAGGACTATCAACGATCTTCTTGACACCTGGGCCTGACCGCTTAATGTCCCCTTCGAGACATGACCTATAGCAAAGAGCTCAGATATTTACATACATAGAGGCGCATTTCTTATGGGCGCTCTGTAGACAAACTTTCTGTGACCCAAATTGCCGCTTGGCGGCGTGGCAGTCGCGCTGTGACAGCTGTCTCTACGAGTGCAAGAGAGACGAACGTTCCTCCTGTCTATCTTAACAATGAGAGCAAGAGAGACGGAGAACGACGCCAGTGCCGCCAACGGCGCTAACTACGAACTACACTGGCGACAGTCGCCACTTGGAATCGGCCCACGAAATCTGTATTCTATAGCCTATAGCTTCGAAAAGTCAGTGATACGCGCTATGATTTTGAACCCGATAGGCCGATTGTCTTTACACAGTAGTCGCTTCGTACCTCTACTAGACTGGCAGCCTCCTAAGTTATATCACCACTTGTCCATAAACTTGACACGCATACGACTGCCATATGCCACATCCCCCATCTTCTGCACTCTTCTACAATGGCCCTGTTCACCAGTGTAATTATGAATGACACTGTAACGCGCGGACCGGTAATTATGTCCGCGGATATACACGTTAAATGTAACTCTGGAAATGACACGGCCGCCATTTTTGGTCTTTAAAATTATCTAAAATTATCAAATAAAAACATAGAAAGCAACTTATTTCTGCGTGTCGCTAGTTAAGTGTGTTTTGAAATAAAACTGCTTATTCACGTAATTATTTTAAGTTTATTTAATTTACTGTAATTTTACATTAGCATATTATAAAATATTTTGTATAATTATTGCTAGGAGTAAGTAAGGAGTCACGAATGCGTTGTTATTAACCGTTAATTAATTATAGTTTTAAGAGCATATACACGCTCTAATAGCAAAGAAAGTACCTACGTGAATACGGGATCCTGCCGTTTTGCCGAAAAGATTTTGACAAAATTTCATTACCCAAACAAATTTTAGCAACCTTTTTTATACCATTGCAATATTTCGAATGATTTTAGTACGCATATTTTTATTTTGTCAAATTTTTACTTGGCAAAATATTACCAAGTATAATGTCTTTATGGCATTTGGCCTTTAATCAAATGTTTTATTACAGCAAACAATCTTCAGACAATAAACGTTTGGTGATATTAGTTTATTTATGGAAGTAGTTAGAGTAGGTTAATTATTAAAAAAAATGGTTAGGTTAGGTTAGAACTGTGCCGCGGTAGCGGCCGGCTAGTGCCAGAAACGACTTGCATTAATAGAAAAAAGAAATATTTTAGTAGGTTAGCCAGAACCGAACTATCTAGATTAGGATAATTATTGACCGTAAAAACTGTTATTCCAACTGAAATATTTGACTAAATAAAAAATGTCAAAAGTACTAGTTGGTACCTAAACAAGTTATAGTTTAAACGTTAATTTCCCAAACATTAAGTTTGCGTTACAATTTTTTGTAAATAGATTTTATGCTAAATAATTTGGCAAATGAAATTATGCGAAAAATTTTTTGGGCAGTGAAAATTTGTTAAATTCCTTTCGGTCAAACAAGGGAGACCCCGTGAATACAAGTTAAATTAACCCTAATTTTAGTAATTAATTATTTTTTTTTAATGACTATGTGCCTCTTTGCATATATTCATACAAAAAAAGAAAATAGGAATAGTAGAGAGGAGCTCACCTCTTCGGAAAACAGGTGTGAGTGTACGTATGTATTTATGTGAATAAATAATGAACAAAAGTGTAGTTATGTATTTCGAATTGATTTATTGTATTTAATCTAATTGTAACACAATTAGATTAAATACAATACATAGCCTCGAGTTCCTTCACTGGGTTGATCCATTTACCAACAGATACAAAAAAGGACACCATAGCCAATAAGGTTAATAAACCAGACTACATGACTTATTTTATTACCCACTGATCAAGATATTATATTACCAATTTTTTCGAACTAACTTGAAAGTAAAACAAAACACAACATGATCTAGACTGCAGTAACTCATTGCTCATTTTTACACAATTTGGTGTGCTAGTGAAATACAAATTGCTTTATTTCTCTCCAGTATTAAGTACGATCATTGCCAGTCCCATTCAAAACATATAATAATTATTCTATTTCAATAACTGTGTATATTTAAGGTTTGTATAAAAATATTACAATTTTTCCTAATACGAGTACATTTTTTTATCGACACATTACAGGCTATATTAAAAATATCAATTTTTACATGATCGGATCACAAAGGTTTTCAAGCTCACACTCCACCATTAAATTAATGTGCAACTTGCCTAAACACACAAGAGCCCGTATAAAAAGTATAAAAAAGCGAAATGAAAATCTAAAAGTAAACAAGAAACAGTGTTCCTCGCGAAAATCAAGCAAATCTTGTTCAAATAACCCTTGCCACCGACCCCTCGTTAAGTTGCGACGATCATAGATTATTTTACAAAAATTGTACAGAAAAGACGTTGATCTATCTATTTAAAAGTTACTCCTGTCTCCCATTGGGGTAGGCAGAGACTATGGAACGGCAAATGCTGCGGTTAAAGCGACGTTGAGTAATCCAAAATGTAGTCAGATCAACATTGATGTTCATAATTGTCACATTGTGACCTAGCATGCCGTGACGCTGATGATCGTCAAAGGAGATGTACCATTTCGCCATACATTATGGGCCTGGCACGGCCAAACACGACACCATGTGTGTTTTGAAGATAAATGACTACTCTATTAACCTGTATAATTTCTTTTTAAATAACTTTTGGTGGAAATAATATACGAGATAGGTATTTGAAATGGAAATTATTCCGCAACTAAATATACCTCAAAATTGAATTTTAACATAAATATAATACCTAGATGTAAATAAAGGTATGTGTTTGCGCCTTAAAGAACAAAAACTACATAAAGAGTGGCCAATAATAATGAATAATCACCTGTGTACTAGGGAACCTCGTACTATGTATACTCGTCGAAAAAAGCTAACCACAATCACAAACACCGCTGCATATTCTTAGCATGGGTAGCAGGTACTGATCATTATTATTGAATTTATATTCAATTACATTACATTCAACCCGTACGAAAACACCAATAAATCAGAGCAAAATATTTACGATACACAGTAGCAACACGAATGACATAACAGATAAAAAAAGTGTTGCAAATGGTTTAAAAAAATATTTCTACTATCGATTAAAAAACAAAACGATTTTTACCGATTAATAATTATGGAATGTATAATAAATTATATATTTCTTGATTCTTTTTACAAATATACTTATAAAGTAAATAAAATATATTGTTTTCTAATATAATAATATAAATGTTATTTCCTTAAAACAATTTCTGCGTACCATACTTCATTTTATTTTTAATGCTGGCAACATAAGACATTCATCCGCTATTACCATAGCCTATTCAAAATAATTAATCTTTAAAAACTAAATTCTTTCACCGATACTCTATCAAGAAACGAAAACGATGTAAAAATGTTAAAAATTATATGTTTAATTTCAACGATTCACAACTTTCTGGCCGCTACAGGCCGTATTTGGTATTTCTCCTTTAAACATTAATTATTTAATGATTTACAAATAAGTATTTTGAACTCTATTTTGTTTGCGAAATGATTGTAAGGATATAAACTATTTAAATCAGGAAAATTGCTTATGTATATTATTACGAATATGTTCGAAAGACAAAATTAATATGTGTTATTGTATTTATTTTGTTGCCTTACGGCCATTTTCAATATTCGAACTATAGATAGATCTGTAGATTTTAGATTCGTCTTTGACATATTTTATATGGAGGATATGTCAAAGACTGTCAAAAACGAATCTCAAATCTACAGATCTATCTATAATTCGAATATTGAATTCCGGAGTTAGCCACTGCCTGCTGTTTTCATTAAATTATTTCCTGTATTTTGTTTTACATTTACTTATCACTCTGCTTAGGTAATGGGGTGCAAATGGACAATTTATTTCTCTTTTACAAGTAATCTAGCGTATTTTAAGCTAAGGAAGAAGAATTTGAAGCCTATTTGGTTAAAGAGAAGACTGCAAGGTTAGATAGCTATCCTCGCAGTCTTCTCTTTAACCACTTCTCACCTCATTTTTTTACGGTTTTACTTAAGGAATGGAAAGAGGAGATTGAATCACCAGCGAAGCGATTCGCGAGTACAGTACACTTTCATCTCAGAAAACTAAGCAAGTTAGGCATTAAAGTGCTGAAAATTTTCTACTTATAGTCTTTGACATCCTAAGAACGGTAGAACAATAAGTGAAATTATATCCAGCGCTATTTTTGTGCAAATATCCTCAAGAATCCTCCCTTTCGTTTAGAAACGGTGTGTTGACGAGCTCGGGCGGAACCGGGAGACGTCTATTGTCTCTTTCTTACTATTATGTTGTTACTTGTTGATTTAGCTGATAGAGTACGAACTTTAGTTTTTCAGACGGCAAATGGCGTCTTTTAATCAAAGACTGTCTTGAGATTGTTTGTTCTTATCTAAGAATGTAAAGCTACTGGTTTTGTTGTCTTAGTGTATAGTTATGTAATTCCAGCATTTTGGTTTATTGTTTATTGTAATTGTTTAGTTTCATTTAAACAGTCTAATCTTTGTGGTTTATTTTTACTTTGCAACCATTCTTTATAAATATAATTTATTATTTGTGCGATTAATTGTCTCTTCAGTGACAAAAAATGTTTCAAGCTGACAATATGGTAGAGGTTTTTGTTAATTTCAGGTAAATTATATTATTTTCGCTGGTACAAATGTTGTTTGAAAGCAGTTGAGTAGTGAACATCTTTTGATTGACAAAATGTTGTCAAAGCAACGCGTGGCGTCGACATATTATAGTTATCGTTTCTAATTAGTATCTAGATAGGTATTATGATTAAAAGTATATATATTTACACCTACTATCTTCTAAATAGTAGATCCCATAATAAAAAATAACGTCAGCAAATAAAACAAAAAATAAAATGAAAAGATACTAAAGATCTTATAACGTCATTACTTTTTACTTAAATATTATTATATCTCATAAAATTTTACTCGCAGACAGGGAGATTGTAAGATCCCACCTTAATTACACCAAGAACGAGGCTACCTTTTTCAATTTTCTCCTAAATCCGTTGGTGACAAATATTTTCTTGCTTTATGACATTTGAAAGTACGTGATATCCGTTTTATGTTTGAGGTAAAATTAGAATGTTGTTGGTAAATGTAATAAAATGATTTATTCTTCATTAATGCTAAGATAATAATATATGCAGCGATAGCCTAGTGGAGATACCAACTGACTGCCGTGCAGAGGGTGCCTATCGGGTTCGAATCCACGGCGCGCACCAATTGCGCGCCAAGTACACGTGCACGATTTGTTAATTATCGTTTGCCCCGTGCCTCGGAGAGCACGTTAAGCCGTCGGTCCCGGCTGTCATGAAGATCTTTGACAGTCGTTCTAGGTAGTCAGTACCTCTGAATAAACTGACACTAGTCTTAACCAAGGCTAAAGGGATAGCAAAATATTGCTATCCATTTGGATTGCGGAAGTCAGACAGGCAGTCACTCCGTGGAAAAACTAATATTCAGTTAAATCCGGTTAGACTAGTAAGTGGACCACGGGTTGTGACTGGGATAACGATAAGAAGATAATAATGCTAAGTAATAATGTAAATTATTTTATTTTCTTTCTTGTATGATCTGTATATATTTCTTCGAATAGTATTCTAAAATTGTTAAGTATACGTGTATATACCTGAATAATATGTACATTGTTATTGAAAGTAAAAGAAAAATTAAAAAAACTGTAATAATTAGGATTTTTGGCCGAAGGACAAGTACACCATACAGTTTTTTTAGGACTAAATATAGATGATAGTCTGGATTGGAAGTCTCATGTAGAATCCCTGTGTTCCAAAATAAATAAACACTGCTATGCTCTTAGAGTACTGTCGAAAACAGCCAGTAAACACACTATCATAACTGCATACCACGGCTATGTGTCGTCAATCCTTAATTATGGTATCATATTCTGGGGAAACTCCACTGATTCTGAAAGAGTTTTTGTGTCACAGAATAAATCTATCAGGATTATTTGTAATATAAAGCTCCCAGAAAGTTGTAAACCTCATTTCCTAGCATTAAATATTTTGACTGTTCCTTGTTTATATATATTAGAGATAGTGTTATTTGTAAGGAATAATATGCATTTTTTTAATAAACTGAGGAGTAAAAGACATCATATTAAAATATCCTGTCCACCGAACACCACAGCCTATTTAAATAAAAGTATATTGTGCATGGCTTCAAAAATTTATAACCACCTACCAAAATGTATACTGGAAATTACAAGTACCAGCGTTTTTAAGAGTAGAGTAAGGTGCTTCTTTTAAAAAAAGTGTATTATTCTGTTGGCGAATATCTTAAAGATAAATATCTTACATGAAATATTATATTATTTGATAATTTATTAATGTGAATTGTAATTTATATAACTTATTAGTTCTATTTAATTTGATTTTTAAGCTGCAATAATTTATTTTAGTTTAATGTTGACATTCCTGCACATATACTTTTTCTTTTTTTGCATGCCGTGAGGCAAAATATAGTGTTTCTATATACATCTGTACCTACCATCTCTTTGTACCTATATTTGGCGAAATAAAGCATTTGAATTTGAATTTGAATAGGTGCTTGTTGAGTGGACAGTGGCTGGTTATTATGCCTGTCAGATGCTTAAGAGTTTTCCTATTAGAATGCAGCAGCTTGTGCGAGAGTCGCTCGTTCAAGCAGGGGATAGCATCTTTGTTTGTCTGCATTCTTTTATGTCTGCCCACTGTTTTTCGTGTTCAAGTGTGATTCTCTCGCGTAGCCACGTTTTGAGTTGGCTTTCCGGTATCGGTACGATCGGCTCGGGTCCCATTATCATTGTGTCCGATCCTTGGCGTGCCAGTTGGTCTGCGGCGTCATTGCCTGCGGAGTTGCTGTGGCCTTAATCCATTGCAGCGTAACCCGATTCTTCTCTGCAATCTTTTGCAGCTCTAGGTGGCATTCCATGATGAGGCCGCTGTTAAAGCAGTTGCTGCCGAGAGCTTGTAGTACAGAGACACTGTCCGTGATAATGCGTATAGACAGGTCACTTACGTTCCTAGACGCGATTGCTGTTGCGGCTCTTGTTATCCCAACACACTCGGCTTGGAATATGGTGCTAAGAGTGCCAAGGGATGTTGAGATGTTGATACTTAAGTCATGGGAGAATACGCCCGCACCTGTCCCATGCTTAGTTTTTGAGCCGTCTGTGTATTCTCTGACTTCGTGTATACCAGAGCTGTCTTTGTGTTCCTCCTGTAATTAGATGCGATATTTTTTGTCAAAGACAAAAGTTTTAGGGATGAGATCGCAAGCGGCCTCTAGCATCGGAATTTCTGTGGTTAAGGTCCCTTTTAGGCGTGCGTGGATAATTCGATCATCCTTTCTCCACAGCCCGAGCTTGTCTAGACGGATTGCTGCAGCGCCAGCTTCCTGCTGTATCATTAGGTGCAGCGGTCTTAGGTCCAGTAGTATCTCCGAGGCGGCTGTTGGGGTGGTCTTCATGCAGCCTGTTGTGGCCAAGCAGGCTAGGCGTTGAAGGCTCTGTAGCTTTTTTGTGATTGTGCTTAGTTGCGTGCGTGGCAACCACACTACTGCACCATATGTAAGCATGGGGCGTATAATGGCAGTGCAGTATTCATAAGACCATGCACAAATCTTTATTTGCCAAATCGTTTCAGTCAGCTTATATTGTTACTGGTCACGGGCAGACAACTTTCCAAAAATAATGAAATGACGGCCGGTTGGCGTAGCGGGAGTGTAAGCGATTGCTACCATTGATAAAACAGCATACGGTTTGATTCTGATGTCGGTTTCTTTTCCGAATCATTTTTACCTGGTGTTAACAAATCTTAGATATTTACCTAGTCTAAAACATGCAATATCGCTCTCCCTTTGGGTTGCGGCGGTCAGACCCGGCAGTCCTTCTGTGCCAAAAACGGTTAGACTAGCAAGCGGACCCTAGGTTGCAACTGGACTGACGGCAGGAGAATGTTACCTAGTCTATCCATGTAGGTAGGTAATGCATTATCATACCTATAAGTATTATTTCCTTCTTTGTATTTTGTTCCTTTTCTGCTTAAAACATATTCCAGGTTATCAAAAATACAAAGTGTTCCAGGAAAATACCTGACGTGGTAGTATCCGCTCTATGCGCCGACTATGCTTCGACACGTGTTTCGCCTCTCCACGAGGCATCCTCAGGATGTACAAATACAAAGTGTATTTATATTTACCACTGTAGGTGTCGCAAATTTTCAGCAGTAATGAAGATTTTTGAGAATCCTCATAGAGAGTCAGTAAGTACTAGTGCCTAAACTGACACTGGTTTTAACCATGGAATAAAGCTATCCCTTTAGGTTTCGGAGGTCAGAGGGTCTAGTACGAGTTTTACACACAATTGTCACGGTGACGATAGCCTAACTAAAAGCGCCCCTATCGGACAGTAGCGATCGATAGAGTCCGCTAGGGCGCATTTAGGAAATGTATGAAAATTGTTCCCGTCGACTACTCTATTGTCACTGTGTCAAACTCGTACTAGACCCTCAGACTGGCAGTCGCTCTATGGAAAAGCTAATGCAGTTAAATCCGTTTTGACTAGGTGTAGGCGGACCCTGGGTTGTAACTGAGATAACGCTAAGAGGATGACGACTGTGAGGATCAAAAATTGTTAGTACTTCAATAAAATGATAGATTCGGTTGTGGTAGCGCCATCTACCTTTCTATCGATAATTAATTACATCGACGTCAATCTTTCTTCGCTTGCTTGTCCAATGCGAGCGATCCTTTGTCTCCTTCGCTCCCCTCCCAAGGCACGCCTACAGAACAGTCTAGAAACGACGACTCGGCTGACGAGCGCTGTATAGCATACGCGTCTCGCAAACCCATACCGCCCTATTTTTTACCGCTCCCGGGATATACAACGAGAACTAAACTACGCGCGAGTGTGGTGGAGTGATTTGGTGCAGCTTCAGGATTCCCGAAGACACCAGGAGGCTGCCATTTGAGAAGAAGAGGACGGATTTGCAAGGTAGGTGTGCCCTCATCCTTCCGCCTCCTACAATACCTCCAATTCCACTCCCTCTCCTATCCTAGGCGATTAGAACCCAGTCCACACTATCAATATTTTTTCCAAATCGCCTAGGAACATACCGGTTTCGGTGTAACGCCGAACCATTTTTTGGTCCTTCGAGCCGGATTCATTTACGTATATACGTAACCTCTCGTTTATATCTCTATACCTAGGCAGTTATAGCACCTAGCTATACTCCTAGTCCATTTACATAACCGTCACATGGTTATTTCCGCACGCATCAGTAGGTAATATACTTTTATGTAGCTACCTACTTACCCAATTATTATTTCTGGAACTATCATAGTTGTCCTGTAAATCTCATATTTCAAGCACCTTTTAATTCCACCGCCTTAAAGTGTTGCCTACTTAGGTAAAATAATAGGTACTTTAGGTATTCTTATTTTGATTCGGTCTCATTAGCTTATACTTACGTAAGCATGGCACAACAAAAGAAGCCACGCGTGTCGGAAGACAGAGAGCTGACAATCTTAGAAGCAAAACGTAATATTTTATTTGAGCGTATTCAAAACATTTACGAGCGCTCAAAAACCGCCGCAGCTTCTGATATTGATAGTCTTAGTTATTGTATGACAGTAGATAGTATTCGAACAGATTTTCATAAGTTGTTAGACGATTATAACGCAAGATTGCTTTCTACTAATCCTGATGAAAAACCGAATTATCAGGCGTACACCTCATTCGAAGATCTTTATTGTATCATTAAGCGTATACAATCACAATTAAAGGGTAAATATTCGGCACAGCCCGTTTCAGCGGCTCGCACGCCGAGATTACCGCCAATCGAGATTATGTCGTTTGACGGAGATATACGAAATTGGCCGTTATTCTATGCGAATTTTAAGTCCACAGTGCGCTATAATGGTTCTCTGACAGATGCTGACAGGTTGTACTATTTAATAGGTAAACTGTCACCGAAGGCCCAGTCCGTATTTGCAGGTGTCACAACCAGTGCTGACAATTATCAGGTCATATTTCAGTCACTACTTGATAGATATCATGATACTCGTGTTCTGGCGTCTACCTACTTTGATCAAGCTTTGAATCTTAAACTGTCCGGGGCCGCGTCTGTCTCGAATTTCCAGCTGTTTATAGACAACTTTGTTACCGCGGTTAATTCTCTTAGAAACTTAAAATTAGAAGATCTTTCCGACTTTATGTTTCTTCAACTCGCTTTAAAGAAGTTTGACACTGAAACAATTCGCGCATTCGAGATGACGGAACGCAATAATAAAATACCTACACTTGATAGTTTTATTTCTTTCATCAAAGATCAGTGTCGAATATTTCATAATACGCATACCGTATTGTAAGCAGCTCATCACAACCACCTCCCGTTAATGCCGGCGAGCATCTCTTCTTAGAAGTGGATCTAAATCATTCTAAAGTTCTTCTAGGTGTTTATTATTCGCCTTCGTTACGTATAAATTTTTTCCCTTCTTTTGAAAACATCCTAGAAACTTTAGTACCTTCTTACAGTCACACTATCATAATGGGTGATTTTAATACTTGTCTCTTAAAACAAGACAATCGTTCGGCCACATTTAAGCGTATTTTAAATTCTAGTAATTTATCTATTCTTCCCCTTAATGCTACACATCATTTTCCAAGCTCTGTACCTTCTCTTCTTGATCTCATTATCACTTCTTCCCCTACTTTTGTTTCCAAGCATGGTCCTCTGCAGATGCTTTCTCCTACCATGATTTAATATATCTCTGCTATAAAATACCAAAGGCAAAACCGAGAACTATTATGCAGCGCAATTTCGGGGGTATGGATCGGTTGAAGCTCTGCGCAGATGCGCGTAGAATTGACTGGTCTCCTATATTCTCATCAGACTGTGTAAACGACAAAGTACAAATACTTACAGATAAATTAACTCAGCTGTACGATAAGCATGCACCAATCCATGCCATTAAATTTAAACATCTACCTGCACCTTGGCTCACTGATGAAATCAAAATATTTATGTCTAAGAAGGCTGCTGCCAAGGCAAAATATAAATGTCGTCCAATCCCTCGAATTTGGAAAAATACATTAGTGCCAGAAATATCTGCAATAAGGTGTGTAGGAAAGCACAGCGCCACCATATTCACAACTCGGTTGAAAATGGAGATCCAGTAAAAATCTGGAAATTTCTGAGAACCTTGGGAGTTGGCAAATCACGCAATGACACAGTCCCCAAAGATATAAATATAGATTCGCTTAACGCACATTTCACTGCTTCGTCCATCTTTGATGGGACAACAAAAACAAACACCTTACAAGATCTTTCACGTATCCCAACTCCCAAATATTCCCCTTTTGTTTTCGAGCAATTTTCCGGTTGTGATGTTAAAAAGAGCATAATTTCGATCTCATCCAATGCTGTTGGCAATGACTGTATCAGTCGAAACATGATCCTACCTATCCTTGATGAAATCTTGTCTGTCCTTTGTCATATCCTGAACTACTCTGTTACTTGCGGTGTCTTTCCATCAGCATGGAAAGATGCCCAAGTAGTTCCGATACATAAAAAATCCAAACCGTGTTCCTTTACTGATTTCCGTCCAATATCCATTCTACCCTTCCTTTCCAAAGTCCTTGAGCGTCTTGTACACGCACAACTCTCATCTTTTCTTTCCAAGAATGCTCTCTTGAATCCTTTCCAATCCGGTTTTCGCCCTGGATATAGTACCACCACAGCATTGGTTCATATTACTGATGAGATAAGGCTGGGCATGGATGGTGGAAAACTCACGCTTCTCTCCTTACTTGATTTTAGTAACGCATTTAACACTGTGGACTTCTACATCCTTCTTGCCATACTCCGCTCTATTAACATATCTCCAACGGGAATTGACTGGTTTCGTAGTTATCTGTTTGGACGCCGACAGCGTATACGCGTTGATGAGTCGTACTCCTCATGGTGTAATACATCTATCGGTGTACCGCAGGATGGAGTGCTATCACCATTACTTTTCGCAATTTTCATAAATTCTATCTCCAAAAACTTACTTTCGTCCTACCACCTTTATGCAGATGATTTACAGATATATTCACAGGCACCACTCGAGACGATTTCAGAGGCGTTTACTAACATAAACTTGGATCTGGCGGAAATTTGTACGTGGAGCAGAAAGTATGGCCTAAAGGTGAACCCGTCAAAAACACAAGTTATTTTGATTGGCAGTTCCAGGATGATTTCCAGGGTAAGAATCTCAGATAGTGTAATAAACCTGGGTATTTATCTGGATAAAACTTTATCATGGGGAATTCAAATTCAGGAAACAAGTCGCAAACTGTTTGCCTCAGCAGGGTCGTTGCGTAGGCTGGGGAACTTTCTTCCCACAACCACCAAGATTGCGTTTGCACAATCCTTGCTTCTCCCAATACTCGATTATGCCAATGTCAGCTATCTTGATCTTAATGAGGACCAACTTGATAAACTTGAGCGTCTCCAAAATTTCTGTATTAGATTCATTTTTGGTTTACGCAAATATGATCATGTATCTGAATTTCAATCTAGGCTCAAGTGGCTCCCAATTCGTCTTCGCCGGAATACCCATATTCTTATGTTACTGTATAATGTGTTATTTAATCCAAATACGCCCACATATCTCAAAGAACGTTTTAAGTTCCTCCATGACACACATTCAAGGTCCCTGAGGTCGTCGGTGGATCTGAGACTGCAGATGCCGACCCATTCCACAAACTTCTACAACAAATCCTTTGCTGTTCAAGCTGTACGTTTGTGGAATGCGCTTCCGGTTGAAGTTAGGCAAGCAAAATCACTCAATATATTTAAAAATGCATTAAATAAGCACTATTTGTCACTTTAATCTGTTATCTTACTTTACCACTGCTCTCTGCAATTATATAATTATATATATATATATATATGTGTATATGTTTTATAATGGAATTATATATATATATGTGTGTGTGTGTGTATTATCAAAATCAAAATCAAAATTCTTTATTTGCATGAATGTGGTACACAGGTGTTAAATACAAAATTCAGTCCAGCGCATTTGCCATCTAATTTCATGGCATACAAATATTCAACTTAATAGCTAGTTATAAAATACCATTAAATACTATAATACCATTAATTAAATATTATAATACCATTTTAATATACATTATCGCATTAATAACCAAAAAATACACAGCAAATAGTCATCAGATTAAACTTAATTTATAATTTAAATATTCGGTGACAGAATAAAAGCCTTTTTCAACAAGCCATTTAAATAGCTGCCTTTTGAATTTATTAATAGGCAAATCTCGGGTACCTTGGGGCAAGTGATTGAAAATGCGCACTGCCATTGAGTAACTATTGCGACTACATATTTCAGTTCGAATTTGTGGGAGAACAAGATTATTTGGATATCGGGTATTAAAATTACAAACATTTTTCTTAAAACTAAACAAATCATTATTACTTTTTACAAAAATACAAATCTCATAAATATAAATACACGGCAAAGTCAGTAATGAAAGCTCACGGAACAGAGGCTTACAGGTCACCCAAGGAGCTACATTGCAAATAGCTCTCAAACATTGCTTTTGAGCTATAAACGCTCTATTTATATTCACTGAGTTGCCCCAGAGCACTATGCCGTATCTAAGAGAAGATACTACAAATGCATGATAAGCCTTAAGAGCTGTACGTTTGTTTGAAATTTTAGTGAGCCTCCATAAAGCATAAACAAACCTATTAATTTTGTTGCAAATGTTATCTATGTGTGTTTTCCAATCACATTTATCATTAATTGTAATACCAAGAAAAGAGATTTCGTTAGTTTCTGGTAATATTTGGCCATTGTAAATCAAGTTTAAGTCAAGTTTTTAGCACCTCTGCTATGAAACTGAACATATTTAGTTTTGTTAATATTTACACTTAAGTTGTTACTACTTAACCAAGTTATTATTTTAGACACAGTTTCATTTATCACATTATTATACGCAAATTTAGAATTTTCTGGTATCAGGATAGATATATCATCTGCATAAAGTATCGATTGGTATTCTGTTATTGAGGGTAAATCGTTTATATATAGAAGAAAGAGTAGCGGACCGACGATGGTTCCCTGGGGCACACCTACTCTATTATATCTACGCTTTGATCTGAAATGCTCTGAAATCTCTGAATAATTGCTCAAGACACTTTTATCGCCTTTTTTGTGTAGTGGTTTAATAACCGTAATTTTTAGTTTATCTGAAAATTTACTTTGAATGAAAGATAGGTTTATGATGTGAGTCAGAACCATGGCAATAAGCTTAGAACATAATTTCAGTATCTTCGTAGGAAATTGGTCGTAGCCGACAGCAGGTGTATCTTTGAGCTGACCAATTGCCTTGCACACCTCTTTTGTATCAACAGGGAAAAGGAACATACTAGCAGTATTTGTTTTAATATTCAAGTTGACATTCTTAGGTTCATTAACGTTAGCATTTGTTTAGTCAATAAAGTAGTCATTAAATAAGTCAGAAATGACATCTGGGTTTGATATATTGTTGTGATTGAGTGAAATGTGTGAAATGACTTTATTAGAATAATCAGGTCTAATAGTATTGTTTATTACTTCCCAAGATGCCCTACATACATTGGAAGAGTTGTGAATAAATTTTTCATTGCTTATTCTTTAAGCTGTTGTTATACATTTTTTTTAAAGTTTATTATACTGACAGTAATTATGTTTCCTATCTTGTGAGTTATCTTTGTAGCTCATGAAACGTAATTTTCGTTTAGTTTGACATGCTTTTCTGATACCTGTTGTTAGCCATGATACACAGTTTTTTGTTTTATTGCTAATTCTCACAGTATTTATTGGAAAACACAGTTGAAAAATAATAATAAATGGTCGTGGAAAGTATTAAAAGCTAGATTGGTATCGGATTCAGAGAATGATTCTGACCATGACAATTTACTAAGGCAGTTTAGAAATATTTTAATGTTATCTTTGTGGTAATCCCTCATCTTTTTAAAGATAAATGATGCAGGGGTACCTTTGCTTTCAATGGCAAAACTGAGATGCTGCGCTGTGTTGTGATCTGACAGTTCTAAAGGAAGGATGCCCCCAGTGGCTGTAGGGATGTTACTTAAAATTTGGTCGATGCAACTGTTTAATCGGGTTGGCTCATTAATGTGAAATATAAAGTTATAATTTTGTACTATTCTCCGCAACTCTGAAAGCGTTTCACATGGTTTCAGCAGGTCTTGGTTAAAATCGCCTGTAATAATAATCCTTTTTTTATGTTTATTGCGTAATTTAGCCATTAATAATTCTAATTTCTGAAAAAATATCTTTGGGTTCGAGTTGGGTATTCTATAGATACAAATTATTATACATTTATATTGTGGTATTTCTATACCACAACACTCAAACGTTAATTCACTAGATAAATCATCAAGCAAGGTCATTTTTTTATAATCAATATAATCTCTACAGAAAATACAAACACCACCTCTCCTTTGCTTTGATTTGGAAAAGGAGTTTGCAAGACAAGAATTGTTTAAGTGCATATTTATTTCATCACCTTTTTTCAAGAAAGTTTCACTAACACATAAAAAACATCAATATAAATGCCCTGCTTTGATAGTTCATCTGAGGTTATATGAAGTAGTTATAATTATGTATGTATTATTTGTATGTATACCTTATGTTTTTGTATAAGTGTGTATATATATATACCTACATATGTATGTACATTGTATTTAAAGGTTCCACATATATTTGATCACTACACCATCAAACCTATCCTTTCCAGTCTGTCCATCCTAAGGTTGCCTGTAAGAAATCGCATTTTGCGATAAGGCCGCCCTTGTGCATTTACTATTTTTTGTAAAGAACAATGGCAGAATTTGGTCTGGGTTTGTTGTGGCGACCTTAAACTTCATATGAACAAAACAAATGGTTCTTTTTTCTACGATTTTTAATATTTTCACTTTGTCCCGTTAAAGCTGGAGTATTTTATGATGATAAAAAGCATTCCAATCGATTACGAATACTTTATTATTTGATTGTTGCCATAGACAATGGTTTGACAGGAATAGACGTGAGTGCTATATCCGTATCGATTATTAAATAAGTAATCGATACGATCGACCTTTATAGAGTTGGTTTGGTTTAAAATGCAGTTATTCAATATTTAATCAACATGGTATCAATAAGCTACTATTTTTAGAGCTAAACAACGTTTAAATCAAATAAAAACGTCACAGCATCGTTTTAATGTTGTATCGATTTCACATAAAATCGATTTAAAATGTGCAGCTCTGCTTTTGTCTTTGGCTGTGACAGTTAGATGCTACAAAATACTTCACCGTTTTGATGTCAATCTGACATATGTCATTTGAGAATTCAAACGTACCTACCTTCATTTTTTAACTTTCATACTATAACTTTCCTTTTACCTACATTGTTCATTCTTAACTAAAAATTCAAACACCGATATCTTCTTTTTCCACCTTTCCTGAGTGAAAATAAAATCATTGATAGACTCTGTTACTTACGCAAATTTTTTTGATATTTTTTTTATTACTGTACGCTTAAATTTAATTTCAGACATTTTGATGTATGTAGATCTGCCATTGTCCTTTAACATATCTTTACATAATTTGTAACAATTGTATTTGCGCAATAAAGTTGTTATCTATCTATCTATCTAGTTCATCTAGCCCGTCTAATAATAACAATAGCAAACAAAGGTCGAATAAAGCGCGAAATAGTAATAATAACTCGGTCCCTAATCTGCAATCTTACGTAACATGCTCGGAAGCTAATAATAATAATTCCCAGAAATGTCTGTGCAGTAATATAGTGCACGACCATTTCTACAAGTGTCCCACCTTTAATGGTTTAAATCCGACTGCTCGTTTCAAGTGCGTGAAAGATAACAAAGCATGCATTAATTGCTTAAGTATAAAGCATAAAACGTGTGATTGTTCTAGTAAGACGAGATGTCGTTCATGTAATCAGCGACACCTCTCATTGTTGCACTTCGATAAAGGTAGTCCGTTGTCAAGCCGAGCCGCTAACCTTGACACACTTACGTCGCAAGTGCAGGCCACGATAACTGCGCCTTCCACGACTCAGAACGAAATATCGTTGTGTACGACATCCATTGCACGGGCGACGCGCACGCGCGGACGGCCCTCGCGCATCTATAATGATCAGCGTGGGCCAAGCCGCAGTGTATGGCGTCCAAGACGGTTCTGTTAGCGACAGCGCAAGTTATCGTTTATGATATTAATGGATCGGCGCACATGGTACGTTGTCTGCTAGATAGCGCATCTCAGAGCAATTTCATAACTTCGGATTGTTTCAAACGCCTCGGATTGTGGAATAACTTTAAAAATACTGACTTAGTAGTCAAAGGGATCGGCGGTTCAAAAAAACATTGCAAGGGTTCCGTAGATGTTAAAATACATTCGCGTTTTGATAGGAATATTAACTTAAACATTTCTTCGCTTATCGTGGAGCGTATCACGGACGCATTGCCGAACGCTAATGTAGACGTAGCATTACTCACTCACCTCGAGTCATTGCCGCTGGCAGACTCGGAGTTTGCGAATCCAGCAGACATTGATGTTTTGATCGGAGCTGCAATATTCCCGCACTTGCTACTAACTAAAGTGGTACGTAGTGAGCAATATAACTTACCGCCCGCTATTGAGACGGTATTTGGGTATGTGATTATGGGTACCGTACCTACGTTACATACTTCTCAATATATTAAGTCTTGCTGTTGTTCTGTTCTTCAAGAAAATAATATTGATTCTCTTCTCAAGCGATTTTGGGAGCTCGAAGAGGTTACCGCACCGCCCTCGATGAGCCGTAAGGATCTCGAGTGTGAACAACATTTCCGCGCTACCACTGTTCGTGACGACAGTGGCAGATACGTTGTGGCGTTGCCATTCTATGGTGACCCTTATTCGTTAGGCGACTCGTATGCTGCTGCGCTTAGACGTTTCCATTGTTTAGAACGTAAACTTGATGCATCACTTAAGTTACGCAGCGCCTATAATGACGTCATTCGTGACTACATAGATAAAGGTATTTTGAGTGTAGTTGTAAACGACGAGCGCAATTCTCTTCCCTCATATTATATCCCGCATCACGGCATAGTTCGCGAAGATAAAACCTCTACCAAACTTCGTGTGGTTTTAGATGCTAGTTGTAAGACTACATCGGGTCAGTCGATTAATGACATTTTGCATGCCGGCCCTAATCTACAGGTTGATTTATTTAACATCATTATAAAGTTTCGTCTTTTCCAAATCGCTCTGTTAGCTGATTGCCGCCAAATGTTTCTCAATATCGGTGTTTGCGAGTCTGACCGTAGATTTCAACGGATTTTTTATCGTTTTAACAATAAGGAACCTTTATCTGTGTATCAGTTCAATCGTGTTTGTTTTGGACTCAAGTCTAGCCCATATCACGCGTTACGAGTTGTTCGCCAGTTGATCGCTGATGAAGGTGATCAATTTCCCGCCGCAGCAGCTGTTGCTACTTCCGCTTTGTATATGGATGACATTGCCTGTAGTGTCATACCCGCTCCGCTAGCAATTTCGCTTTGTGAAGAGCTTATTCAGCTTTTCAAACGAGGCCAGTTTGATCTTGTCAAATGGACAAGCAACTCTAAGGAGGTTCTCGCACGCATACCAGATTCTCATAAAGCTTCTCCAAACATTGAGTTTGAGAAGTCTGTACCGCACAAAGTTCTCGGTTTACGCTGGGACAAATCCTGTGATAGTTTTCGGTTTGACGTCTCACCACCAGATGATAAGTGCACCAAACGCACTATGCTGTCCACAGTGGCTCGACTATGGGACATAATGGGTTTTGTGGCTCCCACAATTTTGTACGCCAAGCTCTTGATCAAGGAACGTTGGCTATCAAAGTGTGAGTGGGATGAAACACCCCCTGACCATATTGTCGCCGCTTGGGGCCAGTTTTGTATTGAGCTTACCGCGCTTAATCAAATTACTATTCCGCATCATCTTGGGTTGGTAGATGGATGTACCATCAACTTAATAGGTTTCGCTGACGCCAGCGAGCGTGCTTACGGCGGAGTCGTATATCTGCAAGTCCGCATTGGTTCTAACTACTCGATGCAGTTAGTTTGTGCCAAGTCTAAGGTCTCGCCTGTTAAAACCATTTCGGTTGCGAGACTGGAGTTGTGCGCGGTCCTTCTGCTGTCTCAGTTGCTCCGCAAGGTTCAAGACACAGTTTTGCCCCACTATCCTATTAATAAAATATACGTATTTTTTGACTCCAAAGTAGTGCTCGCTTGGATTTATTCATCTCCTCACGCTGGCAGACTTTTGTCGCCAACCGCGTTAGTAAATTGATTGAACTTGTTCCCGCTACTTGTTTCAATCACGTCGCGGGTATTGAGAACCCCGCTGATTGCCTGTCTCGTGGTGTTACTCCACTTAATCTTCTGCATCATCCATTGTGGCATCGTGAACCTTCTTGGATTTCCCATGATCCGTCAGAGTGGCCCATGCAACCCTTTGACCACAATGTAGAAGGCGATAGCCCAGTGGTGTACGTAACGGACTGCCGAGACGATGGTCTCGGGTTCGATCCCCAGTTACCCCGGGCACACACCTATGACTTTTCGAAGTTATGTGTGTAATAAAATAAAAATATTAATTATCGCTCGCTTAAAAATGTGCCCGGTAGATGGCAATAGGCTCGCCCCCTATTACATTGGGACCGAAACATATCTGGCGAAGTGTGGGTGTGTAATACACCTCTGCCTACCCCTTCGGGGATAAAAGGCGTGAAGATATGTTATGTTATGTTGCAGAAGACGAAGATGTACCCGAACGGAAGTCTGTTTTTTATGCCGTGATTGCTGAGGTTGCGGAGTGTCCGATCTATGCACTCGCACTACGCATGTCATCGTGGTCTAAGTTACTCCGCGCTATCGTTTATGTCTGTAGGTTTCTTAGGCACCTACCTAATGGGACTTTTTTATCAAGTACTGATATCAAATTCGCAGAATGTAAGTTACTACGAGCTGTACAGGCTGTTCATTTTAGTAACGACATTCAAAATTTGAAAAACAATGTACCTTGTTCTCCCGCTATCCTTAGACTCAAGCCGTTTCTCGATGAATACGGCGTCATACGCGTTGGGGGTCGTCTGTCAAATTCGGATAAACCTTATAACTACAAACATCCTTGCATTCTGCCGCGTCATGATCATGTTGTCGGCCTTCTTGTTGATTTTTATCACAAGAAGCACCTCCATGCTGGTCCAGAGTTGCTTATGTCCTTACTTAGGCATAAGTATTGGATTTTAGCCGCTCGACGTCACAGAATACAAAAAATTTAACGTCTGTTTCAAATTTCGTCCGCGTCCGACTTTCCCTCCCATGGCAGATCTTCCTAGCCAGCGCGTCAATCAGGTTGATAAAGCGTTTACACACACCGTTTGTGATTACGCAGGACCACTGCAGTATACGCCAGTGCGTGGTCGAAATGTTAAAAGCCGTAAAGCTTGGCTATGTATTTTTACATGCTTAACGTGCTTAACATGCACGTAAGCTACGTGCGCCCTGTTGTACGTCTCTGTCCGCTTCCAACTCAGTGAGATCTAGCCTGAAGTTGGATCTACCTCTTAGTTTAAGTATTTAGTTTGTAGTTTTCGCTATTATTGCGTTTGTAATTTTCGCTAAAGTTAATTTAGATTAATTTTATTATCATATCGCTGTCTTAGCCTATTGATGGGTTATGCAGTAGTACACCCAACATAGCTAAGTTCAATTTTATTTTTTTTAAAGGCAACCCTTTAGGGCCGTGGGGATATGGTAGCGCCATCTACCTTTCTTAAATTAATAAAACTTTCGATAATTAATTACATCGACGTCAATCGTTTTTCGCTTGCTTGTCCAATGCGAGCGATCCTTTGTCTCCTTCGTTCCCCTCCCAAGGCACGCCTACAGAACAGTCTAGAAGCGTCGACTCGGCTGACGAGCGGTGTATAGCATACGCGTCCCGCAAACCCATACCGCCTTATTTTTTACCGCTCCCGGGATATATAACGAGAACTAAACTACGCGCGAGTGTGGTGGAGTGATTTGGTGCTGCTTCAGGATTCCCGAAGACACCAGGAGGCTGCCATTTGAGAAGAAGAGGACGGATTTGCAAGGTAGGTGTGCCCTCATCCTTCCGCCTCCTACAATACCTCCAATTCCACTCCCTCTCCTATCCTAGGCGATCAGAACCCATCCCTATACAGTCCACAATATTAATAATTTTTCCAAATTGCCTAGGAACATACTGGTTTCGGTGTAACGCCGAACCAGGTTGAGTTAATTATAAGTAAGTCATTGTGCATTGTGTTGTCACTGTCGTTAAAAAATATTAAATCTTTCATTAATTATTTTTGCGATAATGCTTTACATAGCGCAATCATGGCAGATATATTTTATTAACAAATATTATACACAAATGCTTCAATCTACGTTAGTATATTGTACTTATTCGAATTATTTTGTGCTACATTAGTAACATTTGGCGACAAACTATTTTATATTCAATACCACATCCGTCGAGTTATTCTCATTGTTTCATGGCTACTCCGAAACATTATGCTAATCGAATTACTAAATGAAGCGGACGCCGAAAAACACTTCATTAAAGCGGTGGACGCACGAATTTGGGTATTAATATGTATCGCGTTTTATGATGTCACGTTAAGCCTTATATTGGGAGGTTAGGTAGAGATACTCTGCACTGTAGAGTATACCTGTTCTGTGGAGTCTGCTGGATATGTACTTTTTCAGAATGGCGAGCGCTACTAGTAAATCTTTGTAGATAATAATATCGCCCTGCGTCTTTGAACACGAGCCATGAACTGAAAATAGGCAACCAGACTACAGATACATTTATTTAGATATGACTTAGGTATAAAATTGTTCGTAAATACATACATTAGATAATCACTCTGACAAAGATCGCACAAAGCAAAGGTTATTAATAATTACACAAAGATTTTTCTCGGTCTCGAGTCTTGAATCAAACCCACGAGGCTTAGCTGTCACTGCCTCTCTAACCACTAGGTCAAAATGCTAGTGGATCAGGCAAGTTCCGAATACGAAGATCACATATTATAGTGAATACACAAATGGCACCCTCAGTTTGTAGTCTTTAGAGTAAAAAATCATACGCTACAAATATTATAATTTTCTTTTCTATAATAATATTCTACCACATACACACATCACCATCTAGTCCCAAACTAAGCAGAGCTTGTACTATGGGTACTAGATAATGGACAAACATACATATATTTCCTTTCTTTTGTAAATACATACATATTATACATAGAAACACCCAGACCAAGACAAACATCCATGTTCATGCACACAAATGTTTGACTTGAGCGGGAATCGAACCCGCGACCATCGGCGTAGCAGTTGCTTACACTCCCGCTGCACCAACCGGTCGTCAAATTTATTATTGCCAATTTAATGATTGTTCGGAAATTCGCACTTCGGAAATTTAATGTAGAGTCGAGAGAAAGAATTTAGCCTGATCAACATGTTTGTGTCTATACCGAGATTTCAAGTTAGATAAAATAAATACGTGTAGTAGGTATTGTATGTCTAGCTTGTAGGTAAGTAAATGTAACATCAAATCAAAATTATGCAGGTATTCATATTTCCTACAAAACACAGCACACAGTTTAAAATATTGTATCAAGTTATTATACACACATTTCATTAAATAATGAATACAAACAAGTAAATAAGCCGGCCGTATCGCGTCATATGTGTACATCCTTACTTCCGGCGACAGGGGACCGAGTAGGGATGACTGTCCCCAAAACGTCAGGTTTTTGTCTCGACGTCCCCGGGGCGCGCCATCCATGGGGTCATTGAAGACAAACATGTTAATTTTCAACTTTGTACAACAGTTTTCGGTACGAGGAGTGAGTACGGTGGGGTTACAGTGTCAGCGGGTAACAACCTAGTTTTAACTTTTAAATACCTATATAAAAGTTAATACTTACATTTAAATCGCATATTTGGATTAAGCCGACGTTTTAAAGTAGATCCTTGGATCTTGGGTTTGATGCCTGGAGAACCAATTCATTAATTCCAGGTATTAAAATTAGAATTCGAGATTAGCTTCAACATTTATCTTTCCAATTTTCCATATAGGTATCGATGCAAAGTGACTGAAAAGCGGCAAAAGCCACGTGTAGGATTTTGTTCATATATAATGTTAAGTGACCAAATAATTATAATTTTGTATAAATTCATTAGGTACTTGGGATTCAACTTAACTACCAGCTTAACTACCTCATTTCGGTTGCGAAGTCGCTAAAGCCGTACTAAGCCCTCAGTAAAGAAGACTATAAGTAAAACACCCAAGCCACATAAAGCTACGAAATTATCACCATCATCAATATCAGTGGCACGCCACTGAGCCCGATTTTCGACTTTTCGTGTCCAGCCGCTGCCAACAACGTTGCGTACCTATCACAGACCACCACCACTAGACACCTAATAGCAGGCAACTAACGCGCGCGAGACATTAGTGGTTTCGGAAGTATATGAAGTAACGGCACGAATCAAAACATCAGTGTCGACCAAGTCTGTGACCCTTATGCGTGTACACGTTGTGTTCATATTTGAAAATTATTTATTGCCCAAAACACGTAAAAATGGCTACCTGTGCGGTAAAATAGTGTGGCAAGACATCCAAGACGTCAAATTATCAAAAAGATGGTTTAACATTTCATCGGTAAGTAAGTTTTTATTCATAAATAAAACCCACAACCAGTGCATCGGAGCTCAGTTTATACTGGTTACCAAATCGTGCACAATAATAATAATAATGCGTTCGTTGATGTCTTTTCGAAAAGTCCTTTTCACACTCATTACGTAAATTGCAATAGTCGTCCTTGTCTAACATTGGCACGTGTATCGATAGTGTTGTGATTTCGAAGTCAATATTTTTGTCGATATTTTTCGTGGTAATGTTACGAAGATCATAACACAGTGTGAGTATGTGGCTTGACTCGGCGGCCAAACAGGGTCATTTTGTGGCAGGAAGCGAGGAGAGTGGGGCGGGGCAAGTAAACCAAACTGCAGTACGCGCAAACTGCGCGTACTGCAGGTTTAGAAATAAGGGATATTACGTAGATATTTTCACTTTTTCTGACGTAAATGTTCTTAACAAAATCCTAGTCAGGATGGTTGTGGGTGTGTCCACGTCTTAAAAAAACAAAGAATTTGAGATATTTCAGAATAGTGGAATTATGTAATTTGAGATCTTTCAGTTTAGATAAGTATTCTTATTCATAAATAAATGCTGTAGAAATGCGGAATTTTAAACTGACAGTGTTGAGGTGGCTTTCGACCATATTGGATGTTACCCGATGGTAGTGGGGGACATCCGACGCTATTGGGGTGACACCCGACTGTATTCGGGGTGTGTGTGATACATGATGTTATTAAGTGTGACACCTGAAAGTCGTGTAAGATGACACGTGATAGTGTTAAGTGACACCCAACGGTATTGTGGTGACTCTCTCCTATATCGGGGTGCTACCCTTCTACATATATTGGGTGATACCCGATAGTATGGGGTTGTCCGATGGTATTAGCCGATCCCCATTGACAACATTGATTGTAACCCGAGGGCATTAGGTGACACGCGACGGCATTGGGTAGCACCCGGCAGTGTCTGGTAACATCTGATAGGTTAGATGACATCCGATAGCGTTAGGTGACACCTAATAGTGTTAGGTGAAACCCGATAGTATTAGGGGATCCGATAGTATTGACGGATCACCGACGTAATGGAGTTTGTCGATACACCTGATGATACTATTGTTTGACATACGACGACAAAGGCTGATACCCGGTAGGATTCGGTGGTACCTGATTGTGTTAGGTGATACTTAACGGTATTGGACTGCCACCGACGTTCTAAATTTTACGACTTTGGGTGATACTCGACGACATTGCGGGACACCCGATGACATTGCGGTATACCTGATGATATTGGGTTATACGCGACAACATGTTACCCGAAGCGCAACACCCGAAAGAGTTAGGTGACTCCTGATGGTACTCTTACGGTATCGGAGAGACACAACTTTAAGAATCTGATCGGATACTTGATACCGGATAGTAACTTTTTATGAAAAAACGATGATTACCCGCTCTTATGTGGCAACAATTATTTTCACATTTCTTCATCGACAAGACCAGCTTAAAAATTAAGTCTTAAACTGCTACAGAGTGCCAAAATTTCAATTACAGAGTAGTTAGAGTATAAAATTAGCTGACCACCAAATATAGTCGTCAGGTTACTTATGGTCATGCATGATCAATTTGCTTTAACTTCAAGTAAAAAAACAATGTTACATAAGATCGTATTTTCCATGATCATGGACGATTACTTTTGTTATCAATGTTCGGCAGGATATCCGGCTATCCGGTATCCGTTTCATCACTAGCACTTATAGCGTTACGCACTGAAGAGTGACGGAAGCTTGTCTATACACAAAATCAAAGATTAAAAATGCTTTATAATATTTAACGTATGGGTAAAAACATATTTATTAAAAATGCTTTATAATATTTAACGGACGGGTAAGAAACATTTATTATCCATAATAATATATCAATAATATAATCAATACAAACCAAATTCTATCGATCAATATTCCGTCCCTGTCCCATCACTACGGTACAGTGCACTAGTGTGCATGTCCTAAGTTTGACCTTGCAATAGCCAATCACAACGCATTACGTGCGCCCCGCGCATCCCGCGCAGTCCGCAAATTTAGTAAACTCGAATCAAAACAAATACCTATTAGCTAATGCGGTCTCTAGTGGTGGTGCTCTGTGGTACCTATATCGTCACTCCACCTAGCTGGAGGGTGTCCCAGTACACTTCGAAAAATTGCCTTCAAAATCCTCGCTGTCACTGACGCCCGAGACAAAAGGGTTAATATTTACATAATAATCATTTTGAACTCAATAGTTGGATCGTCTCGGGCATCAGTGGTCTAACGGTGCAGAAATTATGATAATCATTATAATTTGAACGTCGCGTCGGCAACAGAAGGTTTCTATGCTAATGTCTCATTCTATGAGAATTTACGAACAAATGGCTTGGTAATGGACTGCCGCCTAATTGTTGAGCTGTTATTGGTTAGATGAGTTGCGTTGAGAGGGCTATGAAAGCGTGTATTTTGCATATACGTAGCTATTTATCGCTGCACTGAATTTGAGAGGGCTAGAAGGAGGGCCATTAGGTAGGTAGGTACATTCAAATGCACTGTTCGCATACCTTTATAGATTTTTTTGTCATCTGCATAATATGCTATGCATAGGCTTGACTATACATATATTCAAATGACGCAACGTCATTTTAATATATGTATTGTGAAGCCATGGCCCTGATACATAAAGCAGCTTGACCTACGCAGAAGATCTCCTATTGTATCTCCCACATCGATGGTAAATAATTGGTCTTGAGTCTTCTGCCTTTTTCAGTGCAGAGGAGCAAACTGAATCGGTTGTTTCGGTAAAACGCTTCCATGCAGAGAGTATCGAATACAAATCCATGTCACACACAACTGACTTTTTGCAGTTATGTGAGTATTGAATTGTTAATAGTCGCTTGCCCTGTGCCTCGGAAAATACGTTAAACCGTTATTGAGTTAGTCGTTACCTAGTGAGAGTCAGTACCTACCTCTGAATAAAGTGATACGTATCGAAACCACTGCCTCGTTGGTCTCGCGGTATAAATTTGCGCGTGGGATTGGGAGGTCTCGGGTTCGATTCCCGGGTCGGGCAAAGTGTTATTGGGTTTTTTCGTTAGGAAATTCTCAGTATTATATTCTCAGCCTATTGCCGTACCGGGACATTACCAGAGTCCGTGACTCTGGTAATGTCCCGGTACGGCAATAGGCTCGCTCGCTCAAAACACAAAACTGATACCACGTACTCCCAAGTATCATAAACAAAGAAAATATGTGTCACCAACGGATTTAGGAGAAAATTGAAAAAGATAGCCTCGTTCTAGGTGTAATTAAGGTGGGATCTTAGAATCTCCCTGTCTGCGAGTAAAATTTAATGAGATATAATAATATTTAAGTAAAAAGTAATGGCGTTATGAAATCTTTAGTATCTCTTCGTTTATTTTTTGCTTTATTTGCTGACGTTATTTTTTATTATGGGATCTACTATTTAGAAGATAGTAGGTGTAAATATATGTACTTATAATCATAATACCTATCTAGATACTAAGTAGAAACGATAACTATAATATGTCGACGCCACGCGTTGCTTTGACAACATTTTGTCAATCAAAAGATTTTCACTACTCAACTGCTGTCAAACAAAATTTGTACCAGCGAAAATAATATAATTTACCTGAAATTATCAAAAAACTCTACCATATTGTCAGCTTGAAACAATTTTTGTCACTGAAGAGACAATTAATCGCACAAATAATAAATTATATTTATAAAGAATGGTTGCAAAGTCAAAATAAACCACAAAGATTAGACTGTTTAAATGAAACTAAACAATTACAATAAAAAATAAACCAAAATGCTGGAATTACATAAAACTATACACTAAGACAACAAAACCAGTAGCTTTACATTCTTAGATAAGAACAAACAATCTCAAGACAGTCTTTGATTAAACGACGCCATTTGCCGTCTGAAAAACTAAAGTTCGTACTCTATCAGCTAAATCAACAAGTAACAACATAATAGTAAGAAAGAGACAATAGACGTCTCCCGGTTCCACCCGAGCTCGTCAACACACCGTTTCTAAACGAAAGGGAGGATTCTTGAGGATATTTGCACAAAAATAGCGCTGGATATAATTTCACTTATTGTTCTACCGTTCTTAGGATGTCAAAGACTATTAGTACAAAATTTTCAGCACTTTAATGCCTAACTTGCTTAGTTTTCTGAGAGGAAAGTGTACTGTACTCGCGAATCGCTTCGCTGTTGATTCAATCTCCTCTTTCCATTTCTTAAGGAAAACCGGAAAAAAAATAGGTGAAAAGTGGTTAAAGAGAAGACTGCGAGGATAGCTATTTAACCTCGCAGTCTTCTCTTTAACCAAATAGGCTTCTTCTTCTTCTTCATTAGCTTAAAATACGCTAGATTACTTGTAAAAGAGAAATAAATTGTCCATTTGCACCCAATTACCTAAGCAGAGTGATAAGTAAAAGTAAAACAAAATACAGGAAGTAATTTAATGAAAACTAGCAGGCAGTGACTAAGACAACAAAATAAATAAAATTCGTAATAATATACATAAGCAATGTTCCTGATTTAAATAGTTTATATCCTTACAATCATTTCGCAAACAAAATAGAGTTCACAATACTTATTTTTATTTAATGATTTTAATTTTTCATTACACAATAATTATTATTTCATGATTTTCATCATTAAATAATAATTATTGTGTAAATTTGACGATCATCAGCGTCACGGCATGCTAGGTCACAATGTGACAATTATGAACATCAATGTTGATCTGACTCATTTTGGATTACTCAACGTCGCTTTAACCGGAGCATTTGCTGTTCCATAGTCTCTGCCTACCCCAATGGGAGACAGGAGTAACTTTTAAATAGATAGATCAACGTCTATTCTGTACAATTTTTGTAATATAATCTATGATCGTCACAACCTAACGAGGGGTCGGTGGCAAGGGTTATTTGAACAAGATTTGCTTGATTTTCGCGAGGAAAACTGTTTCTTGTTTACTTTTAGACTTTCAATTCGCTTTTTTATACTTTTTATACGGGCTCTTGTGTGTTTAGGCAAGTTGCACATTAATTGAATGGTGGAGTGTGAGCTTGTAAACCTTTGTGATCCGATCATGTAAAAATTGATATTTTTAACATAGCCTGTAATGTGTCGAATAAAATCTACTCGTATTAGGTAAAATTTGAATACATATTTTTTTTATACAACAACTCTCGCATTAGGACTAAATCCTGTGTCGCGGGGAAATTTACAAACATACAACTAACGGACACTATGAACACCCAGACTCAAAACAACAATTTGCGATTTACACAAAGTGTTGCCTCGTGTGGGAATCGAACCCACAACACTCGGCGCAGTGTCAAGCGGCGAGGCGGCCGCTTTAACCACTACACCAACCGTACAGTCGCAGTAGTATTGTTTTACTTACATACATACATACATATACTCACGCCTTCTTCCCGTCGGGGTAGGCAGAGACAACAGAACGCCACTTGCTCCTATCCTTACAAACCTCACGCGCTTCCTCCACACGTATTACTCTTTTCATACATGCTCGCCGGTTTCGGGTACTTCGGACCTTTCCGTTTCTTAGGATGTTTCCAATTTGGTCGACGAATGTCCGCCGAGGTCTGCCGCGACCGACTTGCCCACACTGCCCACACACATTTGCCTTATATATCTGATTCGTCATTCTTTCTTCACTCATTCGCTCCACGTGTCCAAACCACCTAAGCATAGATAAATATAATACTAACGTACCTAAGCATTCCTTTCTCAATCCTTGTCACCACATCTTCTTTCAGTCCACTGCTCTTTCGTATAGTTGCATTCGGAATTCTTGTTTTACTTACCTTAAATATACATAGTTATTGAATAATATATTATATCTTTTGAATGGGACTGGCAATGATTGTACCTACTTAATACTAGAGAGAAATCAAGCAATTTGTATTTCACTAGCTCATCAATTTATTAATTAACTTTCATTGTGTAAAAATGAGCAATGAGTTACTGCAGTCTAGATCATGTTGTATTTTGTTTTACTTTCAAGTTAGTTCGAAAAAATTGGTAATATTATATCTTGATCAGTGGGTAATAAGTCCTGTAGTCTGGTTTATTAACCTAATTGGTTATGGTGTCCTTTTTTGTATCTGTTGGTAAATGGATCAACCCAGTGAAGGAACTCGAGGATATGTATTGTATAATCTAATTGTTTTACAATAGATTAGGTACATTATTCCTAATTTGTTCGAAATACATAACTAAACTATTGTTCATTACTTATTCACATAAATACTTACGGAGACTCACACCTGTTTTTCGAAGAGGTGGGCAGAGACTGCGGACCGGCATTTGCAACGATCCTCTCTACTATCCCAATTTTCTTTTTTTGAATATGCAAAGAGGCACAGCGTCATTAAAAAAAAAAGAAAATAAAGTACCAAAATTAGGGTTAATTTAACTTGTATTCACGTACTTTCTTTGCTATTAGAGCGTGTATAAACACGCTCTCACTTTTAAGAGCATAAGCTCTTAAAAGTATAATTTACTTCGTGACTCCATACTTACTCCTAGCAATAATTATACAAAATATTTTATAATAAGCTAATGTAAAATTACAGTAAATAAAATAAACTAAAAGGAATTACGTGAATAAGCAGTTTTATTTCAAAACGCACTTAACTAGCGACACGCAGAAATAAGTTGCTTTCTATGTTTTTATTTGCTCATTTAAAAGGCCAAAAATGGCGGCCATGTAATTTCCAGTGTTACATTTAACGTGTATATCCGCGGACATAATTACCGGTCCGCGCGTTACAGTGTCATTCATAATCACGCTGGTGAACAGGGCCATTGTAGAAGAGTGCAGAAGATGGGGAACGTGGCATATGGCAGTTCTATGCGTGTCAAGTTTATGGACAACTGGTGATATTACTTAGGAGGCTGCCAATCTAGTAGAGATAGGAACAGACTACTGTGTAAAGACAATCGGCCTATCGGTACCGTAGGTACTAATTATATATTCTGTGCTATCGGGTTCAAAATCATAGCGCGTATTATTGACTTTTCGAAGCTATAGGCACTGAATACAGATTTACATAGAAGCGCATTTCTTAAGGATTTC
Organism: Euclidia mi; assembly: GCA_944739405.2. NCBI lineage: Eukaryota > Metazoa > Arthropoda > Insecta > Lepidoptera > Erebidae > Euclidia > Euclidia mi. The sequence continues at coordinate 16,028,165 of OX123207.2, forward strand.
GTGGGCCGATTCCAAGTGGCGACTGTCGCCAGTGTAATTCGTAGTTGGCGCCTTTGGCGGCACTGGCGTCGTTCTCCGTCTATCTTGCTCTAGTTGTTAAGATAGACAGGAGGAGCGTTCGTCTCTCTTGCACTCGTAGAGACAGCTGTCACAGCGCGACTGCCACGCCACCAAGCGGCAATTTGGGTCACAGAAAGTTTGTCTACAGAGCGCCCACAAGAAATGCGCCTCTATATATGTAAATATCTGAGCTCTTTGCTATAGGTCATGTCTCGGGGACGTTAAGCGATCAGGCCCAGGTGTCAAGAAGATCATTGACAGTCTTTGTGGTGAGGGGGGAGGTGTCAATACGCCTTAATATCTCCGGGTTGCTGATGTCCAACGGCAGTCGCTCTGTAAAAAGCTAGTACTACTAGGTACTTATTCTGTTATATCTTGTTTACTAGAATGCGGATCCCGGAACCTGGGATAAATCTTGGTTACAACCGGAAGAGCGCTAAGATAAAAATGATGGTCAAATTCTTAAGTGTACTAAGAACTTTATGATATTTATTGAGGGACCTTAATTTTATTATTCATAAGACCATGCACAAACCTTTATTTGCCAAATCGTTTCAGCCAGCTTATATCGTTACTGGTCACGGGCAGACAACTTCCCAAGAAGAAGCCTTGTGTCCTGACGTTTCGATCGACTTACTTCGGCCATGGTCACGGGAACACTTACGGTCTTCCTGTGTCTACCTGTGTACCAGTACATCTTTTTTTAGGACAACTTCTGTATTATGACTAAATCCTGTTTCGCGGGAGACTTTACAAATATACAACTAACGGACACAATGAATACCCAGTCTCGAAACAACAATTTATGAATCACACAAAGTGTTGTCTCGTGTGGGGATCGAACCCACAACACTTCAGCGCAGTGGCGAGCGGTGAGGCTGCCGCTTAAACCACTACGCCAACCGTGCAGTCGGTATATATAAAATGCTGACTTACTAACCGACGGATAGACAACGCACAGTCAAAACTAATGCACGCAGTAATAGACAATTAACATAAACTAGAGTCATAAAGTGAATATTGGGTACAGGGTATTACGGAACCCTATATTGTGCAGAACTCGACATACACTTGACCGGTTTTTTTGTTCCTACAGTCCCTGTCAATGCAAATATGCAGGCGTTTTAGCAAATCAAAAGCCATTTTTATTGCTTTGGAAAGAGTTGAAGGCTCTCTATTCATGAAATTGCATTAGCCATAGTAACTGACACTATAAATTGACACGCACGCTTGATTTACTGAAAGATATAGAAGGATTAAAATCAAATTAAACAGCATACGGTTTGATTCTGATGTCTGTTTATTTTTCGAATCATTTTTCCTGGTGTTAACAAATCTTAGATATTTACCTAGTCTAAACCATGCAATATCGCTCTCCCTTTGGGTTGCGGCGGTCAGACCAGGCAGTCCTTCTGTGCTAAAAAGGGTTAGACTAACAAGCGGACCCCAGGTTGCAACTGGGCTGACGGCAGGAGGATGTTACCTAGTCTATCCATGTAATGCATTATCATACCTATAAGTATTTTTTCCTTCTTTGTATTTTCTTCCTTTTCTGCTTGAAACATATTCCAGGTTATCAAAAATACAAAGTATTCCAGGAAAATACCTGACGTGTAGTATCCCGCTCTATGCGCCGACTATGCTTCGACACGTGTTTCGCCTCTCCACGAGACATCCTCAGAATGTACAAATACAAAGTGTATCTATATTTACCACTGTAAGTGTCGGAAATTTCCAGCAGTCATGAAGATTTTTGAGAGTCCTCATAGAAAGTCAATAAGTACCTGTGCATAAACACTAGTTTTAACCATGGAATATAGCTATCCCTTTGGGTTGCGGAGGTCAGACTGGCAGTCGCTCTGTGGAAAAGCTAATGCAGTGAAATCCGTTTTGACTAGGTAGTAGGCGGACCCTGGGTTGTAACTGAGAAACGCTAGGAGGATGACTGTGAGGGTCAAAAATGATAGATTCGGTTGAGTTTATTATAAGTACCTAAGTCATTGTGCATTGTGTTGTGACTGACGTTAGAAAATATTAAATCTGTCATTAATTATTTTTGTGATAATGCTTTACATAGCTCAATTGTGGTAGATATATTTTATTAACGAATATAAATGTTTCAATCTACGTTAGTATATTGTATTCGAATTATTTTGTGTTAATTTGGTAACATTTGGCGACAAGCTTTTTAATATTCAATACCACATCCGTCGAGTTATTCTCATTGTTTCATGGCTACTCCGAAACATTATGCTAATCGAATTAAGTCTAAATGAAGCGGGCGCCGAAATACACTTCATTAAAGCGGTGGACGCACGAATTTGGGTATTAATATGTATCGCGTTTTATGACGTCACGTTAAGCCTTATATTGGGAAGTTAGGTAGAGATACTCTGCACTGTAGAGTATACCTGTTCTGTGGAGTCTGCTGGATATGTACTTTTTCAGGATGGCGAGCGCTACTAGTAGAGCTTTGTAGATAATAATATCGCCCTGCGTCTTTAAACACGAGCCGTGAACTGAAAATAGGCAACCAGACTACCAATACGTTTATTTATTTATGACTTAGGTATAAAATTATTCATAAATCTATTTCATTTCATTTATTTATTTGCGAAAATGGGTTGTACATTGGTGTTATAAAGTATAAAATTTATAAATTAACAAGTCTTACCAGCTATATCAGAGGGTCTAGTACGACTTTGCACTCGATCGTCACGGTAGATGATAGCCTAGTCGACGGGAACAATTTCCATACATTTTCTAAAAGCGCCTCTAACGGAGAGTGGCGATCGATAGAGTCAACACATCATGATCTAGACTGCAGTAACTCATTGCTAATTTTTACACAATTTGATGTGCTATAGTGAAACACAAATTGCTTGATTTCTCTCCAGTATCTATTACCTAAGTACGATCATTGCCAGTCCCATTCAAAAGATATGATATACTAGAGGACGCCAGCAGCTACGCATACATTTTTTTTAAATTTACCCGTTTTGGCCGATCCCGTGGGAATTTCGGGCAATCCCTTCTTACTGCACCCCTACGGTCCCCAAGGAACATACATGCCTAATTTCAGCTTCCTGCGCCCAATAGTTTCGGCTGTAGCGTGTCTGTCAGTCAGTCAGTAACGCAAGGATTTTATATATTAAGATTATATCTACAGAAAAATTTGATTGTTCAAGGAATGACTTCGGTAGATTATTGTAAATTCTTGGAATCATACAATCAAACGTATATTTGGAATATCCAAATAGGTATACACTATGATTCATTAGTGTTGCCTTGTTTGCATGGAATCGAATGAGTACCTAGTTAACAAAAATTAGATAATCACTCTGACACAGATCTCACAGAGCAAAGCTTATTATTAATTACCCAAAGATTTTTCTTGGTCTCGAGTCTTGAATCGAACCCACGAGTCTTAGCTGTCACTGTGTCTCTAACCACTAGGTCAAAATGCCAGTGGGTCAGGCAAGTTCCGAATACGAAGATCACATATTTTAGTGAATACATAAATGGTACCCTCAGTTGGTAGTCTTTAGGTACGAGAGTCAAAAATCATACGCTACAAATATTATAATATTCTATTCTATATTAAAATTCTACCACATACACACATCACCATCTAGTCCCAAACTAAGCAGAGGTTGTACTATGGGTACTAGATAATGGATAAACATACATATTATATACTTTTTTTTGTAAATACATACATGTTATACTTAGAAACACCCAGACCAAGACAAACATCCATGTTCATGCACACAAATGTTTGACTTGAGCGGGAATCGAACCCGCGACCATCGGCGTAGCGGTCGCTTACACTCCCGCTGCGCCAACCGGTCGTCAAATTTATTATTGCTAATTTAATTATTGCTAACACTTCGGAAATTTGATGTAGAGTCGAAAGAAAGAATTTAGCCTGATCAACATGTTTGTGTCTATACCGAGATTTCAAGTTAGTTAAAATAAATACGTGTACCTAGTATTATACAGGCTGTCCCTGAACTCAACGTCAAGCCGAAACGGGCTGACAGGATTGATCATAACCATCACGAGAAAAATCTGAAAAAAATCTATCCCATGCAGTCTGAAAATTATGGGCATTTTAAGAAAAATCTAGAAATTTGATCAAACTGTACCATTTTTCGGTTATTGTGGTTATTCTTTTTTATTTTTGTTCATTTGAACTTTGGAAACGTAATCCTAAATAACATTTCTATAATCCCAATAAAAAATAATGACACAATTGCCTCAAGTTTCCGAGAATTGAGACTATTTGTTAAATTACAAATTTAAAATTTTCAAGATTCGTCGACTTTGACACTCGCTCACTTCACTCTAGTACATTTTTTAAAGGGGGGCCCCCCTTTAAAAAATGTACTAGAGTGCCTTGGCAAGTGGCATTAAAAGTTGGCGCATTTAATCAGAATTCTAAAATGGTACAATACTTGTTAGTTCCATACAATAAAAAAGAGTAAAAAAATTAAAACCTCAAGTAACCCGATTTTTGCTATCTCAGTTAAAATGTTTTTGATTCGCACAAGCTCTAGGTAGGTTCTTAATTTTAAGGCAAAATGATGAGAGAGATGGATAGTGGGTATTTTTGCCATGAGTGAGCGAGACAGATAGTGACGCCACGCATTGAGACGGAGATGCTTAGGTTTAGGTTTAAAGAATTTATTTCTCATAAAAATCTATACAGTTTTACTTATAATGAGAACAATTTTATGCTTACTAACTATTATACCAGCGTGTTGGAAACTTATGTATATAATACTAACTAATACTAACTACTTAAATAATAACACAGCTTAACAATGTTAAATCTGTATAACATTACAAATTAAATATTTATCTTCAAATACCCTCCTCCACTTATAATTTAGGTTATATCAAAAGGAAGTAGGTCTGTCCACCAATATTACTAATCTACTCCACCGTGTAAACATATTCCTTTAACTTTCTCTTAAATGTACTAAACAGTTCGCATTCCTTGATATTATTAGGTAATTTATTGTACAGCTGCACTCCCTCAAACAGTATAGACTTCTTTCCGTAATTAGTCCGAGGCTGTGACAGCTGTAGTTTATGTTTATTTCGCAGATAGTGCATTGATACCTTTTTATTTATCTGTATATTGGTCCTCATGGTATGTGTATTAATTTTTCTTATGAGAATATATGTGGCATATGTGTACATTTGCTTAATATTAAAAAGTTTAGTCTTTGCGTATAATGTTGGCGTTAAGTAAGGATAATTAAACAATACTTTGATGATTTTATTTTGTGTTCTTTGCACTGCATTAATATTAGTCTGGGCGGCCGTACCCCATACTTCAATTAAGTAGTCGAGGTGCGGTTTTACTAATGAATTATATATAAGTGTACGGACTTTATGCGGTAAACAATTTATTATTTTACGAATGGCACCCAATAATGATGTTAATTTTGATTTTATATGATCAATGTGAGTGGTCCATGTCAATTTTTCATTTATCCACAAGCCGAGGTATTTTTCTTGGTGTGAGCGTTTTATTGTGACATCATTAATAGTAAGGGGTGTATATTCAGGTATACGTTTATTCTTGGCGGTGAAAATCATAAATGAGGTCTTAGACGCGTTAATAGTTAGTAGGTTATATTTAAACCATTCATTAAGAATGTTTAGATCATTTTGAGCAGCTGTAATGCACACTTGTAGCGATTTATCGAAATAAAAAAGGCATGTGTCGTCTGCGTATAAAGTTAAATGTCCGGTTAGCCCTATATTATTTATATTGTTTACATATATTAAGAATAAAAGTGGGCCAATTATTGAACCTTGTGGTATAGCATAGGGTACATTTTGCGTTGAACTTAAAAAATTATCTAATTTTACAACCTGCCGCCTATTGTGCAAATATGATTCAAATATATTGTACGCTATTCCTGTTACTCCTATGTTGCTCAATTTCTGTAAAAGCTTCTGGTGGCTCACAGTATCAAAAGCCTTTTTTAGGTCAATAAACACGCCCAAAACAAAATTCTTGCAATCAATGTTGCTCTTTATTTTTGTTACTAAGTCTACTGTAGCGGTAAGAGTACTTGACTTGGGTCGAAATCCGTACTGCTGTTCAATAAAAAACTTTTTGTCTATCAAATAATTATTTAAGCGAACATACAATACCCTCTCGAAAATTTTCGAAATAACAGGCAATACCGATACCGGTCTATAATTACTCGGATCAGTTCTATTGCCGGCTTTGTAGATTGGCGTCACCTTAGTTAATTTTAGTGTGTCAGGAAAAACGCCTTGGTATAAACACATATTAATACAGTTTGTAAGTGTTTCAAGAATTATGGGTTTAATGCATTTAATTGATTTAGTACTAATTCCGTCTAGACCCGTACTAGAGTTGCTGTCTAAGTTGTCTATAATTTTTGATATTTCATCTAAACTACATGGTCTTAAGTTATTTAACGTTATATCATGTGAGTAATTAAAATCATACATTAGAGTATTACCCGTGTTTTTATGGTATATACATACTAGGGATTTTATTTGCTAACTCGGCTCCTATTGTTGTAAAATATAAATTAAACGACTCACATATTGCGTTCCCTTCTGTTATGACGCCTGATTCCGTTACTAGTTTGACGGGAGTACAGCTGACAGAAAATTTGTTAGTCGCCAAATTATTTATGAGGTCCCACATTTTCTTCGGCTGATTATAAGTATTTTTAAACATGGAGTAATAATATGTTTGTTTGTGTCGTTGATTAAAGTCTTCACGTTATTTTGTTCTTTTCGAAAAGTCTTCATCAGGTTTTCATCAGTTGGATTACTCTTAGTTTGCTTCCATAAATCGTTTCGAATATTTATTGCCTCAATTATATTTCTGTTAATCCAGTCCTTGTGTGGTGGGTTCATAACTTTTGTTTTTATTACTTTATTTTCTGATATCTGCTTCAATATGAAGGACTCCAAACAGTGGTAATCATTATTGTCATTGCTGTAATGAGCCTTTAAGGCATTAGCATACAAGTCCTCATAATTAACCGCTTCGTATTGATATATTTTGTTTACGCTTGGTTCCAGGCGTCATATTTCGAGAAATATTTGCTTATGATCAGAAAGTGATGATTCAATCAGTGATAAGCAGAATAAGTGATTTCTCACGTTTGTACACACATGATCTAATATTGTACGAGTGGAGCTTGTTTCCCGAGTGCAGTGGGTGCTGTCGATTTTATTTAATATTTCATATCCTGCTTCATGTACATCACGTATGTATTGGGTTTTTATGTTGTCTTTTTGAAGCAAGTCAATGTTAAAATCCCCGAAAACGATAGCTCTTTTACAGCGTTCGAGTTGTGGTGTGTATATTTCTAGGCAACTGTTTATATTTGAGTCACTAGGTCTATATATAGCACCAACATTAAGCGCCAGTTTTTCTATGTAAACCCATAAGTAGTGGTTACCGTTTTCAGCAAGTTCTTCAGTTACTTCGTGTTTAATACAGTTGTGTATGTAGATCGATACGCCACCACCCTTTCTGTTTTGTCTGTAATTGTATATATGGGTATAATTGGGTAGCTGATATAACTTGGCATCGCTTTCGGACGTTATCCATGTCTCAGTGAATATTAATAAATGCGTAGTAACTTGTATTGCTTTGAGTATGCATTTGATTTCATCAAATTTCCCGGCAGTACGAATGCTGCGTAAGTTAGCGTAGAATAATCTTAGTGAAGAAGAGTGAAATGGAATGTCCGCGTATTTTTGCAATATATTATGTTTTATTTTGGTATTTGTTTGTTCTTTTTGTACAGATATATTCATTAGTTTTTTTGTGCTTGTAGTATTCGTAACGATTGTGGGTATTCCTTTAACATATTTAATTGTGAGATCTTTTTCACCAGCGGCTGAGCGCTTATGTAACTCTTCTTTAAGTGATTGTAAATAACGCCGTTGCATAGCAGTTTGGTCTGAATATATTTTTATATCCTTAGGTAAGTTTGCTTCGTTTAAACAAGTGCGAATGAAACAGATAGATGCCATACCAAGCAAATGGCTACGCTACCAGTCCGACACCAACCAGTTAGTACGTTTCGCTCATTCGTCTACTGCGCACATTCGTATTCGCTTGTGTTGATTTAGTACTGACAACTTTGGCTTCTCTTTTTGGACTTGGATCTTTGTGAATTGGACTTGTTGATAATATACCGGCAGCTTTGGCTTCTCTCTGGACTTTTGTGTTGGCATCCTTTTTATCTACCATACCTACGCGCTACACTTCACAAGAATATGCGAAAATGCACCTCATTTATGGCGAATGCAGATGCAACGCAAGTGCCGCCGCTAGACTTTATCGTGAAAGATATCCAAATTTAGAGCGCTACCCGGATCACCGCGTGGTTGTTAATGTGCACCGTTCACTCACAGAGGGCGGCCGTTACCCGAATCAAATACAGGCTGGAGGTAGACCTGTGTTTCCTTTTGAGCAAGAAGTATTGCAAGAGGTCGCAGGTGACTGAAGTATTTCCGTACGTGGAATTGAACAAAGAACGGGAATACCCAAAAGCACTGCTCATCGTATTTTACAAAGAGCCGAAATGCATCCGTTTCACGTACAACGTGTTCAAAGTCTTAACTCGAGATTATCAGGAAAGGATTTCTTTTTGTAGAAAAATGCTACAGAGGCATAATGAGAGTCCCCAATTCATCCAAAAAAATATCTGGTCAGATGAATTGACATTTAAAAAAGATGATTACATAAACTTGCACAATTATCATGAGTGGCATGTGGAGAATCCACATTTAATGCGAGAAGATAGATCCCAGTATTGTTTTAAAGTAAACCTGTGGACCAGAATTTTAAACGGTAAAATTATTGGGCCTATCGAACTGCCTGAGAACTTGAATGGAACTAATTACCTACATTTTTTAAGAGAAGATTTACCAACCCTGTTAGAGGACGTTCCACTAGCAGATCTTCGCGACATGTGGTTTCAACAAGATGGCTGCCCAGCGCATTTCGCAGTGCAAGTAAGAGATTTCCTTGACCAGGAATATCCGGGAAGGTGGATTGGACGTTCAGGCACTATCTCGTAGCCCGCCCGTTCACCAGATTTAAATCCTCTGGATTTTTTCTATTGGGGAGTTCTCAAAGAAAAAGTTTACTCAAAGCCCATTGAGAACGTAGCCGACCTACGTGAACGCATTTCTCAAGCAGCTGAGGAGATCATCTCTCGAAGATATGCCCGACTAATAAGTAGATCTTTTTTAAGAAGATGTAGGGCTTGTATTGAGGCTGATGGTAAACAATTTGAACATTTATTGTAATAAAAAATGTTATTTCTCTATCTGACTTTTATTCCAACAAACCTAAATTAAACTAGATCAAGATTTTTCATAATTTTACTAATTTTACTAACTTTTTTTCACTTTGGTAAAAGTGGCGTCACTATCAGTCTTGCTCACTCATGGCAAACATACCTACCCACTATCCATCTCTCTCATCATTTTGCCTTTTTTTTTTTTTGACTCATGGTGGAAACCAGACAATTTACGGGCTGACCCCCCCAGGCTGGGCCCCTAAAGGGGCTCAGTCTAGGGAGAGTGTGGTGACTCCCCGACGAGAAGCGCCGGGACTACCCACTAAAACCACCATGGTGTTCCTCTATCCGATCCCATTGAATGGCGGGGTCACGGGACCTACGTTAGTATTACTGCCGCGACCCCGCCTGAGCTGGCCCGCCGAAGCGGGCCCCGTCCCTCGCATGCATCCATCTGCATCCATCATAATTGTCCTCATACATCCTCTTTCATACTACGAGCGGAAAAGAAAGACGTAGTCTACTAACGCTACGAGAGGCGCACGCGGAACACGTGCGCCGCCTCTCGGGCCTAGCGGACGGCGGGCGGTTCAAAACAGGCCCGCCGCCCGCTGGCGTGTACTCACGGTGGCCGGAGATCGTTGAGCGCCCTCCGGCGACGACGCCCGGTTCTGCGGGTGGAGACAGGTCGCATGGGCTCCCTATCCCGCTCCGCCGCCTCCTTGATCGACATCACCGTCTCACAGAAGGAGGCGGCGGTGTCCCAACACATCTCGCTCCGAACCATGGAACGAATCAAGGTCCGAAGCGAGAGTTCGACCACTCCTATCGCCGCGACTAGGTCCCGGCGCTGCGATGCCCAAGCAGGGCATTCCGCCAAAGTGTGCAGCGCCGTGTCCTCTACTGGGTCACGGCGATCTCCGCAGTGGTGACATCCGGGCGTCTCCTCCCGGCCAATGCGGTGCAGGAACCGGCCGAAACAACCATGGCCGGTTATCACCTGTGTCAACCGGAAGGTGAGGGCGCCGTGTCGTCTCTCCAGCCACTCGTCGAGTACGGGCCTCACTGCCTCGATGCAGCGAAGCCCCGCGCTGGGGTGCGTGAGTCGCTGTCGCCATTCCGCCACTAGGACCTGTCGGAGTTCCGCCTTCCGCGCCTCAATCTCGCGAGGCGCGGGTTCTCCGCCTAGTGACCGGGCTTCGCGGCGCCACTTATAAAGCGACGCCAACAGCCCGGCCTGCAGGTCCCAGGGCGGACATCCGGCGAGGAGGGTTGCGGCTCCAAAGGAGACCGTGCGGTAGCCACAAATTATCCTGACGGCCATGGCGCGCTGCGGTGCGCGAAGCGCCCGAACGTTGCGGGCCGTCAGGTTCTCGGCCCAGATGGGACACCCGTATAGGGCCATCGACCGCACGACTCCCTCATATAGCCTCCGGCAAGAGGCGTTCGGCCCCCCTAGGTTTGGCAGCAGCCTTGACAGAGCGGCCGCCGCCCCCAGGAGTCTAGGTGCCAAACGCTCAAAATGCCGGTGAAAGTCCCATCGGCTGTCGAGAACGAGTCCAAGGTACTTCAAGCTCGTCCCGATGCCGATGCGGACCCCTCCTACCATTATGTTGGCCCCTGCAGGTGGCCTGTTCCGAGGCCCATGAAACGAAATGGCCTCGGATTTCGACAGGGCCACCTCAAGGCCCAACTGCCGTGTGCAACCCCAGCTGTCGCCAGTATGGCCGCCGCCCGGTGCGTCTTACCCTTGGCCGTGACCAACGTATCGTCGGCATAGCAGACTATGCCGACGCCGTGGAGGAGCGCACCCCGCAGCACATAGTCGTAGCCGATGTTCCACAGGAGTGGACCAAGAACCGACCCCTGTGGAACACCGCACGACATCTCTCGCCGACTCCAACCGTCGTGAACCGGGTATACCACATACCTCTCATGTAGGTATGCCCCGACTATTTGGCGGAGGTACGTCGGCACTCGATGGTAGACGAGTGCCGACTTGATGACGCTCCAGGGCAAGGTGTTAAACGCGTTGGCGATGTCAAGCGACACCGCCAGAACCACCTCGCCCCGGGATACTGCGTCCTCCGCCAGGCTCCTCACTGTTTGTATGGCATCAATCGTGGAGCGCCCTCGTCGGAAACCGAATTGGTTGTCCGCCAAGTTCGGGCCCTCGCTCGACAGATGCTGGACGAGGCGCTCGGCAACTATGTGCTCGAGCATCTTTGCAACCTCGTCCAGCAATACGATGGGCCGGTAGGCAGACGGACTGTCCGCCGGGCGCCCCTCCTTCTTGATTAGGACCAGCTTGCCCGTCTTCCAAAGACGAGGAAACCGGCCCTCTGCCATACATTTGGTGAAGAGCCCTATAAGTCGGGGCTCGAACTCGGCTATGACCAGGGCCCACGCTCGGCCTGGAATGCCGTCAGGCCCTGGGGCGGTGTTCTTCATACGAACCACCGCTGCTCGAAGCTCGACCTGGGTCACGTCGGGAACCGCGTCGCCGTCTACATCCGCGCTGGCTGTCGTGGGAGAGGGAGCCATCGGCGGGGGAGGGTGCTCCGCCCTTGAAGGGAACAGAGCGGTAACGACAGCTTCGACTGCTTGCGGCTGGAGACTCCGGGTGAGCGGGGGCGCCCAAGGGCGAAGTTTTCCCCTGACCATAAGGTATGGACGCCCCCAAGGGTCACGCTCCAGAGTCTGCAGCAGCTCTTGGTGGGCCTGATCTTTGGCCCGCGCAATCTCGGCTTTTAGTCGTTCTCTGGCCGCTCTGTACCCCTCGTATAGCTCCGCCTCCCTGAGCTCTGAGTCGGGAGTGCGGCGACGCCTTCTCCGAAATCGGGCATACTGGCGCCGCGCAGCCACACAGAGGTGGCGCAATTGCGCGATGTTGTCTGACCACCAGTACACCCGACGCCTCGGTGAGTGGTTGAGCACTCTTGGCATCGCCGCATCACAGACGTTAGTCATGGCCCTCTGGAACCACTCGGCCTCCGTTTCAACGTCCTGAGACCCGGACGGTGTTTGTGTCCAGGTCTGGACGATGGCGGCCTCCAAGAGGGCCTCCCGATTCATGCTCTTCAATGCCCAGCGCGGACCGTCCCCAATTAGGGCCCGCTGTACCGGCGCGTCGAGGATTCCGGTTTCAGCGGAGACGTCGAACCTAATGTATCTGTGGTCCGACAACGTCTCCGCCTCCTCGACGACACGCCAGCCTCGGACACGGCGCGCAAGAACGGGGCTCGCGAACGTGACGTCCACGACGGACCCGCCCCGCTGTCGCACACACGTGTGCACAGTGCCCCTATTGAGGACAAGTAGGCCATTCTCCACGGCCCACTGCTCCAGCAAAACGCCCTTCGCGGTCGTGGTCGCGGAACCCCAAGCCGAAGCCTTGGCATTGAGGTCCCCAGCGACGAGGACGGCGCGGGGGCGGCTGCGAGTGACGACGACGCTTAGTTCAAGCAGATACGCTTCGAAGTCGGCGAGAGACCGGTTGGGGGAGAAATATCCTCCTACCACAACCGTTTCCCCAATTTGTGCTGCGACGTACCCCCTCCCGCGGGTGATGTTCCCGATGGAAGGGGTGCCGGCGGCGGCCCTGACGATGATGGCCACCAAGCCATCAAGGTCCCCAGCCCAATCATCTCTGGGGGGGACGAAATACGGCTCGGCGGCAATGGCGACGTTGATTGACCACTGCGCCATACTCTGGAGCAACAGGTCCTGAGCTCTGGCGCAGTGGTTCAAATTCGATTGACGGAGGCGGAGGGCGAGAGACATTATTAAGTCTCCATCGCACCAACCGCCCCCCTCGCCGTTTCGGCGTTATTGTTGCTGGTCGCTTGACCAGCTTTCTGCTGCATCTTCCTGGGTGCGGCGCAGAATTTCGCGCCCACCCGGTGCTCGGCTGGCTTGCCCGCCGCCGCACACAAAACGCAGTGTGGCGGGGCCTCGCAATCGCCGGCCTTGTGTCCGGCTTTGCCGCACTTGAAGCATAGACCACTGCAGTCCACCGATGAGGTACACCTCACGCCCACGTGTCCGGCTGTGAGGCACCTGTAGCAGCGCAGCGGCCTAGGCTCCAAAAGGCGCACCTGCGCCGACACCCAGCCAACCAGCACGCGACGACCGTCGGCCAGCTTTTTAGCAGTCGCCACGGGGCAGCTAACTATCACTGACCCCATGCCGCTGCGGTCCGGGCGAATTAGACCACACCGGATCGACTCTACGGGGCATCCCCCGGCGTTGGCGACGGCGGTCCGGACTTCGTCCGCGATGATGCTGTCATCCAGGCCCGCGATGCGCAGTTCAGCGCATTTTTGGGGCCTGGAGATACGGACGTCTTCTGCAGGTAAAATCCGACGCAGGCCGTCCGCAAGCCTGTCGGCCTGCTCACTACTGCTCGCTCCGGGCACTTCTATAAGTCGGGCTCCGGTTTGAGTTGTTTTGCACCGGAGCCCCGCTGTTATACCCAACTCAGCTGGGTTAATTGCGTCCCGCGCCTTTCTGAGGAGCTTCGCGTATGTTGCCCCCCGCTCTAATGCTGCCGGCTGCAGTGTAAGAATAACTGCAGTGGAGCTGGGGGTGCGGAGCTTGCGGGCCGCCTTCCTGGCCTTTTTGGAGGCCTTACGCCTTTTTTTGGCTTCCTTAGCCTTCCTGCCAGCGGTCTGCCACCCACTGGTTTCGGGAGGGGGAGCCATCGGGCGAGCTTGCGTTGCGTCTACGCTGACAGGCATAGCTTCAGCATTGGCTGCCTTCTTCTTGCCCTTATTTGACTGGGTTCTGGTCGCAGGTGCTGCAGGCTGTGCAGTCTGGGTTGGCGGCTTCTGCATAGCCGCCTGTCGCCGCGTAGTTGTCGCAATAGCCGCGTAAGATGTGGACGGCTGCGGGGACCTCTCGGGTTGTGGCGTTGCAGGTCGCTGTTGTTCCCCCGCCAAAGATGGTCTGAGGGCTTTTGCTTCCAAGACCGAGAGGCTCCTCTTCATATCCGCCATTTCTCGGCGGAGGGTGGCCACCATATCGACTAAGGCCTTGTTAGCCGCGTCGTTTGGTTCCGGGCGCTTCTCCACCGCGGTACGGAGTTCCTCCTGATTGCGCCGAAGCACTGCAATCTCGGCTGACAGGCGGGTGTTCTCCGCCTGTAGCTTTTTAGTTTCCTCCGTGGTGGTTCGCTCCAGGAGCACCTCCGTCAGCTCGCGCATTGAAGCCACAGCCGTCTTCAGGGAATGTTGGGAGGTTCCCTTCAACCCCTTCGACTGTCTAGAGACCAAACATATGGCCTCCAAGGCGAACTCAATGCGCGAGCGAATCGACGCAGCAGGTAATTCCTCTGCCTCAGGTTCCGCCGCCGAGGACTCGGAGAGGCGACTGGCGGCCACACGGGCGGTAGCGGCTACGATTCGTTGCTCCTCTTCGAAGGCGCGCTCTTCGCGTTCTATCCGCCGCTTTTCAGCGGCAAGTTCAGCTCGCGCCTTGCCTAGCCCCACGTACTTGCCGTGCGTGGGAGGACGACCACGCCTCGCTGTCGCGACCTTAGGCGCAGCAGGCAGGGATTCGTCACCCGAGTTCTCTGACCCCGAGTGATGTCGTTTTCGGACAGCCTTGTCGGGGTTATCGTTTCCTACGCTTACCATACTCATTTCTGAGCAGTCTGATTCAGACAGCTCCAGGGCAGACTCCTTCCACTCTTTCTCGCGCTTGTCTTCATCTGATCTCGCATTACTGGGCGTGCGAGATCGGGTTTTGTCGACCGACTTCGGTTTACGAGGGGGGTTTTTTGAATTTGGAGTTTCCATATTAAATCCCACGATTGCGGGAGAAATAAAAGTCGACCCGGGCAGAGATCCCGCTATACCCGGGCAAGCCTAATACCTACAGGGCGGCGGCTGATGCCTTGAGGGGGCCGCACTAGGGACTGACGTACCCGCCAGCCATGCATCCTCTCGCCGTGCGGCAGCAGCTTAGGATTGGGGGATTTTTTATAGTGCTTGCCTTGCACGCGGTCCGGGCGACCAAGCCGAGACCCTCGGTCCCGTAGACAGCCGCGAGACGTGACCACAGACACTACGTACGGGATTACGAGTTTTTGACAGTTGTCAACGGGGGGAAGGGGGTGATGAGAAAAGAGGAGAAAAGGAGTCCGAAGACGAAAGAAGAAAAGAAGGACCCCCGTTGACTGCTTGGTGGTAGAGTAAGTACACACCAAGCCCGTCTAAGTCCCGTCCCGAGTCCTCTCTGATCAGCAGAGGGGTACCAGGAGGGACGAAAGCAGAGCCCGCGAGGGGCACTGATGGACGGACGGTGCAGCTCTCCAAAGAATGCCTCTGTGTCCGCTGTAACTTTTTATTGAGGTTTTCTCCCTCGCGATCCGAAGACCCACGGGCAAGGACGGCGCCATCCGCCTTTGCCAACGCGCTGGCCGGACGGTAGTCGGGGTACGACTAGCCGCCCGTCCTCTTTCTCAGAGATTAGCCACAGGCAACGATTCCCCTCAGAAGGGCCTGCCTATCTACCCCATCCTATCTATCAACCGGCCTACACACACCCACAACCCTAACACCTTCCTTAAGGAATCGCTGCCTGCGTTGCCCGGGGTGCACCGGCCCGGTGACTGCTCTTTCATCCGAAAGAAGGAATAGCAGCCACACAGGCACGCGGGGAGGTTCTCTGATCCGCACCCCTCATCATTTTGCCTTAAAATTAAGAACCTACCTAGAGCTTGTGCGAATCAAAAACATTTGAACTGAGATAGCAAAAATCGGGTTACATGAGATTTTAATTTTTTTAATCTTTTTTATTGTATGGAACTAACAAGAATTGTACCATTTTAGAATTCTGATAAAATGCGCCAACTTTTAATGCCACTTGTCAAGGCACTCTAGTACATTATATAGTCATTTTTTTAAAGGAAGGCCTGTCAAAGTCGACGAATCTTGAAAATTTTAAATTCGTAGTTTAACAAATAGTCTCAATTCTCGGAAACTTGAGGCAATTGTGTCATTATTTTTTATTGGGATTCTAGAAATGTTATTTAGTATTACGTTTCCAAAGTTTAAATGAACAAAAATAAAAAAGAATAACCACAATAACCGAAAAATGGTACAGTTTGATCAAATTTCTAGGTTTTTCTTAAAATGCCCATAATTTTCAAACTGCATGGGATAGATTTTTTTCAGATTTTTCTCGTGATGGTTATGATCAATCCCGTCACCCCGTTTCGGCTTGACGTTGAGTTCTGGGACACCCTGTATGTCTAGCTTATAGGTAAGTAAATGTAACATCAAATCAAAATTATGTATTCATATAAACGATTTTAAACTTTCGCGATTAGAATACATTATACAAGGTTATATAGCGGGTCTTACTCGCGATAAATCTTATATTAAAGGCATAAATACCTCGCTTTTTTACCAACGTTTCGGCTGACTTGCTTCAGCCGTGGTCGCGGCGGGGGGTGTGCCAAAGTTCACCTAAATTTTCAACTCCGATAATTGGAAATCCGAAAATGTTCTTCCTAACATTTTTCATCCTAAAAATCACAATTCCTAACTACTCTGTCTCTAATGTTCATAATTCCGAAGCATTCAACTGCATAATGTCAGTAGCAATAAACATCTATTATACTTGTATTTGTTTTCCTATATTTTCTCAACTTAACCATCTTTTACACTATTATTCAAAGCCATATATTTTTTGTTTAGATTTCTTTTTATTCATAATTATCAGTATTATTTATATTAATTTTGCGTAACTTTATTTTCGCATAATATGTATAACATATAAGAATAATAGTACCATGATACAAATACACAATAGTACAATGGTCAAAATCCAGAAACAAATCGGTCCCATTAATAATTATTGGTTTAGGTTAGGTTAGAACTGTGACCACAACGCACGAGCCAAGCGAGCGAAGCGAGCGTGCCGCGGCAGCGGCCGGTGAAGTGCCAGAACCGAATCGGTCCTGTAGTTATTGGTTTTGGTACGGTTAAAACTGCGGTATAAACTCCCAGGCCATAAACATAACCGTAAATGAGTCGTGTTTTATGAATTTCGATTGGAGTGTAGCCTAGGGGGCGCTACGGCGCGAGGACTTTGAATTTTTTAGCCAAAAAAGTGTTATTTTTGTAAATCGTTTATTTTCTCGATTCTATCGTATAAAACACCTTAATATAAGGCTAAAAGTGTGTGAATAAAAGTGTCATATATTTTTTATTACACTTGGTAAATGTTTCTTTCTGAGTATAAGTGAAAATATTATGGTAATTATGTTTAGGGATAAAAGCCTTATGATAAAAAACAGTAGGAGTTTAAATAAATTTATATTTATGATAATATTAATTACAATTTTCGGAAACATGAGTGTTATGAACATCGCCGGTTGCACTACAAATAGTATGAATGAAATCTTTAGGGTGAAAAATTTTAGGAAGACTGATCATTCGGATTACAAATCGTTAGGAAGAATAATTTCGGGTAAAGAAGTTTAGGTGAGCCAATATGGACCCCGCGGCGGGACTGGTGAGCTCAGCGCCGTCCTTGTGTTGTGCGGATTTTGGCACCTACCCTCACTGGATTTTTATTTTTGTTTTTAACCGCACTGTCGGTACCTCGACACACTACACTAATGACGTCTACACACTGTTGAGCTGTATCATTGCGGCGGTGTTTACCTACACTTATTGATGACTGGCTTCCAAGTTGTTGATAATCTAAATCCATCCTCCCGGTTGAAATTCTTGTGTTTTTTTTATTTCAACCGCTTCACGCACTATCCTGGAGTAATAGTGACGTTCGGTGGACAAGACCTGTGGTTGATGTAGTTCTATCCAGTGGTTTGGTCCAGACTCCAATAAATGTTCAGCTATAGCGGACTTATTTACTTGTCGATTTTTCACAGCTGCGATATGTTCCTTGACCCTTTCCGCAATTGTTCGCTTTGTCTGTCCGATATAGGAGCTACCACAACTGCAATCGACCTTGTAGACGCCAGGTGTCTGAAAAGGAATGACATGCTTTGGGCTATATACAGTCTTAATGGAGTATTTCTTTATTACTGTTCCAACTTTGTCCGTTACTCCTTTTAGGTAAGGCATGTAAGCCGGCACTCTGCTCACCTCAGGTTTACGGTCCCTCCTCTTCAGACGGTGTATCTCATTCTTGTATCCGTTACGTCTAAGTACCTCCTGAACATGTGAGAGCTCACTGTTTAAGTGTTCAGGGTCACAAAGGTTATACGCCCTGTTCACTAGGGACGTCACAACGGATGCCAAGTGTCGCAGGTGATGATGCGAAAACGCGTTGAGATACCTGTCAGTGTGTGTCGGTTTTCTGTATACAGTGTGTCCCAGGGTACCATTGTCTTTAACTGTCACTTTTACGTCAAGAAAGGACAACGATCTATCCACCTCCATTTCAAATGTAAATCTGATGTTCGGATGTATGGAGTTTAATCTATGTGCGAATTGTTCTACGTCTTTCTTATTGCCCTTCATTATACAGAATACATCATCGACGTACCTTTTCCATAGCTTCACATTGGATGCCTGCATGTCTATGGATTCTTCGAAGTACTCCATCCAGATATTGGCCATTACCGGTACTACTGGGCTACCCATAGCCACCCCGTCAATCTGGAGATTATGTTGTCCTCTGTATAAGAAGTAGTTTCCTTCTAAGCAATTCTTTAGCAGAACAGTGTATGCTTTAGATATACCGTTTTCCTCTAACTTCCTCTCAACGACCTCAAGGCAATCTTGAACTGGAACATTGGTAAATAGTGACTCCACATCAAAACTCACCATCACCTCGTCTGGTTCCATTGTCACGCTCTTGATGATGTCAATAAAGTGGCGAGAGTCCTTGACGAAAGATGCCGTCTTACCTACTAACGGTTGCAGTACCTTGCTTATGTGTTTCGCCAAGCCGTATGTGGGTAAATTTATTTGGCTCACTATTGGTCGCAGAGGTACATCCATCTTATGAACTTTGGGTAAACCGTATATTTTGGGTGGTTGCACTATTTGAGGTTTGTGTAGACGTTCATAATCATCTTCCGTGAATAAGTGTTTGTGGTCCCTTATTAAAGTCCTGATGCGTTTTGTTACCCTGGCCGTCGGGTTATAAGACGCAGGTTTGTATATAAGCGTATCACTCAACAGATTCCTTATTTGATTGTCATAGTCACAAGTATTCATCACCACAGTGGCGTTGTCCTTATCAGCTTTAAGCACTAAAATGTTCGTGTCCTCACGCAATGTTTTTAGTGACTGACGCTCTTCTGTGGAGATATTGGGTTTCGGGGGCTTCGATTTACGTAAAATAACGGCAACATCCTGTCTAAGTGTATCCGCATCGTTAGACGGTAACTTGTTGCGCGTTATAACCTCCTCGATGCTGCTTATGACATTCTCGTACGGAATCCGTTTAGGTGTTAAAGTGTAATTTAACCCTTTAGCCAGTACGCTTTGAGTCGTGCTATCAATAACGTAATCCGATAAATTAATTACCGTTTGCTGATTGTCGGGGTATCCATTTTTACCGGCTTGCCTCTCCTTACGGTTCCTTAATTCATCGAACTTCTTGTTGTGACGTTTAGTACGCAGATCGTAAATGCGACTAGCTTGATTGTACGTGACACGATCGCACAAGTTGAAGTCATTATTTGAAAACACTTCACAACACTTTGTATGAACTTTATATAAGTCACACTGTACACCACACAACTCGTACCGACAGTTGCGGATTAATTGTCTCAAAAGACGTACACTGGCATTATGTACAATGCCCTTGGAATGCGGAATATCTTTACGTTGTTTAATACGTACTCAAACGGGTAATAATTGGCTATCACGACACTTCGTCAAAAAACTTAGTGAAGTTTCTAGACATACCCGCTTTATCCGAAGGGATTCAAGATTTTTAATTATTATCACATTTTCCGGCCCGTAACGGTTTGCAATAAACGATTTTAAACTTTCGCGATTAGTATACATTATACAAGGTTATATAGCGGGTCTTACTCGCGATAAATCTTATATTTAAGGCATAAATACCTCGGTTTTTTGCCAACGTTTCGGCTGACTTGCTTCAGCCGTGGTTGCGGCGGGACTGGTGAGCTCAGCGCCGTCCTTGTGTTGTGCGGGTTTTGGCACCTACCCTCACTGGATTTTTATTTTTGTTTTTAACCACACTGTCGGTACCTCGACACACTACACTAATGACGTCTACACACTGTTGAGCTGTATCATTGCGGCGGTGTTTACACTTATTGATGACTGGATTCCAAATTGTTGATAATCTAAATCCATCCTCCCGGTTGAAATTCTTGTGTTTTTTTATTTCAACCGCTTCACGCACTATCCTGGAGTAATAGTGACGTTCGATGGACAAGACCTGTGGTTGATGTAGTTCTATCCAGTGGTTTGGTCCAGACTCCAATAAATGTTCAGCTATAGCGGACTTATTTACTTGTCGATTTTTCACAGCTGCGATATGTTCCTTGACCCTTTCCGCAATTGTTCGCTTGGTCTGTCCGATATAGGAGCTACCACAACTGCAATCGACCTTGTAGACGCCAGGTGTCTGAAAAGGAATGACATCCTTTAGGCTGCGCAGATTGTGTGCTATCTTGGAAAGCGGACTATATACAATCTTAATGGAGTATATCTTTAGTACTGTTCCAACTTTGTCCGTTACTCCTTTTAGGTAAGGCATGTAAGCCGGCACCCTGCTCACCTCAGGTTTACGGTCCCTCCTCTTCAGACGGTGTATCTCATTCTTGTATCCGTTACGTCTAAGTACCTCCTGAACATGTGAGAGCTCACTGTTTAAGTGTTCAGGGTCACAGAGGCCATACGCCCTGTTCACTAGGGACGTCACAACGGATGCCAAGTGTCGCGGGTGATGATGCGAAAACGCGTTGAGATACCTTTCAGTGTGTGTCGGTTTTCTGTATAAAGTGTGTCCCAGGGTACCATTGTCTTTAACTGTCACTTTTACGTCAAGAAAGGACAACGATCTATCCACCTCCATTTCAAATGTAAATCTGATGTTCGGATATATGGAGTTTAATCTATGTGCGAATTGTTCTACGTCTTTCTTATTGCCCTTCATTAAACGTTGGCAAAAACCGAGGTATTTATGCCTTAAATATAAGATTTATCGCGAGTAAGACCCGCTATATAACTTTGTATAATATGTATTCATATTTCCTACAAAACACGGCACACAGATTAAAATATTGTATCAAGTTATTATACACACATTACATTAAATAATGAATACAACCAATTGAATAAGCCGGCCGTATCGCGTCATATGTGTACATCCTTACTTCCGGCGACAGGGGACCGAGTAGGGATGACTGCCCCCAAAACGTCAGGTTTTTGTCTCGACGTCCCCGGGGCGCGCCATCTGTGGGGTCATTGAAGACAAACATGTTAATTTTCAACTTTGTACAACAGTTTTCGGTACGAGTAGTGAGTCGGTGTGGTTACAGTGTCAGCGGGTAACAAACTAGTTTTAAATAGAAAACCTATATAAAAGTTGATACATTTAAATCGCATATTTGGATATAAGTCTACGTTAATAATAATAATGATAATATTTTTTTAATAATAATAATTTTTATTTGCATCAAACACAGTACAATAGATCTATAGGTGTTACAATAGATATTTGGTATCATATGTTTGGCTGTAAACAGCATGCAAAACTTTTAGCCGTAGAAACAATGATACTTAATCTAGTAAGTAGTTCATTACAGTGAAATACAAAAACAATAATTATTACATATATTACAAAATTTAAACAGTACTAATAATAAGAAAAATTAAATGAATTACAGAATCAAAGAAATTTACAACGAATAGCTGGTATACATATTATTTATGGTAATTTTTTCTTCCAAGTAATCATCAATTGAATAGGAAGTTTTAAGCCTTAAACACTTTACTTGGCAGATCTATTAAATCTTTTGGTCATTTATTATAAATTTTGATGGCCATAGTGTAAGAATTTCGACGATACAATTCAGTTCTTAAGCTAGGTATACAAGTAATTTATCAGGATGCCTAGTATGAAACGTACAGTGATCACTCCTTTCGGGAATAGGTGAAGTAGTGATTTTACAAAATAACAGCATTCAAGGATGTAGATAGATGGAAGTGTCAATAATTTTAGTTTGGGAAATAATAATCTGCAAGATGTAAGTGGAGGTACAACGGCCAGTGCACGGTTGCATTCTTTTTGGGCAAAAAAATCTTTATTCATCTCAACAGAGTTACCCCACAAAAGGATACCGTATCTAATTATCGATGCTACATATCCATGGTATGCTTGTATCGCCTTATTTTGATTTGCAAATTTTGTTAACCGCCAGAGCGCATACGCAAATCTATTCAATTTGTTACAAACTTTTTTCACGTGTAGGGCCCAACGACATTGTCTATCTAGAATTATACCTACCCAGATTGCAACAAACTTGCAGCAAGTTTAAATCAAACTTGCTAGTTTCACTGTGACAAACTTGCATCAAACTTGCATGAAGTTTGCTTTTGCAAAGGTTGCACAGGTACAAGGCACAGGTTGGTGGTCCGACAACAGCTGGTCGTCGAGCACCTCCTGCTGTATCTAGGAGGTCGACCGACCACCAACCTGTGCTCGTCGTCATCCAAATCCTTTGAAAAACAAACTTCATGCAAGTTTGTCACAGTGAAACTAGCAAGTTTGATTTAAACTTGCTGCAAGTTTGGCAAGTTTGCATTGTTATCTGGATAAGAAGGAAACATCTTCCGACTCTTGAATTGTTTCATTCATATACTTAACTCTAAGATTGCTCTTGTTTGGATATCTATTATAAAATGGCATAAATCTGGTTTTACTAATATTAACCTTGAGTTTATTGTTATCTAACCATGTTACAATTTCAGATATGCAACTGTTAATATCATCATTGTAATTTGACTCTGATATTACCACCGCTATATCATCGGCAAAGAGTGTGCAATCGTGCCGTGTTACTTCAGGCAGATCATTTATAAATATTAAGAAAAGCAGTGGTCCCAATTTACATCCTTGAAAGACACCTAGTTGGTTTTTCACAAGATCTGATTTAATGTGAGTTTCATGCTTTAGTTCATTTACACTGAGGATATCAACGTACTGAGTTCTGCCGATTAGATAACTCTCTAACCATTTATTAGCGATACCTCTAATCCCATACTTTTCACATTTGATTTGATAAGTAGGTAGCTGGCTGTGGGGAATAACATCGAACGCTTTACTTAAATCAAAGAATATAGCTGAGGTGCGTACATTTTTATCTAAATTTGGAGTATCTTATTGACCAAATACCGTTTTAAAATAGATCCTTCGGTCTCGGGTTTTATGCCTGGGATGAGAGCCAATACATTAATACCAGGTATTAAAATTCTAATTCGAAACTGGCTTCAACTTTTATCTTTACAATTTGCCATGTAGGTATCGATGCAAAGTGACTGAAAAGCGGCAAAAGCCACGTGTAGGAATTTGTTCACATATAATGTTAAGTGACTAAATAATACTCATATTTTTGTATAAATTCATTAGGTACTTGGGATTCAGCCTACCTACCTCATTTCGGTGGCGAAGTCGCTAAAGCCGTACTAAGCCTTCAGAAAAGAAGACTATAAGTAAAACACCCAAGCCACATAAAGCTACGAAACTATCATCATCATCATTATCAGTGGCACGCCACTGAGCCCGGTTTTCGACTTTTCGTGACCAGCCGCTGCCAGCTATGTTGCGTACCTATATCGTCACTCCACCTAGCCGGAGGGTGTCCTAGTACACTACGAAAATAGCCTTCAAAATCCTCGCTGTCACTGACGCCCGAGACAAATGGGTTAATATTTACATAATAATCATTTTGAAGTCAATAGTTGGATCGTCTCGGGCATCAGTGGTCTAACGGTGCAGAAATTATGATAATCATTATAATTTGAACGTCGCGTCGGCAACAGAGGGTTTCTATGCTTAATGTCTCATTCTATGAGAATTTACGAACAAATGGCTCGGTAATGGACTGCCGCTTAATTGTTGAGCTGTTGTTGGGTCGATCAGTTGTGCTAAGAGAGCTATGATGGCGTGTATACCTAGTATATTTTGCTTGTATTTACCGGCTTGTCGCTACACTGAATTTAGTTTTTTTTAAGACAGCTTCCGCACTAGCATTAGTTCGATGTCGAGGGAGAGTTTACAAGCATACAACTAACGGAAACAATGAAAAGGGGTAGGCAGAGGTGCATTAAACACCCACACTTCGCCAGTTATGTTTCGGTCCTAAGGTAATAGGGGGCGAGCCTATTGCCATCTACCGGCGACTTCATTAAGCGAGCGATAATTAATTTATAATGCATACATAGCTTTGAAAAGTCAGAGGTGCCTGGGGTACCTGGGGATTGAACCCGAGACCATCGTCTCGACAGTCCGTTACGTTCACCACTGGGCTATCGCCGCTTCAGAAGAAAAATAATAAGGGAATACGAAGAGATTTAATGACGAGGTTTACCGTAATTGACCATTGCCCAAAAAACATAAGTATTACTTAGCATTATCATCTTCCTATCGTTATCCCAGTCACAACCCGTGATCCACTTACTAGTCTAACCGGATTTAACTGAATATTAGCTTTTCCACAGAGTGACTGCCTGTCTGACTTCCGCAACCCAAAGGGGTAGCAATATTTCCTTGGTTAAGACTAGTGTCAGTTTATCCAGAGGTACTGACTAGCTATAACGACTGTCAAAGATAGAATAGAATAGAATAGAATATTCTTTATTGTACACCATAAAACATTTTATGACATTGTTATTACAAAATTTACAAATTGTACAAAAGGCGGCCTTATCGCTAAGAGCAATCTCTTCCAGGCAACCTATTGTAGACAGGAACGATGTAAGTATTAAAGTTGTGTGTGGTGCAATTAAAAACATCCAGAATAAACAATATAATAAACTTATAAATAAGGGACCTACACATACATATAAATTCATACATACTATCGTCAATATACCTACATATATACAAAATTCAATATACTTACACATATACTATATATAAAATACATACTAGCTATAACCACATTCTATGTTATCAAATGGATGAAAGGTAGTGCGTTTTTAACATAGCTTTAAATATTTTAAGAGATTTTGCGCTTCGAATTTCTAAAGGAAGTCCATTCCAGAGGCGTACAGCTTGGACAGTAAAAGACTTACCAAAAAAACTTGTGGAATGCATTGGCATTTCCAGCGTCAAATCCTCGGACGACCTCAAGGACCTTATATGTGTGTCATTAAGGAACTTAAAACATTCTTTGAGATATAAGGGGGTACTAGGATTAAACAAGATATTATACAATAAAGTGAGAATGTGAGCATTTCTGCGAAGTCGAATCGGTAGCCACTTGAGCTTATTGCGGAATTCTGAGACATGATCATATTTGCGTAGCCCAAATATAAATCTTATACAGAAATTTTGGAGACGCTCAAGTTTGTTTAGTTGCTCCTCGGTGGGGTCAAGATAGCTGACATCATCATGACAGGCGGGACCGACGGCTTTACTTGCTCGCCGAGGCACGGGGCAAACGATAATTAATTAACAATTCGTGCGCGTGCAATTGGCGCGCAATTGGTGCGCGCCGTGGATTCAAACCCTCTGCATGGCAGTCTGTTGGTATCTTAGCATTAATGAAGAATAAATCTTTTTATTACATTTCCCAACAACATTCTAATTTTACCTCAAACATAAAACTGATACCACGTACTCCCAAGTGTCATAAACCAAGAAAATATTTGTCACCAACGGATTTAGGAAAAAATTGAAAAAGGCAGCCTCGTTCGAGGTGTAATTAAGGTGGACTCTTACAATCTCCTTGTTTGCAATGTAAAATTTTATGAGATATAATAATATTTAGGTAAAAAGTAATGGCGTTATGAGATCTTTAGTATCTTTTCGTTTATTTTTTGCTTTATTTACTGACGTTATTTTTTATTATGGGGTCTACTTTTTAGAAGATAATATAAAGATTAAAGTTAAACATTACAGTTTTTTTTTAATTATTATATCTAGAAGTACCTATATGTTGATTTAAAGCGGTAACTATAATATCTAGACGCAACGCGTTGCTTTTGATAACATTTTGTTAATCAAAAGAAGTTACACTACTCAAGTGCCTTAAAACAAAATTTATGCCGGTCAAAAAATATACTGTACTTACCTGAAATTAACAAAAAGTAGGATAATTAAGCGCTATCACAATGCCAGCGTAAAACATTCATTATCACTGAAAAAAGAAAATTACAAGCATAAATAATAAAATATATTTATAAAGAATAGTCGCAAAGTAAAAATAAACCACATAGATTAGATTGTCAAAATGAAACTAAACAATTACAATAAACAATAAACCCAAACGCTGGAATTATATTTATAACTATACACTAAGGTGTAAATATACAGGGTGTCACGAGACCCATCACCAAGCCGAAGTCTACACGTTTTGGACATCATGCCAAGTCATACTAAGCGAAAATAAAACCTGCGAAACGATATTTTTTTAATCCGCAATTAAAAGTGCGCGCGTGCAATTTTCGAAATCCCTACTTATCCATGGGTGCATTGGACATCTTTAGGACAGGTTGGCAGGGTAAATGCATCCATATTGTACCTAATTACAAAAAAATTATAGTAACTTTGGGCCTCAATATCTCCGGAACCAGTAATTTTCCAGGTATGGTACAGAGGTAAAAAATATTCCCTTGATTGGTACATTATGGGGTTTCAGTTTTCGTTGTATGTACTTATAATCATAATATCTATCTAGATACTAATTAAAAACGATAACTATAATATGGGGCCACGCATAGCTTTGACAACATTTTATTAATCAAAAGATATTCAACTACTCAACTGCTTTGAAACAAAATTTGTACCGGCGAAAATAATATAATTTACCTGAAATTAACAAAAACCGCTACCACATTGTCAGCTTATTATCAGCTTGAAACATTCTTTGTCACCGAAGAGACAATTAACCGACAAACAATAAAATATAGGTATATTTTATAAAGAATGGTCGCAAAGTAAAAATAAATCACAAAGATTAGACTGTCAAAATGAAACTAAACAATTACAATAAACCCAAACGCTGGAATTACCTAACTATACACTAAGACAACAAAACCAGCAGCTTTACATCTTAATATATAAAATCCTTGCGTTACTGACTGACTGACAGACACGCTACAGCCCAGAACAATGCCCATTTTTCTTAGAGACGCCGGCCCAGGTGTGAACCGTCAAAAATCGTAGTAGTTATTATTGCATTCGATAAAAGAGTGTTAAACTAGTATTTTGAGATTGATTAGAGGTCGGCCACATTCATAGTTTTATTACAAGAAGTACTTTTTATGCTCAAAAAACATTAGGTGTGTACGTACTTTTATTAGGATAGTTACAGTATTTCGTAGTTTTGAGTAGAAAGCAATGAGTTAATCGTTTGGTAAGGGTAGAAATCCGAAAGAAAAAGCCAGAAGTCGTAAAAGATCCACAAACATTCACAATGCACACGGGCAAATAAAAAACATAATAAAATAAATTGACCATGACATTATTGACATTTACTAACAGTCAAAAAAGTGTTGCCATTTTGCAGTTTTTAAATAATATTGATTAATCGATATATATTTCGGAGAAGGTTATCAATCTATATATTTGGTTCAAAATCGAAGTTATTTGTAGTTAATCGCATATATTCCTTAAAAATACACGTAATAAAAATGTTTAAGGACCAAATAAAGATTTGCTAGTCACTAAAATCATTTTGAGTAGAGAAATGTTAAATCGATTAAGATAATCGATTTAATATTATGGTATCTTTACTGGCAATTTCTGATCTATTACGTGTTTGCTATTTAGACATTAACACATCTTTTTAAACCTATTTATTGATTATGTTTCTCGGCACACTTTTAGTAACGCCTATAAATTAAGTTATAAATAAAAAGGATTATTCAACAACAAATTGAAACTCTATTGTGCTGTTCATGAGTTCCAAACTGGGCCAGAAATGGGCATTGTTCTTTGGCATGTATGTTCCTTGGGGGCCGTAGGGGTGCACTAAGAATGAATTTCCCGAAATTCCCACGGGATCGGCCAAAACGGGTAAATTTAAAAAAAATGCAGGCGTAGCTGCGGGCGTCCTCTAGTTCTTAGATAAGAACCAACAAACTCAAGACAGTCTTTGTTTAAAAGACGCCATTTGCCGTCTGAAAAACTAAAGTTCGTACTCTATCAGCTAAATCAACAAGTAACAACATAATAGTAGGAAAGAGACAATAGACGTCTCCCGGCTCCACCCGAGCTCGTCAACACACCGTTTCTAAACGAAAGGGAGGATTCTTGAGGATATTTGCACAAAAATAGCGCTGGATATAATTTTACTTATTGTTCTACCGTTTTTAGGATGACAAAGACTATTAGTTGGGAAATTTTCAGCACTTTAATGCCTATCTTTGTATGTTTTCTAAGGGGAAAAAACGAGCGGCAACCTAATCCCTACATATCCTTTCCACTACGAAAAAGCCGAAAGAGAAAGAGAAAGGAAGTGATTTTTTACGCTGCGCGCCTGTATGTCGGAAGTGAATGTACACCTGAAGGTGCACCTCCCAGTGACTAGTGGGAAAGAGTACGTACTTACGAAGATGAATTAACGGCAGGCACTTCGAATTATGTTTTGAGTAAGGTTTTGCCGGAATATAGTAAACGCTAAAACTTCAACGCTAAAATTAAATATCGCGTGTTTTACCGAGTTTGACCAAGTTCTAGCATGACATAAGTTAGAAATAAACGATTTTACTAAGATAATTGACACTGAGAAAAAGAACTTACGGCTATGGGCAGTGGCTACTGCGGGAAAAAACAGCGAAAATATTCAACATATTTTTAAATGATTTGTTAATAGCCTGATTTTTAAATGAAAATGTTATCAGGCTAAAACCGTCAAGCATGTATCTGTTTTATCAGTCGACGGATAATGCCTAAATTATCATAATATGCTTGTTCACGCGCGCCTGACCAAATCACCATAGCAGCATTACGCTCAAATCACTAATTATAATTTTTAATAATTGTATTCATATCGTGTATGTGCAAGTTCACTTGCTGTACGGATCTCGTGGAGTTAACACGAATTAAAGATCATCTTTTGTACAGAGCATTCCAGTTTCTCATTTCAGCCACCCCTAAGACCACACATATGGTCCATTAGTGAACCGGATGGATTTATAATTATTATATAGAAGAGAATCAGCGGATACAAGGATTTGGATTATTGAAGGTGACTTGAAGGTTGATGGATTGAGGATTGGATTAAGCTCAAGCAAGTCATTTTAGCGGTGTATTGCATTTATTAATAATTAATATCGTAACCCAACACTCAGGTAATATAATTAAATTTACCAATGCAAAAGGTCAGTACTTAAACCTTTTTATAGTATTGTGTTAGATTTTATCATTAGGAACTTAATGCTGTGTGATTAGTATTATTCGACAGTTCAGATTAAGTTTAAATCGTACTTATTATAGTATAGTTAGCTTAGATATTTGCTACATTATTTAAACTTAATTTTATATAAAGCTGTAACTAATCCATAAGCTGACAATAGTTTATTGTTTGCAAGTACCTCGACATAATACATTTATAGTTTAGAGTGTTTGATATTAATGCAAGTCATTGTTAGTGCCTATTTAGAATCTTTATGTACTTTTATTAGTGTTATTTGTTAAAACTAAGTAAAAAATAGTTAATTAGTAGTAAAACTTACAACATTTATATTGTAGGTAGTTGAACTATAGTTTGTAATTAGTTCTTCTATTTAGTTTGTTTTTAATTACTGCTTTTACTGGTAGGCGTGTATAAAAATTATATTGTTCGTATTTAAATTGTATTCCTGTATAAATTTCAGGTGGACAACACTCGTATCCCAGAATGTCTGAGGAAAGGGATTTAGTTAAAAAGCGAGGCAGCTTTAAAGGCCGTCTAACTTCTTTCGTCACCTTCCTGGACTCGCTTAAGGACAAACAATTAACTAATTGTGATGTTTCTGAATTGCAGTTGCGCATGGGTAAAATGGAGTCGTTGTACGAACGGTATGATGAGGTACAGTTACGTCTAGAATGCATTGTGGACGATCTAAAATTACAATACAGTGAGCGTTCTGATTTTGAGTCTCTTTATTATAAAACCTTGTCTAGAGCTCAGAATATTCTGTGTGACTTTAATAGGGATAATAAATCGATAGAAAGCTCAAAAAGTACTGTTGCTAGTATGCATAGGCCAGTCAAGTTGCCTACGATTCAGTTACCAAAGTTTAGCGGCTCATATTGTAATTGGCTAGAGTTTCGCGACACTTTTGCCAGCCTAATTCATGCTAATAATACAATTGACGAAATAAATAAGTTTCATTACTTAAGAGCATCACTGGAGGGAACAGCAGCCCTTGTAATTAAAGCTGTTGAGTTTTCGTCAAGTAATTATTCTGTGGCATGGAATTTATTGCTCGATCGCTTTGATAACAAAAGATTGTTAGTCAATAATCATATATCGTCGTTATTTAATATTGAGTCTATCTCAAAGGAATCTTCTGTTGCTATAAAAGGCTTGATCGATCGATTAAATAAAGATTTACAATCATTAGAATCGTTAGGGGAACCTGTCAAGCACTGGGACACACTTTTGATTTACATTGTTACACGCAGGCTTGATCAAAAGACATATCGCGAGTGGGAGGAGCACAAGAGCAAGTTTGATCAGGACACAATTATTACGTTTGACTCATTTATTAACTTCCTTCGTCACCGTGCCGATCTACTTGAGACCATAGAACAAGCTCGAACCAATCATATTTCCCAAACGCCAGGTAAATCAAGCCCTAAGATCAAGTCAATGGTAACAATGCAATCTCCTAACAACACTAGCATTGAATTAGCTCCTAAAGCATGTCCTAAATGTAATAAGGACGATCATACATTAAATAATTGTCCACAGTTTCTTGCATTAAGTAATGACGAACGTCTCAAATTACTACCCACTTATAAAGTTTGTTTTAACTGTTTTCGGTCTGGTCATTACGCTAATAAATGTAAAAAATCAGGTTGTAAACTTTGTAAACGTAGACATAACACACTAATTCACATAGATTCTAAAGGTGCTATTGCGAATTCACTTAGTTATACGACTTCTATACCGATTAATAATCAATCTGCATCGTCTATCATGCCGTCTGCCACCACTGATACGAATAACGTCGCGTTATCTGCAAACATTGCATCGCGCCAAAGTTACGAACAGCGAGATGTGTTATTATCGACCGCTCTGCTCAAAGTGCGGGACCGTTATGGTTATGTGCATCTCATTCGCGCAGTCCTCGATAGTGGTAGCACTTCGTCATTCATAACGGACAAGTTATGTAGACGATTGCACTTGATAACTAATCAGGTTAACAAATCTATACTAGGTATAAACAACGTCACTTCGCACGTAGGTAAAATGTGTAAGGTTGAGATATCTTCGTTAGATGATAGTTTTACTTATAGTCTTCATTGTTTTGTTTTACCATTTATTACGAGTAATGTACCGTGCCGTGACATAAATATGAATTTTGATATGCCGTCAAATATTATTTTAGCAGATCCTACTTTTTATAAGCCCGGAGACATTGATATTTTAATCGGTGCCGACTTATTTTGGGACTTATTAGGATCACAAATTTATAAATTGGGTACTGGAAAACCAGTTTTATGTGAAACCCGTTTGGGCTGGATCGTTTCCGGTCCTATTGTAAACAATAATATTGCGTTGCTTTCGCATAATTTAAAATGTAACTTATCTAATATTGTTTCCGATGACAATAGTGATACACTCAGAGCCGACTTATCTAAGTTTTGGCAATTAGAGGAGGTAAATGCGAGGTCGTCTAGTTCTTACATGCCTGAAGAAAAGTTATGTGAAGATCATTTCGTTAAAAATACGACCCGATTGTCTGATGGCCGGTTCTGTGTTCGCATACCCCTTAAGAAAGATCCCTCGGTTCTAGGTAATTCCTATAAAAGAGCTACACACTGTTTACAGTCTTTAGAGCGTCGATTAAAGGTTAAGCCGGAATTTAGTAGGCTGTATTATGATTTTATGCTAGAATATGAATCGCTTGGTCATATGACTAAAATAACTAAAAGTAATTTGTGTTCTGGTTATTTTATTCCTCATCACGGAATACTACGTGAGTCGAGTAGCACGACCAAACTGCGCGTTGTATTTAATGCTAGTTGTCCTACGTCAACGGGAGTATCTTCTAATGACTTACAGATGGTCGGGCCAATTGTACAGGACGATCTGCTGTCTATACTTCTTCGGTTCAGACTTCTCAAGTATGTTTTATCTGCTGACGTGCAGAAGATGTATAGATGCATTGCAGTACACCCGTCCGATAGGCATTTGCAACAGATTGTTTGGCGTGATAATATTAGTGAGTCTATTAGTGTTTACGAATTAAACACCGTCACATACGGCACTGCTAGCGCGCCATTCCTTGCGACACGGTGTCTTAAACAGATAGGAGACGACTGCGAGAACCCTAAAATAGCTGATATCATCAGACATGATTTTTACGTGGATGACCTGCTTACTGGAGATGATGACTTGGAGGAAGTGACTTTCATTCGTAATGAAGTCACCAAGGAGCTTGCGTCAGCATGTATGCCATTGTATAAATGGAAGTCAAATGTTCCTCAGCTGGTGTCTGACGCTGTTCTTTCTTCAGACAACTTGCCAGCCTCACTTGACTTAAATAAGACATCAAGTGGGCCTGACAAGTTGCTTGGTCTAGACTGGTATGTCACCACTGACGAGCTGGGGTTTTCTATAGATCTGTCTAACTCAGCAACTACACACACTAAACGTGATTTGCTATCTGTGATTGCGCGGATATTCGATCCCTTAGGTCTCTTGGGTCCCATTGTTATCACCATGAAAATAATGATGCAAAAAATGTGGTTAGATAAGCTGGGGTGGGATCAATCACTACCTTGTGAGATCCAAAGACATTGGGACATTATAATTAAATCATTGCCTCTTTTAAATAATTTACGTATTCCGCGAATTGTAGTCTGTAATTCATATAGGGAATTAGAACTCCACATTTTTACAGATGCATCTGAGTCTGCATACGGTGCTTGCGTCTACGTTCGCAGTATTAATGAAGTAGGCGATTGTTCGGTTTGTTTATTAATGGCTAAAAGTCGAGTGGCTCCCATTAAGCCCACAACAATTCCGAGGCTGGAATTATGTGGTGCCGTGGTTGGTTCTCGTCTTTATGAGAAGGTGAGGAGTTCACTTCGAGTGGCGATCAGCCGAGTTTACTGCTGGACTGATTCAACCATAGTGTTGGGATGGTTACAAATGATGCCTAACAAACTTCAGCCGTTTGTGCGTAACCGCGTAGCTGAAGTTTTGGACAAGGCGGGCAATTGTACCTGGAGACACGTCCCAACAGATAAAAATCCAGCAGACCTAATATCTCGTGGCGTGGATATTAGTGTTCTGCAGGATTCCGAGCTGTGGTGGTCAGGGCCAGATTTTTTGATGTTAGACCCGTCGGAATGGCCATCTCAAATTAACTGTTTAGGAGCTGAAACATTACCTGAAATCCGACCTGATGTAGTACTAAGTGCTGTCTTAGATAATTCTAAAGTAGTACCTTTGATTAGTTTTAGTCGTTTTTCTAATTATTCACGACTTGTACGTTCTGTAGCTTATATGTTAAGGTTTATTAAGTTATGTAGGAAACATTACCCTGAAACTAATTATTTGTCACAAGATGAATTACAAGATGCACTAAATGTTGTTATAATTCAAAGTCAGTCTGAATCGTTTACTGAGTATGAATTACTTTTGCATAAAAAGAGTTTACCTAAGAAGATTGCTCTTCTTAAGTTTAATGTTTATTTAGACAACAAAAAAATAATGCGTGTAGGCGGACGCCTCGATAATTCTAATTTTAATTTTTCTAAAAAGCACCCCATTATATTACAGTCCACTCACTATTTTACCAAGTTGTTATTTGATTTTGAGCATAAAAGGCTGATGCATGCTGGCCCTCAGTTACTATTAGCCTCAATTAGGGAATCTTACTGGCCAATAGGAGGTCGCAACTTGGCGAAGGCCTGTTATCATAAATGTGTTCTTTGCCAGCGCATGAAGGGTAAGGTTGTAACGCCCATAATGGGTAATTTACCAAAAGAACGTGTGAGTCCAGGTTATCCCTTTGAGAGTACGGGCGTTGATTATGCCGGTCCTATTATGTGCGCTAGTCGTCAAGGTCGTGGATGCAGGCTGGTAAAGGTGTACATCGCAATTTTTATTTGTTTCACCACCAAGGCCATCCATTTGGAGACCGTAGGTGATTTAACCAGCAATAGTTACCTACTAGCTTTGTATCGATTTATTTCTCGACGAGGTAAACCCGCTGATATATTTTCTGATAACGGTACCTCATTTGTCGGTGCGTACAACGACCTCTCTAAATTTTTAAAATTAAATAGTTCGTCCTTGGGTGAGAGTGCAGCTAATGACGGAATAAGATTCCATTTCATCCCAGCGTATACGCCTCATTTTGGTGGCCTCTGGGAGGCGGGTGTAAAGTCCACAAAGTATCACCTACAAAGAGTGTTGGGCAATTGTAATTTAACATTTGAGGAGCTTTACACTGCTTTGACTAAAATTGAAGCCATACTGAACTCTCGTCCACTGACTCCGATGTCTTCAGATCCTGCCGACTACACACCGCTGACGCCAGGTCATTTTCTGATTGGGCGACCCCTTGTTTCGTTGCCGCAACCGAATTACACGGACCACTCTGCTAACCATCTTCCTCGTTTTCAACGAATAGAGCAATTACGCCAGCACTTTTGGAGTAGATGGAGCAAGGAGTATGTTTCAGAATTACAGCTGCGGACAAAATGGCGTTCTTGCAAGGATGGACTAAAGCTGAACACCCTTGTTGTCATCAAAGAGGACAATCTTCCTCCTCTGAAGTGGAGTCTTGGACGCATTGTGGCTGTACACCCCGGAACAGATGGCATAGCTCGTGTAGCGGATATTCAGACATCGACTGGAGTCATTCGCAGAGCGTTCAACAGGATCTGTCCATTGCCTGTGTCGACGGAGTCTGGTTGAAACCGTTGCTTTCAACGCCCGGGGGCATGTTCACGCGCGCCTGACCAAATCACCATAGCAGCATTACGCTCAAATCACTAATTATAATTTTTAATAATTGTATTCATATCGTGTATGTGCAAGTTCACTTGCTGTACGGATCTCGTGTAGTTAACACGGATTAAAGATCATCTTCTGTACAGAGCATTCCAGTTTCTCATTTCAGCCACCCCTTAGACCTTACAATGCTAAACTTTTACTGTTTGACAATATCTGTACAAAATAGGATATAATTGGGTGCCTGCGTTTTTAAGGGTTCGCCTTTCACATGCTTTTCTTTAAACTTAGTGGCGTTAATATTATAAAATAAGTAGTAACAGAAAAATAAGGTGTCTATTTGTATAGGTACATTTAAACTGAAGATATGGCAGGATCGTTGCAAAGTGCGTTCCGTAGTCTCTGCCTACCCCTCCGGGAAACTGGCGTGAGTCTATTTATGTATAGATTTAAACTGGAATTAGTAAAGGCAACATATACAAAGAAAATCAAAACTTATAGACAGTGATTAAAAAAACAAAAATTTATAAAAAATGTTTTCTTTTGATCAATAGAAATAACGTAATCCGTCGTCCTGATTTAAATACCTACATGATTTCTGGTCTTATAATCACAGTGCAAACCAAATCGAATTCAAAATACTCATGCTATAATCTATATGTTATGAATTCGTCTCGTCGTGTCAGGTTACAATGTGACGCTCATGAACGTCAATGCCGAATGACTGAATTTTCGATGGCATATCGTCGCTTCTGTAAAATTTTTGTAATATAATCTATAACCGTCGCAACCTAACGAGGGGTCGGTGGCAAGGGTTATTTGAACAAGATTTGCTTGATTTTCGCGAGGAATACTGTTTCTTGTTTACTTTTAGACTTTCATTTCGCTTTTTTATACTTTTTATACGGGCTCTTGTGTGTTTAGGCAAGTAGCACATTAATTGAATGCTGGAGTGTGAACTTGAAAACCTTTGTGATCCGATCATGTAAAAATTGATAGTTTTAACAAAACCCTGTAATGTGTCGATAAAAATCTACTCGTATTAGGTAAAATTTGAATATTGTTATACTTACCTTAAATATACATAGTTATTGCTTTTTTTTCTTTTACCTATAGTCTCAAGCCTGTATCCCCGAAGGGGTAGGCACGTAATAAGGGGCGAGCCAATTGCCGTTACCGGGCACATCACCAGACTCCGGGCTGCTACTGAGTATTCGGAAAAACCCAGTAACACTTTTTCCCGACCCGGGAATCGAACCCGGGACCTCCGATCAGCAGTCGCATACGCTATCCACTGGACCACGGAGGCAGTCAAAATCTACTCGTATTAGGTAAAATTTTAATATTGTTATACTTACCTTAAATATACAAAGTTTTTGAAATAGAATAATATATTATATCTTTTGAATGATCGAACTTAATAGGTACTGGAGAGAAATCAAGCAATTTGTATTTCACTATAGCACATCAAATTGTGTAAAAATGAGCAATGAGTTACTGCAGTCTAGATCATGTTGTGTTTTGTTTTACTTTCAAGTTAGTCCGAAAAAAATGGTAATATAATATCTTATTCAGTGGGTAATAAGTCCTGTAGCCTGGTTTATTAACCTTATTGGGTATGGTGCCCTTTTTTGTATCTGTTGGTAAATTGATCAACCCATTGAAGGAACTCGAGGCTATGTATTGTATAATCTAATTGTGTTATAATAGATTAGGTACATTATTCCTAATTTGTTCGAAATACATAACTAAACTTTTGTTCATTACTTATTCACATAAATACATACGGAGACTCACACCTGTTTTCCGAAAAGGTGGGCAGAGACTGCGGACCGGCATTTGCAACGATCCTCTCTCCTATCCCTATTTTCTTTTTTTTAATATGCAAAGAGGCACATCGTCATTTAAGAAAAAGAAAATAAAGTACCAAAATTAGCGTTAATTTAACATGTATTCACGTAGTTTCTTTGCTATTAGATCGTGTTTATGCTCTTAAAAGTTAGGCGGAAGTCAGTGCAGGTCAACTCATATTTAACACCACTGAACTGCACTGACTTCTACTCCCTACACCTGAGTCCGGTGCAGGGAGTGGCGAATGGTCTCAGGGGTAGCGCAGGTCGCGATGATCCCTTAGGCAAGGCTGGTGGACTATCCTTCTCGAGGTTGCCGCCCGTTCTTGGTCCAGTTCCTTCAGAAATGGATGCAACCAAAACCTCCAGCCGAAACACAAACAACAGGCACATTACACACGCACATACACACACGTACACACATGCGCGCACACATCCACATACAGGAACACATCTCTTCATCACGCCCTTTCGTGGTCGGGAGGGTGTGGGCTCGTAGTAAAAAGTCACGGGTAAGAGTAGCTGACCACCTGCGCTAGGACCTGCGCAGTCGAGCGCCATACGCGGGGATGACGGAGTCCTGGGGGGTTGAGCCGAGCGGCGCTGGCGGTAATGTGACCGTGAGGCAACACGCCCTCTTTGGTCCTGATTTCAAGCTAAACGGTAGCCCCCGCTGTGAGCCGCAGCGGGGGAAATGGCCATCGTGTCCCGTCAGAGGGCCACAGGCTAGGGACGTAGGGTCCACATCAGCAGTCGGGATTTATTTCGGCTGTTGATGAGGTGGGTGAAGGCTATACGGAGGGCGCAAGCGAGGGATGACGGCTAGAGTTGGTAACTCGGCTCAGGCCGTTGACCCAAGCGGGCGCCCGAAGTCGTGCTGTAAACCAGCCCCGCGTTCCTATATCCCTCTGGTAATCCTAACGTCCGGTATGACGTTCCCTGATGCGGGCTCCATGGAGGGTGGGAAGCCAGAGGGATGAAGTCTTAGTAAACTTGCATGGATACCGAAAATCCTAATATTACCCCAACTGTGACGGGGTCAGCGAAAGCTGTTCCCGCCGCATCAACCAAAACCAAAACCAAACAGATGGTTGACGCCGTGGCCTCGGCTGCAGGTGTTAAACCATCCCCCAAGGACGAGACTTCAGCGCTGGCTAACGCTAGTACTGGTCCCGTCCTTACAATCCTCAGCCCGTTTGAAATTAAGCGGGCAGACGACTCCTCCTTCGCAGGCTGGCAAGTGGTAAGCCACCACAAGGGCAAGGGTAAGGGCAAGACCACCAATCCTGCCCAACACCCGCCCACTACACAACCGAGTGGCCCCGCTGCTACCAGCTCTGCGAAGAAGAAGAGGGCAAACAAAAACAAGAGACAGCGCCTGGCAATAAGGCGGAAGGCGGCACAAACCGCTGCCGCAGCCGGTGCTGCCTCTACAAAAACAGCGGATCAGGCCGCTATCACAGGTCCCAGTAATGTGACCAGCGCGCAGCCTGCGCTCAGCAGTAGGGGGTGTACGAAGACCGGAGGCAGTACGGGGAAGCCGCCTGCCGCCAAGCGGCGGGCTGGTCACCCTGGACGGCATCCAGCCCCAGCACCACCAGGAAACACGGCAGGTAAAACTGCCGGAAACAAGGAAAGAGGTGAGGCCAAACGTGCTCTCAACGAGACCAGCTCGCCTCGAGGGGAGCACAAGAAGCCCCGCCTCGACTCCTCCACGATAAAAGGTAAGTCCTATGCACAGGCCTCCAAGGCATCTCTGGGCGTTGCAGTAACATGCAAGCGCACAGGGAACTTGCCGAAGGAGTTCGTGGACCGGATACTCACGGAGATTCAAAGGAAGATCCTGAGTGACGCCTGGTCGACTAAAACCCCAAAACGCCCCGCCCCTGCGTTCACCGGGAAACCCATGTACGCGGACGGGGTCCTCAAACTCTGGTGCGCCGACGAGGCAACGCGTACCTGGCTGACGGAGGCGGTCTCTCTCCTGGTCCCACCACCGGGCTTCGAACTGGAGGTTAGGGGCCAGGAAGAGGCCCCGAAGAGAGTGCGGTGCGGCGTTGTCGTTCCGAACGAACAGGGAGTCTGGGACGACGTGCGCGACGTAGGTCGAGCTCTGGAGTTCCAGAACCCCTGGTTGGCGGTCGACAAATGGTCTCTGCTGCACTCGGAGAGACAGTCAGGTGGGTGGTTCCTGGTCGTGGGCGTCCCGGAGGAACAAGTCCCAGTCCTGGTGCAGAACGAGCGCCGCCTCGCGTTGGGGCTGGGCGCAGTCTACGTCCGGTTCCGGGACTCTACAGGCAAGTATGTCGACCATCCTCCGGGATGCGACAACTCCACACAGCAAGTCTCAAACACCCAGTCAGGATGCTCCGCGGAATCCGGCCCGTCAGAGCCGGCCGCGTCTGGCTCGGAGGCTGGCCCGTCAGCCGAGGGTAACTCGGAAGATGAGAGCCTGCTCCTGAGTCCGGTGCGGCGGGACGACGGGGTGGAGGCTGGCGACATCCTGGCTGGCCTAACGCAGCTGAGGGTCGGGGGGGAGGGGACATCACCCACAGATGAACCCTCTGCCTAGTGACGTCAGCTGCCTACAAATCAACCTCCATCATAGCCAAACGGCCACTGCGCAACTGCGCAAGTGGATGGAGGTCCAACATTCAGCCATCGTGCTCATCCAGGAACCTTGGATAAGGGGTGGCCTCATTAGAGGCCTCTCCAGTCTGGGAGGTAAGATTTACTCTTCTACTGACCACACACATCCAAGAACCTGCATACTTACAACTAAAACCATCAGAGCCCAAGCTTTAATGGAGTTCTGTTCCAGAGACATCACAGCAATACAAATCGAAATAATACAGCAGCCAAGGAGTATAGCGGTCGTTTTCGCATCGGTCTACATGCCCGAGGCTGAAGACCCGCCTCCGTTCGACCTCACGCGTCTGGTTAACCAGTGCGAGAGAACCAATACGGAGGTCGTAATAGGAACGGACTCCAATGCCCACCACCAAATGTGGGGCATGGACTGCAACAATAACAGAGGTATGTCATTGGTTGAATACTTATTCACCACTAATCTTACCCTATTAAACACAGGTAGGGAGCCCACCTTCGTCACTAAACGTAGTCGGACAATTATCGACTTAACTCTCGCAACAGAAGGAGCGGCTGAACGCATCAAGGGATGGCACGTCTCGAAAGAGGCATCATGCTCAGACCACATATGGATCAGCTTCTCCATAAAAGTCGATATACAGCCCACACAGCCCCGCAGGAAACCACACAACACTGACAAAGCAAAGTATGTCCTACTACTTAAAAAGAAACTTACCCTTACGGCCACGCCGCCGGTACTGGGTGACACTGTACAGATCGACGATCAGGTATGTATACTGACGCAGTCGATGCTTGACAGCTATTATGCAGCTTGCCCGGAAACCACTCCGCCTTCAACCCCGGGGAAACAACCCTGGTGGGGCGCTGAACTTGAACGTAAGCGCAAGAAGGTAAGAAAGTCTCTAAATAGGGCAATGAACACAAGCGCGGACGCAGATTGGGACGCTTATAAAGCGGCCAAATCAGACTACAGGAAATGCCT
This sequence comes from Euclidia mi, assembly GCA_944739405.2. Lineage (NCBI taxonomy): Eukaryota > Metazoa > Arthropoda > Insecta > Lepidoptera > Erebidae > Euclidia > Euclidia mi. The sequence goes on from OX123207.2 coordinate 16,069,304, forward strand.
CAGATTCAGACGCACCATGGGATGGAGGAAATTCTGTGGGAGCATTGAATCTTGCCAACAAGCAAACCGGGTAAGGAAACTACTGGCCCAGCAACCAACGGTTGCACCAGGTACTCTCCGTAAACCGGATAACACATACACCACATCGGAGGAGGAGACAAGACGCGTCCTACTCGAAACACACTTCCCAGGCTGCGTCCTCACCCCGGTAATAACGTGGCACGATACACCAACAGTGGCGACCGAACACGAATGGAGACACGCAAACAACGTGGTCACAGAAGAAAAACTCCGATGGGCCATCGATAGCTTCCACCCCTTCAAAGCAGCCGGACTGGATGGCATCTTCCCAGGGTTATTACAATGGGGAGGAGAACCTGTCCTTAAAAGACTCCTGGCAATTATGAGGGCTAGCCTGGCCCTCAGATATATACCGAAGAGGTGGAGGGAAGTTAAACTAATCTTCATACCAAAACCAGGCAAAACAGACTATACCCATGCAAAGTCCTTTAGACCAATAAGCCTCACCTCCTTCATGCTTAAAGCCTTGGAAAGGCTTTGCGAGAGGGAACTAAGAAGTGGGGCTCTTAAGCACCTACCCTTACATGCCAACCAACATGCATACAGCTCAGGGAAATCGACGGAATCGGCCTTACATCAGGTCGTGAACCAGATAGAAGCTGCTATACAACAAAAAAGCATCTGCCTGGGCACCTTCATCGACATAGAAGGAGCCTTCGACAAGACAAACTTTTCCAGCATAAGCAACGCCCTAGCCAGGCATGGTGTGGACCAGATGCTCATACAGTGGATCCAAAACATGCTCAGCAAAAGGGTAGTGCGCCTGCAAGGCGACACTCAGACAGCCTTGATAACTAAAGGGTGCCCGCAGGGAGGTGTACTCTCCCCGCTATTGTGGAACTTAGTCATCAATGAACTCATAGACAAACTCAACGCGAGATACTTCTTTACAATAGGTTATGCAGATGATCTAACCATACTCACCTCAGGTAAGGTAACCAGTACAGTGTACGACCTAACCCAACAAGCCCTACGCATAGTAGAGTGGTGGTGTAATGAGTACGAATTATCTGTAAACCCGACCAAGACCGAACTAGTTATGTTCACACACAAGCGCGCGCTGGGTACTTACAGATTGCCCAGGCTATTTGATACAGAGCTTAAGCTGTCTACCGAGGTCAAGTACCTGGGCGTCACTCTCGACAGCAAATTGACATGGAACAGCCACATGGAAAATAAGCTCAATAGAGCCAGCATCATCTTCTGGCAGTGCAAGAAGATGATAGGTAAACGCTGGGGCCTATCCCCCAAAATTGTCTTATGGCTCTATAAGACAATAATACGTCCGATGGTAAGCTACGGCGCAGTAGTGTGGTGGCCTCGGACCAACCTAATAACGGCCGCCAACAAGCTTCAGAAGCTTCAAAGACTTGCATGCCTAGCGGCCACGAGCTGTATGAAAACAACGCCAACAGCGGCACTTGAAGTGTTGCTGGACCTGCCTCCATTGCACCTGTTCATACAACAGGAAGCAACGGTGTCGGCAGTCCGGCTAAGAGCCCTGAAGCTCTGGAAAGACACCAACACACCGCACACTAACAACTTAAATACACTCTTTAAAGAAGTTCCTATTACACAAGCCATTGGCGACCGTATACCGAAACAATTTGTTTTCGACAAGAAATACAAAATCCAACTGTACGAGGACATCCACGAAGGAGCACTTAACCACAACGAGCTCACGATCTTCACAGATGGGTCTAAAACAGATACAGGTACGGGTTCAGGAGTATTCTCCGACGACCTAAACATCAACATCGCAGCACCGCTGGGAGCCTACAACACGGTCTACCAGGCCGAATGTTTTGGCATAATCCTAGCTGCCACAGCAATCATGGCACGTGAGGTAAGGGAACGGTCCATTAGGATCCTCTCAGATAGTAAGGCTGTCCTCTCAGCCCTCAAAAGCCATACTGTCACCTCGGCGCTCACGCTTGAATGCCACCAGAAACTAACAGAGGTAGGTAAACTAAACAAATTAACACTGCAATGGATTAAGGGCCACAGTGGCTCAAGAGGGAATGACGCAGCCGACGTACTTGCCAGAAGAGGGGCCACTTTAGAGGTGGTGGGACCCGAGCCCATTATTCCCCTCCCTTCTGGTTTTTATCGCAACCTGGTAAGAAATAGGACCAGGACCAAACACAACCAGTCCTGGATTGGTATTGAAACATGTAGGCAGGCCAAGGAGGCTCTTCCCGCAGTAGACGGTAAGATAGCTAAACAAATCCTCCGGCTGTCCAAACAACAACTACGGACAGTCACGGCCGCCTACACAGGACACGGATTCTTTAATAAACACCTATTTACTATAGGTATCACCGACAGCCCGCTGTGCAGGGCCTGTATGGCAGCAGACGAGACGGCAGCCCACCTGCTCCTCGACTGCCCTGAGGTCGCACAGTACAGGCAGCAGTACCTGAGCAGATACAGCACCCTGAGGGAGGCCGTGGGCCACATCAAGAGTCTGCTGGCCTTCCTCGAAGAGCTGGGGTGGCTCGAGTGACGACACCATTCCCACCCGCACGCAAAATACACGCCAAGACGTGGAGTTGCGGAAACAGCCCGTGCCATCAAGTATCAAGTCAAGTATGCTCTTAAAACTATAATTTACTTAACCGTTAATAACAACTCATTCGTGACTCCTAACTTACTCCTAGCAGTAATACAAAAGACTTTATAATATGCTAATGTAAAATTACAGTAAATAAAATATACTTTAAGTCATTACGTGAATAAGCAGTTTTATTTCAAAACGCACTTAACTAGCAACACACAGCAATAAATTGCTTTCTATGTTTTTATTTGATAATTTTAAAGGCCAAAAATGGCGGCCGTGTAATTTCCAGTGTTACATTTAACGTGTATATCCGCGGACATAATTACCGGTTCGCGCATTACAGTGTCATTCATAATTACGCTGGTGAACAGGGCCATTGTCGGAGAATATGGAAACAGAAGATGGAGAAGGTGGCATACAGCAGTCGTATGCGTGTCAAGTTTGTGGACGAGTAGTCAAATTACTTAAAAGGTAGCCAGTCTAGTAGAGATACGAACAGACTACGGTGCAAAGCCAATCGGCCTATCGGGTTTAAAATTATAGCACGCATCAATCACTGACTTTTCGAAGCTGTAGGTCCTGTCGCGAAGGGGAGGTTAAGCAGTCAGGCCCAGGTCACAGAATAAAGAGAGTACTAACGTACAGAAGATTGACTTGTCAAACCAATTTATTGAAATTGCGACTCTTGCTACTAAGCAACAAAGTGCAATTCAGCTCGCATAAGCACCTAGTGCCTAATGCAATATTCACCTAACCGTTCCCGTTCTTTTCTAACACATAACGCTGTCGCTGTCTGGCGCGGAGTGGCGCGCTAGGGTTGTCGACTTGCCGCTGCAACTATAATATTTATTCATCGTCTAACTATCTACTTGACCACGTACCTAATATTAAATAATTATCCTATAAGTATCCTATCCCACTATTTGAGCTCGTAGAACAAAAACCACAAAAATTCTGGTCGTTTACATTTTACTATACTTACTGATTCTTAGTTATTTCCTAAACGCGTGGACTGATTTACATGATTCAAACAGATAAAATGGTTTTTGAACAAGATCTTTAATTTGACACCATAATCGTTGAGATATCTCAACAAACAAATAATCAAATTTTCAAGTTGCTCTCGTAAAATAAATAAAAACAAATTTTCAAGTAGCTTTTGACATACAGTTAATTGAGCAATACTTTGCATTAGACTTGTGATGATACATTTTTGTTGTTAAAGGCGTTTATATAATTTGAACAGTGTATGAACACGGCGCGTGAGAATACGGAGCGGTCGCACTCGTTGCGTGACGTCTAATGTGAGCGGCGCGCGGCAACCCACTAATCCAACCATGTCGACATGGTCGGCCGAGGTACTTGTAAGTTTGTACCTAAAATGCGAAGTGCGCCCGGCCTGCCCAGGTGTCAAGAATATCGTTGACAGGCTCAGAGTCTGCTGGCCTTCCTCGAAGAGCTGGGGTGGCTGGAATGACGACACCATTCCCACCCGCACGCAAAATACACGCCAAGACGTGGAGTTGCGGAAACAGCCCGTGCCATCAAGTAATCAAGTATCGTTGACAGTCCTTGTGGGGAGTTATTACGCCTTAATACAACTTCCCAAAAAGAAGGCTTGAGCCCTGATGTTGCGACCAACTTACTTCGGCAATGGTCACGGGAACACTTAGGTACGGTCTTCCTGTGTCTACCTGTCTCTTCTTTCTCTTAGCGTTATCCCAGTTTCAATCTGGGGTCCGCTTACTAGTGAAACCGGATTTGGCTGAATATTAGCTTTTCCACAGAGCGACTGCCTGTCTGACCTCCGCAACCCGAAGGGATAGCGATATTCCATAGTTTAGACTAGTGTTAGGTTATTTAGAAGGTACTGTCGCCCTGTAACGACTAGTTAAGATCTTCATGCCAACCGGAACCGACGGCTTAACGTGCTCTCCGAGGCACGGGTATTTAAGTAACAATTCAATACGCACATAACTTCGAAAAGTCATTGGTGCGCGCCGTGGATTCGAATCCGACACCCTCTGCATGGCAGTCTGTTGGTATATCCACTCGGCTATCGCTGCCGCCCTGTGTCTACCTGTGTATCAGTACATTATCTTCGGTAGATGTAAAATGCCGACTTATTGACCGACGGATAGACAACGCACAGTCAAAACTAATGCACGCAGAAATAGACAATTAACATAAACTAGAGTCATAAAGTGAATATTGGGTACAGGGTATATATGGAACTCTATATTGTGCGTAGCTCGATATACACTTGACCGGATTTTTTGTTCCTACAGTCCCTGACTACGCAAATATGCAGGTGGTTTAGCAAATCAAAAGCCATTCTTATTGCTTTGGAAAGAGTTGAAGACTCTATTCATGAAATTGGGTTAACCATAGCAAGTGACACTTTAAATTGAAACGCACACTTGATTGACTGATATAAAACGAATAAAATTAAATTAAATAGCATATAGGTTTGATTCTGATGTCGGTTTCTTTTTCGAATCATTTTTACCTGGTGTTAACAAATCTTAGATATTTACCTAGTCTAAGCTATGCAATATCGCTCTCCCTTAGGGTTGCGGCGGTCGGACCAGGCAGTCCTTCTGTGCCAAAAACGGTTAGACTAGCAAGCGGATCCCAGGTTGCAACTGGGCTGACGGCATGAGGATGTTACCTAGTCTATCCATGTAATGCATTATCATACCTATAAGTATTTTTTCCTTCTTTGTATTTTCTTCCTTTTCTGCTTGAAACATATTCCAGGTTATCAAAAATACAAAGTGTTCCAGGAAAATACCTGGTGTGTAGTATCCCGTTCTATGCGCCTACTATGCTTCGACACGTATTTCGCCTCTCCACGAGGCATCCTCAGGATGTACACATACAAAGTGTATATTTACCACTGTGTCGGAAATTTCCAGCAGTCATGAAGATTTTTGAGTCCTCATAGAAAGTCAGTAAGTACCCTGTGCATAAACTGACACTAGTCTAACCCATGGAATATAGGTATCCCTTTAGGTTGCGGAGGTCAGACTGGCAGTCGCTCCGTGGAAAAGCTAATGCAGTTAAAGCCGTTTTGACTAGGTAGTAGGCGCACCCTAGGTTGTAACTGAGATAACGCTAGGAGGACGACTGTGAGGATCAAAAATTATAGATTCGGTTGAGTTTATTAAAAGTACCTACCTAAGTCATTGTGCATTGTGTTGTGACTGACGTTCGAAAATATTAAATCTCTCATTAATTATTGTTGTGATAATGTTGTTACTTTACATAGCGCAATCATGGTAGATATATTTTATTAACGAATACAAATGCTTCAATCTACGTTTGTATATTGTATTAGAATTATTTTGTGCTACTTTGGTAACATTTGGCGACAAACTTTTTAATATTCAATACCACATCCGTCGAGTTATTCTCATTGTTTCGTGGCTACTCCGAAACATTATGCTAATGGAATTAAGTCTAAATGAAGCGGGCGCCGAAAAACACTTCATTAAAGCGGTGGACGCATGAATTTGGGTATTAATATGTATCGCGTTTATGACGTCACGTTAAGCCTTATATTGGTCGGTTAGGTAGGGACATTCTACACTGTAGAGTTTACCTGTTCTGTGGAGTCTGCTGGATATGTACTTTTTCAGGATGGCGAGCGCTACTAGTAGAGCTTTGTAGATAATAATATCGCCCTGCGTCTTTAAACACGAGTAGTCAACTGAAAACAGGCAACCAGACTACCGATACGTTTATTTAGGTATGACTTAGGTATAAAATTATTCGTAAATACATACATTAGATAATCACTCTGACACACATCGCACAGAGCAAAGTTTATTATTAATTACACCAAGATTTTTCTTGGTCTTGACTCTTGAATCGAACCTACGAGGCTTAGATGTCACGGTGTCTCTAACCACTAGTTTAAAATGCCAGTGGGTCAGGCAAGTTCGGAATAGGAAGATCACATTTTATAGTGAATAGGTAACTACACAAATGGCACCCTCAGTTGGTAGTCTTTACGCGAGTCAAAAATCATACGCTACAAATATTGTTGCTTTAGACACTTCGGAAATTTAATGTAGAGTCGAGAAAAAGAATTTAGCCTCATCAACATGTTTGTGTCTATACCGAGATTTCAAGTTAGATAAAATAAATACGAGCTTGTAGGTAAGTAAATGTAACATCAAATCAAAATAGGAAAATATTACTACCTACACTAGTTAACTCAGAAGTGCTGTGCAAAACCGAAGCTATAAACGCCTGGAAAATGGCTTGTCCAAACACTGATTTGCCCACCAACCTATTCTTCCAAAGACAGTGGGACGCGCCGCTTTGTAACATTGAGAAAAAATATTTTGGATACATCTTTTGATGTTACAGAGCGAGCTCGCTTGCTGGCTGTGGGGGAATGGGAATCCGGTCTATGGCTTCAGGCACTACCATCATCCAACACAGGAACCATGTTGGACGATGAGACGTTTCGCATCGCCACTTGTCTTCGTTTAGGTGTTCCGTGTGTCTCTCCGCATCGATGTCATTGTGGAGAAGACGTCGATAGCCTCGGACACCATGGGCTGTCTTGCAGCAGAAGCGCTGGTAGAATTCCTCGTCATGCTAACCTAAATGACATAATCCGTCGTGCTCTTGTCACGTCTGGCGTACCAGCTGTACTTGAACCAAATGGTTTGGTACGCGACGATGGGAAGAGACCTGACGGTATGTCATTATTGCCATGGAAAATGGGTAGGCCTTTGGTGTGGGACGCAACCTGCGTAGACACCCTCGCGCCATCCCATGTTCCAAGCACGGGAGGCCATGCTGGCGCTGCTGCTGCATCTGCAGAAACCCTCAAACGGCGCAAATACAGTAATCTAGTAGCTAATTATGTATTTGAGCCGTTTGGGGTGGAAACGCTAGGCTCATGGGGTCCGAGCGCTCGCTCTTTATTCCGAGATATATCTAAACGGTTGATCGACGTCTCACGTGACCAGAGGTCTGGTTTATTCTTTGCTCAAAGAATCAGCATTGCCATCCAGCGTGGCAATGCTGCCAGCCTTCTGGGCACGTTACCCGATGATATTGATGCGGAGGCATTCTACGACGCCTAAATACACCTGTACATACTTTCACTTTTTATTTTTAGATTCATGTACCTATGTATATTTATATATATGATTTATATTAGATTTATATTAGATATTATGATTATGTAAGATAGCAATGTATATAGTTAAAATTAATAACCTGGTATAATGTTACTGTAAAAATCAAAATTATGTATTCATATTGCCTACAAAACACGGCACACAGGTTAAAATATTGTATCAAGTTATTATACACACATTACATTAAATAATGAATACAAACAATTGAATAAGCCGGCCGTACCGCGTCATATGTGTACATTCATATCTACCTTCGGCGACAGGGGACCAAGTAGGGATGACTGTCCCCAAAACGTCAGGTTTTTGTCTCGACGTCCCCGGGGCGCGCCATCCGTGGGGTCATTGAAGACAAACATGTTAATTTTCAACTTTGTACAACAGTTTTCGGTACGAGTAGTGAGTACGGTGTGGTTACAGTGTCAGCGGGTAACAAACTAGTTTTAAATAGAAAACCTATATAAAAGTTGATACATTTAAATCGCATATTTGGATATAAGTCTACGTTAATAATAATAATAATGATCTCAGAGAATACTTTCTCCACACCGCCGCGGGTGTGCACCGAGATGTGGTTGCTGTGGACAACGGACTTACCCCGCTGGGTCTGGCCAAAGAGAACTGGCGCAAACCTGCCGTACTTGGTGTAGAGGAGCGCAGGGAGGTATAGAGGGGCAAAGAGCTGCATGGACGATTTTACCGGGCCATGCATGGGCCCGATGTAGATTTTCCAGCTTCGGTGTCCTGGCTGCGTTTCGGCGATCTTGTCGCCGAAACAAAAGGTTTTGTATTTGCAATTATGGATGAAGTTATCATGACGAACAACTACCGGAAGTATATTCTGAGGGATGGGACGGTCGACATATGTCGGGCATGTCACCAGCCTGGTGAATCGCTCAGACATATAGTATCCGGTTGTTCTCGTCTTGCCAACGGCGAATATTTGCATAGACACAACCAAGTAGCCAGGATTGTCCATCAGCAACTTGCCTTAAAGTACCAACTTGTCGACTCCGAAGCACCGTACTACAGGTATGTGCCCGACCCAGTTCTTGAAAATGGACGTGCTACTCTGTACTGGGATCGGTCTATCATTACTGACAGAACTATTGCGGCTAACAAGCCGGACATAGTGGTGATAGACCGATTAGAGCGCCTTGCAATGATCATCGACGTCACCATACCCCAGGACGAGAATCTCGTGAAAGCCGAAAAAGATAAACAAATTAAGTATTTGGACCTGGCTCACGAGATTGTCGACATGTGGGATGTTGACTCGGCGATCATTGTACCGATAGTCGTGACCGTAAATGGTCTTATTGCCAAGAGCCTCGACCACCACCTCAAGAGGCTCTCGTTAGACGGCTGGATCAAGTCCTCTATACAGAAGGCAGTATTGCTGGACACGACACGCATCGTTCGGAGGTTCCTCTCTCTGGACCGCCGGTGGCTTGGTCCCTGTGCCCGATGCCGGTAGGTCTCCGTGGTCCTGTTTTATATAGTTAATATATATTTTTTTTGTTAAGTATTTAATTATATAAAATAAGATTAATGAGAATGAAAATAAATAAAGAGGAATAATAATGATAATATTTTTTTAATAATAAAAATTTTTATTTGCATCAAACACAGTACATTAGATCTATAGGTGTTACAATAGATATTTGGTATCATATGTTTAGCTGTAAAGAGCATGCAAAACTTTTTGCCGTAGAAACAATGATACTTAATCTAGTAAGTAGTTCATTACAGTGAAATACAAAAACAATAATTATTACATATATTAGAAAATTTAAACAGTACTAATAATAAGAAAAATTAAATTAATTACAGAATCAAAGAAATTTACTACGAACAGCTGGTATACATATTATTTATGGTAATTTTTTCTTCCAAGTAATCATCAATTGAATAGGAAGCTTTAAGCCTTAAACACTTTACTTGGCAGATCTATTAAATCTTTTGGTAATTTATTATAAATTTTGATGGCCTTAGTGTAAGAATTTCGACGTTACAATTCAGTTCTTAAGCTAGGTATACAAGTAATTTATCAGGATGCCTAGTATGAAACGTACAGTGATCACTCCTTTCGGGAATAGGTAAAGTAGTGATTTTACAAAATAACAGCATTCAAGGATGTAGATAGATGGAAGTGTCAATAATTTTAGTTTGGGAAATAATAATCTGCAAGATGTAAGTGGAAGTACATCGGCCAGTGCACGGATGCATTGTCTCTGGGCTAAAAAATCTTTATTCATCTCAACAGAGTTACCCCACAAAAGGATACCGTATCTAATTATCGATGCTACATATCCATGGTATGCTTGTATCCCCGTATTTTGATTTGCAACTTCTGTTTACCGCCAGAGCGCATACGCAAATCTATTCAATTTGTTACAAACTTTTCACGTGTAGGGCCCAACGACATTGTCTATCTAGAATTATACATAAGAAGGAAACATCTTCTGATTCTAGAATTGTTTCATTCATATACTTAACTCTAAGATTGTTCTTGTTTGGATATCTATTATAAAATTGCATAAATCTGGTTTTACTAATATTAACCTTGAGTTTATTGGTATCTAACCATGTTACAATTTCAGATATGCAACTGTTAATATCATCATTTTAATTGCTAGCTTTAGACTCTGATATTACCACCGCTATATCATCGCCAAAGAGTGTGCAATCGTGCCGTGTTACTTCAGGCAGATCATTTATAAATATTAAGAAAAGCAGTGGTCCCAATATACTTCCTTGAGGGACACCTAGTTGGTTTTTCACAAGATCTGATTTAATGAGAGTTTCATGCTTTAGTTCATTTACACTGAGGATATCAACGTACTGAGTTCTGCCGATTAGATAACTCTCTAGCCATTTATTTGCGATACCTCTAATCCCATACTTTTCACATTTGATAAGTAGGTAGCTGGCTGTGGGGAATAACATCGAACGCTTTACTTAAATCAAAGAATATAGCTGAGGTGCGTACATTTTATCAAAATTTTGGAGTATCTTATTGACCAAATACCGTTTTAAAGTAGATCCTTGGGTCTCGGGTTTGATGCCTGGGATGAGATCCAATTCATTAATACCAGGTATTAAAATTCTAATTCGAGACTGGCTTCAACTTTTATCTTTACAATCATTTGCCATGTAGGTATCGATGCATAGTGACTGAAAAGCGGCAAAAGCCACGTGTAGGAATTTTTTCATATATTATAATGTTAAGTGACTAAATAATTACTTATATTTTTGTATAAATTCATTAGGTACTTGGGATTCAGCCTACCTACCTCATTTCGGTGGTGATGTCGCTAAAGCCGTACTAAGCCTTCAGTAAAGAAGACTATAAGTAAAACACCCAAGCCACATAAAGCTACGAAATTATCACCATCATCATTATCAGTGCACGCCACTGAATCCGATTTCCCACTTTTCATGTCCAGCCGCTGCCAGCAACTTTGCGTATAGCGTCACTCCACCTAGCCGGAGGGTGTCCTAGTACACTACGAAAAACAGCCTTCAAAATCCTCGCTGTCACTGACGCCCGAGACAAAAGGGTTAATATTTACATAATAATCATTTTGAACTCAATAGTTGGATCGTCTCGGGCATCAGTGGTCTAACGGTGCAGAAATTATGATAATCATTATAATTTGAACGTCGCGTCGGCAACAGAAGGTTTCTATGCTAATGTCTCATTCTTTGAGAATTTACGAACAAAAGGCTTGGTAATGGGCTGCCGCCTAATTGTTGAGCTGTTGTTGGGTCGATCAGTTGTGCTGAGAGAGCTATGATGGCGTGTATACCTAGTATATTTTGCTTGTATTTACCTGCTTGTCGCTACACTGAATTTAGTTTTTTTTAAGACAGCTTCCGCACTAGCATTAGTTCGATGTCGAGGGAGAGTTTACAAGCATACAACTAACGGAAACAATGAAAAGGGGCAGGCAGAGGTGCATTAAACACCCACACTTCGCCAGTAATTTTTCGGTCCCAAGGTAATAGGGGGCGAGCCTATTGCCATCTACCGGCGACATCATTAAGCGAGCGATAATTAATTTATAATGCATACATAGCTTTGAAAAGTCAGAGGTGCCTGGGGTACCTGGGGATTGAATCCGAGACCATCGTCTCGACAGTCCGTTACGTTCACCACTGGGCTATCGCCGCTTTAGAAGAAAAATAATAAAGGAATACGAAGAGATTTAATGACGAGGTTTACCGTAATTGACCATTGCCCAAGAAACATAAGTATTACTTAGCATTATCATCTTCCTATCGTTATCCCAGTCACAACCCGTGATCCACTTACTAGTCTAACCGGATTTAACTGAATATTAGCTTTTCCACGGAGTGACTGCCTGTCTGACTTCCGCAACCCAAAGGGTTAGCAATATTTCCTTGATTAAGACTAGTGTCAGTTTATTCAGAGGTACTGACTACCTATAACGACTGTCAAAGATCATCATGACAGCCGGGACCGACGGCTTAACGTGCTCTCGCGGCACGGGACAAACGATAGTTAACAATTCGTGCACGTGCACTTGGCGCGCAATTGGTGCGCGCCGTGGATTCGAACCCGATAGGCACCCTCTGCACGGCAGTCTGTTGGTATCTCCACTAGGCTATCGCTGCATATATCTTAGCATTAATGAAGAATAAATCTTTTTATTACATTTCCCAACAACACTCTAATTTTACCTCAAACATAAAACTGATACCACGTACTTTCAAATGTCATAAAGCAAGAAAATATTTGCCACCAACGGATTTAGGAGAAAATTGAAAAAGGTAGCCTCGTTCTAGGTGTAATTAAGGTGGGATCTTACAATCTCCCTGTTTGCAATGTAAATTTTTATGAGATATAATAATATTTAAGTAAAAAGTAATGGCGTTATGAGATCTTTAGTATCTTTTCATTTTATTTTTTGTTTTATTTGCTGACGTTATTTTTTATTATGGGATCTACTTTTTATAAGATAGTATAAAGATTAAAGTTTATACATAACAGTTTTTTTTAATGACTATATCTTGAAGTACCTATATGTTGATTTAAAGCGGTAACTATAATATGTAGACGCAACGCGTTGCTTTTGATAACATTTTGTTAGTCAAAAGAAGTTACACTACTCAACTGCCTTAAAACAAAATTTGTGCCGGTCAAAAAATATACTGTACTTACCTGAAATTAACAAAAAGTAGGATAATTAAGCGCTATCACAATGCCAGCGTAAAGCATTCATTATCACTGATAAAAGAAAATTACAAGCATAAATAATAAAATATATTTATAAAGAATGGTCGCAAAGTAAAAATAAACCACATAGACACATGAGTAGATAAAAGGAACAGAGACACAGCTTCATACAACAGCGCGAATCGGTTGCACTACTACAAGCAGGCGGCTTAGGTGTGCGTGACCACTGGCCGCTTGTCGTGTACGCGGCGAGAGTGGAAAAAACCGGTTTACGTAGGCACAGGCAGTTGACAATTTAGGGTTATTACGACGCACGTTGTTTGTTTTGTACGTTGCAAGTTTTAATATTTTAATGTAAAAACGTGGTGTTTTAATATTAATAATGGTTGTTTATTGTACTGTGTGTATGAATAATACTAGATGAAATAATTCAGTAATTATAAAGATTTTATCGATGGTAACGTACAATTGGGTTTTTTAATTAGGTATACCTCCTAATAATTTTGTCGCATTAGTTGAATTGCTCGAGCAAAAGTTTCGCGAATATTTCGATCTTGAAATAAATATTGTCAATGTTGGCAACGATATACTTAACATGTTTGCATGTTGTCCACCAGGATCTCCTAGCCCGATCCCGCAGAGGATCCTCATGATCTCATTAGTTGTCAAATTGTGTAAAAGCAATTAATGTTTACAAAACCAATGACTATCAGAAAGTGATCAGCCATCGATAGGGATTACAAAAAAACAGGTGCATGCGATTTTCGTCTTTATTGACGTAACTCAGAATTTATAATTTTATTAACGTATCAATGTCAGAAAGCAAGAAAATACCTAAAATAAAGTCTGTCATTAATTGTCAATAAGGTCGAAAATCGCATGCACCTGTTTTTTGTAAGCCCTATCGATGGTTGATCATTTTATAGTCATTTGTTTTGTAGACGTTCATTTGTCTTACACAATTTCTTTTTATACTCATTTTAGATACCTATCCCCGTGGTAAAACTAGTGGCACATAATAGCTAAAGGAGATTCCTATGTTTATTAGCAAAATAGATCATATTACCAGAAAATATTAGTGGTATCGTTGGGAATGTCAAATAAATCACTTCGTCACGTCTTGTCCTTGGTAACAAATGTACTTATATTTTTATTTCGTGCTTTTAAAAGTTTCAGGTGCATGCCTTTTTTGGTTCCACTCGCTATTTTATTTACAACTGTACTTCTGCCGTATAGCGAATCCGTCGAGTCCAAGAATCTGAATCACGTATCTGTCGAGTTGGGAATCTGCCGAATCACGAATCTGTCCAATCCAGAATCTGTCGTATACCTACCGAACAAGCGATTTGTCATAACCTATTGTGACAACCCTACAAAAATTGGTAACAAATTAACAAGCTCTTAAGAAGCTGTCTCTCTGTTCGGTTTATTTACTCATGTGACATAGATTAGATTGTCAAAATGAAACTAAACAATTACAATAAACCCAAACGCTGGAATTATATAACTATACACTAAGACAACAAAACCAGTAGCTTTACATTCTTAGATAAGAACAAACAATCTCAAGACAGTCTTTGTTTAAACGACGCCATTTGCCGTCTGAACAACTAAAGTTCGTACTCTATCAGCTAAATCAACAAGTAACAACATAATAGTAAGAAAGAGACAATAGACGTCTCCGGGCTCCGCCCGAGCTCGTCAACATACCGTTTCCAAACAAAAGGGAGGATTCTTGAGGATATTTGCACAAAAATAGCGCTGGATATAATTTCACTTATTGTTCTACCGTTCTTAGGATGACAAAGACTATTAGTTGGGAAATTTTCAGCACTTTAATGCCTAACATGCTTAATTTTCTGAGAAGAAAGTGTACAGTACTCGCAAATCGCTTCGCTGGTGATTCAATCTCCTCTTTCCATTCCTTAAGGAAAACCGGAAAAAAATTAGGTGAGAAGTGGTTAAAGAGAAGACTGCGAGGATAGCTATCTAACCTCGCAGTCTTCTCTTTAACCAAATAGGCTTCAAATTCTTCTTCCTTAGCTTAAAATACGCTAGATTACTTGTAAAAGAGAAATAAATTGTCCATTTGCACCCAATTACCTAAGTAGAGTGATAAGTAAATGTAAAACAAAATACAGGAAGTAACTTAATGAAAACTAGCAGGCAGTGACTAAGGCAACAAAATAAATATAATAACACATATTAATTTTGTCTTTCGAACATATTCGTAATAATATACATAAGCAATTTTCCTGATTTAAATAGTTTATATCCTTACAATCATTTCGCAAACAAAATAGAGTTCAAAATACTTATTTGTAAATTATTAAATAACTTATGTTTAAAGGACAATGGCAAATCTCCATACATCGAAATGTCTGAAATTAAATTGAAGCGCACAGTAATAAAAAATATTTCAAAATATTCGGCGTGAGTAACAGAGTCTATTTTCACTCGGGAAACCCGGAAAAAAAGATATCGGTGTTTTAGTTTTTAGTTAAGAATGAACAATGTAGGTACGTTTGAATTATCAAATGAAATTATGTCAGATTGACATCAAAACGCAGACGTATTCGTAGCATCTAACTGTCACAGCCAAAGACAAAAGCAGAGCTGCACATTTTAAATCGATTTTATGTGAAATCGATACAACATTAAAACGATGCTGTGACGTTTTTATTTGATTTAAAAGTTGTTTTGCTTCAAAAATGATTAGCTTATTGATATAATGTTAAATCAAGATTAAATAACTGCATTTTAATAATTATATTTTGATAATCGATACGGATAACTAGTACTCACGTCTATTCCTGTCACACCATTGTCTATGGCAACAGTCAAATAATAAAGTAAGAACCTAGTTCGTAATCAATTGGAATGCTTTTTATCATCATACAATACTCCAGTTTTAACGAGACAAAGTGAAAATATTAAAAATCGTAGAAAAAATAAACAATTTGTTTTGTTCATATGAAGTTTAAGGTCGCCACAACAAACCCAGACCGAATTCTGCCATTGTCCTTTGAAGATCATCAGCGTCACGGCATGCTAGGTCACAATTTGACAATAATTATGAACATCAATGTTGATCTGACTACATTTAGCATTACTCAACGTCGCTTTAACCGCAGCATTTGCCGTTCCATAGTCTCTGCCTACCCCAATGGGAGACAGGAGTAACTTTTAAATAGATAGATCAACGTCTATTCTGTACATTTTTTGTAAAATAATCTATGATCGTTGCAACCTAACGAGAGGTCGGTGGCAAGGGTTATTTGAACAAGATTTGCTTGATTTTCGCGAGGAACACTGTTGTTTCTTGTTTACTTTTAGACTTTCATTTCGCTTTTTTATACTTTTTATACGGGCTCTTGTGTGTTTAGGCAAGTTGCACATTAATTGAATGGTGGAGTGTGACCTTGAAAACCTTTGGGATCCGATCATGTAAAAATTGATATTTTTAACATAGCCTGTAATGTGTCGATAAAAAAATGTACTCGTATTAGGTAAAATTTGAATATTGTTATACTAACCTTAAATATACACAGTTATTGAAATAGAATAATATATTATATCTTTTGAATGGGACTGGCAATGATCGTACTTAATACTGGAGATAAATAAAAAGCAATGAGTTACTGCAGTCTAGATCATGTTGTGTTTTGTTTTACTTTCAAGTTAGTCCGAAAAAATTGGTAATATAATATCTTGATCAGTGGGTAATAAGTCCTGTAATCTGGTTTATTAACCTTATTGGGTATGGTGCCCTTTTTTGTATTTGTAGGTAAATTGATCAACCCAGTGAAGGAACTCGAGGCTATGTATTGTATAATCTAATTGTGTTACAATAGATTAGGTACATTATTCCTAATTTTTTCGAAATACATAACTAAACTTTTGTTCATTACTTATTCACATAAATACATACGTACACTCACACCTGTTTTCCGAAGAGGTGGGCAGAGCCTGCGGATCGGCATTTGCAACGATCTTCTCTACTATCCCTATTTTCTTTTTTTTAATATGCAAAGAGGCACATTGTCATTAAAAAAGACGGAAAATAAACTACCAAAATTAGGGTTAATTTAACTTGTATTCACGTACTTTCTTTGCTATTAGAGCGTGTTTATGCTCTTAAAACTATAATTTACTTAACCATTAATAACAACTCATTCGTGACTTACTCCTAGCACACACGAAAGACTTCATATTTGCTAATGTTAAATGACAGTATATAAAATAAACTTAAAGTCGTTACGTGAATAAGCAGTTTTATTTCAAAACGCACTTAACTAGCGACACGCAGAAATAAGTTGCTTTCTATGTTTTTATTTGATAATTTTAAAGGCCAAAATGGCGGCCATGTAATTTCCAGTGTTACATTTAACGTGTATATCCGCGGACATAATTCGTCCGCGCGTTACAGTGTCATTCATAATTACGCTGGTGAACAGGGCCATTGTAGAAGAGTGCAGAAGATGGGGGATGTGGCATATGGCAATCGTATGCGTGTCAAGATTATGGACAAGTGGTGATATTACTTAGGAGGCTGACAGTCTAGTAGAGATACGAACAGACTACTGTGTAAAGACAATCGGCCTATCGGGTTCAAAATCATAACGCGTATCACTGACTTTTCGAAGCTATAGGCTATAGAATACAGATTTACATAGAAGTGCATTTCTTAAGGATTTCGTGGGCCGATTCCAAGTGGCGACTGTCGCCAGTGTAGTTCGTAGTTGGCGCCGTTGGCGGCACTGGCGTCGTTCTCCGTCTCTCTTGCACTCGTAGAGACAGCTGTCACAGCGCGACTGCCACGCCGCCAAGCGGCAATTTGTGTCACAGAAAGCTTGTCTATAGAGCGCCCATAAGAAATGCGCCTCTATTTATGTAAATTATCTGAGCTTTTACTAGAATGCGGATCCCGATCTTGGTTACAACCGGAAGAGCGCAAAGATAGAAATGATGGTCAAATTCTTAAGTGTACTAAGAACTTTATGATATTTATTGAGGGACCTTAATCTCATTCTTCACACCATGCACAAACCTTTATTTGCCAAATCGTTTTAGCCAGCTTATATCGTCACTGGTCACAGGCAGACAACTTCCCAAGAAGAAGCCTTGTGTCCTGACGTTTCGATCGACTTACTTCGGCCATGGTCACGGGAACACTTACGGTCTTCCTGTGTCTACCTGTGTACCAGTACATCTTTTTTTTAGGACAACTCCTGTATTATGACTAAATCCTGTTTCGCGGGAGACTTTACAAACATACAACTAACGGACACAATGAACACCCAGACTCGAAACAACAATTTATGAATCACACAAAGTGATGTCTCGTGTGGGGATCGAACCCACAACACTTCAGCGCAGTGGCGAGCGGTGAGGCTGCCGCTTAAACCACTACGCCAACCGTGCAGTCGGTATATATAAAATGCTGACTTACTAACCGACGGATAGACAACGCACAGTCAAAACTAATGCACGCAGTAATAGACAATTAACATAAACTAGAGTCATAAAGTGAATATTGGGTACAGGGTATTACGGAACCCTATATTGTGCAGAACTCGACATACACTTGACCGGTTTTTTTGTTCCTACAGTCCCTGTCAATGCAAATATGCAGGCGTTTTAGCAAATCAAAAGCCATTTTTATTGCTTTGGAAAGAGTTGAAGGCTCTCTATTCATGAAATTGCATTAGCCATAGTAACTGACACTATAAATTGACACGCACGCTTGATTTACTGAAAGATATAGAAGGATTAAAATCAAATTAAACAGCATACGGTTTGATTCTGATGTCTGTTTATTTTTCGAATCATTTTTCCTGGTGTTAACAAATCTTAGATGTTTACCTAGTCTAAACCATGCAATATCGCTCTCCCTTTGGGTTGCGGCGGTCAGACCAGGCAGTCCTTCTGTGCTAAAAACGGTTAGACTAGCAAGCGGACCCCAGGTTGCAACTGGCCTGACGGCAGGAGGATGTTACCTAGTCTATCCATGTAATGCATTATCATACCTATAAGTATATTTTCCTTCTTTGAATGTTCTTCCTTTTCTGCTTGAAACATATTCCAGGTTATCAAAAATACAAAGTATTCCAGGAAAATACCTGATGTGTAGTATCCCGCTCTATGCGCCGACTATGCTTCGACATGTGTTTCGCCTCTCCACGAGGCATCCTCAGGATGTACAAATACAAAGTGTATATATATTTACCACTGTAGCTGTCGCAAATATCCAGCAGTAATGAAGATTTTTGAGAGTCCTCATAGAAAGTCAGTAAGTACCAGTGCATAAACTGACACTGGTTTAAACCATGGCATATAGCTATCCCTTTAGGTTTCGGAGGTCAGAGGGTCTAGTACGAGTTTCACACACAATTGTCATGGTGACGATAGCCTAGTCGACGGGAACAATTTCCATATATTTTCAAAAAGCGGACAGTAGCGATCGATAGATTCCGTTAGGGCGCATTTAGAAAATGTATGAAAATTGTTCCCGTCGACTACTCTATCGTCACTGTGTAAAACTCGTACTTGACCCTCAGACTGGAAGTCGCTCTGTGGAAAAGCTAATGCAGTTAAATCCGTTTTGACTAGGTAGTAGGCGGACCCTGGGTTGTAACGGAGATAACGCTAGGAGGATGACTGTGAGGATCAAAAATTGATAGTTATTCAATAAAGAGATAGATTCGGTTGAGTTTATTATAAGTAAGTAAGTCATTGTGGATTGTGTTGTGACTGACGTTAAAAAATATTAAATGTTTCATTAAATATTTTTGCGACTATGCTTTACATAGCGCATTCGTGGTAGATATATTTTATTAACGAATATAAATGCTTCAATCTACATTAGTATATTGTATTAGAATTATTTAGTGCTACATTGGTAACATTTGGCGACAAGCTTTTTAATATTCACTACCACATCCGTCGAGTTATTCTCATTGTTTCATGGCTACTCCGAAACATTATGCTAATCGAATTAAGTCTTAATGAAGCGGGCGCCGAAAAACACTTCATTAAAGCGGTGGACGCACGAATTTGGGTATTAATATGTATCGCGTTATATGACGCCACGTTAAGCCTTATATTGGGAGGTTATGTAGAGATACTCTGCACTGTAGAGTATACCTGTTGTGTGGAGTCTGCTGGATATGTACTTTTTCAGGATGGCGAGTGCTACTAGTAGGTAGGTCTTTGTAGATAATAATATCGCCCTGCGTCTTTAAACACGAGTAGTGAACTGAAAATAAGCAACCAGACTACCGATACGTTTATTTAGGTATGACTTAGGTATAAAATTATTCTTAAGTATATTCATTATATAATCACTCTGACACAGTTCGCACAGAGCAAAGCTTATTATTAATTACACAAATATTTTTCTTGGTTTCGAGTCTTGAATCGAACCCACGAGGCTTAGCTGTCACTGTGTCTCTAACCACTAGGTCAAAATGCCAGTGGGTCAGGCAAGTTCCGAATACGAAGATCACATATTATAGTGAATACACAAATGGCAATCTCAGTTGGTAGTCTTTACGCGAGTCAAAAATCATACGCTACAAATATTATAATATTCTATTCTATAATAATATTCCACCACATACACACATCACCATCTAGTCCCAAACTAAGCAGAGCTTGTACTATGGGTACTAGATAATGGATAAACATACACATATACTTTTTTTTGTAAATACATACATATTATACATAGAAACACCTAGACCAAGACAAACATGTTCATGCACACAAATGTTTGACTTGAGCGGGAATCGAACCCGCGACCATCGGCATAGCAGGCGCTTACACTCCCGCTGCGCCAACCGGTCGTCAAATTTATTATTGCTAATTTAATTATTGTTGCTAACACTTCGGATATTTTATGTAGAGTCGAGAGAAAGAATTTAGCCTGATCAACATGTTTGTGTCTATACCGAGATTTCAAGTTAGATAAAATAAATACGTGTAGTATTATATGTCTAGCTTGTAGGTAAGTAAATGTAACATCAAATCAAAATTATTTTTATTTATTTATTATTTATTAAACTTCCTGCACAATATTGTACATAGGCGGACTTAATGCCTTAGGGTGATGCAGAGATAGTTAAGGCAGGTATTAGGTGGAAGTACTTTATAATTGAATTATAAAGTACTTCCACCTATTAAGTGGTTGACGGCATAGAATACAAGTGTCACCATCCCCTATCTTCCCGTGGGTGTCGTAAGAGGCGACTAAGGGATAACACGATGCAAATACCATCTTTGCGTAGAGACGGAAAACTCGACATCAAACCCTATACGACTGCCTCGTTGGTCTCGCGGCATAAATGTGCGCGTGGGATTGGGAGGTCCCGGGTTCGATTCCTGGGTCGAGCAGTGTTATTGGGTTTTTCTGTCACGAAATTCTCAGTAGCAGCACGGAGTCTGGAAATGTGCCCGGTACGGCAATAGGCTCGCCCCTTATTACGTGGGACTAAAGTATATCTGGCGAAAAGTGGGTGTAGAAATACACCTCTGCCTACCCCTTCGGGGATAAAAGGCGTGACGATATGTATGTATGTATGTAGATACTTTAGTAAATAATATACATAACACACTTATACAATACACATATAAATTTAATAATTAATATACTTAATATACTATATATAATATAATATATATTAATATATTATAACATATATTAATATATATTATATTTGTGACGTCACATCGCGCTCCTGCGCCGCGAGCCTCGCTACGAGTGACGCACAGCAATGGGCCGCTCCCTCGCGCCCCTCCGAGCCGGCCCTATAAATACAGCGGTCACGAGGCTTCGGCCCATTCCTTCGGCCAGCACCGCCAGTTGAGTACAAGATCATCTGAAGACCTGTTAAGTGCCAACGTCGCCCACGCCCTGGATAATTGTCTCATCTGCTAATCTTAATTGTCAGTTTTTTTATTTTTAACTAAAGCCATCAAAGAACTGGAATTATAACGCGACTTTAAACTTTCCTAGTGATATTTTTTATTTATTTCCCGTAAGTCAACCTAATTATCTCTCTTTAATTGCTCGGCGAGTGATCGATCCCGGCTACCCCGTGGAAATCAATCACTCGTGCGACATTGGCGCCCAATAGAATTTTTAATTATATTATATATATAATTTTTAAAACGTAAGTTGGCACTTTACAGGTGAGTGAAATAATTTCTTTTTCTCTTGTATATTTTTCTCCTGTGTGTCCTATTCTGGTGTGGTGAATTGCGTACAGGTACAGTTTCTATCTATTTTTGTTGGCCATAAGCAATGTAACTGTGTAAATAACATAACGGTGATTTAATTAACGTCTGTCTAAAATCACGTTTCCACCGCGGGCAGCGTGTGGAGCCGCCAACCGGTTCTAACCGCTTAGCTGTTGAACTAACGAGCCACGTGTTCGCGAAAAAATATTGTGATTCAACCTTTGAGTGACCTTTAACAAATTTTTTCTTCCTTGACCAATCATCACACCATTGCATAATTTAGTGTATTTCAGCTTTTTTTAGCACGGTATTCGATTTTCTGGCGATATTTAATTTTTTTTTCTAGTGCCGGCGTAAATACTTAGATTTTCTATTATTGTTTTGTAATAATGGCTTACATTATAAATTTCTCATTATTAACTAAAGCGGAATTAGAATATGAGACCACAATACGCGGCGTTTCAAAGCCTGACGATCCCCGCAAACAAATCGCTAAACTTTCAGTTAAAACTCCCTCAGAGCATATATTATCTTCACCCTTCCCACCAGACGAGGATGTGGCGGAAGTGGAAAAGTCGCTATTAAGATCAACTAAACACTTATCTATGTTGGAAGCAAACTATACTTCCGAGCTTCAACAGAAGGTCGAAACCGTGCTGCACCATTGTTTTCATCGACTGAATAGGGTGGATACCGGCAGTCTTGATATTAAAAAAATTGAGTCTGTGTGGAATAAATTTAATGACTTATATGCGAAATTACAATTAATCACGAGACGTAATTCGCGGTTGGATTGCTCAGTGGCAGAGGGAAACACTTCCTATAATTACGACCGTAAGCTTTTTTCGGAATTAGGTAAATTCAAATTTAACGGTAAATCATGTGTAAGATCCTTTATTGAAAAAATTGATGAATTTATGTCCTGTAGATCTATTCCTCACGACAAGATGTTGTCTTTCGCTTTTGAAATATTTTCGGGTGACGCATTAGTTTGGTATCGTTCTGTTAAAAATAATGTAAAGACTTGGTTAGAACTTTGCGAACTTTTGAAACGAGATTTTAGTCCGCATAACTACGATTATCGGCTTATGACGGAGATTCGTCAGCGCTCACAGGGCGAAAACGAATCAATAACTATTTACGTGACAAAAATACACGGTCTGTTTTCGCGACTTAGTTCTCCTATCGCTGATTCGGAGAACCTAGAAATTTTGCTAAATAATATTAGACCTTGTTACACTAATTGTCTGCTCACTGCAAAGGTTGTTGATGTTGATTGTCTGGTCGAAGTTTGTCTTCTTTTCGAAAATTACCAAAGTCGCAGTAAGCAATTTTCTGAACCCTCTAAAGTTTCAAAGAATACTGTAGCACCTGATCTAGCGTATAATTATCCGTTTTCTAATTTTTCTTCAAACAAAAATGTTTACAATCATAATCACTTCAATAAATATAACTCTGTCGCTGATACATCGAGATACAAGTCTGTACCACAAGTTAACGCCGTATCGAGTACTTCTAATATAAATAATTTTTTTTGCGTGCGTTGTAGATGCAATTCGCACTCATTACATAATTGCCGTCATTCACACTACCTAATCTGTTTTAAGTGCGGTACAAAGGGTTTCAAGGTGTCAGACTGCCCTAATTGTAAATCTAAGTCGACCCCTACAGTTTCAAAAAACTAGTTAACAAGGATTGTGGAAAATCAAATTATACAACTAATTGTAATAAAACAGAGTGGAATAATTGGTTGGACTTTTTAAAAAAATTCTTTAGTAGCTATCATATATCCTCAATCCGTAATTCTAAAGTAGAATATTTACCTTACGTTACCCTAAAATTAAACGGAATACCTACCACTGGTCTTTTAGATTCTGGATCTTGCGTTACAATTTTAGGTAATAATTTGCATAACTTATTTTTGAAAGACGATGTTTTGGATAAATCGAAACCTTTAAGGTTAATAACAGCTGGCGGCGAACGATTTGAGTCTTTGGGATCGGTGTTTCTACCCTTTGAGTTTCAGGATAAATTGATTAACTTAGAAGTTCATGTTGTACCTGGGATTCAAAATTCCCTTATCCTTGGCATGGATTTTTGGCGAAGCTTTGGCCTATTTCCTAACAAATTAGAGTCTGTTTTGATTGTGAACAAGTCTGACGCTCAAGTAATGGAGTTGCAGGCAGTTCCCCTACACATCTTGTTTCTTATGATCATCTTACAGTCGACCAGAGAGCTACCGCTGACAACATTATTTCTAAATTTACCGATATTTCATACGAGAAGCGGGGTCTTGGTTGCAC
This sequence comes from Euclidia mi, assembly GCA_944739405.2. Taxonomy (NCBI): domain Eukaryota; kingdom Metazoa; phylum Arthropoda; class Insecta; order Lepidoptera; family Erebidae; genus Euclidia; species Euclidia mi. Next base: position 16,093,850 of record OX123207.2, read on the forward strand.
AAATATTATTTCTCATTCAATTGATACAGGTGATTGCCCCCCTATTCGGCAAAGATTTTATCGCATGTCTCCCGATAAACAAAGAATTTTAATAAAGCATCTTGACGACATGCTCTCAGAGGATGTTGTTGAACGATCTGAAAGCCCGTGGTCAAACCCTGTCATTTTGAACACCCCTAAGAAGAATGGTGAACTGCGTTTCTGTTTGGACAGTCGTAAATTAAATTCCGTTACAAAAAAAGATGCTTATAGCTTGCCTTATATTTCGGAAATTTTAGATAATCTGAGAGATGCTAAATACTTGTCTAGTTTAGATTTGTCTAAATCTTTTTGGCAAACATTAATTAAAGAAGAGGACCGTTGCAAAACAGCCTTTTATATTCCTATGCGTGGCACATTTCAATTCAAAAGAATGCCCTTCGGTCTTACGAATGCGCCAGCTACTCAACAACGATTAGTTGATATTTTATTTTATGGTCCAGAATTTGAAAATAAGGTTTTCTGTTTTATCGATGACATAATCTGTATCACTTCCAGTTTCAACGAGCATATTACTCTTTTATTACGCATTCTTGATAAACTAAAAAGCGCTAATTTAACAATTAATCTCGAAAAATGTCAATTTTTTTGAGATAAACTAAAATATTTAGGCTATGTTGTCGACTCTAGTGGATTGCATCCCGATCCGGATAAAGTAAATTCAATGAAAAATTATCCCACTCCTTCTAATAGAAAAGAAGTACGTCGTTTTTTAGGCGCAGCCTCGTGGTACAGGCGTTTTATACCGAATTTTAGCTCTATTGCTGCACCCTTAAATAAGTTAACATCTCAAAGTAAAAACGCACCTCCATTCTGTTGGACGACAGAGGCTAATGAGGCGTTTAATAACCTAAAGAATTGTTTGATTTCCTCCTCGGTGTTGGCTTGTCCTGACTACTCGCAACCTTTTGAAATACACTCAGATGCTAGCGATTTTGGACTTGGCGCGATCCTCTGTCAAAGGTTAAATGGTGAGGAAAGAGTCATAGCGTACTATAGTAAATCACTCACTAAGCAAGAAAAAAATTACAGTGCCACAGAGCGCGAAGCCCTGGCTGTTCTATCTGCTATAGAACACTGGCGTTGTTATGTTGAAAATGGTAAAAAGTTTATTGTTTACATAGATCACGCTGCTTTGAAATGGTTCTTGACCTTAAATAACCCTACTGGCCGGTTAGCCAGATGGGGAGTTCGCTTATCTTCCTATAATTTCGAAATACGTCATCGTCGGGGTTCCGATAACGTTTTACCTGATTTTCTGTCTCGCTCTTTACCCGTTTCTGCTATTGCTAATGATATAAATATAGATATATTCTAATCAGAATTTACCAGTTTCTACTAATGATCCTTGGTATTTAAATATCTATAAAGGCTGTTTAAGTTCTCCGACTTCCTTTGTTAACTATCAAGTAATAAACAATAAATTGTATTGTTTTAAAAAAACATTAAACCCTCTCACTAGAGAATTTCAATGGAAAGAGGTTATTCCGTCTGACCAAAGAAATGACATTCTAAGGGAGAATCATTCTTCACCCACTGCTGGACATCTGGGTATTTTTAAGACATACAAACGTCTCGCACTTAATTACTTTTGGCCTGGTATGTACACTGATGTTGTCAAGTTGGTCAGTTCATGTGAACCTTGTATCACCCATAAACACCAAAATCACCCAAATTTAGGTCTAATGGGAAAACCCAAATCATGTCAAAAGCCCTTTCAGACGATTAGTATTGATTTGATTGGTCCATTGCCTCCCAGCAGGAAAAAAAACACTTTTATATTTGTGGTCAGTTGTTGTTTCTCTAAATATTGTTTACTTTTCCCCATTAAACGGGCAACTGCAGAAGTGATAACAAAAATTCTTGAGGAAAATGTATTTTTGGTGCATGGAATTCCATCTACTATTGTTTTGGATAACGGTAAACAATTTATTAGCGCAACCTTTAAAAGTATGTTGTCAAAATATAAAATCCCAAATTTGCATTTTACACCGTTGTATACTCCCCACGTTAACTCAGTTGAACATTACAACAAAACCATTATGACAGCTATTTCAACTTTCATAGAATCTGAGCATCGAATCTGGGACACTCTAATCACTAAAGTTCAATTCGCCCTTAACTGCGCAGTTAGTGAGGTTACTGGTTACTCTCCTAATTTCCTTGTTTTTGGTAGGGAGGTCATAACATGTGGTTCTCAGTATATTGATAAGGAATTTAATTCCGATATGGTGCTTGAACCACGGGACGGCTATGCCGAAACTTTAGGCTATTTATCTTCTATTTTCGAGAAGGTACATTCAGCTCTGTTGTCGGCCCACCAACGAAATTGTTCATCTTATAATCATCGCCGTAAACAGGCAGAATTCAATGTCGGTGATATAGTTTGGCGCAGAACGTTTCTTCTTAGTGATAAGGATAAATACTTTAGCAAGAAATTGGCGCCTAAATTTATTAAATGTAAGATTGCCTCAAAAAAATCACCTCTAGTATACAAACTTAACGACATGGCTGGAAAACCTTTAGGCGATTGGCACATCAAGGATTTAAAGTTAATTAATTACAAAGAATAATAAAAGTATAAAAACAACAATAAGAATACCTTCTACCTATTCATTGTTTAATTTTTTCAAACGAACGTTTCTAATTTATATTACCGTTTGTAGTAGTGCCTACTATAAATTGATATTTTCTGTGGTGGGTAGCAAATATTTTTTTCTCGTAAACAATACTATTTTTCAAATTGCTGCGCAATTGTGTACTCAAATGTTATGTTGAACATTGTTTTAAAAAATACTAACCATAAACTAAATATATTGTTTTTTTTTACCCTGTTGATCAGTGGTTAAAAGGTCGCCATTAGCTGAGCATACAAGTTCGATTCTCGCATGTGTATTTTCTTTCCGCAAATCTATTTGTTGAAATGCATCTTGATTAGCGTATTGTTTTTCGCCGTGCCTTGTCTGAAGTTCTGTTGTTATTCTTAATTCTGTATAAATTCCATAATCAAATTGTTATTATAGGTACTTTATAAACGATCATGGTGATTAACCGTGCGTCGCGAGCTCGGAACAGTCGAATAGTACCTACCATTTAGATCGTACCTAGTTGTCGTTATGACGCACGCGCGTTCACTCAGCGACGCGCCGATAAATAAATGCCTAACTAATGACTCACCATTGTTTACATTCAAAAGGTGGTTACTGGTCGTGTTCTAGTTATTAATTAGAGCAAAATATTTATTAATTTCTTTCCTTTGACATTGAGCAGTTCGGTCGTGTCTGCGGCTTGTATTATTTTTGTTCAGCTTTACGAAAAATCTGTTGTTATGCCTAACTATATTCAAAAAGTTTACTTATCTAGTGGCAAAGGCCGAACCCAAGATTTATAAGTCGTAGGGCTAGATCAAGTTTCTTATATCTACAAATCATTATTACCTAATAATTACCCTAAGCGCTTCTCCATAGATTGTTATCTTTAATATTAGGCTATTACACTGGCCTCGGCATTTACATGTAGGTATGTGTGATGAATTATGAATGATAAATGTTTATGTTCAAATTCAGACTGCCGTTGTACGCGTGAAGAATGCAAGCGTGGGTCATTATTATTTAGGTATCCTAATTAGCGTATAGGGTTGTCACTTGTTCAAGGTACTCATGCCCTTGTTTTCTCTAATTCCAGGGAGTATCTTCAGGGCTGCTACGCGCTGGGTTGGGCTAGGGAATTTTCCTTAGGGAAAATCCCGGCCTAACGGGGGAGGGGGGGGTGTGACGTCACATCGCGCTCCTGCGCCGCGAGCCTCGCTACGAGTGACGCACAGCAATGGGTACCGCTCCCTCGCGCCCCTCCGAGCCGGCCCTATAAATACAGCGGTCACGAGGCTTCGGCCCTTTCCTTCGGCCAGCACCGCCAGTTGAGTACAAGATCATCTGAAGACCTGTGAAGTGCCAACGTCGCGCACGCCCTGGATAATTGTCTCATCTGCTAATCATAATTGTCATTTTTTTTATTTATAACTAAAGCCATCAAATAACTGGAACTATAACGCGAGTTTAAACTTTCCTGGTGATATTTTTTATTTATTTCCCGTTAGTCAACCTAATTATCTCTCTTTAATTGCTCGGCGAGTGATCGATCCCGGCTACCCCGTGGAAATCAATCACTCTTGCGACATATTATAATTATGTAATCATATCTCCTACAAAACACGGCACACAGTTTAAAATATTGTATCAAGTTATTATACCCACTTTACATTAAATAATGAATACAAACAATTGAATAAGCCGGCCGTATCGCGTCATATGTGTAGGTACATCCTTACTTCCGGCGACAGGGGACCGAGTAGGGATGACTGTCCCCAAAACGTCAGGTTTTTGTCTCGACGTCCCCGGGGCGCGCCATCCGTGGGGTCATTGAAGACAAACATGTTAATTTTCAACTTTGTACAACAGTTTTCGGAAGGAGTAGTGAGTACGGTGGGGTTACAGTGTCAGCGGGTAACAACCTAGTTTTAAATAGAAAACCTATATAAAAGTTTATACATTTAAATCCCATATTTGGATATAAGTCTACGTCTAATTAATAATAATAATGATAATATTTTTTTAATAATAATAATTTTTATTTGCATCAAACACAGTACAATAGATCTATAGGTGTTACTATAGATTTTTGGTATCATATGTTTGGCTGTAAACAGCATGCAACACTTTTAGCCGTAGAAACAATGTTCCTTAATCTAGTAAGTAGTTCATTACAGTGAAATAGAAAAACAATAATTATTACATATATTACAAAATTTAAACAGTAGGTACTTATATCAAGAAAAATAAAATTAATTACAGAATCAAAGAAATTTACAATGAATAGCTGGTATATACATATATTATTTATGGTACCGTGTGGTTGACGGCATAGAATACAAGTGTCACCACCCCCTATCTTCCCGTGGGTGTCGTAAGAGGCGACTAAGGGATAACACGATGCAAATACCATCTTTGCTTAGAGACGGAAAACTCGACATCAAACCCTATACGACTGCCTCGTTGGTCTCGCGGCATAAATGTGCGCGTGGGATCGGGAGGTCCCGGGTTCGATTCCTGGGTCGAGCAGTGTTATTGGGTTTTTCTGTCACGAAATTCTCAGTAGCAGCACGGAGTCTGGAAATGTGACCGGTACGGCAATAGGCTCGCCCCTTATTACGTGGGACTAAAGTATATCTGGCGAAAAGTGGGTGTAGAAATATACCTCTGCCTACCCCTTCGGGGATAGTATGTATGTATGTATGTATGTATTTATGGTAATTTTTTCTTCCAAGTAATCATCAATTGAATAGAAAGCTTTAAGCCTTAAACACTTAACTTGGCAGATCTATTAAATATTTTGGTAATTTATTATAAATTTTGATGGCCATAGTGTAAGAATTTCGACGATACAATTCAGTTCTTAAGCTAGGTATACAAGTAATTTATCAGGATGCCTAGTATGAAACGTACAGTGATCACTCCATTTCGGGAATAGGTAAAGTAGTGTAGTGATTTTACAAAATAACAGCATTCAAGGATGTAGATAGATGGAAGTGTTAATAATTTTAGTTTGGGAAATAATAATCCGCAAGATGTAAGTGGAGGTACACCGGCCAGTGCACGGTTGCATTGTTTTTGGGCTAAAAAAACTTTATTCATCTCAACAGAGTTACCCCACAAATGGATACCGTATCTAATTATCGATGCTACATATCCATGGTATGCTTGTATCGCCGTATTTTGATTTGCAACTTCTGTTTACCGCCAGAGCGCATACGCAAATCTATTCAATTTGTTACAAACTTTTTTCACGTGTAGGGCCCAACGACATTGTCTATCTAGAATTATACCTAAGAAGGAAACATCATCTGACTCTTGAATTGTTTCATTCATATTGTGTACTTAACTCTAAGATTGTTCTTGTTTGGATATCTATTATAAAATTGCATAAATCTGGTTTTACTAATACTAACCTTGAGTTTATTGTTATCTAACCATGTTACAATTTCAGATATGCTACTGTTAATATCATCATTGTAATTGCTAGACTCTGATATTACCACCGCTATATCATCGGCAAAGAGTGTGCAATCGTGCCGTGTTACTTCAGACAGATCATTTATAAATATTAAGAAAAGCAGTGGTCCCAATATACTTCCTTGAGAGACACCTAGTTGGTTTTTCACAAGATCTGATTTAATGTGAGTTTCATGCTTTAGTTCATTTACACTGAGGATATCAACGTACTGAGTTCTGCCGATTAGATAACTCTCTAGTCATTTATTTGCGATACCTCTATTCCCATACTTTTCACATTTGATAAGTAGCTAGCTGGCTGTGAGGAATAACATCCAACGCTTTACTTAAATCAAAGAATATAGCTGAGGTGCGTACATTTTTATGTAAATTTTGGAGTATGTTATTGACCAAATACCGTTTTAAAGTAGATCCTTTGGTCTCGGGTTTGATGCCTGGGATGAGAGCCAATTCATTCATTCCAGGTATTAAAATTCTAATTCGAAACTGGCTTCAACTTTTATCTTTATAATTTGCCATGTAGGTATCGATGCAAAGTGACTGAAAAGCGGCAAAAGCCACGTGTAGGAATTTGTTCATATATAATGTTAAGTGACTAAATAATACTCATATTTTTGTATAAATTAATTAGGTACTTGGGATTCAACCTACCTTCCTCATTTCGGTGGCGAAGTCGCTAAAGCCGTACTAAGCCTTCAGTAAAGAAGACTATAAGTAAAACACCCAAGCCACATAAAGCTACGAAATTATCATCATCATCATTATCAGTGGCACGCCACTGAGCCCGGTTTTCGACTTTTCGTGTCCAGCCGCTGCCAACAACGTTGCGTACCTATATCGTCACTCCACCTAGCCGGAGGGTGTCCTAGTACACTACGAAACATAGCCTTCAAAATCTTCGCTGTCACTGACGCCCGAGACAAAAGGGTTAATATTTACATAATAATCATTTTGAACTCAATAGTTGGATCGTCTCGGGCATCAGTGGTCTAACGGTGCAGAAATTATGATAATCATTATAATTTGAACGTCGCGTCGGCAACAGAAGGTTTCTATGCTAATGTCTCATTCTATGAGAATTTACGGACAAATGGCACAGTAATGGACTGCTGCCTAATTGTTGAGCTGTGAAACTTGCTGCCTAGTTGTTGTTGGTTAGATAAATTATGTTGTGAGAGCTATGTAAGTATCTACATTGTGCATGTATTTACTTACATAGGTACTTGTCGCTGCACAGTGCTGGGTTAAAATTTAGGGCCAGTATGAAGTACCTAGAATGTACTATCACATTCAAATGCGCATACCTTTATAGAGTTGTTTGTCAACTGCTCCCACATCGATGGTAAATAATTTAGTTGTTTGATGATGTTACAGGTCTTGAGTCTTCTGCCTTTTTCAGTGCAGGGGAGTAAACTGCCGCCATAACGTAAAAGGGCACAACTAACATTTTGTAAATCAGGTGAAAATCGAGTATAAAGTATTTCTTAGTTTTTGTAAAAAATAAATTACGGTATTTTAATTATAGAAAATGTATGAATGGAAATAGTAGCGTCTGTATGAATTCTATAAGATGATTCACGTATTTTATTTTATTTTTACTGTATTTATTCAATAATCTACATTTTCCATTTCAAGTTAACTTAAAAAATATTGTAAAATCATAATTATTATGTATAAAAGGCAATTATGCCTGGTTAATTATAACCAAATGTGACTTTCCATTCTAACATTTTGGGGAAAAAAGTTAAATATTACTCTACCGTCATAACGTAAAAGGGCACAACTAACATTTTGTAATTCAGGAGAAACTCGAGTTTAAACTTTTCCTAAGGTTTTGTAAAAAATAAATTACGGTATTGTAGTTATAGTAGCGTCTACGTGAATTCTATAAGATGATTAACTTTTTGTTTTTTATTTTTACTGTATTTATTCAATAATCTACATTTTACATTTGTAAAATCCTTAATATTACGTATAAAAGGCATAATTAACCAAATGTGACTTTCCATTGTAACATTTTGGGGAAAAAAGGTTAAATAATAAAATGAAAAGCCATATTAATTAAAACACATCTATCCACTTGTGACTTCTTCATGTAATCTAAACTAGATACCTATGCCTTTTTCTAGTGCTATCACAAAAATTATTGCTCAGTTGTGCCCTTTCAGGTTATGGTAGGTACTTTTGTTTATTGTGGTTATAAAATTATACAAAAAATATTAGCAGGTAGGCCTTTTTCTCCTGATTCCAAATATGTATATACTTACCTAACTGAATTTCGAAAAAAAATTTAGTTGTGCCCTTTTTCCTTATGACGCGGACGGCAGTAAACTAAATCGGTTGTTTCGGTAAAACACTTCCATGCAGGCAGGGCCGAACCGTCCCTATGTGCAATGTGCACGGTGCACACAGGCACCAGGGTGACAGGGGCGCCGCGCGCCGAGATATGCGTTAATTATAACAGTTATTTTCGAATAAGGATGCCATAAAATGCGCTTCACAGATTTCGCACACAGGTGCAGTGGCGTAGGTAGGGGCGGCGCCGTTGGCGGTCCACCCTGAGTGCCATCCATCCAAAAAAATATTAAACGACATTTAGAGATAGCCCGGAATTGTTCGGTATCGACTAAAAAAAAAGGTTATTCCCGGGTGCCACCCAAGCTAGCCTACGCCACTGCACAGGCGCTTCATAGATTTCGCACACAGGCGCTGGATTGGGTCGGCATGGCCCTGCATGCAGGGAGTATCTATAGAATTCAGTGCCTATAGAATTCAAATCCACGGCGCGCACCACTGACTTTTCGAAGTTATTATATTTTATACATATATTGAATTGTTAATTATCGCTTGCCCTTTGCCTCTAAAAGATCGTTAAACCGTCGATCCTGTCAATAAGATCTTTGATAGTCGTTACATAGAATAGTAGATAGTAGTTCTTGAAATTCTCTGTGGAGCAAAAAGTGCAAATAGACTCGCTGACAAAACTAGTTAACGAGATAAAAGTGTCATCTTCTGATATGTCCGCTAAATACGCCGATATCGACAAAAATATTCAATTTGTTTCGGATCACATCAAGGAATTAGATAGTCGAATTGCAAACCTGGAACAAGATCGGAAAACCTTAGTCGCCGAGATGACTCATTTGCAAAATAAATGTGAGGAAATAGAGCGTAATTCACTAAAGACTACGATCGAAATACGAAATATTCCTAAGCTTCTTGGTAGTAATACGACACAAAACTGCTATGAACTTATAACTAAACTCTCAGAAAAGCTGAATGTCAGTGTGGAACAAAATGATATTAAAGATGCTTACCGCATTCCAAGTAAGAAAGATAAAAATGTAGGCACCCTTTATGTGGAACTATGTATCTAATACGTTACTCAAACACAAGATACTGAACAAAGCTAAACAACATAATAGAGAGAATCCAACCCAGAAATTAAACGCCTCACACCTTGGATTCAAAGAGGAAACAAGACCGATTTATCTCTCAGAATGTTTAACATCAAAAACAAGGCGTCTCTTTTTCCTAGCCAGAGACTTTGTTTTGTCTTGCAACTATAAATTCTGCTGGACAGCAAATGGACGTGTTTTTTTAAGAGAAAAGGAAGGAGCACCACATATCCTGATTAAATCAGAAGAACAGCTACAGTTACTAAGAAAAGGAGATTGACTAGTACTAAGTTCATTCAATTTCATTTTGATCTTATATAACATATGTTTCTTAATTACTTTCATGTTTTTTGCCTTAGTATGCATATACTTACACCAACATTACATTTACTCACTTCTTACAATACCTCACAACAGCTACTATCTAACACCTTGTACCACACTCCAATACCTCACTCACAACCACACATTTTTCAATTATAAACGTTCACTTATTAATCAACTAACGCACTACCGTCATTGCACTCTTATAATATTAGACAAATTTGCAAACTTAAAGACCTTTATATTAAATGTTTCGGCGACCGTATTTGAATATCAGACTTTATTGACTAAATTTGCCGCGCTGCGCTCAGTCTTGGCTCACAATATTGGTAATCCTTTGTTTACATATTCTTTTATCAATGGCTAATCTTACCCATATTGTTAATGATATTGACAATACAGTGGTGTCCAATACATCGCTATGCTCACCCGAAAACTTGCACCTCCCTGTTATTGGACAAACGTTCAACGTTTTACATACAAACATCCGTAGTATAAATCGTAATCACGATACCCTCATTACCTTGCTATCGCAAATAAATTGTCAATGTGATATAATTATATTAACTGAGTGTTGGCTTAGTAAAGTTACGACAATACCATCGCTTGATGGTTACTTGTCATATAAATCCCAATACACTAACCAAAACGATGGCGTGGTTGTATACGTCAAATCAGAGATACCGCATATCGTGATCGAACCGGAGTTTAAAGACGCAAATTGCTTAATTATTAAATGTAGTATTGATATGACTATACTAGCATGCTACCGCCACCTTCCTTTAAAAACATTACCAACTTTATTGATAGCCTAGACGCTACACTCACTTTGCTCTCTGCCTCTAATGTGCTGGCATTAATAGGCGACATAAACATTAATATCGCAAAACAAAATAACAATGCAGATTGCGACACCTACCTTAACACATTAGCATGTCATGGGCTTTTAGCGGCACATACTTACCCTACTCGCGATAACGCCTGTCTTGACCACGTTATGTTAAAAACAAACAAATTGTCGAACACCTTAATTCTAGATACACTGATAACAGATCACCATCCCACACTCTTCTGTTCTGATACAAAAGTCCAACGACACAAAGGCAAGCATACAGTCTCGCGTATTCATTACCAGGCAGCAGTGAACACGCTATCAGATACAGATTTTACTACGGTCGTAACCGCCACACATGCTAACGAGGCTGCTAATGACTTGGTGTCCAAAATCTCTATTGCCATAGCTATGCACACAAAGGTTACCAATATTCCCTGCCGAAAAAGGTGCATTAAGCCCTGGATCACGCCGGGACTGCTGCGATGCATTAGACACCGAGATGCTCTCCATAACAAGTCGAGACAGCATCCTGAAGATAGCGTAGCATTATTGATTTATAACAGATATAGGAACTTTTGTAACAATCTCTTAAAAAGCATTAGGTTGGAATACGATAGATCTGAAATAGAAAATAATAAAAACAATGTAAAAGCGATGTGGAAAACAGTGAAAAAATTACTTACATTGGTCAGATTTGTCTACCACCTGTGGAACTACTTAATAGTTTAGAAAGTGAACAACAGTTTGTCGACCAGGTTAATGATTTCTTGGTCAGTGTAGGTGAGGATCTTGCAACAAAGATACACCAGCATGACAATAGTAAGCAGGTTAAAACTACGTGTCTAGGTATCACTCATATATTCTATGGCTCACCTAGATACGGGTGTAGCTGAAGTTGAGCGTATCATCCTCAACTTACGCAGTAACTGTGCCACAGGGATTGATAAAATACCAGCATCAATCCTAAAACAGGCTCGACACATCCTTGTTGGTCCCATTACGGCCTTGTGTAATCTCTGCCTTGCGACAGGTGTCTACCCCAATTGCCTAAAACAGGCTTTAGTAAATCCTATACACAAGAGCGGGGACAGACATAGTGTCAATAACTATAGACCAATATCTATTCTAACCGCGCTTTCAAAAGTTTTAGAAAGAATACTAAACAACAGACTCGTCAGTTATTTAGAATCAAATGACCTAATTGCATCAAATCAATACGGGTTTCGAAAATCAAAATCGACTGAAGATGCAGTACTTGATGTTACGGAAAACATTGTTAAGGAGATAGATAATAAGCTTAAAGTTGTAGGTACATTTCTAGACCTCAGCAAGGCGTCTGATACTGTGTCTGTTCCGCTGCTTTTGGACAAAATGGAAGCCCTGGGAATAAAGGGAATAGCTCTGGACATATTCCGCGATTATTTAATTAACCGCACACAAATCGTAAGAATAGGAAATGTTACAAGCAACAGTGCTAGCCCGAAATTCGGTGTCCCTCAAGGTAGTGTTCTCAGTCCTACTCTGTTCCTCATCTACATTAATGATTTATGTTTACTTAAATTAAGAAACTGTAGAATCGTATCTTACGCGGATGATACGGCCTTAATAACGTACGGTTCAAACTGGGATCAAGCTCGTAAATGCACCGAAGATGCTTTGTCAATAATTAAGACATGGCTCAACAATAACCTGCTAACCTTAAATCATGACAAAACTAAATACGTGACTTTCTCACCCAGAGAACACACACAACCCCCAGACACGTTTAATATCAAAATACACTCTTGTGACACCACATACCATATTTGTTCGTGCCTTCCCCTCTCATGCACTAAGGAAATCAAGTATTTAGGTGTCGTCATAAACAGTACTTTCACTTGGCATAACCACATTAGCAATTTAGTGGGTCGAATTAGAAAACTATTACCTTTATTTAAAAAGCTTAGTCGATGCGCTGACAGTAAAACAATTACTACCATATATTATGCACTCGCCCAATCACTTTGCAATATTGTATCACTGCCTGGGGAGGAGCTGATACTACGTGCATGCTACGTCTCGAGCGTGCTCAACGTGCGATCTTGAAGGTCATGATGCGAAAGCATTGGAGATACCCCACTACCAAATTGTATCCCGAATGCAAGGTATTGACAGTGAGGCAGTTATATATACTACAAGCCGTCTTAAAAAAGAAAGCTACCTCTCGGAGCACTGCTACGGACAGGGGTAGGAGGACATATGTTTACAATATACCATCCCACCGTACAACTCTAGCAAGTAGGCAATTTTACATCGCTTCAGCTCGTCTTTATAATAAAGTCAACAAATTTAAACAAATACACCCGCAAACATGAAACCAATGTAAATCTACAATCAAATCCTGGCTTCACACATGTAACTATTCAACTACCGAAAAGATACTACAATAATGAAAAATGCACACACACACACAACACACGCACACACACGCACAAACACACACACACATACACACAGACACACACACACACACACACACACACACACACACACACACGCACACACACACACACACACACACACACACACACACGCACGCACGCACGCGCACACACACACACACACACACCCAACACACCCTTGTTTATGCATAAGATCTCAAATTTTAGTTTATTTTATTAACCACACCTTTTTTTTTTCTTTTGCTTTTCTTTTTTTTATCGACATATTATGTACTATTAGACCAGGGTAGAAGCCTTGAAAATTAATAAAAAGTGAAAAAAAATATAAAAAATGAAAGGAAAAATAATTTACAGGCGATCTGAGGTCGGGAAGGGGATGGGGGTGAGTTTTTAAGGGTAAAAAACGGTTTTTCTCGATTTCCGGCAAAACTAAAAGTCGTATCGAAAAAAGTCAAATGGCAAAGTTGTAAGTAATAAAAAGATCTAAAACTTTTGTATTTACACTTTTTTCACATAACCTCAAAATTTATGTGAAAAATCCAAAAAAACAAGTTTTTGGTTTTTTTATTTTTATCTTTTACAAAAATTTTTTTTTTAACGAAATTTGGTGAAAACTTACCTTTTTATGTCCCAAATACGCTGTAATTTATTTGATTAAAAATATTTATTTTTTCACCTTTTTAGGGTTCCGTACCTTGAAAGGAAAAAACGGAACCCTTATAGGATCACTTTGTTGTCCGTCCGTCTGTCAAGACCCTTTTTCTCAGGAATGCGTGGAAGGATCAAACTGAAATTTATACTAAATACTCGAATCTACGGTTCCATAGAGCTGTAAAAAAATCAAACTTCTAATCCAATGCAATCAAAAGATACAGCCGTATATGCTGCAAATTGCAGCATATTTTCAAACTCGCATTGGAATCAAAACCTACAGGGTACTTCCCGTGAACTCAGAATCTTGAAATTTGGTACCAACCAACGTCTTATATCACTTATAAAGGAAAAATTGCGAAAACCGTAAATTTTTAGTTACAGCATATACAAAAATATTTTTAATAAATTTAAAGTTACTACCCCTTTCTCTTGAACGCGTGGAGGTATTAAATTGAAATTCATATCAAATACTCAGGTATATAACACCGTTAGGCTGCAACAAAATCAAGCTTCTGTGTCAACGCAATCAAAAGAAAGAGCAATATAACCATATTTTCAAACTCGCGCCTACTCGCAAGTGAATCAAAACCTACAGGGTACTTCCCGTGAACTCAGAATCTTGAAATTTGGTACGAAGTAACGTCTTATATCACATATGTAGGAAAAATTGCGAAAACCGTAAATTTTTAGTTGCAGCATATAAAAAAAGTATTTTCAATAAATTTAAAGATACTACCCCTTTCTCTGGAACGCGTGGAGGTATTAAATTGAAATTCATATCAAATACTCAAGTATATAACACCGTTAGGCTGCAACAAAATCAAGCTTCTATGTCAACGCAATCAAAAGAAAGAGCAATATAAGCATATTTTCAAACTCGCGCCTACCCGCAAGTGAATCAAAACCTACAGGGTTCTTTCCGTGAGCTCAGAATCTTGAAATTTGGTACGAAGCAACGCCTTATAGCACATATAAAGGAAAAATTGCGAAAATCGTACATTTTTAGTTACATCAAATAATAAAAATATTTTTAATAATTTAAAGTTACTACCCCTTACTCTTGAACGCGTGGAGGTATTAAATTGAAATTCATAGCAAATACTCAGGTATATAACATCGTTAGGCTGTAAAAAAATCAAACTTCTATGTCTACGCAATCAAAAGAAAGAGCAATATAATCATATTTTAAAACTCGCGACTACTCGCAACGGAATCAAAACCTACAGGGTACTTCCCGTGAACTCAAAATCTTGAAATTTGATACAAAGTAACGCCTTATATCACATATGAAGGAAAAATTGTGAAAACCGTAAATTTTTAGTTACAGCATATAAAAAAAAATAATAAATTTAAAGTTACTACCCCTTTCTCTTGAACGCGTAGAGGTATTAAATTGAAATTCATATCAAATACTCAGGTATATAACATCGTTAGGCTGCAACAAAATCAAACTTCTATGTCAACGCAATCAAAAGAAAGAGCAATATAAGCATATTTTCAAACTCGCGCCTACTCGCAAGTGAATTAAAACCTACAGGGTACTTTCCGTGAGCTCAGAATCTTGAAATTTGGTACGAAGTACGCCTTATAGCACATATAAAGGAAAAAGTTGCGAAAACCGTAAATTTTTAGTTACATCAAATAATAAAAATATTTTAATAATATAAAGTTACTACCCCTTACTCTTGAACGCGTAGAGGTATTAAATTGAAATTCATAGCAAATACTCAGGTATATAACACCGTTAGGCTGTAATAAAATCAAACTTCTATGTCTACGCAATCAAAAGAAAGAGCAATATAATCATATTTTCAAACTCGCGACTACTCGCAAGGGAATCAAAACCTACAGGCTACTTCACGTGAACTCAAAATCTTGAAATTTGGTACGAAGTAACGTCTTATAGCCCAGATAAAGGATGCGGAAGGCTGAGGACCGTGTGCTGTGGTGCGTGTTGGGAGAGGCCTATGTCCAGCATTGGACTGCGATAGGCTGATTGAGATTGAGATTTCAAATAATTACATAATCTTCAAACCGTTTTGCTAATTATTCTGTACTTTATAAGTATTTTTGTAACAGATTTCTAATAGTCACTAAAAGCTTTGTAAATCAATAACTTTGATAAAAAATCTTACCATCATTCATCAGCAGACTTTTGCAAGGCTGCTGCAAGGCTGGTATAGGTATTTAAGTTATATTATAAAATAAGCGATATATGTTAATATAAAATAAAGGATTACTGAATACAAACGACAAAGACCCCTTTTTCTTTAATTTATGCTCCTCCAGCTTTCCATGCTGTAATGTTATGGATTTCATTTGGCAATAAAAATACCATAACTATGACTGGTGAACTTTTACTTATATACCTACAGGTTTGTACGGAACCCTCGGTGCGCGAGTCCGACTCGCACTTGACCGGTTTTTTTGAATTAATATAAAAAAAACACCCTAATTTTCAATCGAAAATTCACCCGTCAAAATATCAGCTTTTTTCAAAAAGTTGGTATGGTTTCTATTCGTTGAAATCTCTACTTTCCGATGGTGAAAAAAAAAATATGTTACTTCAGTAAATCTTCTCAGAAAATGCAAAAAATCAAAAAAAACTTAAATTCGAATTTTTTTTTTTAATTATTATAAATAATTTTGAGCTATTTATTAAAATTTATACTATATATTTCGTAGCAGCTGTTACAACCGTTAGCCTAACCAGTATTCGAAATACAGTACAGTATACAACATCGTTTATAAAAATACACGTGCACGCTGAGTTTCTTGAAGATAATTGTGACAAGTTTACTTAAAAATACAAAAAAAACTTTTCGAATCTGCATAGGAAGGTAAATACTATCTCTATTTTAATCTGTATCAATCAACTCAAACATAAAAATCGTAATATTTTCTTTAAAAAATAGTATGCTTAACGTAACATAACCTAAAGATTGAAATTAAATGACATTTTAGTACAAGATAAAAAAATAATAATCTCCTTAATTTTGCACAAACAAATTTAGTTAATCCCATGAAAAAAAAATATATTTCAAAGTACATAAAAAATATATTAAAAATCTATAAAATATATATCGTAAATGTATTTTTAATAACAAACTTTTGGCCGATTTCCATATATATTTAATACATTTATAATATATTTTTTATACATTTTGACATATATTTCTTCAATATTTTTTTTTCATGGAAGTTTATTCACGATAAAATAGTGAAGGCATTATTAATTCGATTTTGTCTTTTCAGATTATCAGTATGGATGAATCTGTATCATCTGCAATAAGGCAGATGATAAGCAAGTGTATGCAATAAAAAAAGCAGCTTTGAATCGTTTAGTGGTATCCAGTAAGAAAAGAATCGACAATAAATACAAAAAATTTGAGACTTTGACATCAGCTTTTATTCATCGAAGTTGTCAAAGTCAATATAATGATGAGACCGCAATAGCTACATTTTGTAGTTCAAGACAAAAAATTATATATAATAAGATTTTCTATGACATAAATGTAATTAGCATTAAATAAATCAAATAAATAAATTTTTAATTGGAACAAATTGCAGCAATCACATTTTTTAGATGAAATTATTTATAATAATTAAAAAAAAAATTTCGAATTTAAGTTTTTTTTTATTTTTTGCATTTTCTGAGAAGATTTACTGTAGTAACATATATTTTTTTTTCACCATCGGAAAGTAGAGATTTCAACGAATAGAAACCATACCAACTTTTTGAAAAAAGCTGATATTTTGACGGGTGAATTTTCGATTGAAAATTAGGGTGTTTTTTTTATATTAATTCAAAAAAAGGTGAAAAAATAAATATTTTTAATCAAATAAATTACAGCGTATTTGGGACATAAAAAGGTAAGTTTTCACCAAATTTCGTTAAAAAAAAAATTTTTTGTAAAAGATAAAAATAAAAAACCAAAAACTTGGTTTTTTGGATTTTTCACATAAAATTTGAGGTTATGTGAAAAAAGTGTAAATACAAAAGTTTTAGATCTTTTTATTACCTACAACTTTGCCATTTGACTTTTTTCGATACGACTTTTAGTTTTGCCGGAAATCGAGAAAAACCGTTTTTTACCCTTAAAAACTCACCCCCATCCCCTTCCCGACCTCAGATCGCCCGTAAATTATTTTTCCTTTCATTTTTATAATATTCCCCTCCCTTTCTAATAGGTTTCATCCTACTATTATTTTTTTTGGTTTTAAAAATTATCGACCCTGGTCTATATTGTGTGTATATTTTCGGAGAAGGCGCTGTCTCCCGTAACACAGTTTTAACTAGCACGGGAGGCAGAGTTATTGTAAATCTGTGTATAATATCTTATGTCAATAAAAGTTTTTATTTTTATTATTATTATGTGTCTCTTTTTCACGGCTATTCTTCTAAAATGGTGTTAGAAGAATAACCGGTCCTTTGGGAGGCTTACACGGGGATATGGATCCAACGTGCAGAGGCCCGTAGAGAACTTTAATCTAAAATGGGATGGGACACATGCCGCGGAGCCTCCACAACTGCACTACTGAGTACAGCTATGGACTAGCCGCAGCACGTGTAGGACTATTGTAATGATGAGGAGCCTAATTTAATTGGATTATGGGGATGGGTGTTGAATGGACTGAAAATTAGACTATTGATAATAAACGGCACCTGCCAGTGATACTCCTATAGCATCCGTCCGCGTGGCAGCTGGTGACGCGCCAACTCACTAGATGGGCCCTCTCTAAACAGCCACCCAAAGCAAACAAACTCTACCATAAAGGCAGCCAGAGGGCAACACCGGTGAGAGTGGCTAGGGGTGTCGAGCGGTGCGGCACCGGTTTCGCCATCGCGGGCCTCGTGACAACGGAGGCCCGGAGCGGGTTTCCCCGTAGTTACGCCCTTGAGAATGACACTTCCACCCCCGAGCTAATAGCTCTTGCGGCTTCCCTCCGGCCGGCCGACCAAGGCAAGCCAGAGTTGAGAGTCCTGCGGGCACTCTTGGAAATCCACTCCGGCCAGCCAATAAAGGCAAGCCGGAGACGAGGCCCTGATCGACTCTCTGAAGCATTCGGGACCGCAGTGTCGCCACACACATTCAGCTCGCCACAAAGCTGCCCTGCGGTTGTAAGCTTTCTTTTCATCTTGTAACACATTTTTTGTTTATATTACACGATGAAGGTGATGTTTGAAAGCTGTTACTCTGCCCTCTGAGATTGCGTTAGTCTCATGATGAGATAACGGCTGCCCCAGAGGGGTATATTATTATTATTATGTCGTTTATTAAATATTCTTCTCACAGTCACATTTCACATACTTAATAAATTTCACACTAAGAACTAAATTAAATATATAAAATGGGACCACGGAGACCCACCGGCATCGGGCACAGGGACCAAGCTACCGGTGGTTAGGGCTCCAGAGAAAGGAACCTCCGTACGATGCGTGTCGTGTCCAGCAATACTGCCTTCTGTATAGAGGACTTGATCCAGCCGTCTAACGAGAGTCTCTTGAGGTGATGGTCGCGGCTCTTGGCAATAAGACCATTTACGGTCACGACTATCGGTACAATGATCGCCGAGTCAAGAATTATTATTATTATTATTATTATAGAGTCAGTAACTCTGAATAAACTGACACTTATCTAAACCATGGCATATCGCTATTCTTTTGGGTTGCAGAGGTCACACAGGCGGTCGCTCTGTGGAGAACCTAATATTCAGTCAAATGCGATGACTAGTAAGCAGATAGCCTAGGTGGATGATGATGATGCTCCGTACTGACACAGTTTTACTTAAAAACGAGTAAAAATCAACGTGTGGACTGCAAAACTCACACTAAGATGCCATTTCATAAACGGAATTTTACTCTAAAGTTCCGTACTCCCATACCTACAAATTCTTCTTCTTCAGCCTTTAACAGTCCACTGCTGGACTAGGCTTCTCCTTTGAAAGGAGGAATTGGCCTACTATACCACGCTGGCCAAACGGGTTGGTATAGGGTTTGTATCAAGGTTTCCTTCTCTTACAGTGCTGTTCACTGCATAATATCATAGAGCATAGATATTTATTTATAGAGATGTTTTTCTTATTGCCGCTTTTAAGACAAACTTTCTGCGACCAAAATTGCCGCTTGGCGGCGTAACAGTCGCGTGAGTGTCAGTGCAACAGCTGTCTATTTCTTACGCCAAAGCAATGCAAGACAGATGGCGAAAGACGCTAGCGCTGCCAACGGCGCCAACTACGAACTACACTAATGACAACCGTCAATACGCCAACTTTAATCGGCACATGACATCCTTAAGAAATAAGCTTCTTTAATGTAAATCATCTGTATTCATTGATAATATACTCTTTCTGTCGGCTCTTACGACACCCATAGGATGATATGGGATGGTGACATTCTGTATTCTTAATCCGTCACCACACAACTTAGGTATAGTCCGTTCACAGTTATTTTACCTCTAGCTGTTAGATTGGCCAACCTGGGCGTTGTGTTGCTATATTTGGTATATATAACTCCCATTTTAAATATACATTATTGCTAAAAATGTACTTATTTTTTATTGCCTAAGCGATCGTATTAAATATTTGGAAGTAATGTTTGTAACAAAACCTCTTGATATCGGCATGGCTATATGCATGTACATTTATTTTCTTACGAAATAACTAATTTCCTATGAAGATAAGTAGTTATAATAAAAATGTTGTCTATTTAATATATAAAGGTAAACGCATCATAATTACGCCAACGTGAGGTTCAAATTATCAAATACAAAAACTGCAAATTTAATTTTCATATTTATTTTGAGTAAGAATGATGTGGGTGTAATATTACACCTCTGCCTACCCCTGCATGGAAACAGGCGTGAGTCTATAAGAATGATCCATGTGGACTGCCAATGTTATGATGATTCGTAACTGCTGTCATATTCTGTATCAGACTCAGAATTTAACTCTATTATGAACCTGTCCGTTTCAGCATCTGTTTCACGAAGCTTGTCTTCAATGTGGCGCTCGTGTTTACATTGTTTTTGTCAGTCTTCTGCAGCGATAGATTGAAAAGCTTCTTCAGCTAAATTCACAATATTGGTTGCCTCTTGTCCAAAATTTTTGCTTGTGACTCGCCTTTTAATGAGACTCCACATAAGTTCAATTGCGTTTAGCTCGCAGTGGTATGGCGGTAATCTAACCACTTTGCGGCCATGAGCTTCAAGCATTTGAATTTGTGAAGCATTTCCACTAATATTGGGTAAAATGTTATGCACGGGTAACCCTATGGTCAACACAGAGTACAATTCCAACATAAAGAAAATAAACACCGATATCTGTCAGAGGTAAAATAACTGTGAACGGACTGTACTATAAACTACTTTTTTACTAGATCAGCCAAGTTTGACGGTTCGTTTGAGTAACATATAATGACAAGAGTGGCTTGCAGTCTCACTGTACGGTAGGCTTAGTGGTTTAAGCGGCCGCCTCGCTGTTTTACGCTGCGCCGAGTGTTGTGGGTTCGATCCCCGCAGGAGACTACACTTTGTTGTGTGATCCATGAATAGTTTTTTCGAGTCTGGGTGTTCATCGTGTCCGTTGGTTGTATGTTTGCAAAGCTAAATAAATCCTGTGTCGCGACACAGGATTTATTATTGCGCACTTTTGTTCACTTAAATAAAAAACAAGTTTATGTAAAGCGTATATTTTCTTCCGAGTAGGTACAATAACCTTAAAATATGCGATCATAACGGCTGTAGTAATACTATACATCGTGAGTTACCTCCAAAATGACACAACTCGAAACTCTCTTCACTTTAATTAAATCGATGACAACACTTAATATCACAGTCATTCTTATTCTTTCTTTATTTCTGTCTGGACTTATTTCACCATCTTACCATCTAATAATTAAACAACAGAGAATATTTAATTTTTTACTGCTTAGAAATATAAAGTGTGACCAGCCTATTTTATTCCGTAACGGCCCACGGTCACGGTCTTCAGCGGCGGGCGGCACGGCAGCGGCGAGCGTTTTCGATGTACAGTCGAACAACTTCCCGCTAGACCACCATAAGGGCGAGAATCGTTCAGCAAGACATCGTCACTTTCAGTGCTACTTTACACGCACATTGACACTCGTATACAAAACCGATTTCTAGTGTTCCTCGACTCTATGAGGGAGCCAAGGGAATGAGCGAGCCATGTAGGTGCATGGCGCGTTTACTGTGACGCGGCGCGCGGCCGCCTCAGAGTAAACGCGCCATGTACATCGCCCCTGCCGCGTCGCTTGCCGCTTAGACCGATCTCGTGACCAGGCCGTTAGTGTTCCAAGAGGTGGCTATAGTACAATTGGCTATGCCTCCTAAAATCATAAAATCAATAAAACATCGCTAGAGAAATCGTCGAGTTGTGACAATTTAATGACGTCCCACGTCGCGCTAAACTTTATAATTGATCTGTCTGAATGTAGATACAAGTCGTACTTTATTGTTGGTCTGAATATAGACAGAAGCCATAGTAAATCATTTCTAGCTTCTATCACATCTATTTCAGATTTTCAACTTCAGATTGAAATAAAGTTTCGCGCGAAGCGTGACAATGACGTTGATATTGTGATTTATGGTTTAATTATATTATATTTATATATTATCGCTACGGCATATGAACATATTTATTTATTTTTATTATTACAATATTACTTATATAAAACAGTTTTTCGTAGCTAAAGTAGTAGAAAAGATGCGTCTCGATATTCTACAACCCTAAAAATAATGCCGCTCTTATTTCCGAATAAACACGAAGTTTGCCGAAGGTTCTTATTCGATTTGCATGATTTAAGCTTGGCCTCATCCATACATTTTAGTAGATATGTACTTTGTACAAATTTTATTGACTTTGCCGTATAATTTATATAAAAAGCACCTAGTATACAATTTTATTTAGATAAAAATCAATAAAAAACTTATCACAAAAATATTATTATTAAAATGGATTATATGTTCATATCAATCAAAATTTTATTTTGTTCTAGAAAAAGTTACAACCGGTTTATACGATCAACATCAATTGAGGTGCATATTTTACTTATAATTCTTACATTTACACGTTGTTGGCCTAAATTGTCTTTTGTTGGGTTGAAAGGCATACAAAGTCTGCCGTCTTGCACTTGGCCAGCGTGGTGGACTATGGCCTAACCCTTCTCTTATAGGCTCACACCTGTAACCCCGAAGGGGTAGGCAGAGGTGTGATATTACACCCATATTTCGGCATGAATTTTTAGGTCCCACGTAAATGGGGGCGAACCTATTTCCATTACCGGGCACATCACCAGACTCCGAGCTGCTACTGAGAATTCGGAAAAACCCAGTAACACTATTGCCCGACCCGGGAATCGAACCCGAGACCTCCGATCAGCAGTCACAGAGGCAGTCTTAACCCTGCTCATATTGAGAAAAGGCCTGTACGCGGTGAAACAGATTAAAAATAAGTCCGATAATTACCTAATAGACAAAGAGAGCGATAGATTAAATTTAGTTTAGTCGTGAACCTTTTAATCGCTAGCATTATCTTTATCATGGTTTCATTTTCAAAATCCTGTATTGCATATTAATTACAGGCAATATTTTAATATGATTTAATTTACTGCTGCAAAGCTTAAACCATGACTATAATACAAAAAGTAAAGTAACATATCTCTACAAAAATAACAACATTATAATAAAAAAATAACTACGCTGTTTTGAATTTCATTCTACCATTTAACAAAAATAACCAATGATTATAACAATTTGTAGATCACAGACAAATATAGTACTTAATCTATGACTTATTATAAAAAAGATAGGGCTTATACTTACAACGGTTTTTATACAAGCAGAAATCGCGACTTCCAATAATGTATGTTACATCTGTTGCATTATAGACCAAGCAAGGCTGTGGTCAGCCGATTGCCTAAAGGGAGGATGGGGGCCAAGGGCGCCAGCCGATGGCCTAATGGGGGTGGGCAAGTTGATATGGAAAATGAGAAACGTATTAAGAAAAGTATAAATTATAGAGTTATTTTAATCCCTAGGGCCTTCCCTCTCTGGCCGACGACCATGAGACCAAGCATAACTACTTACTAGCTTTGACATATGCTAGCCTTCTGCGTCGACGTTGGAAACTCAAATCTTTGATAGACATGATGAAAAATTTCACTAAATTATGAAAAATTTATAGTTTTATGTAAATCCAATCAGTTAAATTTCGGATGTTTATCTATCAAATAACACAAAAAAGAAAATATGACATATAAACTCTTCAATAATAGTTGTAATTTCGTAAGTTTATTAGTCGTATCCAATAGTGAAATACTCCGAAACCGAAATCGTGAAACAGTTCTTGCTATAAACTTTAAACTGTTGCCTGAAGATGTATAAACACATTATACACACATAACACTTGGAAATACGAATTTACCCTCGGTCTGAATGTCTAATATCACTTTCGAACGCGCTTCTCCACTTATATAAAAACGCCATGTAAAACAGCCCTTATGTTTGTCTTAAAAACATATATTATGACATTCCGTACGATATTATCATATACTGCCTAGTACAATATTCACAAATGTGTATTTCTAAGTTGTAGAATAAATTTCAAACAATATTTTATACTGTTTTTCATCAGTGTGCGTACACGCAAGTAACGGAGTATCAGAGCTACACACATGTGAATATAGAGGAGTGTTGCCATTAAATATAAATCATTTAT
The DNA here is from genome assembly GCA_944739405.2 of Euclidia mi. NCBI lineage: Eukaryota > Metazoa > Arthropoda > Insecta > Lepidoptera > Erebidae > Euclidia > Euclidia mi. The sequence continues at coordinate 16,118,349 of OX123207.2, forward strand.
AAGTTTTATTAATTTATATTTTTTTCAAGTGTAAGTAGAACATTATACCTACTTTATAATGGATGTTGGGTAAAAGACTGCCATGAGTTTCTTTCTGATATTTCTGATAGACCTACTATTCTGTATACATATTTTTTATTATGTTTGATTATATAAAATACTTCCTATACTGACTGACTGACAGACAATGGGAACGGGGATGGGAATCCTTGGGAACAGGGTGCACTAAGAAGGGAGATGGGGTAAAAAGGTTACATAAATGAAATGTGTAGGCGTAGCTGCAAATAAAGATCTACTAGTGTCCATACTTTAGTATTAAATCTATATTTGTTGTAAACATAAGGTGTTAGAAATTGAATAATAGATAGTATTTAATACTTTTTAATAAAACTGAAAAATAATTTATTTTTAACGACAACACACTATGTATAATTTATTATTTTTACATAGTCATTAGTTTTACTTTCATAACAAATATAATAACATAACTCGTTTTAATATTACAGCGATAGTACAAATTACACCAACCGAGCATCGAACACATCAGTCTTACAAAAACACATACATCACAACATATTCGTTTACTTATAAAAAAATTACATCGCACAAGTATCGAATACCAAACCGTTCACTTAAAGAGTATCAACAGCTTCAACAAACTGTAAAAGTTAGATCCGTTCATACTGTATCTATTGGTTCGGTCTTTTTCTTTTTATATAAGAGAGAAAGAGATACAATATTATGATGGTAAGAACTTAAACAAAATATGTGACTTAGATGAAAATATTATGTTTGTGATGATATAGGAAATGTGAAGCTATAGCAACCTAAATAGCATTAAAATGGAAGTCAGTTGGCAGGAAAAAAGGCCAATCGAAAACTCATAGGAAAATAATCGTAGGAGCACTCTGCAAATATATTTTATTTCACATTGTTCAAAGCTGCTCTCTTTCCATAGACTTCACATTCTATGTTGTGACTTACAGTAGGTTTCAGTATTCGACGTTTCCTTGAATTCTGCTCCTAGAGATACCTACATATTTTAGCGGCGGGCGGCAGCGGCGAGCGTTTTCCATGTACATGGCGCATTTACTGTGACGCGGCGCGCGGCCACTTCAGAGTAAACGCGCCATGTACATCGCCCTTGCCGCGCCGCTCAACGCTTAGACCGATCTCGTGACCAGGCCCATAATCAGCGCTACAGATTTTTTGATTACTGATGCATTGTACAAAGTACAACAATATTCTTTTAACTTGTGAACGCCACTGTTGGGTAGCTGACAATTGTGTCATCCAAAATGCAGCCAATATATAGTGTGCTCATGTACTGACTTTGGTAGTCAAAAGGTTAACTTTGTACCTTATTATCTGAGTTTTTACACGATCAACATTGCGTCTGCATTGATACATGATTTCCGTGTTGAAAAGATCAAAATCAAATAGACATTTTATCATCAAACATGACTCTAATGCCGCTCATATCAAGATTATCATCACAGTTTTCGTATATTGACGTCTCTTCAGCCTCCTGTTGAGGGCATGTGCCGTATTTCATGATCCTCTCAAGCCTGGGTTGTATGTCGCCTAGTAGCGCACGTTCTGATGGTTCGGAGGCCCAGCATAGCTCCATAATCTCCCAACATTCGTCTGAGAAGTGGGGTAGGCGTTCTGGGCGGAGACCTGCAAGTAAAAGAATGGGTAAGTATGTTTTTAAATTACTATTTGGTAAATTGGAGCTGGTAGGCAGAGATAGGTCTCCTGCAAGGTGGATGGAAGCGGTTAATACGGGCGGCTCAAGATCTGTCTGTGAGGAGACCAAGGCCCCTGTCAAGCAGAGGACGTCTCTCCAGTGGCGTAGCTAGCTTGGGTGGCACCCAGGGCGGTAGTTGGGGTAAAATATTTTTTTTTAGTCTATACCTAACAATTCCGGGCTAACTCTCGTAGTGCTGAGCTAGTGCCTATGTTTTTTTAATATTTTTGTACATTGTTCTTTAATTCTTTTGGATGGGGGTGCCCCAAAAAGGGTGGCACCCGGGGCGGACCGCCACCCCCCCCCCCCCCCCCTCTTCCTACGCCACTGCGTCTCTCTGCTGACATGATGAAATGAGCTGGTGTCGCAACTATGACATTAGTACAGACCTACGATGTTAGACATTTCATGTGTCAAGTCGATTTGGTTGTAGAAATCTGAGCAAACCAAGAGCCTAAGCCAACGCCGAACAATAATCAAATCACAGCTGGTAAACTTCAAAGCTGTCTTCATGCAGACCTTCACAGTCCACGGCTGGACATAAGCCGCTTTTAATTGACGTCACAACCGTATTGAGAGTCATTTGGAGGCATTGGCCACGCTGGCCAGACGGGTACTAAACCGTGAACTCGACTTCAAACCGTACGTCTAATAAGTCGTACGGTTTGAAGTCGAGTTTCTCTTCCCAAATATTGGTTTGTTAATTTTCCTAAGTCGCCCCTTACGACACCTACGCAATGATGATGGGGTGGTGACACTTTGTACTTTTAATCCGTTACCTCACGGTAAACTCGTACTAAGCTCCAAATAAAAGTCGGAACCTGGTAATTAATGTCCCAAATGCCATAGCTAAAGTCCACTCGTGAGCTATTAGTAAATATCGTATAAAGTGATCGTATCGTACCTTTTCTCACTTTAGTCCATAGTTGCTCCTTTGTTAGGAAGGGCTCGAATGCAGTCGGCAGTTTTATATTACCCGCACAGAGATACCTGAAGCAATAAAATTATTAATTACATATAATTATATTTAGCACTTGAGTAAGTTGTGTTGATTTCCAGGTGAGATAGAAGACTGCAAGGCTGGCGTAGTTACTCAAATTCATAAAGAAAACTTCATTTTTGGTCAAAAATCGTTCAATGCCATGTTTTTATGAGTGAAAATTTCCAAACCAGATTCACTTTCCAGATGAAATGCTGACAAGTTACTCAGCAATCGCTGTTTTGAGTCTGGATGTAGTCTGTGTCCGTTGATTGAACGTTTGTGTAATGTCCTACGATACATGATAAATTCGTAGAGCGGGATGGTTTTAAAAAAATTGGCAAATCGCTTAGGTCATTAGAGGTGATGAAAAAGGTTCAGAATAGGGTCTTTACTCACCAGAACAGTATCCCAAAGGCGTACACATCAACGCTAGCATCGTACCCCCCCTCCAGCAGCTCAGGCGCCATGTGCATGGGCGTACCCACTACAGAGCCACATATGAGCGCTTCCGCCGCGCAGAACCCGAGGTCGGACAGCGACGCGCGGTCGTGACAGTCTAGGAGGACGTTCTTCATCTTTATGTCGCGGTGCACCAGGCCTAGGGAATGGAGATAGCGGATACCTGGATAGAGAAAGAAAGAAAAAGCGTGTTATTATTAAAAAAAATAAGTATCGCTCGCTTAATAATGTGCCCGGTAGGTGATAGGCTCGCCCCCTATTACTAGGGTGGTCTGAAAGGATTCCGACTCAACCTGAAGGAAGCAGCACTCGACAAAAAAGTGTTGTGAATGTAATTGTACTTCTTTTGGCAGTTATCCACCAAAATTTGAGCCATTTTGGACGCGTGGTTGTTGTTTGACAGCCATTTGATTGAATCGATGTGAGTGTTTTAGTGAACATGGGAAATTTTGTATCAAGCTGTCATTCAATTCTTGTTTTTAAAAGGCAATACGCCGACGTAATTTTAATTTGAGTTGAACTATTTTTATGGGGACCCATCATTTATCGCAATAAAATTTTGGCCAGTTGAATTTAAACCTAGTCGTTAGAGCTAAAACTACAACCACTGACGATGACCTCGCTAAACTTCAACAAATGGTGCTAGACGGCCACTGAATATAGTGAGAGAGATATCAGAGACTATGAAAATTCCAAAGCATACGTATTTGTCACATATTAAATCAACATTGATGGATGGTCATGGAGCAATCTTAATAAATTATTTAAAAACCGGCCAAGTGCGTGTCGGGCCACGCGCAATGTAGTGTTCCGTAGTTTTAATGACTTGCTGCAAAGGGTATTAATGTACAACAAATCCGACTGTTTATTTTGCTGAATAAATAATTATAATAACACTATTATAAGAACCTAAGTTTTATTTAGAAAAATACTAGGTATGTATCCAGCTATGTATTGTAAACATAAAATGTGGTTTCCAAGATATACTACTACCACCTACTACTATGCATACGTAGTACCGTAGTACATTACATACCAAAGTACGTATATCTCTAAAATTAAGCCAGCGCTCCCAATGTAAACTCACAGAAATAGGTATTTATAAGTTAACCGACGATTACTCGTAAACTAGTGATGTCTACTTAGCCGTGATAGTTTTCCTTTTAAATTCGTTATAACTACATTTGTGATTTTTTTCACCTCTTCCAAATTAATAGTTTAGCCGGCAGAGGGGGGGGACACTTGAGTCTAATAATTTTTTTCACTTCAAAGCTTTATATTTGACAAACCAATCACTTGATCGAAAAATTATTTGAGCAAACTAATAATATTTTTTTAAAACCTATCCATTGATACCCACATAATGGGGTACTCAACCAAAAAAAATTCAACCCCACTATATATGTAGGGGGGAGATACCCTTAAAAAAAATATGTTCCTAAATTTTACTCTACAATTTTGTTGTAATATCTTATGTCTATATTCATGTCAAATATCAGCTTTCTAGCACCAGGCGTCTTTGAGCTAGGCTGCGGACGGACAGACAGACGGACGGACATGACGAAACTATAAGGGTGTCTTGTGGACTACGGAACCCTAAAAAAGGATTACCATTACTGCAGCATACTACACTTTAGTTGAGCAAAAAGTTCCACATTTGCAGAAAAGAAAATCCTGTTTCACCAAGACCGCGCTCCGCATCATGCCTCAGCGGTTCCCATGGCTGCATCCACGAATTACTGATTGAACTGCTTGACCATATGCCGTTCTCACCAGATCATCTCATTTGGCGAAATACTCTCATTTCGCCAAATGAGAATTTTACTTGGCAATTACATTTGTGAGCACCTATTTTTCAGAGGAAAACGCCGCGTACAATGTGGTTGGGTTAGAGGGATGGCAGAATCGCCAGAAGAAGTGTATAGTGTAACAATGAGACTATGTACAAAAACATGTATTTTTTTTTGTTGTTTCAATGTAAGGTCGTAAACTTTTCAGACCACCCACGTACATTGGGGTCCAGTGGTGTCGGGTTCGATCCCCAGGTACCCTCGGCACACACTCTGACTTTTCGAAGTTACGTGTGTATTAAAAATGTTGATTATCGCTTACTTAATAATGTGCCCAGTAGACCGCAATAGGCTTGACCCCTACTACATCGGGACCGTAACGTACTTGTCGAAGTGTGAGTGTCCTTGTGTCACCTTTGCCTATACCTTTGGAGATAAAGGCGTGAAGTTATGTTATGTAATAGAATACAGCGTTTATTTCCATAATAGACCAAATAATATGAGTAACAGACTACAATTAGGTATCAATCGGTACCGATCGTCGTCATGTATGTCGCATGTCGTCCATATACAAAACTGGAAATAGTTTTTATTGGTACATCTTTATGTTTAGCTAGACTAGTTTAACCATCTCCGGATAAACCTTATCTTCCAGATTAATTAAAAACTTGTCGACGCCAGCGGCTTCGCACGCAAATATTTTCGAATTTCCCGTTTTGCCCGATCCCGTGGGAATTTCAGGAAATCCCGTCTTAGTGCACCCCTACGGTGCCTAAGGAACATACATGCTAAATTTCATCTTCTTACGACCAGTAGTTTCGGCTGTAGCGTGTCTGTCAGTCAGTCCGTAACGCAAGGGTTTTATATATTAAGATTAGAAAGGAATTTGTATATATTGGACTTATCAGGCAGTGGTAAAACTGGCCACAAGTCTACTTACTAGTAAGTCTCCAAAGCGAGTCTAGGAGTACATTCTTCATCTTTAGAGACTAGGCTTTTCCTTTGAAAGGAGGAATTGGCCTACTATACCACGCTGGCCAAATGGGTTGGTATAGGGTATGTATCAAGTTTTTCTTTTCTTACAGTACTGTTTTTTTATGTAATAATAGGCGGCAAACGAGCAGACGGATCGCCTGATGGTAAGCAATTACCGCCGCCCATGGACACCTGCAACACCACAGGAGTTACAAGTGCGTTGCCGCCCCTTGGGGTTGGGAAAAGGGATAGGATAAGGAGTGGGATGAGGGAGAAGGAATAAGGGATAGGGCCACCGGCACTCTCACTCACCGAACGAAACGCAACAGTTTAGGTACTGTTACTTTACGTCGATTTTCTGTGAGAGGGTAGTACTTCCCCGGTCGAGCCGGCCCATTCATGCTGAAATCAGCAAGGCTCTACTACCTCAGAAGTTTTTTGCATAATATGGCCCCTCTATGGGCTCTTCCGACACTAAGATGATAATATGATGTAGAGCCATTCCGTATTCTTAATCTGTCACCACACGGACAATATTGTATATTACGTATATACATACATGTATACTTAATAAAAATATTACATAATATACCTCATACAAGTTTATATATCGTACTAAAAAAAAATTATCGTATATATTCTTTGGAGAAAAAAATGGTAATTTTAATGTCTTAATTTCACGACTTTCAAGTGTTAAATACACTTGTATGATATTTTTGTGACTGTCATTTGAGTCGTGAAACGATATTGGCTAATGTATTTTGAGATAAGAATCTTCAGTAGTACTTATCTACTTAGCAGGAAACAAGTACATATATATTGATGGCAGGAAACGTGATAATTGAGACTACAACAACAAGGAGATGTTCCAAGCAATATTATCATTATCTTCATAGACATAGTGCATAGTATCGCTTCATGCACCTTTAAGGCGTTCATAGACATAGTGCATAGTATCGCTTGATGCACCTTTAAGGCGAAGGATCGCTCGCGAACCCACGTTTATAAATATTATACTCTATGTCAATGAAGATAAAGTTCAAAATAGCATACTATATTACCTTCAACGATATCCACAGCAATCCTCATCCTGGCTGTAAAGGTAAGGCCAGCTCGGACGGCGGCGTGTAAGTCGCGAACTTTACGCTCGGTGACTAACAGTACGCTTGGACCGCCGCTGCCCGATCTTTGGACTAGCGAACCGTATAGGCAAACGATACGGGGGTGCGCGGGGATACTCCTGAGAAACAAAAGCATTTATTGTTATTATTCGTTCCATGTATCCTAAAATACGACTTGGAAAAATTGGTTTGGCCGAGATGTAGTCAGCAGTATTATAATAGCACAAATTCAAAACCGCAGATATAACTTTGTCGTTCATACAAACACTATGAAAAACAAAGTTATTTATAGTGATGAAAAAGTGATAGTGATATTTTGTTAGATTAAGATTAGGGGTATTTAAGAGGATATCTTTATTATGGAACCCTTCATAGGCGAGTCCGACTCGCACTTGATTTAATTATTTTTATATGGCCACTTGTGGCCGAATATGCAGCTTTTAAACACGTTTAATATATAAGGATTTGATTAGTTCTGAGATAAAAATTACCTAGTATAAAAGAATTCCATGGCAAGTTCCTTATAATGTCTGTCGTCTGCCGGTAGTACTGACTTCACGGCGACCGGAGATTTACCCGCCCATGAGCCTCGTACGCTGTATACCACGCCGTATTGTCCACGACCTGAGGAAATAACATATTCATATACACGGTGGTTTTGTGAACAAATGACATATTCAATGAGCGTGTTTTTTTGTAGAATATAATTTTATTGATTGGTTAAACCGATGGATGACGAAAGACTGACCAAGCAGATATATAGGGCAAGTGTGGAAGGGACAGGACGAAGGGGAAGACCTAGGCGGACGTTCTCTGACCAGATTGGAGACATCCTAAAAACAGGACAGGTGAGAAGTACCCTGAACAGAAGAGCATGCATGAGGAATCTGATGGGAGTGAATGAAGCAAGAGAGATATGTCAGGATCGTTGCAAATGGCGTTCCGTAATCTCTGCCTACCCCTCCGGGAAACAGGCGTGAGTCTATGTATGTATGTTAAACCTAGTTCTATCGCGTCCTTCATTCTGTACTTTGTTTACAGAACCCCCCTGTGTAATAAATATAATAAAAATTTATTATTGACGTCTGATAGGGGTAAATGGAGGCATTCTGCGCCGACCATGAGTAATAGGAATCTTATCTATCTATCTATGGGAACAGCGCAGGTAGAAGAAGACGAAGATTATACAAAAACTGTCTAGCGGCTGTTTCCTATACTCTGTATCGATGGATATATTTAGCTATGGAGCTTCACTCAAATATCTGTAATATTTGAGTGAAGCTCCATACAAAATGTATCAAAAACATAGGCAAATTGCCTTAACCGGGTCACTAACCGCTATGTCAATATGCCATGCCAAACATTTAAAAGAGTACCAGATGTTAAAGTTTAAAATATATACTTACCAATTTCTCTGCCCAGCTCCGGGGTGCCGTACATTAGCAGATCACACATGGACGTACTCTCGAGGCACAGCCGAGCAAACGTTGGCGCGTATCTGCATAAAACAATTAAAAAGAACACGAATGTAAACGGGCAAGTGAATAAGATAAATAATTAACAAGCATGCATGATGAGGTTAATGAATATCGAGGAGGCGAAAGAGGTGTCTTTGAACCGAAGCATTTGGCGTTCCATAGTCTCTGCTTACCCCAATGGAGGACAGGTGTGACGATAGACAGATAGATTAACTATCTTTTGGTATATAGGATACCGTCAAAACAAACAAATAAATGCACATATTTTAAAATAAGATAGTTTATTTCGCAAACATGGGTACAGTACATACATACATACATAGACTCACGCCTGTTTCGCGGAGGGGTAGGCAGAGACTACGGAACGCCATTTGCAACGATCTTGACATATCTCTCTTGCTTCATTCACATCCATCAAATTCTCATGCATGCTCTTCTGTTCAGGGTAATTCTAACCTTTCCTGTTTTAAGGATGTCTCCGATCTGGTCAGAGAACGTACGTCTTGGTCTTCCCCTTCGTGCTGTCCCATTCACACTTGCCTCATATATCTGCTTTGTCAGTCTTTCGTCATCCATCCTCTCACCTAAGCATTCCTTTCTCGATGCTTGTCACTACATCTTCTTTTACACCACAACACTCTCTTATCACACAATTCTTTACTCTGTCATTCAAAGACACACCACACATACTTCTCAGTGCTCTCATTTCTACAGCATTGATTCTACTTTCATGTCTATTCTGCCATACCCAACTCTCACTACCATACATAAGTGTAGGTACTAACACCCCTCTATGCACAGAGAAAACGTGCCTTTTTGGACACGTTTTGACTGCTCATAAAAGCCTTCAAATCTCCATTCACCCTATTACCTGCATTAACTCTTCTTTCAATATCTTCTTCATTCTCACCATTCCTAGTAAAAAGCGTACCTAAATATAAAAAATACATCACTTGCTCCACAGGTTGTCCATCGATCATAACATTACAAGCCGTAACACATTCCTACTTTTCAAAAACCATAACTTTCGTCTTGTTCACATTTACTTTCATTCCTTTCCTCCCTAAAGCACCATGCATGATTGCCACCATCTCCTGCAACTCCTCCGCTGAAGACGCAAGTATTACCTGATCATCAGCATAAAGGAGGCATTTGACAAGTAACTCATTCATTCTTAATCCACACTCGCTATTTTTCAAATCTTGCAAACAACTGTCCATGAAGAGGTTGAACAGCCACGGCGACGCTACACATCGCTGTCTAACACCTGTCTCGATGGTAAACCAATCTGTGTACGACCCATTTATTCTCGAAGAAGCTCTAGAATCTTCATAAAGGGATTTTAGAGCTTGTATGAGGCTGCTGTTCACCCCATACATCGACAGTACCGACCACATTTCATTCCTCACCATTTTATCGTAAGCCTTTTCCAAATCCACGAATGCGCAATAAACCTTGACCTTTGGCCAAGAATTTTTCGGTTATACACCGCAAGGAAAAGACTTGATCCATGCACCCCATACCCTTTCAGAATCCTGCTTGTACATCCCATATTTTCTTGTCGGTTACTTCCATAACTCTTTCAATCAATACCTTCGCATACAATTTACCAACAATGCTGAGAATGCCTCTATAGTTCTTGCAGTCTTGTTGCGAGCCTTTTCCCTTATAAAGAGGCACAACCACCGCTGTGTCCCGGTCATCAGGTACTCGGCCGGTGCTCCAGCACAAGTTAAATAAGCGCTGCAGCTGACCAACTATGATGCCCTGTCCAGCCTTCAGCATTTCAACTGTGATCCTATCATATCCTGCAGCCTTACCTAATTTCATACTGCCTAGCGCCTTCACAATCTCATCTACACCAATATCGCTTTTATCATTGCTATTATTACCATTCATTTCGTCGTTCGATGTCTCTATCGCCGTTCTTTCAAATAAACTTTCAAAATACTCCTTCCATTTCTTCAGCACGCATGATTGACCATTCAGTATCTTTCCATTCTTGTCTCTGATTGACGTGTATTCTGAGGATTGAGTTCTTCCTCGAACTGCACGAACGGATTTCCAGAAAAACTTTGTTTCTCCGGAAATCTTCAGATAGTCTGCTATCAAACTCATCCTTCTTTTCCTCTTTTTTCCTTTTAATGCTACTGCTACACCTGCGTTAGTGTTAACGTTAATGGCAATGGCCAATAACGTGTTAATTAACGCGATAAAAAATTCGCATTGGTAATTAGTACTCTAACGCGTTAAAACGTTGGCCACATCTACGTAGCGCCTAAATTAACGCGCCAATTGACGAGTTACGAAGTAGGTGTAGCAGGAGCATAACAATTCCTTTCACAATTCTTTTTGACCTAACAAACTCCTTTCTTGCTTCATCTATGTCATCACTCGTTGCCTTGCCCATTCTTTCATTTGCTCTGACAGCCAACCAATCTAAGCAAGCTTTATTCTTCTCTGACACTGCTGATTGTACATCCTTGTCCCACCATGTATTCTTAACCTTTCGTATTTTCCTTCTCTTGATCACACCACATACTTCAGACGCTACACATACTATCTCTTCTTTAAAAGATTGCCACAATTCTTCCATATCATTTATGCCATCGGATACAGTACATGATCTTAATACAATGATACAGGTTCAGCCATATTTTACCATTAGGCATGCGAAAGGTACAATACCAAAAACACAAATTAGAATTACACAAAGACACAGATTCGACAGATAATCGTGTTTACATTTATAAATATTCAAACAAATGCACTCTCTTTTTCTGCAAAAAAAATTTAAATACTGTAATAAGCTTTATTAACTAAAAAGGAACTTAAGTTATTTTAACAAATGTCTTCTTTTTTTTATATACTTACAGACAGGGTGTTTTCACAAGACCCATCACCAAGCCGAAGTCTACTCGTTGTGGACATCATGCCAAAGTCATTCATCATCAGCCTTTAACAGTCCCCTGCTGGACTAGGCCTCTCCTTTGAAAGGAGGAATTGGCCTACTATGCCACGCTGCCCAAACGGGTTGGTATAGGATTTGTATCAAGTTTTCCTTCTCTTACAGTGTTGCTCTCTGCATAATATGCTTCCTCTGACGGCTCTTACGACACCCATGGGATGATATGGGGTGGTGACATACCGTATTCTTAATCCGTCACCACACGGACAGTCACGGACATCATGCCAAAGTCATACTAATCAAAAATAATACTTGGGTAACGACTTTTTTGTCAAGTTTTCACATTTTTTAAAACGCAATTAAAAGCGCGCGCGTTCAATCCCCGAAATACCTACTTATCCATGGGGTCATAGGGCATCTAAAGAACACATTGGCGGGGTAACTGCATCGATTTTGTACCTAATTAGAAAAATATACTAACTTTGAGCCTCAATATCTCCTGAACCAGCAATTTACCAGTTATGGTGACCAATTAAAAAATGTTCGTAGTGATGGGTACAACATGGGATTTCAGTTTTCGTTAAGGGTCTTTTTACACCCTGTATATTTAACTAAAAAGTTGTAAGACTTACTTTTTCCTGATGGCCAGTTTAACATCTTCTGTGTGATGTAGTCTGCCCGCCAACGCAGTCTCTAACGATTTTAACGCCGATTGATACCTTTCGTGAGCCATACTCAGTCTTTCTAATATCTGCAAATAAATATAAATATTAATGACGTGATCCTTCTAAAATAGTACTAATAACAGTATTCCCAACCGATATACGAGGGATTATGGTATCCTCAAACGCAAATAGTGGAGAATTTTAATTCAAAACATTATAAGTTCTCTACAGGACTTCCACATGAAGGAAGGCAGCACTCTGAATAAAATGACACTAGTCTAAACTATAAATTATAGTTATATAATAATGTAGATATCTCTTTGGCTTGCGGTCAGGCAGGCAGTCGCTCTATGGAAAAGCTAATATAGAGTCAAATCCGTTTAGACTAGAAAGCTGATCGCAAGTTCTAATTGGGATAGAGCTAGGACGATGATGTATACAATGTATAATACATACCTGTGCAGAGATAAGCCTGGCTAGTCTGTGCGGCGACAGCTGTTTGAGTGCGCTGGCGGCCACTCGCCGTCGCCACAGCGGAGACATCACGCAGCACGCCTCTTCCTCTTCGCTGCCTACTAGCCGCAGTCTGGTGATAATAAGAATGAAACATTAGAAATGTTGTTGACGTAGAAGAAATGGATAGTCGTAAGCTATAAGCTTTAATTTTATATAAGATCGGGCGGCAGTGCTAGTCATACAGGGATGAAATAGTTGCGCAAGGGTACAATCAATATTTTACATGGAGAGAGAAAATTGCTTATATGCATTGAATTATTACCTACAGAAAGTCAGTATTCAAACAACGCGTGCTCAGAAGCTAAGCCGTAAATTCGCTATGTGTGTGGAACTGCGCTGTGTTTACTTGCTGCATCACGCACACAGACGCCATTATAGAGCTACCAGTAAAAACGTCTTTCCCCTAAAAATATTTTTGCAAATACTTTGTGAGTCGGCAAAGTGCACTTTTTATTATCATCTTTAGTTTTACACTCCTAAATTGCATATTATAAATTCTTAAGTCACTCTGTCTTAGGCATGGGCGTTTTCGGATTTTTCCGCAAACCGATACAAATTCGATTTCAGATACTGAAATCGATTTCAAAAACCGATTTTGGAAATCGATTTCTGTAGCGGATGTCGGAGCGACGAGCGTAGTTACTACCTAGTTGCGTAGACAAACGCAAACAATCGAATTCTTGTTGTATTGTCATGTAATGTGTCCATATTTCGCTTGGTTTGCGTGACATATTGAAAAAGAAAACCTACTAACTACCTAAAACTAATTGTTAAAACACTCAGTCGCCAAACAAACTAAAATTACACAACACGAATTGTTTCTATCTATTTACACTTTACAATCCTAACCTACTAACTACCTAAAACTAATTGTTAAAAAACTCAGTCGCCAAACAAACTAAAATTACACAACACGAATTGTTTCTATTTATTTACACTTTACAATCCTAACCTACTAACTACCTAAAACTAATTGTTAAAAAACTCAGTCGCCAAACAAACTAAAATTACGCAACACCAATTGTTTCTATTTATTTACACTTTACAATCCTAACAACGTAACAATAAAACTTTTAAAATCCTAATAGTATAACTTTCACGAAAACCAAATATAGGTACTTAATTTTATTATTATTACGCGCGCACCGCACTGCACGTGTCACCTAGGTCAAGTGAACAAATAAATATTGATCAAGTCAAAACTCTCCAAACATAAATCCCTAATAACTATTAAAACTATTTGCAATTTTCAAAACAAACATTAAATAGTTGCAATCTGAATTAGATCTTATCGCCTCGATGTTTAGTTTTATTTTTTCTATTCAATCTGCAATTCTTAAAACCGCCAAAATCCATAACGCACTAGGTACTACGACTGGCTTGCTTGGCAACGATCGATATTCGCTTCATCTCTTTTGCTCTTTAAACGGATCACTAAGTAAGAAAGAAAAGGATATGAAATTCGCTCTCTCTCATTCTAACTAAGTACTCGTTGGGTAGAGTGAAAGAGAACGAATGAATATGAAAACTATCGAAAACTTAAGCTTTAGATTTACTTTGTAGTTTGGTTGCGCTTGCACAGTTTCCGTTTGGGGCGTTTGGTTTGGATTAGATTGTTTGCGTTATCGTGGTATTGTTTTACGTTTTCTAAAATCGGTTTTCTCATATTGGAATATCGATACGATACGATTTCTGACTGCAATCGGATTTCAGTTTCGTTTTGATATATCGGTCTCATGCCTACTCTGTCTGCTTTTTGAGTTTTTACGACTGAATGGCTAAATCAATCTTGATGAAACTTTGTGCGCTCAAACGTAAGCACTAACAAGTGCCGAGTGATTTCCTGGTTAAATGCTCTTTATAGTAAGTACATAAAAGTATTTATGAATTATGTCTGTGAGAAAAACTTGACAACAATCAACAGCGAGTACTATACGGTGACCAAAAAAAGGCACCAAGTTTAAAAAATATTATAGATATAATTCAGTCGGTAAGTACAGTACTCGCCAATCTTTATGGCCGCTCTGAATGTAGCCATCGGTACGAACTTGCGCATGGTACAGTCGGGTGGACATGACATAACCAAGAAAATATATTTGTAATTATTGAAAATTAAAATCTTCAGTTACGTTGTTAGATTAGCTATATTATATTGTTTAATTACATTTTCAATCAAATTCGAGTAATGTAAATTCAGTTAGGTGAAGGACTTTTAAGCCTAGACTTCTTTCCTTCTTCATAAATGTTACTACGCCGTACACTATTTTTCGTGTTTGGCGACGTAAAACATTAAAACGACCGCAAGGCATGATCAATGACAATGTTAACTATATAATTACAAATAACAACAAGAAACAACGATAGCAACGAGAAACAATAAATAAGTAACACTACGAAACTATTTTAAACGCGACGATACTGTCAGAGCTCATCGATTATGTGAGTCGTGTACGAACGTAGCACACTCACACTAACGCGCGGTAGGCGAGGACGCTAGCGGGTGGAAGACAGCGCGCGCGGGCGTGCCCTGCCTCCACGCCCCGCGTACGTCCCGCTGATACCTGACACTCACACTAACGCGCGGGAGGCGAGGACGCTAGCGGGTGGAAGACAGCGCGCGCGGGCGTGCCCTGCCTCCACGCCCCGCGTACGTCCCGCTGATACCTGACACTCACACTAACGCGCGGGAGGCGAGGACGCTAGCGGGTGGAAGACAGCGCGCGCGGGCGTGCCCTGCCTCCACGCCCCGCGTACGTCCCGCTGATACCTGACACTCACACTAACGCGCGGGAGGCGAGGACGCTAGCGGGTGGAAGACAGCGCGCGCGGGCGTGCCCTGCCTCCACGCCCCGCGTACGTCCCGCTGATACCTGACACTCACACTAACGCGCGGGAGGCGAGGACGCTAGCGGGTGGAAGACAGCGCGCGCGGGCGTGCCCTGCCTCCACGCCCCGCGTACGTCCCGCTGATACCTGACACTCACACTAACGCGCGGGAGGCGAGGACGCTAGCGGGTGGAAGACAGCGCGCGCGGGCGTGCCCTGCCTCCACGCCCCGCGTACGTCCCGCTGATACCTGACACTCACACTAACGCGCGGGAGGCGAGGACGCTAGCGGGTGGAAGACAGCGCGCGCGGGCGTGCCCTGCCTCCACGCCCCGCGTACGTCCCGCTGATACCTGACACTCACACTAACGCGCGGGAGGCGAGGACGCTAGCGGGTGGAAGACAGCGCGCGCGGGCGTGCCCTGCCTCCACGCCCCGCGTACGTCCCGCTGATACCTGACACTCACACTAACGCGCGGGAGGCGAGGACGCTAGCGGGTGGAAGACAGCGCGCGCGGGCGTGCCCTGCCTCCACGCCCCGCGTACGTCCCGCTGATACCTGACACTCACACTAACGCGCGGGAGGCGAGGACGCTAGCGGGTGAAAGACAGCGCGCGCGGGCGTGCCCTGCCTCCACGCCCCGCGTACGTCCCGCTGATACCTGACACTCACACTAACGCGCGGGAGGCGAGACAGCGCGCGCGGGCGTGCCCTGCCTCCACGCCCCGCGTACGTCCCGCTGATACCTGACACTCACACTAACGCGCGGGAGGCGAGGACGCTAGCGGGTGGAAGACAGCGCGCGCGGGCGTGCCCTGCCTCCACGCCCCGCGTACGTCCCGCTGATACCTGACACTCACACTAACGCGCGGGAGGCGAGGACGCTAGCGGGTGGAAGACAGCGCGCGCGGGCGTGCTCTGCCTCCACGCCCCGCGTACGTCCCGCTGATACCTGACACTCACACTAACGCACGGGAGGCGAGGACGCTAGCGGGTGGAAGACAGCGCGCGCGGGCGTGCCCTGCCTCCACGCCCCGCGTACGTCTCGCTGATACCTGACACTCACACTAACGCGCGGGAGGTGAGGACGCTAGCGGGTGGAAGACAGCGCGCGCGGGCGTGCCCTGCCTCCATACCCCGCGTACGTCCCGCTGATACCTGACACTCACACTAACGCGCGGGAGGTGAGGACGCTAGCGGGTGGAGGACAGCGCGCGCGGGCGTGCCCTGCCTCCATACCCCGCGTACGTCCCGCTGATACCTGACACTCACACTAACGCGCGGGAGGTGAGGACGCTAGCGGGTGGAGGACAGCGCGCGCGGGCGTGCCCTGCCTCCATACCCCGCGTACGTCCCGCTGATACCTGACACTCACACTAACGCGCGGGAGGTGAGGACGCTAGCGGGTGGAGGACAGCGCGCGCGGGCGTGTCCTGCCTCCATACCCCGCGTACGTCCCGCTGATACCTGACACTCACACTAACGCGCGGGAGGTGAGGACGCTAGCGGGTGGAGGACAGCGCGCGCGGGCGTGTCCTGCCTCCATACCCCGCGTACGTCCCGCTGATACCTGACACTCACACTAACGCGCGGGAGGTGAGGACGCTAGCGGGTGGAGGACAGCGCGCGCGGGCGTGTCCTGCCTCCATACCCCGCGTACGTCCCGCTGATACCTGACACTCACACTAACGCGCGGGAGGTGAGGACGCTAGCGGGTGGAGGACAGCGCGCGCGGGCGTGTCCTGCCTCCATACCCCGCGTACGTCCCGCTGATACCTGACACTCACACTAACGCGCGGGAGGTGAGGACGCTAGCGGGTGGAGGACAGCGCGCGCGGGCGTGTCCTGCCTCCATACCCCGCGTACGTCCCGCTGATACCTGACACTCACACTAACGCGCGGGAGGTGAGGACGCTAGCGGGTGGAGGACAGCGCGCGCGGGCGTGTCCTGCCTCCATACCCCGCGTACGTCCCGCTGATACCTGACACTCACACTAACGCGCGGGAGGTGAGGACGCTAGCGGGTGGAAGACAGCGCGCGCGGGCGTACCCTGCCTCCACGCCCCGCATACGTCCCGCTGATACCTGATTTTGTGTTCTGCGCAGCGCAATGCGGCTATGTTCGGAGCGGCCATAAAGTTTGGCGAGTACTGTACCTACCTAATTCATTTTTTATTATTACTGTCAGGAATGTGTAAATTAAACTGGGGTAATTTAACACCCAACTGGCAACACTCAGCTCGTACTTAGATTTAATTATTATGATTCACTGTATTTGTAATAATAGACAATCGACGTAATTAAATTTATGTCTGACCGGTGGAATGATACTCCAGCCACCTTATAATCTTTTTCTGATGCATTGTGGCACAAAAACACTGTACAATATGTCATAATTTCGAGTATTTTGCGGGAGATGCTCACGCTACCGTGCGACTCGGACCACAGACAACGCGGCCGCCAATTGGGTCAGATTCTGACCCAAATGAACGGCGCCTATTACGTGCGCGTACTTGGTTTCTGTAGGTAATACTTCAATGCTTATAATATGTGTTCCAAAGAATCAGTTCCAGAAACCGAAGGTCATGGCGATAGTTGCCTGTTTCCCGAAGGGGTCGAATAATCATTTTGCTATTTATCATTTTCCGTCAGCACGCTCTGTGTATTATTCTGTTTCATTTTCTATCACGCTGGCACTCAAGTGACTTAAAAATTTTTTGGTGGTAGCGCAAAGCTCTTTCATGAATACGAAGTCCGCTCCTCTTAGCTATTTTCACCTCATTACTCTTTCGTGATGGAAACCCAGCTTTCCAGAGCAGCAAATGCAAGATGCAATGCATAATCGTGTACACAAAATATACGCCAGGACGTGGAGTTGTGGAAACAACCCGTGCTACCATACCATAATACCATGCCAATGCAATCATACAACCTTTCGGAGTTAAATGCTGGACGTAGACCTTAACATATTCCGAGTCAATAGGAAAATCTTAAGCTAAGCTTACGATATAGCTTGCGAGCTCAAAATATGCTCTTGGAGTCTATGTTCTACACTTGTATTTAAAAAGTCTTTTTCTTTTTTCGTGTGAGTGTGTGGCCAAATCTGTTGTCGGAGTTTTCAGACCGCTCAAAGGCCTCTGACATGGCCATTATTTCTTGAGGACAAGAACCGACAGCTTTACGTGCCCTCCGAAGCAGGGTAGTTCTCCACACGTGGTCACCAATCCAAGAGGCGACCTATGCAAGCGTTGCGTAACTTTGTCGATATACTACGAAAGGCAACTTAAAAAGTATATAATGTAGTTAACAAGGCTCTTCATGGGCATTAAATGTCCAACTCACTTATACAATATCTTCCGTAGCGACTCCAACAAACTCCTCAGCAGCGGGAAGGCGGCACAAGGCGACAGGTCCACCTGCCTCCCCACAGACAAAAGCTCCCTCATCGCTTCGTAGATGTCTATTTAATACTAACTTATACAATATCTTCCGTAGCGACTCCAACAAACTCCTCAGCAGCGGGAAGGCAGCACAAGGCGACAGGTCCACCTGCCTCCCCACAGACAGAAGCTCCCTCATCCCTTCGTAGATGTCTATTTAATACTTACTTATACAATATCTTCCGTAGCGACTCCAACAAACTCCTCAGCAGCGGGAAGGCAGCACAAGGCGACAGGTCCACCTGCCTCCCCACAGACAGAAGCTCCCTCATCACTTCGTAGATGTCTATTTAATACTTACTTATACAATATCTTCCGTAGCGACTCCAACAAACTCCTCAGCAGCGGGAAGGCGGCACAAGGCGACAGGTCCACCTGCCTCCCCACAGACAGAAGCTCCCTCATCGCTTCGCTAGCGGGACGACCGCCCAGCTCTTGTCTGCACGATGACTCGAGCGATTCTAGACACCTATAAATATGAAAGATGAAGGTTTAACCTTACGGTGTAGTACGTAAACGAATTTTTGGGTTATTGTTTATGTGATCTCATATTTTGCGAGAAATCAGTTCTAGATCTGAGGACTGATTGCCCAAAAGATATAACAAAACAATTATATAACTTTTGCAGATAAAATTAAGCAGGACAAGTTGTGTGGTTCCTTCCTATACTTAAAATATGGATTATCAGACCATGTCAGATGGCCGCCCAACACACAGTCGACAACTTGTGAATATAACAATGGTATGTAGAACTTCTAAAAAGTGATTTTCGATGACCAATAGTTGCCTATCTTTGTAGTTCCGTCAGTATTAGTTAGATGTCGCCAGTGTCTTTGCTTTTACCTAATGGCGGGAGTCTAATATTAAAATGTCTGCTTCGTTTAGTTAACTATACTAACATTGGCAATAGATATTTATAACTGCAAATCCTTCACCTCTGCGAGAATTTTAAACGTGACGTTTAAAGTTGCCAAAATGAACCTAACACACTACATTGTAGCTACACATTGGCTTGCCACAATTATCATCCGCACATGACACTGGCGTACAAAAGGTTATACTATCAACAATATCTTACCTCTGCAAGGTGCCGAAATAAGTGACCTTAACGCAGTCTACGAACTGGGCTAGCTTTTGACTTATCTTCTGACTGAGTTTGGAGAGAACTAAAATAAAAAAATATTCAACAGTAAGTACACAAAAGTTGATAAAAGAATTATTTATTGTCAGGTAAGAAAACCCCTATGGTTTTTTTACCTGATAATAAACATACTTTAAAGACTAACATATCTTAATATATAAAATCCTTACGTTACTGACTGACTGACAGACACGCTACAGCCGAAACTATTGGGCGCAGGAAGCTGAAATTTGGCATGTATGTTCCTTGGGGACCGTAGGGGTGCACTTAGAAGGGATTTCCCGAAATTACCACGGGATCGGCCAAAACGGGTAACTTTAAAAAAAATGCAGGCGTAGCTGCTGGCGTCCTCTAGTATACAATATTTTTGTAAGAATAAACCAAAACACGTGTTGTTGTTTACACTGTTTTCAAGTGAGGCTGTGAGATATTGCGTAACCTTCCATGAAAACGCCGATACACAACACCCTTCGGCCAAAACTCTTCCTTTAGGAAAGCCTCAAGTTGATAAGTCGGCACCTGAATCATGTACGATTTCAAGTTCCTATTATGTCGAGACCTCAATCACGACTCTCAAGGTCCAGTTGGTTATCGTGCGTAAATAAACCCTGCTAGATTCAAAATTATAATTTTACCGTGCAGTATTCATCAATCTATCCTGCATTGTACTCTTACACACCCTTATTGTCCGGACATTAAATTAATACGAAAAGATAAAAAATAATAAAATGACAGGAAAAAAATGCAATGACTGAGTTTGTTTCGGATTTTCTTCTAATAGGAAAAGCCGCCTTCGTCTAGATTAGCGTTTGACTTGTATAAGTGTTATGAACAAGCAAAATGCAGAAATTGATTTATGTTGTTATATCTTTATTCATTCCTTCTTGCACAAAACAGAATAATTTGTACAAAAGCGGACTTAAAGCCCAAGGCATTATCTACCAGTCAAACTTTGGGTGGTGCGGAGACAAATCAAGGTGGATGCTAAAACTGCGTGTAAAATGAAGTATGACCTATGAATAAAGGAACTAAAATGGTTTATGTCTACCCTATAGAGGCTGAGTACTTACCCGTATGCTGTACATCCAACGAGGCCTGCTTCTCAGACACATTCCTCATGCTGGTACAAGCTCTACTGCTACTCCAACCCCAGCTGGAGAGAGAAGATATCGCAGACTCATTCTCCACTTGTATGTGATATGGGAATTCTGACTCTTCCGACTAGAAGAATAAGAAATTGAGTTATATGAGTGGAATTCGTTTAGCAGTGTACTTTTTTCACCAATGCAAAGTTATGCGAAACTAGACTACGCCTCCGGCTTCACCTATATCAATGGGTGTTGGGTATAACGATAAAATGTATGTTATTTTCAGCTACAGGCTATAATAAATATATAATACGGCAAACTTTCATCAAAATCCGTTTAGTAGTTTTTGCGTTAAGGAGTCACAAATATACATGCATCCATCCTCACAAACTTACGAATTTATAATTATAGTTAGTAAAATAAGTGACACGTTTAGTTATACTGCAATCAAAATCTAAGTCTAAACGTTAATAGTGCATATACATCGTAAAACCACAAATTATAAAACTGATTAATGGAGACACCACTCATAATTAAAAAAAGCCTTATTTCGTGTCTATTCTTCTTTTTTCGTGTCAACGTGAGTCTGGGCAAATTGGACACGCAGACAATGATCCACTAGTTAGTAAGCGGATCCTTATCTGCGGAGTAGTGTTACACTCACATAGTTTCTTATTCATTTAGAAACTCTCATCTTGATCAGTTATTATTACTAAAAAAATCATCCAAACTTCATCATCTTCATCCGACAAACTTTCTGCGACCCAAATTGCCGCTTGGCGGCGTGGCAGTCGTTCCCCCAGTGTAAGAGCAAAAGAGACGGAGGACGACGCTAGCGCCGACAACTACGAACTAAACTGGGGGCAGACCCCAATTGGAATCTGCACACGTAATCCTAAAGGTCTACGGTTCTATGTCAATCTAAGTTCTTTGCTACTACTAAGCATCACTTACCTGAGTATCATGATAATGTCGTATCTGCGGCTGCGGCGGCGGTATGACGTCATACTCGTCTAAGTTATACGTGTCTAGCGACAGAGCCTCCTCGCTGTCAGACGGCTGCTCGGGGCTGGTGGTACATAGCTCTATGTAGGAGCCGCTACTGCGAGACGACGAGTAGAATATCGAGTTGGAGACGAGGAAGCTGGTGTCGCGGTGCCAGGGTAAGTCTGTAAGGAAATAGATGCAAATTTAACAGAAATCGTGTAGTTCTGGCGTCACTTTATGGCAATCTATATAAGTAAAATGGATCACCAACAGTAGTTTAGTAGCCAAGGGCTGTAAGGCATCAATTGCAGCCCGAGATATTTAGGCGCAGCGCCTATAGTTCGAGGGTGCAATTGGTGCTTACATCCGAGCTAACTATTCTGCTTTACATCTCGATTGTGAGGTAAGTGGAAAAAACCGGCATTACAAGATTAAAAAATTGTTAATTGCTGCTTCAGTTTCCATTTTCATTGAATCGGGAGTGCAGCTTATATCTTTGTCACTTGAAGAACTCATGTGTTTTTCCTAATTAGCACGTAATTATAAAAAATCCCAAAAACAAACAATATTTAAAGTAAAAGTTTTCTATTCCCGCCTTTTTCATTAAAAAGAATCAAGTAAAGAACAATTTTTTTTTTTTCAAGAACGAAATTGAGCTTTGCCGTTATTTAAAATTGATGACTATTATACTCACACGAAGTCAAGGCTGAATAGCAAAGCGACCTCTTTAGTAATTGGGTTGAATGCATGATGTCTATTGCCAGTATGATGGTTAGATGTACGCGAACTTTTTGAAGGAAAGAAGTGTTTTTTTTAATAACTTACCGCCCTAGGGCTTTTCTAGCTACATTATTACCCTAGAGCGCTAATTAATCACCTACAAGCCCCATTTGGAGGTAATAAGAATCTACTTACCGAACATGAGAGATGTAAAATGTTTTTACGCGTATAGTTTCCAAACGACTGCACCAAATTGCATAAATCTCTCTTTTATGTGTTCTTTATTGTCAGGAGGTTTGTTATTGTTTAAATAAAAAATATAAAGAGCGGTAAGAAGTTCGCCGGGTGAACTAGTAGGAACTATATGTATAGAAAGATACGTGATTATAACGACACAATACATGGAACGGTGTTGAGAATCATATATCCTTTTCTGATGAAGATTACCTTGTACTTACCCCGAGCGGGTTAACATTTTTCAAAATGCATAGACGTTTTCAACGAAATGTTCTAACGGCACACAACATATTTTTGAATACAGTAAAAGGAGAAATGATTATAGGTATTAATAATCTCAATAAATAAACAGTTTGTCCTTTGTCAATTGCATCATTATGACCTTACATCTGAATTCCCTTTTTCATTAGGCTCATTTCGCTCCTCCTATTCCTTTTCCGATCCTAAATGCCGGCAATGCAATGCTCCTGTGGTGTTGCGAGTGTCCGTGGGCGGCGGTAATCGCTTACCATCAGGCGATTCGTCGTTTGCCGCCAATTACATAAAAAAGTAAAATGAGGCTCACCATCGACACTCCAATCCATGTTGTTGATTTCGTTTCTCATTTCTTCGAGCACCTCTTCCATAATTTTTAATAGCTCTTGCTTCTTTTCACCATCCGAAAACTTTTCGTTTATTGTCTGTGAAAATAAAGTGATAAATTAGAAAAAGTGGCAAAGTAAGTTGACACAATGGTACTGAGATCGGCGCGATCGAGGTAAGCTATGCGAAATGCGATTCACGTCACCCCGTAGCTACGACGGTCGTGGCTTTAGTGTAGCTTTAATGAAAATATAAATCTCTATATATAAAAGCGAAAGGTAATCATTACGATATCTTGAAAACCGCTGTTCTTATAAAGATCAAATTTAGCAGGGTAGTATAAACATACACAGTTGTCGTCCGCTAAGAACGAATTTTGCGAAAGGGCCCGATTAAGGGGGTTTCAGGCCTCTCGCAAGTTTGTATAAAAGTAAAGATATAATGTAATTTATACCAGCGGACGAAGCCGCAGTCAACACTTTATAGTACCTCATAGAGTTGTTGTTCTTGTTTCGCAACGTATTGTATCTTTTTTGGCACCACTTGTAGTTCCCGCGCCATGTCGAACGACGTCAGAATTACTTGCTGCAGCAGTTTCACGTGGATCTGGTGTAACAAATTACGAATATTAGTAATAATATTCTACCACATACATGAAACACCATCTAGTCGCAAACTAAGTAACTTGTTTCGTGGAAACAAATAACAACTAATTAATAATAAAATTCAAAGAAAATAAATTCAAACTATTATAATAGAATATTATACCTAAATAAAGGATTTTGGATGACAGATGGATCCATATTTCATCAAAAAATAAATAAGCCAATTGAGCCGTATTATGAAAAAAATACTAGTATTTGACCAGGAATTTACATTTAAGTATAAAAAGTAAAACGATCAAAAATATCTTGTTCGCAAAATCCACACCTGCACTTGATTCTAAAGTCCTATTCATAATGTACTAGACTTCACTCGCATAAATTATACATCTAAACCTTTTTCAGAATCAAACTATTCATTGCTGAAAACCATACATCAAAATCCGTTTGGTAGTTTTGAGTTTATCCTGTTCATACAGACAGGGCGGAAATTAATTTCCAAATATATATGGATTTAAAATAAGACATACCTCACTCAACCTAGTACAATACTCCAACAGGTAACTATGCAGGCAGTCTGTCGCAAACTTCAGTACAATACTCAGGAACCCAGTCCTGGTTCTCACTGTTTTATCCTCGTGTTTTCCATTCGAGTTCTCTTTCGTACTATGTTTGGTGGTCGAATCGAGCGGTAGGGGTGTATTTTCGATTGTACGTATCTCTGAATCGTCGACTATCGTCCATTGCGATTTGACGTAGTGCTTCTGAGGCGGGCTGGCTGAGGAATGGAGCAATGGATTAGTTGTTAAGTGATTGTGTTGTTTTTCGTGGAGTTTTGAGACCACTTTAGTTGAGCATTATTCGAGAGCGCCGGCGCAAAAATGCGGACGCGGCGTGCGCATATTCTCGAGCTGTCGCGAGAAAAATTGTAGTCTTAATTTTGAACATTATTCTAATGATAACAAAGTCTATAATAGTTTGACAGTGGAAAATGCTCTTCGCCACGCTTCGCCATATACGCGTCGGCCTTTAGATGGATGCGAGATAAGACGACCGATATAGTGTTATAATGAACTGTATGAGTGTTGTTTGTGCCCGTTGATTGCATGTTTCTGTAAAAGTAAAGTGGGAGTTGTCTTTTTTTGCTCGCCGTCACTACTGAGTTTATATTAAAGTTTTCATTACTTAAAAAGTTAATTGTGTTCTGCTACTCACTCATCATCTCCCATTGTTCCATTAGTTCAGTCATGAAAGTCTTTAGCTCCTGGTATAACCTCTTAGCATCTTCTAAGTTCTTCTGTGCGGATGAATCTTGGCTCTGCCTGTAACTAACAATAAAAATATATTAGAACATGGTATAGAAATCAAATCTACGACTCGTTAGTCACAATCACAAGCAATTAAAACTACAGGGCGTGCAGTCCAAGTGTGATCGGCGAGCGACGGGAACAATATACATCTATACATATAAATAAAATTAAAGTGTCTGTTTGTAATATTAAAATAACCGCTTTTTACTAAATGCATATTATTATGTATGAATACACGGTACATTATGACGAAATTTTTTACAATTTTTGTCTGTCTGTCTGTCTGATTATTTTCGCTAATCTCTGGAACGGCTGGACTGATTTTTACGAGATGTTCACTGGCGGCTAGCTGATGTACTTAGGCTATAAATTAACCGGGTACGCGAAGTAGTTCCCTCAGGACAGTCAGGACGCGGGTGAAACTGCGGGAAACAGCTAGTACATTTATATAATAACTAGATGAGCCAGCGGCTTCACCCGCGTTATTTCAGGTTACTGCTCCGTGATGTTATATAGCTTATAGCCTTCCTCGAAAAGTAGGCTATCTAAAACTGAAAGAATTTTGCAAATCGGACCATTAGTACCTTAGATTAGCGCGTTAAACCAACAGACTCTTCAGCTTTATATACTAATATAAGATTAAAAAATGTATGTAGGTAGATTGTTCCCATCGTGAAACGGTTTATTTCCATCTGCCCCCTTTAGAGCTTGTCATGTGCGCCGGATAGTGGCTAGCATTAACTAACTCGAGAAACGACTCACAATTCGAGAAAACTCAAACTAGTCAAACGGCATTCGCTTCTGATTTCTACTTTTGCTAACGCTTGGTTGCCATGACAACAAATTCAAATACAAATGATGCCAAAGAGATCAGATATTTACATAGAGGCGCATTTCCTATGGCCGCTCTGAAGACAAACTGTTTGTGACCCAAATTGCCGCTTGGCGGCGTGGCTGTCACGCTGACGAGAGCAAGAGAGATGAACGTTCCTCGAGTGTATCTTAACTGCGAGAGCAAGAGAGACGGAGAACGACGCCAGCACCGCCAACGGCGCCAACTACGAACTAAACTGGAGACAGTCCCCACTTGGAATCGGCACACGAAATCCTTAAGAACTGCGCTTCTATGTAAATCTGTATTCATTGACTTAGCGATATGCGATATCACTAATTGAATGTCATTTGGCTACAGGCCCAGGCCAGTCTACAGCCACCCAAATACATCAAATACCAACCTGAATATTCTTTTCAAAGCATCCATGTTAATCTTTCTGTCCTTTTTTTCATCTTCTATTCTTAATTCTTTCGGTTTGCTCATATCTCTGCTGTCGGAGAATAGAATGAAGAGTACTTGGGAGTTTGGGTTGATCTCTTTTATTTGGAGAAGATCTAGACAGTTCTGTAAAAAGAAATTCGGCTTTTAGTCACACTTATAGGCATTTCATAACATAATATAACTTCACACCTTTTATCCCCGCAGGGGTAGGCATAGGTGTATTACACAGCCACACTTCGCCTATTGCAAAAGTCTTAGGGTTCAAGGGTAGGCAGAGACTACGAAACGCCATTTGCAACGATCCTGACATATCTCTCTTGCTTCATTCACACTCATCAAATGTTTCATGCATATATTCTTCGGTTATCATCATCATCATCAGCCCAATATACCCACCATATGCCCACTGCTGGGCACGGGCCACTTCTCACTATGAGAAGGGTAAGACCATATTCATTTTCCAACTCCTCCAATATACTTCTGATTAAGTTCGTTGCGGGTTCCAAGACAGTTTAACTTTCCCCGGGACTTCACGAGTGTCAAAACTCGTTGTCATCAATGGTCACTGCTGCTGAACCTGGCTACACAGGTGACACAGTAGTGGGAATGAGGGTGGGATTAGTCCCATTTTTTTTTTTAAGGGTAAGACCATAGTTCACCACGATGGCCAAATGCGGGTTGGCAGACTCCACATGTCTTTCAAGAACATTATGGAGAACTCTGACATGCAGGTTTCTTCATGATATTTTATTTCACTGATAAGCAAGCGATAATTAACTCTTCGGTTAAAGGTATTTATAACCTGTCCTGATTTTAGGATGTCTACAATCTGGTCAGAGAACGTCCGCCTATAGTCGTATTTTTAATTAGACGAAGCCAACTGACAGTAGCTAATGTCACTTTGTAAAATAATGTTGTCATATTTAAAGTAATAGTGATGCGTTTAGTTCTCGTTCAATGAGATGAACGAACATTGAGTGTGAATAGTTAATCATTTCAAACTATAAAAGAATATTATTTCTATATTACAATAAAAGTGCTCTGATATAAGTTACTAGTAGTTATGTAAGTAGTATAAATTGTTATATTTTATACATCTACAGGATGTAAAAAGACCCTTAACGAAAACTGAAATCCCATGTTGTACCAATCACTACGAACATTTTTTACTTCGGCACCATACCTGGGAAATTACTGGTTCAGGAGATATTGAGGCTCAAAGTTAGTATGGAATTTTTCTAATTAAGTACAAAATCGATGCATTTACCCCGCCAAGATGTTCGCTAGATGCCCTATGACCCCATGGATAGGTAGATATTTCGAGCATTGATTGCGCGCGCTTTAAATTGCGGTTTAAAAAATGTGAAAACTTAAAAAAAAATCGTTTTCCAGGTATTATTTTTGGTTAGTATGACTTGGCATGATGTCCACAACGAATAAACTTCGGCTTGGTGATGGGTCTTGTGACACCCTGTATAGTTTCAACTACATGATGTATTGAAAATAGAACAGTCTTACAGGTTTCCTCGCAATGTTTTCCTTAATGTTTAAAACACTCAGTATTCAGTATAGGTAAATACTATAGGAACATAGTCTTCGAAAACTCGAACACCGTACCCGATATCAGCCGTTCGGCACACTAACTATTCACTAGACAATCGATGCAATTTCATTCATTCAAGAGATTTTTCAATCATTCACTTTGTCACAACACTATTTTTATTTCATCATAAACTGACAACACAGTAAACGTCAGTTGACTTCGTCTAATAAAAAATACGACTATAGGTCTTCCTCTTTGCTCTGTCCCATTCACACTTGCCTTATATATCTTCTTGGTCATTCTTTCGTCATCCAGGATAACGCTCGATGGATAACGACTATTCATACTGTCAGAACAATCGATTACAATAAAATTGTAAACAGAAATTCTAAGACTTACCTCCCCAGTAAAAACAGCAGGTTCTCTGCTATCCGCGTTCCACTTCGCCTTCAAATTCTTCTTTTCCCCCTCCCCACTCTCCACACTAGCAGTTTCCACACTCCCATTACTGTCCGTATCCACTCCTTCTCTAACCCCACTGGCCAACGAATACAGATTGAAAGACTTCCAAAAGTCTTCATCACTTCTCGAAGCAGTTATATCACTAGATATATTATCGGAAAATATGTTCTTTCCTATTCTATCAACGGCATATAGATATACAGGATTCAAGTTTTTGAGTATACTGCTACGCTTATTGTAAAGTTCTAAGTGTAGTTGTTTTAATGCCCAATGACTTAGGGGTTCTGAATCTGCGTCTAGGTCTAAATCTGGTGGTATTATGATCCGTGGTCCATCTTTCAGGAATGGGTTGTTGATTTCCACTTCTAGTACTGTTGATTGGTCAGTCTTTTGCCGAATTAGGTCCTGGGGAAAAGAAACAAAATTATTTTGATTAACTTAGTGGTTTTGCTTACGATGATAATATATTATGTAAATTAACCGAACAAAATATATGTATATTTAAATCATTGTAAAAGCTACATCATTATTGTGGTTTGACTGTTTGATTATCCTGTTTCCGACTAAGGATAATAAAGAATACTGAAGTGTTTCACAGAAGACCGCCTGTCTTCGGTAAAGTAAAAATTCTCAGTACTTTTATTTGGAGGACAGAGGTCTTCTTTGCATCCTCTTTCCTTTTCTTACAGGGACGGCAAAGAGAAAAGGGTATTAAGGCGATGACAAGAAAAAAAATCGTGTTCATCTCTCTATGCAGTGTTGGCAACGCGCAAATAATGCAACGTTGGCATTTAAAATGAACGCTGGCGTCTAGTTCCATGCCGTCAGATGTCGTAGCTAATGTGATTTATTATAGTACCTACTAGCGACCCAGGTAGTACATAAAATATTGTTACGAATGGCGATATTTGAAAATAACGCCATCTATCGATGAATGAAAGAACTAGAAGAGAGTGAATGTATCGGTGCGGTGGTCTAAAAGTGTTTCATCTACTCTCTTCTAGATGGCGTTGCTGTTTTTTTCTAGCGAACGTTTGACTGTTCCCGACTGATACGAGAACATTCTCGTGAAAGCTAGAATGGCCTAGTTTGTTATCCGGCCGGTATAAATACCGCGCGGACAGGCGAATCGAGACAGTTCAGTTCTAATAACGGAGCGATCAAGAAGCGAAGGATCTGAAGAGTCGGAAGTGTTTAGTGGTGTGAAATAGAGATTTTATTAGTGTGTAATTAAGTGTTTTTGTTTGTAAAATAAAGTGTAGTTTTAGTGGCATAGGAGTTTAATTTATCACCGAACCCCAGCTCGTAACAATATGTAGAATTTATACGAAACCCTCACCAAAAAAAACGTCTCAACCTACCTATTAATGAAGACTGTACAAATATGTGTGCACTAGTTTTTGAGTTTATCGCGATGATATGGAAGATGCGTCGGGGACGTAATTATTTAATATGCATGACTAAAGATGTATAGATAGGTATTGATACCTCAACAGGCAGCGTATCCCAGGGTCTCTTGTTGCTCTCCAACTCTTCGACCAGCTCGAACTCCGAGTTGTCGAGAGTCAGGTGCACTTGTGTGTTGCTCCCGTATTGGATGCGAATCTGTAACGTGAACGAACAATGTCAACTGCGTCAAATAAAACTACTTCAGGAAGGAAGAATATATTTCTATGTATGTTAATAGTGACACAGAATTACTGCTTTTCCGGCTACACTCAAATGGCTATATATTGAACTTATGCCTTAGCGATGCACAGTGACAGATCACAGGCCAAAAAGTGGCCGAAACATCTCATTTTTTCACTTTAAA
Source organism: Euclidia mi (assembly GCA_944739405.2). Taxonomy (NCBI): domain Eukaryota; kingdom Metazoa; phylum Arthropoda; class Insecta; order Lepidoptera; family Erebidae; genus Euclidia; species Euclidia mi. The sequence continues at coordinate 16,149,021 of OX123207.2, forward strand.
GCTCGCACCGTGTCTATATTTCCAGCAGACCAATACGAAAGTCTGTGTGACAACGATGATGACATACTGTCGACGATGTCTCCAATCTGTAGGCCGATTAAGAATGTCACGACAAGTAATCATACGATATGTCAAATTATTGTCCTCGTCTTTTAGCCGCCTATCAGAGATATTTTGAACAAATATTCATTGAATTCGGTTTATTTATTAATTTACTTCATACCGAATGCATAAAATTGATAGGAAATGCGTTAGTTTTGACAAAAAATGAGGTAGCCCGTTTGACAATTAACGGAATCGAATGTCAAATGAGATATCGAAAGATTCTGAATCGCCCCCCTGGTCAGAGAACGTCCGCGTAGGCTTCCTCTTCCTCCTGTGCCATTCACTCTTGCCTTATATACCTTCTTGGTCAGTCTTTCGTCATCTATTCTCTCCATGTGCCCAAACCATCTTAACATTTTCTCAATGCTTGTGGCAAGCACACATCTTCTTTACCCCACAACACTCTCTTATCACGCAATTCTTTACTCTGTCGTTCAAAGACACATCATACATACTTCTCAGTGTTCTCATTTCTACGGCATCTATTCTACTCTCATGACTCTTCTCCCATACCCAACTATCACTACCATACATAAGTGTAAGCACAAACACTCCTCTATGCAGAACCAAACGGGTATTTTTGGACACGTTTTGTCTGTTCATTGAATGCTTCAAAGCTCCATGATTATGTCGAGAAATGCGCTTACAGTATATTCGTTACTTTAGCCCTACAGACTCCCAAGTACTTACCCATCTGCATCCTCTAGGAGGTGGGTCCGGCAGTAGCTGTCGTCCCAGCAGGCAGTGTAGCAGCCGAGCTCTGGCCGCTGGAGAGGTACCTAACACTACTAGCGCTATAGACTGCGCCGCATCGCCTATCTTCTGAAGCTTCTCCAAGATATCAGGATCCACTAGTTGTCTCGTTTCTGAAAAGAAAATAATATATGTCAATATTTTTATAAACTAACTATTAAGTAGATAGATAGATATATTTTTATGTGTTGCTATTTTAGCCTATTTTAGTGTATGTATAACAATGTATAAGAACTAGTTTTTTAAGGTACTCTGTTGTGTGTAATGCTGTATATGTATTCTGTTGGCGTGTCTAAAATAAATAAATAACTAAATGGCCCTATACAGTGTTTGTATACGGATAACGGCACTTGTTTCGTGGGCGCAAGCTCTTATTTACGCGACCTCTATAAGTTTCTCAGAGAAGAATATCGTACTCGTCTTCAGGAAGAACTTTCCATAGATATTGACTGGAAGTTTATTCCACCAGCATCACCACATTTCGGTGGATGTTGGGAAAGCATGGTCAAAGTAATTAAAACGCATCTCTTCAAAGTTATAGGTCAACAGATCCTCTCTTACGAAGAGCTTTTAACTGTCCTTGCACAAGTCGAGGCACTGATCAATTCGCGTCCGCTCACGACATTGAGTAGTGACCCTGCAGAACCATCCGCGTTAAGCCCTGCACATTTTCTGAACACAGTGCCATTATCGTCATTTCCGGCTCCTGAAGCAGACTCTTCAAGCTTGCTCCAGAGACATACTCTGCTGGATAAACTCGTGCAGTCGTTCTGGCGGCGCTGGCGTGCGGAATATCTACACCAGCTTCAGGCTAGATCCAAGTGGAATAGTCCTGCATCCCCTATACAGGAGGGTACGTTGGTCGTCCTAATACATGATAATGCTCCGCCGCTTTCATGGCCGTTAGCCATCGTAGAGAAACTGCATACTTCCAAGGACGGTACAACCCGCGTTGTTACCGTGAAAACCGCGAAGGGGAGCTACGTGCGCCCTGTTGTACGTCTCTGTCCGCTTCCAACTCAGTGAGATCTAGCCTGAAGTTGGATCTACCTCTTAGTTTAAGTATTTAGTTTGTAGTTTTCGCCGTTATTGCGTTTGTAGTTTTCGCTAAAGTTAATTTAGATTAATTTTATTGTCATATCGCTGTCTTAGCCTATTGATGGGTTATGCGGTAGTACACCCAACATAGCTAAGTTCAATTTTATTTATTTTTTAAAGGCAACCCTTTAGGGCCGGGGGGATATGGTAGCGCCATCTATCTTTTCCATTGCTAGTTAATTATGTCAACGTCAATGGTTCGTCGCTGCTCGGCCAATCCGAGCGATCCTTTCCTGAATCCCCTCCCAAAACGCCTCGCTACTGGCCGCCCTGCTCAACGGCGACGAAGAAAGGACTGGAAGATTCTAGACGCTCGGAACGCATGTCCGTCGTATACCGCAGTCCGCACCGCCATATATAATTATTACCGCTTATACCAAAACCTAACAAAACCGCCCGCGAGTGAAAGTGATTTGTGTAGTGGAGTGATTCAAGCAGCTTCAGGATTCTCGAAGACATCAGGAGGCTGCCATTTGCAAAGGAAAAGACTGTCGAGCAAAATAAGAGGCTCCTATCCACTTCACCTTTTCACTTCCTCATCTCCTAGTCGATAAGAACCGAAATCCTACAGTCCACAATATTAATAGTTTTCCCAAATCGACTAGGAACATTCGGTTCGCCGAAACAGTGTTATTGGGTAAACGAGCAGGTGCAATGCATAACCATAACCGCCCATGGACGCCCGCCACACTCGAGAAGTTACAAGTGTCACCGTGAGGAGGAAATTAGTAGGTGTTGGTATGTTTGTATGAATGGAGAACTATATCAAATGAGCTTAACATAAATATGGATAAAATTGTATTAAACTATCCATCAACTCAGCGATTTTCCCGTTGAATCCAAGAATTTTGTTTTGGAGCCCGACCTATCGCTGGCACAGTGTAGAGCAGGTTAAGACATAGGACTTAGCCAATGAATATATTTACATAGAAGCGCACGTCTTAAGGATTTCGTGTGCCGATTCCAAGTGGGGACTGTGTCCAGTTTAGCGCTGGCGTCGTTCTCCGTCTCTCTTGCTCTCGTAGTTAAGTTACACAGGAGACGTTCGCCTCTCTTGCTCTCGTAGAGACACACACAGAAAGTTTGTCTTCAGAGCGCCCATAGGAAATGCGCCTCTATGTAAATATCTGAGCTCTTTGACTAAGCTGTCATGAAGATCATTAACAGCCGATGGGGAATCAGTGTCCTTGAAGATATTGCCGCCTGGTCTATGGCATAGGATTTTGGTATCCCGTTGTATTGCGTAGGTCAGACAGTAGTCGCATCCCGCGGCAAAGACTTACATGTAGGCGAGATAACGCTGATGATTATTCCTCGAGCCCAAGAAACAACTAATAATATAATACACCGTATTATTACAACACAACCTGACGTAAATATGATGTCATACTTCCATAAATATATCCTTCATTAATGCAGCTTACTTTAGCTACAAGTTGTTTGTATTGAGAAACAATTATTTTCTATTGACTTAACACGTAGTCATGACTAACGCCTCACACGTAAAATTTAAAGGAAAATCTTCAAATTAAATTGTATGACTGCCTCTGTGGTCCAGTGGATAGCGTATGCGACTGCTGATCGGAGGACCCGGGTTCGATTCCCGGGTCGGACAAAAGTGTTACTGGGTTATTCCGAATTCTCAGTAGCAGTACGGAATCTGGTGATGTGCCCGGTAACGGCAATAGGCGCGCGGGCGCCCTATTACGTGGGACTTAAAAAATCATGGCGAAATGTGGATATAATATTACACCAAAGTCAAAGTCAAACTAAAAAATCATTTATTCATCTAGGTCACAAAGTGACGCTTATGAACGTCAAATTTTAATGTACATTACTTAATGCTTCTACATTTACATTTACTGCCCATTCGCAAAGCAATAGGTAGAACCACGAGAAAGAACGGGCAATAAAACTCGTGGCCACTCTTTTTAATCGCCAGTGTTATGTTACTTACATATTTTGTTTTTGTAAGGAGCTGCAACTGTTTCACATTGTAATTAATTACTTGTAAATAGTAATTAGGAACATACATAATACTTAAATAATTAATGCAGTTACCAATTTAACTGCTGTAGTAGCCTTCCAGTGTGAATATTGTGTAACAGGAGCATCCACTTACGTCTTATAATGTAGGCAACTCGCGACCATGTTCATAACTATATGGTGGAAATATATGTTACAGAAGTGACTGTATATGAATACACAAAATTACTAAAACATTAGTTTACAGCCCATAATCACCTCAGCCCATCAGCCTATCCCTTCGGGGATACCGGCGTATATACATAATATACATTTTTTTGCTTTTTCCTGTCATCTATCTACATATTATAAGGATATTTTCCTGTTTTTATCTTTTATGAACAATTAGACATAAAAAAAACATTTTTATTCAAAGTTAGTGAGAAAATGTCTTCAACACCGAAATAACACATATCTAATATTTTTTTGTTACTGACATGACAGCGTCTGCTAAAAAATCATTTTCCAAATAATTACTGACTCAAAATATGACATGTAAATGTTTTCAGTACGTTTGCTGTGAAATTGAAGAGTTTGATAACCAAGTAAAGAAGTCTTTAAACATTATATCCGGTAAACCGCAATAGGTTCGTCCCCTATTATGTATTTTCTAGGAATTCTTGACACAATTTGTAATATTTAATTAATTAATTAACGGCATCGGTTCTTAATTGAATGGTATTCGCATAGCTATTTGTGTGCGTGTTTGTGCATAATATGGCTCATATTGAAACAGCGTCACATATATATTTAATTATCACTAAATTGACTATTACAACCAAAACGGTCAATATTTCAGTATTCGGTTTCTTTCTTCTGGTAAATTTTACCTTAATAATTGGCGATGCAAAGATTATCCGCGCGCCTCTAGCGGCGAATTTGGAAGTTGTCCGGGTACGACACTTTTGACAGCTTTCAATACAACTTTGCTTTGAGGTTTTATGGTGGTAACTGTTGTGAGCTGTCAAAAGTGTCAAAAGCAGTGGTGATCTGTGAAAGAGTCGTACTTACGCGGACGACTTGAAAATTTCGCCCCTAGAGTCGCTAGTTAGACTCAAGCATCGCCAATACTAACTATGATAATCGAATTCAAAATCAGCTGTCGTAAGGCGTTTAAAGCAAAATACCAGAAGCATCTTATGAAACAGACGAAAAACTCGAGATCAACCCCAGCCTAGTATAGTAGAACAAATCCTCTTAGGTCTCCCAGTGCTATTTTGGTGCAAAGGAAAGACCTATGCCAAGCGGTGGACTGCGAAAGGCTGTATGGTGATAATGATAGTGATGATGATGATTCTGGTGATGCTGATGATGCTAAAAATGATATTATTGGTGGTGGTGTTGAAAAACAATGTATGGTGGTGAAACTCACCAAAAGTGAGTATATCACAGACGTCAGCGAGAGCGGCTTGCGTGTGCCCGACGAGGTTGCGTAGGGGCCGAGTGCGGGCGGCCATCCGCCGCGTCCACGCGTATCCACCCGCCATCACTGGCACCCCTCCCTACTCTGCCAGCGAACGGTGTATGCTGCATACGGCGGTAACTGGTAACAACAAAATATATTTTCGTTATAAAAAAATATCTACAGACTTCACAGACTTGTACGCATAGGAACTCAGGTTTTAACTCATGGCAAAAACAACAGAATTTCAAAGTAAATTGCAGCTAAATAAGCAATAATAACAGTTATTATTGCTTACTTTAGCGGTGAAAGAAAACATCGCGATTTTTTCGAAAGCCCTGTAATAACAAGAAAGGACTGCCTACTCATACTTGCCCAGCGTGTTGGACTATGACCTAACCCTTATCATAATGATAAGCTGTCTACCCCAGCCCCAGCAGTGGGACAGATTTTAAATAAGGTTGAGTGATTATGAACCTATCGACTACATGGATAGCGAAATGGTTTACGCACCATTCTCGCCTTTTGAAATAGCCGAGGGTAGTGCGATACCCACACATAACAACATGATTGATCTAAGAGTTACTGTTTCGAGTTTGAATGTCGAATTGGTCGAGTTTGTTTATAAAATTATATTATATCGACGCAAGATACTCTGAATGTGATCCCGCAACTACAGACATTGAGAAAGTCACGGTGGTTTTAGTCAGGCCCTAAACGAGTTTGGCAAAGAGTGTCCCACCTGCTTACCCGAATCATAGAGTGAGACGCTAAAGGATTTCCATAATTGCCATCGCGAGACAAACAAATATATGTATAGGTATATAAAATTCTAGCGTTACTGACTGACTGACAGACAAGCTACAGCCAAAACTACTAGGCGCAAGAAGGTGACATTTGGAATGTATGTTTCACCAAGAAGGGATTGCCCGAAATACCTACAAGATTAGGCAGAAAAGGAAAAAGTAAAAGAACATGTGCAGGCGTAAGTAGCTGCGGGCATACTCTAGTTGAAATATAAATTTCATTCATCTGTGCCTTCCTCATACATTACAAGCGCGAATATTTAACAATAAAAAAGCAAATTAACGCAATACACAAGGCCATGTGCGCATCGAATCAGAGTATTATTTACGCGTTTAACGCGCACAAAGACCGGTGACGTCGCCGCGGTGACCTAATTTGTTAGTCAACATGCACTTGGACAATTTACGTAGGAACAGCTGTCTATTCCCGAATATGTTTAATATCAGCTGCTGACGATACTTATTTGCCTTATCATATAATATCCTAGTATAGCTCACAAACATGCGAGGAAGACTGGACGGTACCTGTACCTACCCTGTCTTCTCCCTGTCTTTAGTCAGCAGTCAGGATGGTTTTTAGTGGTAACACCATATACTCCGGTTCGAATACCAAAATCGGTATATCTTGTACTATGGAGCCAGGCAACAGAATAATTACCTTAAATGCATGCAAATCATAGGTACCTACCTAGGTACATTTCATCCGGATACCGTCCAAATCATCGCGCTCATTACACAATCACAGACCATAAAACCAAATGGCCAGTCACATATATGAGTGCTATTGAACTAGTAGTGCTGATTAAGTTTAGCGTAGCCGTTGGAAAAGAGATGGAGGACGTCAAGGACACTATGCCCGCCTCCGCTACGGTCCTACCAACCATTCGGTCATAAAGGACCGCATCTCGAGAGATATGCGCCCTACGTGCGTTGGCTCTTTCAGAGGCGAACTTACTTAACTCACAGGCGTGAGTCTATAAAAAAAACAACATATCTTGCCAATAAATCGAAGTAAATCTAGAACCTAATTAGATTCATAAATCATCCCGAAAATCTAGTTTAGAGGAAATCGTAATTATATCGAAACACGCTAAGATAATTAAATTCTTCGTTAGTCAAATACCGTATTGAATTTGATGAAGCGATTAATAAAATATTGATAACTAGAGGACGCCAGCAGCTACGCCTGCATTTTTTTAAATTTACCCGTTTTGGCCGATTCCGTGGGAATTTCGGGAAATCCCTTCTTAGTGTACCCCTACGGTCCCCAAGGAACATACATGCCAAATTTCAGCTTCCTGCGCCCAATAGTTTCGGCTGTAGCGTGTCTGTCAGTCAGTCAGTAACGCAAGGATTTTATATATTAAGATAAGAACTGACATAATATAAACATACAGTAGATACTAAATCACTATGACTAACCTAGGAACCTAGGCTATATCGAAAACCTCATGTGCCACCACATGAGGTTATAATTGAAGTGCTGCAATTCTCGCGTCACTTGGTTTGACTTTGTTATAAAAAGTAACATTTTCAGCCTAATTAATGGCCCACTGGATGACTACAAGCAACTTGCTAGGAAAGACGAAACAGGAACACAGTTTGGTAAGTGTGGTAAGGATGGCTCCAAAAGCAGAAGCCGCAAGAGGGAGTTATGAAAACAGATCAGCATCAAGCTAACGCAATGCTTCAAAAACAACCTGTCTCACAATGTTTTTACCTACATTTTAAAAAAATAGCTTCGAAAATAGTTTGTTAGATGACTGGGGATGCCCCTTCATGCTAGTTGGTTGTCATTTCAATTTAATTTCAATTTTGGGTAAAATGGCTCCATCTGTGGGGTCGATGATTTCGCCAATGTCAAGGAGGAAAAAGAGATGAAATAAATTAATAAAAATACATATCATGCCCGTCCGTTCGTCATTGCATCGTTCATCCGCCTAGACGTCACTTCGAACTATACAAGACTTATTCTTCTCTTGTTCTGAAGTATGTATTTACGTTTACATCTAATATATAAAATTCTCGTGTCACAGTTTTCGTTCCCATACTCCTCCGAAACGGCTTGACCGATTTTGATGAAATTTTTTGTGCTTATCCGGTATCTATGAGAATCGGCCAACATCTATTTTTCAAAAAAAAAATAAAAAAAAAAAAACAAAAATTGCAAAACAACGTTTGCCGGGTCAGCTAGTTTGCAAATAAAAATAAATTCGAGCACGAATCCTGGACTATAGTGTTTTTCTTTGTCAGAAAACCAGTAGCACGATACTAAAATTTACCAAACAAATCTCTATCGGTGAAATATCTTCAGTTGGTGCCGACATTTTGGTATGGATTACTTTACTTGGTATGGTCTACTTTGCCATGAGTGGTGTACAATTTTCCAGGGTTTTTTCTCGCCTTTGTAGGCAGGCAGAGGGGTTGGGTTGAGTGAGACTTTACCCACAGCGGTTCACGGCTTACCCACTAAAAACAACATACCGTAGTGGCGACAAGAATTTAACTTAACATACTTCGCGGCGCTTCAATATATCCCGAAAATTTCAAAGATTAATTGATTGTCCGTGTGGTGACGGATTAAGAATACGGAATGTCACCACCCCATATCATCCCATGGGTGTCGTAAGAGCCGACAGAGGGAGCATATTATGCAGAGAACAGCACTGTAAGTGAAGGAAAACTTGATACAAACCCTATACCAACCCGTTTGGCCAGCGTGGTATAGTAGGCCAATTCCTCCTTTCAAAGGAGAGGCCTAGTCCAGCAGTGGACTGTTAAAGGCTGATGATGATGAAGCGATTAAAAATTCTAAAATTATGGCCAATCAATTAATTTTATCCGGTGATATAAGTAGAAATAAGTAAACTAAACTATAAATAATATCAAATCAGTTTCCTTTAATGAGCGACACGACATCCTTATCAGCTGGCCCCGACGTGTCTACTTTATCACTTTCAACTAGACTCCAACTCGGTGAAGCAAAACAATTTTATTGAATACTAGAGGACCCGTGCTGCTCCACAGCATAGTTTAATATTATAAAAAAGCTCTTACATATAGGTATGATGAGTACATTGTAGCCTTATATAATAAGTAATAAGATGATATTCTTACCAAAAATATAATATATCACAAAACTTCTTTTCTCACAACATTGGCTTTGCGTTGCACCTTAGGTATCGTAAAATTTCCACCTTGGCATTACTGAATGGTTTGCCGCGCAATAGAGATATATATGTAATATGTATAACTTAACATTGACGAAAGGAAGTTCTTCAATATGACTGTGCTGCCCTACTATTCTTTCCATTAGGACACTGTAATGTCCTTAGTCCAGGTGCCCAGAAAATAGCAAGTTATGAACAATTTCGCCAATACCATAGTCAGTAATCGTGTTACTGTTTTCCAGGTGAACTCTGAATTGACACTCGGGATATAGCCCACTAACACTCTGAAGTTCAGCATGCCCTGCGTACTGTTTATCGGCACCCATCACACGTTTGTAATCTGTTGCATTTGTAATGGTCTGGCCATAATTATGCTTTGTCCCCAACAGTGAAGTTTCTATATACATCCCACTTATTGGCAATGTTATCAACAGTGGCCAAACGAATTTCATAATGTTTATTCTCACTTCCATATAAACAATAAGAAATTGCGCGGAATAAGCAATTACCGACACCAAGAACGGAAATCACTTGAAAATTGTTGATGGTAGAATTAATCAAATCTGAACTCGTTTCCACCCGTATTTTTTTAGCAGTAGGAGGACCATCCGGTACCAAATCTCCAACAGGGCCGTCATTAACCAAGATTCTTTGTTCAAACTTTCTCTGAGCATTTTTCAATTTCCTTCCAAGAACCCGTTACAAACCATCATTATAATTGAAAACACAACTACTCACAAAAAATACGTTATTAAATCAGAAACCTAAGTAACTAACTTACGCTAACTTTTTTCTTTATCTGTCAATATTTTATTATCAAAATTAAAAATATAGATAAATAACTTTTTTTATAAGTAAGAAAATAGGTTTTATTTCTGTTATCCAGCTAAATATTTCTGTGAGAAGCACGATTTATTTTGTTTTGTGTATGGGTGTGATTAATCCATCATAATTTAGAAAGGTAATAATGACGTTTATAGTTTTGGTCAAAATTGTACTTTTGGTAGGAATGGTAGCATTGGTAGCAATCGTAAGTAACATTGCTACCAAAACTACAATATATGCCAAAATACCATTTCTACCAAAACTACTATTCCTACCGAAAATACTATTCATATCAAAACTACTATTCGTACCAAAACTACTATTCGTACTAACACTATCATATCTACCATTTTTTTTAAACTACCATTTCTACCAAAACCGCCGGTGCTGTCAAAAGTACCTACCTTTTCTCTCAAAAGTACTATTCTTACCAAAGCTACAATTTCTACCATAACTACCACTTGTAATAATATAATTATAATATATGACTTTAAGGCTGATGAAGAATATATGACAATAGTACTATGATATATATGACAATAGAACGGCTGTAATATGTTCCACATAAAAAAAATTAAGATGCCCGAAGAAAGTCCGTAATTTAAAAACACAAAAATATTCCTAACATAAAACGTAAGGAAAATTCCTATACATCAGAGATCAATTCACCCAACATTAAGGGTTAACTGGTAACATTCGGTGAATATTACCTGCCATCAGCGAAAATTCACTATAGTGATAATTTGACCAACATCGCGTATATTTTACACACCACCACACTCACACCCGTATGAAAGTAAGGCAAGGTCAGGCATAACGTTTATTTTCCTGGCAGTTACCGCAAGGATCTTATTAGATGACATAAAAATATTTTTGAATTAAGAACCGTCCATGTAGAGAGAAAGCAGAGAAAGCAATGGAATATTAAGAAATTTATCGGAAAATATTGAAAAATAAGTTGAATGTCCACGCCTATCTTCCTTCAATCTTACCCAATTTAAATGAGCATACCATCAAATGAAAGAAATCTTTTCAGCGCGTGTTTTAGGCCTATAACGAAACGCCTACCTCAATGAGAACCAGATATATAGAAGCAGAAAGTCATTGACTAAATGACTACGGCTACGAAAACGTAAAAAATGTATGGGAGAAAACTGTTTTTGCATATAACTTGATGAATGTGCAAGTTAGGTAATTTCTAATGCTTGATGACAAATCTATGCAGCGAGAGCTTTCATTTAAAAAAAAAGTCAAGTCAGGGTAGAACGGGCTGGCCGACTCGTATTATAAAACACAAATTCTTTTAATATATAGAAGACTAGCTTTCGCCCGCGGCTTCGCCCGCATGAAATTTTAATAAAGGGTAGCCTTTGTACTTCCCCAGATTTCAAACTATCCATATCAAATTTCATCACAAACTGATCTGCACATTCGCCGTGTAGCATACATATAAACAGATAATACTTAAAATTACTTTTGTTTTCATAGTCGTCAAACTTCAGGTAAAGATTAGTATGTAGATATATTATTAAAGTTATTGAAGAGCTTATGTATCTACTGAATAGAATAGCAGCAAATTAAAACTGAAAGCATTACCACTAAGTACATAATCAGACCGCCCCTCCGCCCCGCTGTGCGCGACAACTCATAGTAAGCGCTTTTAATGACGCTGCGCTTAGGTCAATTATATCGTGATAACTTTTAAAGTATTGGTCCAAACTACTTACTGTAAAAACAAAGTTCATCTACATTAAATACTGAAGGCAATAAATCTATCTTTGAAAACAATTTGATAACTACTCTAGAATGAGCATTGTAAAAAACATATTTTTTTATGTTTTACTGTTTTATTACAATAAAAATTATGTAGTTAGGTTACGTGACAAAAGCAAAAAAGTAATTCGGTAAGTCTTAGCTGCCCGACCGCACCCAACTTCTCATCAATCTGGGGTATTGATCAGACAAATATAAAATCGTTGGGCAAGTGAAATTTCTATCATAGTGTTTATTCTGGATACGCTACGCCCAAAAATGTAATGTTTTTTTTAGTTTATTTTATTTTCAAGTTTTTAGTTCTGTTGTTAGTTGATACTTCTCATTCTATTTTCATAGTGAGGCCTTTTCTACCAATCAAACCCTGTCATTCGATACCCATATTGAGGTATTTCTGAAAAATAAGTAATCCGCCATTTTGTGGCGGTAGCCATCTTGGTTTTTTCATAGTGAGGTCTATTCTACCAATCAAGCACTTTCATTTGATACCCATTTTAAGGTATTTGTGGAAAATAAGTTATCAGCCATTTTGTGGCGGCGGCCATCTTGGATTTTTTATAGTGAGGTCTATTCTAACAATCAAGCCCTTTCATTCGATACCCATATTGAGGTACTTATTTGTGGCAAATATGTAATCAGCCATTTTGCTGTGACAGCCATCTTTGATTTTTCATAGTGAGCTTTATTCTACGAATCAAGCCCTTTCATTTGATACTCATGTTGAGGTATTTCTGAAAAATAAGTAATCCGCCATTTTATGGCGGTAGCCATCTTGGTTTTTTCATAGTGAGGTCTATTTTACCAATCAAGCCCTTTCATTTGATACCCATATTGAGGTATTTGTGGAAAATATGTAATCAGCCATTTTGTGGCAGCAGCCATCTTGGTTTTTTCATAGTAAGCCTATTCTACCAATCAAGCCCTTTCATTCGATACCCATATTGAGGTATTTGTGAAAAATAGGTAATCAGCCATTTTGTGGCAGCAGCCATCTTGGATTTTACATAGTGAGCCTATTCTACCAATCAAGCCCTTTCATTCGATACCCATATTGAGGTATTTGTGGCAAATATGTAATCCGTCATTTTGCGGCGACAGCCATCTTGGATTTTTTATAGTGAGCTGTATTCTACGAATCAAGCCCTTTCATTTGATACCCATATTGAGGTATTTGTGGAAAATAAGTAATCCGCCATTTTGTGACGGCCGGCAGCCATCTTGAATTTTTCATGGTGAGCTTTTTCTGATAAACAATTTCACCGTACAGTATCTGAAGTTCAAGTAACTTTAATGGTTTAGGCAACGTACGCGATGACAGCTTTTTGAGTTCAGGATTTTTGCCGACTCAGTTGATACTTTTCCTTATGTTATGGCAACATTATACAAAATCTTAATAAATTGTAGCCTATGTGTTATTCTGATGTATAAACTATATTTCTGTAAAGTTTCATCCAAATCCGTTCAGTAGTTTTTGCGTGAAAGAGTAACAAACATCCATACATACATCTTCACAAACTTTCACATTTATAATATTAGTAGGATACGGATATTGGGACATATTCCGATCCTCCTTAAAAATGCATGGCATTTGCTATTCGTGCATGTTTTACATGCATTTTTAACCCCCCGAGGGGTGTGATAAGTTTGTCATGCCGATGGATCTGTATGTGTACCTGTGACATCATGGCTTCTAAAGGAAAGGACTGATTAAGCCACGGGTTTTTGTTTGATGGTCCTTATCTACGATATATAAAGATTTATAGAAAGACTAAATTGTGTTGTATGTCTTGTTTTGAAAACTTCGGATGCAGTCAATATGCAGGTACTTACTTGCATTACTTGTGTATTTGATCTTTAGACCCGACGTCGTGGGTTTTCGACCAATTTATTAATGTGCACATTTTTTCAAAAAGGCATCGCGATTATTTGTCAAATATTCGTAAAACAATTGCGCAAATATAAATTACCTCGTGAAAATCTGATATTCTGTTAAATATCTGGTTAGACATGTAAGCAGACTAGGCTCCAAGGCGCGTAAGTCTTGGATGCAACCGGGATAACGCTAGGACGATGATGAAGTCACCAAGTGACTCCTCATATCGGGAAAATTATAAAAGAAACATCCTTCTCTGATAACATAAATAAAAGTGCATTAAGATAAAGAAGTAGGGTAATTAGTAAATCATTCATCACGTGTTGACAAATAACGTGAAGAAAGCGACAAGAAGTCATTTGAACTTATCTTTATTTGCCTCTGACTAACGCTTTATCTCTTCTGCGCAACCGGTTGCACGGAGCAGTACTAAAGGAATATTTTGAGAGAAACGATTGTTCGAAATGGAGACAAAAGACTGGGCAGCCGGAATGATTAATTGATTATAATATGTACAAGGATAGCTCATAATATATTGGAACCGGCCGTTAGATAGTTACACTAATAGTTTTTGTGATAATTGCATTTCGGCATACGAGCCCATACATTTGTTAAGTAGTTAATTTTTCATTGGTAGGTATGGTACCTCTTCAAATATTCTAAATAATAATTCAGTCTTCTTCATTGACATAACAGCCATTTTTATATATAAATGATCTTGTTACTGATTTTGAGCGCTATGTATGTATATTTGGAGTTGATTCTATGTATTCAATTATTTATTACGTGGTACGAAGCCAAAGATTGAGCCTTAGGTACTCTTCGTACAACTTTAAAGGAAAAAAATAAACCTTCGGATACAAAGTTTAACGAACTCAGGATCTTAGGAATATATTTTTATTTTATTTGGAGACTTGCGTCTAATGTCGAAGTTCTACTGGTTAAACTTGACAAATCAGCAATAGGAAACATTTCAAATATAATAATTTCTACAACACTGACTGAACACAGCCACACACTTGCCAAATTTTTCAATGTATGGCTGTTTTGCTTTGTTCTTGAATTACCTGCCACATTTTGTGTATTTATTGGTTGGTATTATGCTGCTAAAATCATGATCTTATTATAGGATAGAGCAACAAGATTTATTAAGTACAATAACAATAAAACCGTGAAAAATGTGATGTGCCCGGTAACGGCAATTGGCTCGCCCCCTATTACGTGGGACTTAAAAATCCATGGCGAAATGAGGATACAGGCGTGAGTCTATAAAAAATTGGGCAAGTGCGAGTCGGACCCGCGCACGAAGGGTTCCATACCATCATCTATAAAAGAAAATCACGTTCGTTGTATGTATACTTAAATACTTTTTAAGTTTCTACCCGTTTATTAAGATCGAGTAAACTGCTTAAAAATTACGTTTGTTGTATGGGAGCCCCCTTTATTATTAACTTTTTTTTATTTAATTATTTATTTTGAAAGGTAATAAGGTAAACGTACGTAATTCCGGCAGTGTCCCGGTACCCGGTAACTAGTCGGTTTTTATCATTTTGTAGGTTTCTACCAAAAGAATATTGAAGTTTGAGAATTGCAATACATACCTGATATTATTTCGTATAATTATAATATGAACGCTGCTCAATAACTGTAATGGTTGCAAAACTATACTACAATGAAAGTGTGGTGTGTGAAAATTTTGTGGAATTTCGAGGTTCTGTTACTAAACTACGATGCTACCACACTGTATTGGTTTGCTTATCATATTGCTGCGGATAGCGGCACTATGAGAGTGTTTATTTGCTTAAATATTTGAGTTAATTATCTCGCGATATAGTCCATAAGCGGGGATGAATTTAATGAAATAGTAAGTATTTTGGCATATTACATTTACTGGGACTCAGAAACCCCTACATGACCCAGTACCCGGCAATATTATACCCTTTTTTACCGGATACTGGTACACGAGTTAACTTCGTACTACCCGTTGCACCGGAGCCCATTACTGCACCTTAGTGCCTTGCAATAAGTCTCATTATCCTTTGAAACTGTAGTAGTCTAGTAGTAGAGTATTAATTATAACATTATATATTCTACCTGATGCTGAGACGTACACTTCCACTTGATTCTAAACCCTATCATATGCAAGGGCTTGATGTTTATATTTCAAAACGTATTTTATTACGAGGCATAAATACTCATTTATAATGAAAAATAAAACGGTGCTCTGCTCCTATTTCTTAATTTGTATAGAGTAAATTAAGAAATGGGGGAAAGTGGCCATAGGAACTCCGCAATAAAACGACACAAGCCCATCGAGTTTCAGCTCGTTTCAATCGTATTGACGAGTACTCTGATCCTATATGGCAACCAAAGTTTGATGATGCGTTGTCAAAGTTGACTTCAACTCAAAGTAGATTTCAAATCATAGTTGATTTCAACTGAAAGAGGAGTTCCACTGAAACATGAGTTCAACGTGACAGACCAATTGGGCGACCACAGAGCCCTCGAGCTATTTTACCGAAGTTACCTATCCCGGATGTCAGACAGAGTGAGGTACGGATGGCATTAGAGCAAATTAGGAAAAATAAAGCACCTTGACGGAATCACTGCAGAACTCCTCTGAGCAGGTGGAGACACAACCTTGAGAGAGCTAGCAAGTCTTTTCAATACCGTCATTCACAAAGGTTCAAAACTGGAGCGGGTGTGTGGTGATTCTATTCTTAAAAAAGGTTGAAAACTTTATTGAAGAATTACAGATCCATTTCACTCCTGAGCCATATCAACAAGTTGTTCTCGAGGGTTGTAACAAACGACTCGACGACTTCCAGCCATCAGTGCAAGCCTGGTTTCAAAAAGGCTTCATCACCGTGGACCACATCCATACTGAAGACCCATGAGTACAACCAGCCGCTGTGTGTGGCATTCGTGGACCACCAGAAAGCCTTCGACTCTATCGAAACCTGGGCAGTTCTTGACAGCCTGCAACGATGACGCATTAGCTGGTGATATAATTATAGAGGTGTTAAGATACATAGAGTTGCGTAGGGGAGTCCGGAAAGGGGATGTAATATCTCCAAAGGTGTTCACCAAGGCACTTGAGAATGTCTACAAGACACTGAAGTGGGTTCAACGAATGTCAACGGCGACTACATCTCACACCTTCAATTTGCTGACGACATCGTCCTAATAGCAGAGACGTTGGAAGAGCTTAGCGGAATGCTGTCGACCTTAATGAAGCCTCCCCGGTGGATTGATCTTGGCATGAACCTGGCTAAAACGAAGGTAATATTCAGTGAACACGTCGTGTTTAGACCGATCTGCATTGATGGTTCCTTGCTCGAAGTTGTGCAACAGTGACATACTGTTGTTGACATACCTGGGGCAAGTAATACAGTTGGGTAGACACAGCTTCGAGAAGGAAATCGATAAGTGGATTCAGTTGGTGTGGGCAGCATTCGGTAAGCTACGTCAGATCTTTTCGTCGCCTATCCCGCAAAGCCTCAAGATAAAAGTCTTCAACCAATGTTTCCTACCAGTAATGATATACGGTGCTGAAATCTGGACACTCACGGTAGTGCTGGTCCATAGATATAAAATAGCTCAGCGTACTATGGATCGAGCTATGTTCGGAGTCTCTCTAAAGGATAGAATTCGCAACGAGCTCATCAGGAAGAGAACTGGAGTCACCCACATAGCTCGCCGTATAAGCAGTCTGAAGTGGCAATGAGGTGGCCACGTATCCCGAAGGACCGACGACCGATGGAGCAGATAAGTCTTAGAGAGAAGGCCCAATCTCAGCAAACAAAGAGTGATTGTTGAGTTGACTGCACGGTTGGCGTCGTGGTTTAAGAGGCCACCTCGCAGCTTGGCACTTGCCTAGTGTTGTGGGTTCAATACTGGGTGTTCATCGTGTCGGTTGTATGTTGGTAAAGACTCCCATGACACTGGGTTTATCCCTAGTGCGTGAGTTGTTCTATTAACCCTAGAGTACTAATCTTATTTTTTTACCACTTAATACTAATGATCGCTCGGGAGGCTACTTCATATATGATACAAGATTTTAGAAAGACTTTTTTATTAAAAATTGTTTTAAATTTAACAAAATAATGAAGAAAGACCTTGTTTCTTTAAATGCAATGGCACATTTTCTTTAAAATTATAATTTCAGTCTTAAAATCAACCTAAGTCTAACGTAACCCTTGTTTGAACAGTCATTAGAATAATAATAATAAAAAATAAAAAGTCACATATAGCCTCTAATTTAGTATCTTTTAAATGTCATATCACATAAAAGTAAAATTACCATTGTAATTATAAGCTATTTGGCTTGACAGTAAATTAAAATCAGACTATATTTTTCTAACAAAATTACAGCAGTTTGGATCGAGATTGGGTTTGTAGAGCGACTTCTAACTCCGCGCTTTTGCTTGCTTGTATTTGAGATGTTTGAGGAGGTAAATCCAGATTGTTCGGAGCAATATATGGAAGATCATCTTCAAGCTGGCACGAAGGACCAGCCACACTGTCGTCTGAATCGTAATCCTCAACGTAATCTTCAGTTTCACTAACCGATTCTTCATTTTCCAAATATTTTTTTATCTGGTTCTCATCGAGATTCATCTTTGAAACAAAATAACCAATTCTCAGCTTTATCAAACAAATAAATAAAGAGATAATTGCAAAGAACTAAGAAACGGGATTGGTAAAAAACTTACCTTAAATACTAATGATCGCCTCCCAGGCGACCGTGAGGTCAATAACTCAATACCTGCATATTCCCCGCTGAACCCGTGACCACTCTCCACTGCGTCACGGGGTGCACTGTATTGGCGCGAACGCACCCCGCAATACATAGACGTAATTTAAAAATATTCTTAAAAAATCAACCGAATGCGGCCTCTCAGGCGATGATTAGTATTCTAGGGTTAAAGAAAGGGCCTTGCGAAGCTATAGATTGTACCTAAATTGTTATTAAACCAAGCGCATACGAAATTTTCTTGTACCTGTAGTTAATTGTTTTATATCTTAGATTTTGATCTCTTTTCAGAAAACTACATAACAATTTTGTTGTTTAGCTTAAAGCCAAAGAAAATTACTGTAAGAATTCACTTCCTACAGTAATTTTAAAAGTTCAAAAATAATGTGATGTAGGCACAGACCACCTACGTGGATGTAGGTATACTTTTGTTTGTTTTTAGTTTATTTTTGAAAGCAGTTGAAAAGATATAAACATAAGTATTACGACAATTTTAATTCTTGCTTGTGATTTCCTTTGAAATACATTTCAATAAAAATCTTTTCTTTGACCCCTTTAGATACATAACAATTACATTCCACAATATTTAAAAATAAAAAGTTCAAATATTATAAACTTTAACTTAAAGCAAATAGGGTTCAAATTCGCGGTTAAAATTTGCCGGTATTTGGGACAATCTACCGTTTACTAGGACAAATCTACCGGATACTGGTACAAATGGGTCTTTTCAAACTTTATTTAAATTAAAGTATTCTTAACGTCATATATATCAATAGCTATAAAATTGCTCGAAAACTAGAATAAATTCTCTATAAACACCCGTAAATTTCATTTTTGTTAGTCTTTTAACCTTAACATAGCAGACCTGCAAAGTCAGCGAAGTTCAGAATTTCACGGCTATTGGGACGTTTACCTTATACAACTACATATTCTGTAAAAATTTAAAGCGTCTACCTGTTACAGTTAGTAATTTTGAACAACAAATACGAAAAATACACGTTTTTTGTATGGGACCCCCCTTAATATTTAGATTTTTTTAATTTTTAGTATTTTTGTTATAGCGGCAACCGAAATACATAATTTTTGAAAATTTCAGCTTTCTAGCTACCACGGTTTAAGAGATACAGCCTGGTGACAGACAGACAGACAGACAGACAGACGGACAGACAGCGGAGGCTTAGTAATAGGGTCCCGTTTTTCACCTTTTAGGTACGGAACCCTAAAAAAATAAGTAAAAAAATAGGTAACAATAAAAGGATTAAATACAGCTGAAAGTTTAGTCCTATGAGTATACTTGGTTTCGCTGATGCCCGGCTCTACCTATTAACGAATCTCAATCGTCTTAATATAAACATACATAAATAAAGGTTGTAGAATGGAAACTCTCGGTGAAACTTCTAAGATTTTATTAAGTACTCAAACAACAACGTTATTTACAAAATGATAATATAGTGCACGGTCCGGAAGATGTTCGTAGGTACGAAGCACCTCTGTACGCAAGCACGAGCCCTACAAGACTGTTGGTCCAGCTAGTTCCACTAGATGCGGAAGCGTCGCCGTGCGCAACAGCACTGCCCGCGTAGGTTACCGCGAGCGGTTATATACCGGTCGGCCGTGTCGATGTGTGCGTCGGTGTAGTCGCTCGCTGGCGGTGGGGCTCACGTAGTGTGCGCTTGATGCGTTGTGGCCGCCGCGATGTTTGTTTACGTTACAGTCTCCCCCTCCGGATCTGAAGGCGTCCCGACGAGGAGACGGTCTTGAGCAGCGTGTCTATTTTCATTTGTATTTCCTGGGTCGTCCTCTCTTCCTAATAGGTTGGGTGGGCTTGGGAAGGTCGACAAAGTTTCCCTTATACGGCACTAATGCAGAAGAGTGATAGACACCTAAGGGAATTTCAGGAGTACTAGGGTTCGCCAGTTGATATGATGAGGGCCCATGCTGTTTGATAATGACATATGGCCCATCCCTACGAGGCGCAAAGTTAGAGCTCGTGCCTTGAGCCGCTTTGCTTATTGCGTGAACTTGCGCAAGGACTAAGTCACTAGGTGAGTACTTCGGGCCTTGTCTTCTAGTTTTATCTACTAGAACCTTCCTTGCTTCTTCCTTCATTTCATGCACCTCTTTAGCTCTTTCCAAAACATCAGCAATTTGTATCAGCTTTGGAGTGATTTCAGCGATAAAGTTTTCGTTTGAGGCTATGGCTCTCAGGTCATGTAACGCATCATCACAAGTTCGTAGTTCTCTGCCAAATGTCAAGTAGGCAGGAGTGTAACTAGTTGCAGAGCATATTGCAGTGTTCATTGCGAAGCGGATTTCAGGCATCTTTGTTGGCCAGTTGGTGTGTTCTCCTTGCTGCTGAGCCTTCAGATCTCTATTTCGTCTCTCAACAGGATTGGTTTCGGGGTGGTAAACCGGGGTAAATGCGTGCTTAATATTGAAGCAGAATGCCACTTGTTGCATAACAGAACTTACAAATTGTGGACCGTTGTCGCTAATCATTCTTCGCGGCACTCCATATCGTAAAAGGTTTCGAGGTCGTCAGCAATCTGTCCGCATCGACGATTCATCTTCAAGTTGGTGTGATCTCAGCGCTGGCGTTCCTCAAGGCGGTATTCTTTCTCCTCTTTTATTTTCTCTCTTTATAAATCTCATAACTCAAAATCTTCAGTGTGCGTATCACTTGTATGCCGATGACTTGCAGATATATGCTCAAGAAAATCTGGAGTGCGTATCAGTGGCAATAGACAAAATAAATAAGGACCTAGCAGCCATACAAAATTGGTGTGACAAGTTCGGGCTAACTGTTAACCCTACTAAGAGCCAAGCCATTATCCTGGGTAGCCAATGGATGCTAAAGAGACTGGATGTTTCATCTTTGCCTAACATAATCTTTAACTGCACTAACGTGGACTGGTATCCAGTTGTTAAAAATCTTGGGCTTCATATAGATGCTTCGCTTAATTGGCGAACTCAAGTAACTCAGGTAAGTCAAAAAGTCACTGGTACTTTACGCGCACTCTACCGCCTTAAGAACTTTCTCCCGTCCAAGACTAAAGTGATGCTTGTGCAAACTTTAATCTTTCCTTTGATCGACTATGCTGATGTGTGCTACTACGACCTGAATGCAGATCTACTCAATAAACTTGATCGTCTTCTTAATAACTGCATTCGATTCATTTTCAGTCTTCGTAAGTATGATCACATATCTGCTTATCGTACTCAATTGAAGTGGCTTCCCATTCGTCAAAGACGCAGCTTGCGTGCTCTCACTACTCTTTATACTATCCTTATGTCCCATACCTCCCCTGACTATTTAACTTCTCACTTTCAATACCTGTGTTCCAATCACGACCTAAACCTTCGCTCCTCTCATAATCTTCTTCTCTCTGTCCCTTCTCACAATTCTGCTTTTGTACACTCTTCGTTCTCAATTCAATCTATTCTTCTATGGAATGACCTCCCGTTCGAGATCAGGACATCTGATACAAAGTACAAATTCAAGACTACGGTTAAGGAGCTCCTGTTGGCTAAGGTAGTAGTGTAATACCTCATCTCTTGTTATAATATTCTAATATATATGTTTATATTTATTTATATATATATATATATATATATGCATATGTATATATTATTATATATGTATGTATTTTATAATATATTCTATATGTATGTTTTTTTTTTTCCACGTAACTGATTCAGTACCTATAGAATACACCTACCTTTCTCTCTCTACACCACTCAAAGGTAGACTGTGAGACAATGCCCTTGGCATTAAGTCCGCCTGTACACTCGACGTGTATGAAGTTTTAATAAATAAATAAATAAAATAAATAAAAACACCTCATTTATCAGTGTTGTGGCACAAATTTCAGCTGTTGCTTTCTCTAAAGCGAATAGCTCTACCCATCTTGTGGCCAAATCTTCCACTATGAGTATCCATGTCTTTCCATCATCCGATAGGGGCAAAGGTCCAAACAGGTCAAAAGATATCACTTCAAATCTTTTGTTAATGGCAGTTGTTTGGAGTAGACCGGCCGGTTTCAAATTTGTAGGCTTGTAGCGTTGACAAGGTAAGCAATTCCTTACGTAGCTTTCTATATATTTTCGCATTCCTTTCCAGTAGTACCGACGTGAAATTCGTTGCATTGTCTTTTCTGAACCGTAGTGTCCCGCCATTGGGTGATCGTGGTATGCCGACAAGACATTTGCCCATTCATGTTCAGGCACAGCAAGTTGAGCATCATCGGTGTCTGCATTAGGATTGTAGCGATAAAGAAGTCCGTTATTCATCATGTAACCCTTGTTTCTCCAGTACGAAGTATCCTCATGATTATTAGCATCTTCCAAAGCCGAAACTATCTTTTGAATATACTCGTCCTTCAATTGTTCTGCTCTGACTTCGCTGGGATCACGAGTTGGTATGTCTACAGAAACAGAGCAAATACCACAGTCTTTCTCAAATTCTTTAGTACACGGTGGACGGGAAAGTGCGTCAGCAATGACATTTGTTTTTCCAGGCGAGTATTTTATAGTGACATCGTAAGCTTGCAGTAGTAATGCCCATCTTGCCAATCTGCCTGTGGGCGTTTGAATGGTCATCAGCCATCTCAGGGCTTGGTGATCTGTAACTACTGTGATGTGTACTCCTTCTATGTAGCCACGGAATTTTGTTAATGCCCAAATTACTGCCAAAGCTTCGCGCTCCGTAGTACTATAGTTTCTCTCAGCTGACGTGAGGAGGCGGCTGGCATACTCCACTGGATGTTCCTCAGATCCCTCCCCCTGGACCAAAACAGCTCCGATTGCGTAACTGCTAGCATCAGTCTTAATTATATAAGGTTTCGTACAGTCAGCTTGTTTAAGCACAGAAGGCAGCAGGCAGAAGTCAGTTTTTGTTTTAAAACTTCGTATGCTTCGGCTTGTTTTTCACCCCACTTCCAAACCGCATTTTTCTTTGTCAGTCTAGTGAGAGGTTCCGATATCATGGAAAAGTTTTCTATGAACCTTCTATACCAAGAACAAGTCTGTAGAAATGAGATTAGGTGCTTCAGATTCGCTGGAGGCGGTAGTTTTGTGATGGCTTCCACTTTATCAAGGTCAACTTGTAATCCTTCAGGAGTGATGTAGTGGCCCAAATACTTGATTCTTGACACGACAAAGTTACATTTTTTCTTATTCATGGTCAAGTTGTATCTTCTCATCTGTTTGAAAACTTCTTTTAGATCTTCAAGATGATTCTCAAAACTGCTGGAAAAAACGATCAAATCATCTAAATAAGCTAGTAGCTTAATATCTTCCACACGTGTACGAAATTGGTCGATCAGTCGTTGAAAAGTTGCAGGCGCGTTTCTTAAGCCGAACGGCATGCGTTTAAATTTGTAAATGCCAAAAGGACAGATAAAAGCAGTTTTCTCTTGATCCTCTTCTTTAACGCTTATTTGCCAGTAACCAGCTTTAAGGTCCAAGGAAGTCATATAGGGTGTGGGTTTTGCCTCATGCAGAAGATCGTCTATACGTGGTATAGGGTAATTGTCCGAAATAGTGATAGAGTTCAACCTTCTATAGTCCACACAGACTCTTATTTCACCGTTTTTCTTGGGGACCATAACCACTGGTGCCGCCCAAGGAGATACACAACTTTCTATGATTCCTTCTTTTTATATACCGGTCGGCCGTGTCGATGTGTGCGTCGGTGTAGTCGCTCGCTGGCGGTGGGGCTCGCGTAGTGTGCGCTTGATGCGTTGTGGCCGCCGCGATGTTTGTTTACGTTACAAGGTTAAATATATTTTATTTGCCCTGATGTTTCCTCATAAGTTATACCAGCCATGGTCACGGCATGATTGACATAGGTACATCAGCCAGGATAACCTTAAACGATTTCCTTTTAATATTTCGCTTTCACGTCTCATTTTTCTCTTAATTTGTTTTATATATTCAGTCAAAAAAGTATCGGGAATGGATTATTTGTTTATGGTTCCAAATTCAAATTTTTAATTTATCTTTTGTGGTTGTTAGATTGTCACAACTGTTTTCCATTTCGGCGCGGAGTTTGAGTTGCATCTGTTATTGCTGTTTTTATAGTCCGTTCACAGTTATTTCACCTCTAGCTGTTAGATTGGCCAACCTGGGCGTTGTGTTGCTATATTTAGTTTATAATACTCCCATTTTAAATATAACAGTACTGCTAAAAATGTACTTATTTTTTTATTGCCTACGCGATCGTATTAAATATTTGGAAGTAATGTTAGTAACAAAACCTCTTGATATCGGCATGGCTATACGCATGTACATTTATTTTCTTTCGAAATAACTAATTTCCTATGAAGATAAATAGTTACAATAATTTTTTTGTCTATTTAATATACAAGGATAAACGCATCATAATTACGTCAATGTGAGGTTTTAATTATCAAATACATAAACTGCGAATTTAATTTTCATATTTATTTCGAATAAGAATGATCCATGTGGACTGCCAATGTTATGATGATTCGTAACTGCTGTCAGATTCTCGGACTGCCAGTGATGATTCGTAACTGCTGTCAGATTCTGTATCAGACTCAGAAGTTAATTCTATTATGAACCTGTCCATTTCAGCATCCGTAGACCGATCTGTTTCACGAAGCGTGTCTTCAATGTGGCGCACATGTTTGCATTGTTTTTGCCAGTCTTCTTCTGATAGATTGAAAAGCTTCTTCAGCTAAATTCACAATGTTGGTTGCCTCTTGTCCTACATTTTTGCTTGTGACTCGCATTTTAATGAGACTCCACATACATTCATCTTTCTTTTCGTTCATTAACACGATTCAGACCCGTTACATAATCTTTAGTATACATTCAATTGCGTTTAGCTCGTAGTGGTATGGCGGTAATCTAACCACTTTGTGGCCATGAGCTTCAAGCATTTGATCAGTTTCATATATTGGAGCTTCTTTATGGTCTTTTATAATTTCATACAGTTGAGCTTTCACCATGGTGGGCAGATAAGATAACCCCTTATTTGTGATCCAGTTTTGCATTTCAGCTTTTGTAGAACTTAATGTTGGTACCTTGTTTAACTTGACTGTGCGATAAGGGGCATTATCCATAACAACTACATTATTAGGCGGCAAATGAGGAATTAGTCTTCCCTGAAGCCATTTCATGAAATTTGTTTTGTTCATGTCTTCATGGTAGTCACCCGATTTCGACTGGGATTTAACATTGGACATTCTAGTTTCCACTAAAATTGGGTAAAATGTTATGCACGGGTAACCCTATTTTTCATACTTGTGATCACAGAGTACCATTCCAACATAAAGAAAACAAACACCGACATTTGTCAGAGGTAAAATAACTGTGAACGGACTGTATATATATAGTACGTTCACAGTTAGGTATTTTACCTCTAGCTGTTAGATTGGCCAACCTGGGCGTTGTGTTGCTATATTTGGTATATAATACTCCCATTTTAAATATACATTATTGCTAAAAATGTACTTATTTTTTTATTGCCTAAGCGATCGTATTAAATATTTGGAAGTAATGTTTGTAACAAAACCTCTTGATATTGGCATGGCTATATGCATGTACATTTATTTTCTTACAAAATAACTAATTTCCTATGAAGATAAGTAGTTATAATAATAATGTTGTCTATTTAATAAATAAAGGTAAACGCATCATAATTACGCCAACGTGAGGTTCTAATTATCAAATACAAAAACTGCAAATTTAATTTTCATAATTATTTTGAATAAGAATGATGTGGGTATTACACCTCTGCCTACCCCTGCATGGAAACAGGCGTGAGTCTATAAGAATCATCCATGTGGACTGCCAATGTTATGATGATTCGTAACTGCTGTCATATTCTGTATCAGACTCAGAATTTAATTCTTTTATGAACCTGTCCATTTCAGCATCCGTAGACCCATCTGTTTCACGAAGCTTGTCTTCAATGTGGCGCTCATGTTTGCATTGTTTTTGTCAGTCTTCTGCAGTGATAGATTGAAAAGCTTCTTCAGCTAAATTCACAATGTTGGTTGCCTCTTGTCCTAAATTTTTGCTTGTGACTCGCCTTTTAATGAGACTCCACATAAGTTCATTTGCGTTTAGCTCGCAGTGGTATGGCGGTAATCTAACCACTTTGCGGCCATGAGCTTCAAGCATTTGAATTTTTGAAGCATTTCCACTAATATTGGGTAAAATGTTATGCACGGGTAACCCTATTTTACATTCCTGTCATCACAGAGTACAATTGCAACATAAAGAAAATAAAAACCGACATCTGTCAGAGGTAAAATAACTGTGAACGGACTGTAGTTATATCATATTGTGTTTATTGCGAATTTCATAATGGACAAAAACATCGAACAAACAGTTTGTCTTAAATTTTGCATCGCCAATGGAATTTCGTGTTCGGAGTCAAATGAAAATGTTACAGAAGGCTTACGGTAAATCGATTTTATCAAAAACTCGTGCTTAAGAGTGGTAGGAAGCGTTCAAAAGCGGTCGAGATATGATGGAAGATTCGCCTCGCTCTGGAACACCATCAACGTCTGCAACTGAAGTTAACATCGCAAAAGTGAAGGAAACAGTGACTGAAAATCCTCATTCAACTTCTAGAGAGATAGCCGCCGAACTTTTCTGTATCTCACGAGTCAATCCGTAATATTTTAACTAATCATTAGTATGAAACATGTTGGCGCTCGGCTAGTCCCAAAAGAATTTTGCACCACGATAATGCGCCTTTGCACAAGGCCATCATTGTGAACGAATTTTTGACCAAACACTCAACAAATACCATCGAGCAAGCACCATTTATTTATTTATTTATTGGGACATATAACAGTTATACATTACATTACGTGGTAAGTTTACAGTAGGTATTTTTGTGTTACTTAATGTATAACCCACACGGCCCACACCTATGTCCGCAGAGGCGCAGAATAATATTAAATAAATTTCGAGTATTCAAAGGTCATGCGAAGTTGAGCCAAAGTATCATACTGATAAAAATTAAGCATAATAAAGAAAATGGAAGAAACGAATGTAGAAATACTAGGACAAGCGTTTTAGGAATTCAACCGCCGCTCTTTTAAATTTTAAGTGTGAGAGTGCAAAAATGTCGATGTCAGATAAGTGTGTGTTATACATTTCTAGGAGACAGCGGAGAGGTGCCCGTGCACCGGCGTTTGTTCTGCACTTTTCAGTGTGGAAAAGCCGAGGCACGCGCACCTCCCGCTGTAATACAGTTTTGAGCACCACATAACATATCTTATTCGAAATACCACTACAATCAAATTTATTGTTACAAATGCCATGCAACATCATAAACATGAGCAGTTTGCGTCTGGACTCCAAGCTTAATAAAGCATATTATTTGAGTAACTCTTGGTATGGAAGTTTAGAATGACGGAATTTGTAATGGACCATATTCACCAGATATGGCTCCAGCCGACTTCTTTATTTTTCCTAAACTTAAATTACCACTCCGTGGCACCCGTTTTCAATCTGTAGAATACATAAAGCAGAATTCGCGGCGAGAACTGAACTCAATTCCAGAAACAGCGTTAAAAAAATGTTTTGATGATTGGATTATTCGTTGGCGTAAGTGCATCGTTGCTGAAGGAGCATATTTTGAAGGTGATAAAATAAAATTGGATGAAGAACAAACAGTTTGTGTATTATTGATCTTTTCCCGGTACTTTCTTGACAGAGTAGTATGTATGGAGATACATACATATAAAACACTTTTAATTTTTTTTGTTAATGTTTTAGCCCAGAAGTACCTGTACCACTATAGGTCAGTATCAGTACCTAGAACACAAAGGACTATCACCTCTCAGTACATAAGCACTGGTACATACAAGACGCGAAGTGATATAACGTGGAACCAAGGTCACAAGGGTCCAATATTGATAACCCACAGGACGATTACCTTCGCGACAAAACAACTTGTCACAGTTTATAAACAGATACAATGTTCAACTCAATAAAACCCTGTATTTACTACTTTGAGAGTCAATAGTTCTCGTAGAGACTGATATAACAATCATATTGGTTTGGATCGGTTTTGCTTTTATACCAGTTGTTAGTTGTGCCCTACGAGTTCATCCAAGGATCCTGTCTGCTTAAGAAATATCCAGCGGACGCAAAATTTGATGGACTTTTTGCGAATTGGACATTTTGCGGTAATCGCTTAACATCAGGCGATGCGTCTGCTCGTTTGCCCCCAACCTCATAAAAAAGAATTGCCGAACGTACTTTTTGCGAATTGGACATAATGCGACTAAACGGGCTCCTTAAGGTAGCGTGATATACATAGTCCATGAGATCTTCAACATCGGCCTAGCGTTATCCCGGTTGAATCTAAGGTTATGTACAGAATATGATATTTATCCACAGAACTACTGCCACCACAGAACAGATCTGTTCTGTGACTGCCACGATAATGCCGATATTCTATTACATAGTCATTAAAATTTAAAAAATTGGGCAAGTGCGAGTCGGACTCGCGCACGAAGGGTTCCGTACCATCATCTATAATAGAAAATCACGTTCGTTGTATGTATACTTAAATGCTTTATAAGTTTCTACCTGTTTATTAAGATCGAGTAACAAATTGCTTAAAATTACGTTTGTTGTATGGGAGCCCCCTTTATTATTTACTTTTTTTTAATTTAATTATTTATTTTGAAAGGTAATATACAACTACATATTCTGTGAAAATTTAAAGCGTCTACCTGTTACAGTTAGTAATTTTGAGCAAAAAATACGAAAAAAAACTCGTTTTTTGTATGGGACCCCCCTTAATATTTTTTTATTTTTTATTTTTAGTATTTGTTGTTATAGCGGCAACCGAAATACATAATTTGTGATTTCAGCTTTCTAGCTATCATGGTTTATGAGATACAGCCTGGTGACAGACAGACGGACAGACAGACAGACAGACAGACAGACAGACAGACAGACAGCGGAGGCTTAGTAATAGGGTTCCGTTTTTTACCTTTTAGGTACGGAACCCTAAAAAGGCAGGGGTTAAATGGCATACAACTGCTAATAATTACAAATAGTACAATACTATAAGTACCGACTCAACGGCGGCTATCACCGTCGACCTTTAAAATCAAAGTAGCCCAAAGATAGAATACCAATCACAAAAATGGTTGAAAACACAACTGATTTGAAGCAACAACATTTCAATTATTCTCATACAACATCTAAATTACTCGTCACCGTCAACTAAACATGACTACATTTAAGTACGTTACTGCATGTGCTGCAAGCCACAACGGGTAATTCATGTTTCATCATTTTAAGTAACACATAATATGGGGCGAGTCTATTGTCGTTTCCGGGCACATTGCTCGATTCCGTGTTGCTGCTGACAATCCGGGATAAACTTAGTAACAGTTTTGTCCGACCTGGGAATCGAACCCGGGACCTACCGATCAACAGACGCATAAGCTATCCACTTGACTACGGAAATAGTCTACTAGGCTTCACCTATTTTTTTTTTGACAAATTAACTATTCTTTTCGTAGTATTTAAGTAGAAAATATTAGAAGTTATCGTTTGGATAACTTAAATATCAGGTACCTAATATATCACGTGATTGAAAGAAATTAGAGCACCTAAGAATGCCTCTGTCTTCTGCATAAGTACATAACCTACAGTAATGTGGTTACTTTACAGAATGTGTCCATAAATTCTTAGCAGTCTTTTACGAACATACCATAGGAGAAACCCTAAAAAAGCTAAGTAAGTTCTACAGAGGTCAAAATATTATTTTAATGTCGAAATCATGCGTTAATGCCTCGCCTAAGAATACATGGATGATTTAATGAAGCCAAATTTTGTTCTATCAAAGAGAGCAAGAGAGTGATGGATAACATTTTGTGAACTGTAGTAAAGAAAGAGGTACCCACCACGTACACTCGGGTTGACCACCCCCCAACTTTTACAGTAGAAAAAGGTTGACAATACCGAACTGTTCTGGTGAAAAAGGATATTAGGAATGGTACCTATAGATATGTAGGCTAGGACAAGACATCCTCAGGAGCGTTTGCTTTGGCCGACTTGGCTTTGACAACGACTGATCGAAGTTTTGTATGAAATACTTATGATAAAATGTTGCTGGCCAGCATCATGCCGACAGCCGAGCTATAAGTACAACAAGAAAAAGTTAACCAATATTAATTAAGTACTTTAATAAAATTTAAATAAAAAAATATTCGTAAACATTAGCATGCTTCATGCACGTCAGTGTTAGTCGAAGCCAC
This sequence comes from Euclidia mi, assembly GCA_944739405.2. Classification (NCBI taxonomy): domain Eukaryota; kingdom Metazoa; phylum Arthropoda; class Insecta; order Lepidoptera; family Erebidae; genus Euclidia; species Euclidia mi. The sequence goes on from OX123207.2 coordinate 16,179,873, forward strand.
AGGTCGAAATGGTCGAATGACCACTCTGTCATAAGAGGGTCATTCTTACTTATGACCTTGATATTATTGCGAATATGCTTTACTGTTGTACTTTTTATTTATTTATTTCCTACACTTTCATGTCTACACAAAAGATCATGACTCATCATTCATCATGAACACTTTCAGGCATACTCACTTACTGTGGAAAGGAGGTGTGCCCCAATTCCACGCATACAGAGCTAAGTAAAATAAGTGCGATGCTTTTAAAGTATGAATTATAGTCATTTCTCAGCATGGTCTAATGTCATCTGAGGGCTTAAGTAATAGCTTAAGCAAGTGTATTTGATTATATCAGATTATCCTCAATCCTGCATGCATAAATTATTATGTGTACATAAGTAGGTGCTTTAAGGTGGACGCACACCTATCTGAGCCGAACGCGTCGAACGAATCGAAGTCAAGGAGGCCTCGCACATTAGCAAGAATCGACCGCGCCGAAAGAATCGACCGCGACGAAAGAATCGAGCGCATCGAACAAATGGTTTCCATTTTCTTTACGCCTGTCGCACTGTTATTGCATGTGAATTGTGATGGATCTTGACGAGGTTTTTATTTATCAGTGCTTTATTAATGGAAGATGAAGAAACAATGCGGATATAGTACTCTTGCGTTGCTCTGTCATACCCAACTGATAGAATGCGAGCGCATCGGACGAATCGACCGCACTAACCGCGCCGAATCTGATGACGTCATTCGAATTCTTCGAGGATTTCTGAGGTGCTTCCAGATTCGGACGATTCGACGCGGACAAGTGTGCGAGGTTTCATGAGATTTCATATGAAGAATTCTAAAATTCGTTTCCTTCGACGCGTTCGACGCGTTCGGCTCGGATAAGTGTGCGTTCACCATAATACGACTTACAACAGTAGGTACCTGTTTAAGTACATAATTTCAAAACGTTTGAGTAGGTACCACTGACGTCATTTCTGGTCAAAGTTGAACTAAGCATCACTTATAATAATACGGCCTAACAATTTTATAACACTGATCTATGAGGAAAACCCCCGACTTGGATATTGCGCAATAGTATGAGTCACATCTACGGGCGCTCGCACTAATATAAATGTTTATAGTTTCGGTAATTTTAAATAGTTTTAGATTTTTTATCGGAGCTAGACGTCCTAACGACCGCGCAGGTACAAAACGCTACTTAATATTAAGGTCAAAACACGAATACTTTAATAATTCTGAACAGCATGTCTGGTTGTCTAACACGCTAATCTTTGGAACTACCTACTTGTATTTTAAACATCTTCTTGTACGTCTATGAAAGTCACATTCGTGAGGCAGACTGTAGACTGTGTATTATCACGCTACGATCCCCAAGAGCTGAACAAATTATTACCATAATACTCGTCTTATTATAGCACTTTCATACTCGCGTTTTGTCGAGCATAGGTGATCGATGAACAGAACGTATGCGCGCAGTCCTCTTTATACTATCCTGTACTTAGCTCAGACGACAATACGACTTTTGGGACACGTTGTCGCCGCGTTTCCGCTCCAACTCTCATATATACCTACATAAGCTCACGCTTATTTCCCGAAGGAGTAGACAGAGACTACGGGCCGCCGACAACGATCCTGACAAATCTGTCAGGATCGCTTCATTCATTCGTATAAAACAGCGGCGGCGGGAGCGGCAAGCGATTTCGATGTACATGGCGCGTTTACTCTGAGGGGTCATCGGTCACCGCGGCGTAGCAAAGCGCTCGCCGCTGCCGCCACCTCAGTCAGCTTCACGTGCTTTTCGAAGCATGTAAGCGGTCTGATGTAAATTCCAGAAGCAGTCACATATCCAAATAATAGAAAGGAGAACTAGCATGGGTCGCTGTCATCAGAAACGGTGAAAAGGATTATATCGATTGTCAAAGATTTTGACGACCGGTTGGCGCCGCGGGAGCGTAAGCGACTGCTACGCCGAAGGTCGCGGGTTCGATTCCCGCTCAAGTCAAACATTTGTGTGCGTGAACATGGATGTTTGTCTTGGTCTGGGTGTTTCTATGTATAATATGTATGTATTTACAATAAAAATATATATAATGTATGTTTATCCATTGTCTAGTACCCATAGTACTAGACAATTAGGCTAATATGACAATAGGCTTCTGCTTAGTTTGGGACTGGATGATGTTGTGTGAATGTGGTAGAATATTATTATTATTAGTTATTATTATTATCTTCATGACGTGACCAGGACACGAGGCGAGCCATAATTAACCAATTAATACGAACATAACTTCAAAAGTCAATGGTGCGCGCTGTGGATTCGAACCCGATACCCTTCCAGTGGCCGTTTGTTGGTATCTTCACTAGGCTATCGCTGCTTGGAGGCGTAGCGCTCATAGCTTGATTTGGCTGGAGGCAAGTCACGCAGATTTTTTTTATAGACTCACGCCTGTATCCCCGAAGGGGTAGGCAGAGGTGTAATATTACACCCACATTTCGCCATGAATTATTTTTTTTACGTCTCACGTAATAGGGTGCGAGCCTATTGCCGTACCGGGCATTACCGGTAATATGCCCGGTAAATCCTCAGTAGCAGCACGGAGTCTGGACTCCCTGCCGCACTGAGAATTTCCTAACGGAAAACCCAATAACACTTTGCCCGACCCGGCAATCGAACCCGAGACCTCCCAATCCCACGCGCACATTTATGCCGCGCAATATTACTTAATGTGGTGTAATATGAAGTCCCTGTGTTGCAATACAGTATATAAGGTCTCTCGCATATCTCATAGTGTGTCATGGACCAGACGATTCCCCTTCTATGACGATGTTTGACGTAGTGTGACTCACACAGGCATACATGTAACTTATATTGACTGTACGTCTGTATTGTTGCGAGAATTTGATAATAAATACGTCACCATTAACTTATGCCAAAATGTTGACTTTTTAGTTCACTTCCTTACTTTATGTTTAGTTCTTTGTAAAGGTGGACGCACACCTATCCGAGCCGAACGCGTCGAACGAATCGAAGTCAAGGAGGCCTCGCACATAAGCAAGAATCGACCACGCCGAAAGAATCGACCGCGCCGAAAGAATCGACCGCGCCGAAAGAATCGAGCGCATCGAACAAATGGTTTCCATTTCCTTTACGCCTGTCGCACTGTTATTGCATGTGAATTGTGATGGATCTTGACGAGGTTCTTATTTATCAGTGCTTTATTAATGGAAGATGAAGAAACAATGCGGATATAGTACTCTTGCGTTGCTCTGTCATACCCAACTGATAGAATGCGAGCGCATCGGACGAATCGACCGCACTAACCGCGCCGAATCTGATGACGTCATTCGAATTCTTCGAGGATTTCTGAGGTGCTTCCAGATTCGGACGATTCGACGCGGACAAGTGTGCGAGGTTTCATGAGATTTCATATGAAGAATTCTAAAATTCGTTTCCTTCGACGCGTTCGGCTCGGATAAGTGTGCGTTCACCATATGTGCTTCGCGCATTCTCAATTCAACAACTATATTATTTTTATTTTAATGCATGTCCATCAATTTCTCCATCATTGTGTATGAATACTGTCGTTTTGGTAGGGGAGCAATCTTTCTTTAATTTATCTCATGCCTGGATTGAGATATACAGATTAAAATCACTAGAGAGACTTTGCTGGGATTTGATGAGAAGTATTATCTATACACATAAATAAAATTGGGGTGTCTGTTTTTAATATTAAAATAACCGCTTTTTATTCAATGCATATGGATGTAAGTATACACGGTACACATACCGAAATGACATTTTTTACAATTTCTGTCTGTCTGTCTGACGGTTTGTTTTCGCTAATCTCGCCAAATTTGTAACATTTTCATACAAATAGAGGAAATCTTGTTCTTATCAGTACTTAGCCTGCATTGCTTAATAAGCTGCTTCAAAGTGACAAAGGTGAATTGTCATAGAACAATCATGGAACACCGGACCCATTAATAAAGCAAGTAAAACTGGTGAGCAAAACATGATCTTGTTAGGTGGAGAAGTTTGAACCCGAAGACTTGTTTAAAATCATAAACTCTTGGCAGCCGACTCACCTTTTAGCTGAGCTAGGTATCCAACCCAGGTACTGCGATTGGATACAAACAAAAATAACACTCAACAACTAAATTTAACAGAGAATTTGCCACAAGTGTGAAAGGGGAAGAAATACTTACTGTGTTGCATATAAGGTACCTTACCAAAATTAAATAAGGATTCACAAAGGAAATTGCTATTAACCAACACAGTTCTAGAATTGGTTCTGGAATTTATTATTTCCTGTTGAGAAGAACTTCTGACTAAATAGCATGGTTTAAGAAATGTAGGCCCAGTTTTGCCACATCCGGATACATCTTACATTTCAGATAATGTAAAAAATTAAATGCTTTTGAGTTATCTGACAAACGAATTTATCAGTCAGCACTGAAACTGGCCATTAGTTACTTATACATACATATGTACATCTCACACCTGTTTCCCGGAGGGGTAGGCAGAGACTACAGAATGCCATTTGCAACGATCCGGACATACCTCTCCTGCTTCATTCACTCGCATCATATTCCTCATGCATGCTGTTCTGTTCAGGGTACTTCTAACCTGTCCTGTTGTAAGGATGTCTCCAATCTGGTCAGAGAACCTCTGCCTAGGTCTAGTTACTTATGTAGGCTGATATTAAACTGTACATATCAAAGTGATTTAGATGATAACTGCCAGTGGGAGTTAGGATCTGAAATACCAATTGTGTATGCATGGGGTAATTCAATCAAGAACTTTTATACAGTTATACAGAGATAACATTTTCTGACTTCTATTTGTAGATTGCCAAAAAATTCAAGAGACTTAGCATTAATGAAATTTGCCATAACATTTTATAGATTGCTTTCTTCGTGGCCATTAAAATATTCATTCAGACTGTTTTTCACAGGAATTTACATTTTCATTTAAGTAATGTGGATGCTGACAGCTTTGTATTTCAATTATTATAGGGCAATATGGAAGACTGATGAAACTGGGGTGGCTTTCCACGATACATATACTTATCTAGTTTATGGTAAGTACTTAGTATTGAGTTATGTTTCGAAGCGGAAATATTTACTTCACTCTTATCAAACAATTGTACTAAATGACAGTCAGGTGTCCATTATTTGTTGAAGCCTACCCCAACAAGTTTATCATTACTTCTTCAGAACAGGAATGATTTAACATTCAACATAATAATAACTAGAGGCTAGCCTCATTGCAGAACTTTTAATTTTACACACAATACTTTTCATATGACTCTTATTACAAAGCAATAAGGACTATGACCCACTGAAAAGTAATATTTCTGAAGCCTATTCCTAATACCAATAACGCAAAACCGGTTTTGCCGCTTTATTTTAGTATAACATGTTTATAAAAACGAATATTCGCTTTAGGAACCCGGCGCACCAAGCCCAAAGAATTATATTCACAAAATGTAGGTATAAACAAATTAAAATGCAAAGTACTTGCTAATAGCCAAATGTCGAAATATAAGGCAATTTCAACACATTGGCTGCCATTTTTGACCGTAAATATTATAGAGGACGTTACAGACAATCATTACAACACAATAACACTTACCTCTGTAGTGCACTGGCAAAGGAAAGTTGGTAATCCAATTATAAGCCAATATCAGCACATCACTAAATTTAAAACAGTCAAAACTGCACAAAACCGTAGCTTTTAATACTCTTTTCGTTTATTTCGTCACAATATCACTTGTTATGCACTCATTGTATGTTTATATGTGTAAATAATATATGGAAAGGAATTAACAACAAAAAATGCAAACAACCTACACCACTGAACAAAATGACATTAGAATTAAGGTGTTGCCAGGCCATGGATGAAAAATCACCTGTTGCATTTTATGCCACAAAATTTTATCTTTGTTATTCATAACATTTTGACTGAAGTTGAAAAGCAAATGGAACCAGCTTTACTTAAGGACAACCTTCCCTGCAAGCCTGCTTGTTATCAGGTAGGTAAGATTTTTTAATTGACAGCATAACAAAATTATTAACACATATTATTATAATATTGCTGTATTACACATATAATTATAAATGTGATGCTACTATGAAACTGCTTACCAGCATTACTACTTTTTACATTTTGCTGACTAAGGTAATAATAATATACAGTGTCTCATTGTTATTTTGTTTACAATGTTGTTAATATTTATTTATAACTTCACGCCTGAACCCCCGAAGGGGTAGGCAGAGGTGTTATATTACACCCACATTTCACCATGAATTGTGTTTTTTTTTTGTGGATTGTTAATATGTTAAATTTTCTATGTAGGACAATTTTATTTTTAAATTGCTGTTTTGAATTCAGTCTATCAAATTACAGATTGCATTGAAAATCGTCTATACAACTATAAAATGTAGTTAAAATATTTACTTAATTTCATGGTAATTATTTGACGCTGGCGACATTATATACGTCAAAAAACGTTTTATTATTGCAAATCGTTGTGTTCTGAACGTACAATTACTTTATAAATAAAACAATTTAAATAAATAAACCTTAATTATTATTAGAAAGGAGGTAATTGTAGGTAATAAAGTTATGTCACATATGCGAATGCGTAACAACTAACAACATTGTTTATAACTTTAACTTCACCTATTCACAGGGAACGTAGCCTCAGAGACTGCTATTTAAATTATTTTAGTCGCAAAATAAAATTGATAACATGAAGTCTACATCTTGTGGACAAACGCGCCACCTATACTTAGTGCAAGCGAACTAAACTTAACTTAGATAAGAACCATTAAGATAATCCATCCGCTAGGTGTCAACCGCTGACCCAGTTCCCTCGCCTAGTAAAAATAGCGGTCGACAATAGCTCAAACTCTATTTATAGTGCGTATCTAAAAATCTTCAAATCACACACTGTTATCTTGCTTGTTTTTTTTAAACATTGCTCGAATAACGTCCGTGTGTCTGTCAGATCGCGGCTCGCTACGCGCAAGTCCCAAAATCTACCTATACAACATAAGTGCCACTGTAATCGATAAAACCTCGCGTTACAGACAATCAGTTGTTTTTTCGTGTGAACTACCAGTGCCCTTTTAGTTGCCGCTAGTGATTTTAGTTTAGTAAACAAGGGAACATGATTAATTAGTGTTAAAAACAGTGCAAGGAACAATGGAGAGTGGTGTTAAGAGATATATAAGGAGTGAGTCTGCGAGTTGCGCTCATATGGTAGAAGAAAGCACGGCTAATAACAGGAAGACGGCTGACCCTCATGAGAAACTGAAGGCGTTGTTGAATTCGCCTGATGATGACACGGATGATACTCTCCCACCGTCGGATGCTCCAAAATTTGGGACTGTTATACACAATAGAATTTTCGTGGGTGGGTTTTCTTTGACGACAACTGATGAGGACCTGTGGAAGTTCTTCTCTGGGTTTGCGACGGTGACGGCAGCCAGGGTGATCTACGACAGAGCTGGAGTCTCCAAGTGCTACGGGTTTGTCACCTTCGCGAGTCCCAGAGTCGCAAGGCTCATCGTCAAACAGGTATTTGCCTTTATTAAAATACTTTTGGGCAACAATTTAGCTTGTATAGCGTGTTTAATTAAAATGCTGAAAGTTTTAATTCATTGTGTCGTCAATTTTATATATTTTGGGATGTTTTTCGGTGTTCATAAACGCGAGCGCGTGGCAATAAAATCGTACAATTGGTACAGTTTTAAACTAACTTATTTCATAAAATCTATAATAATGTGTTAAGGAACGCGTTTCAAAAGCTATTGATTTTAATTATTCTGACAATAGGTAGATGTTTAAATAGTCGATAGTTAAACGACACCTAGTTTAAACTTGTAGTAAGTTATTTGGAGTTCGGGTATATTTTTGGCTGGGCGATGTCCTTTGTTATGTCTGCTGAACTATTGAGTTCGATTTATTACCTACAGAACAACTAGAAATATTTCCATTTAGAGTATTCGGAAAGGTAAGATAACTTATTTTATCCTTTGATAGGTATAGTATAGGTCTATGTCGTTTATATTTGGGTGTTCGCTAATTTACGGTTTACATTAACGATTTTTAAAATGCATTCTTTTTTTAAATATTTTCTTATAAATGCGTGGCTTTCGGCCAGTGCATTAACGATGAAAAATGTAATTGGCTTTTAACATTGATGAGAGCATTTCGATAAACATTTAATTCATAAAGTTTTTTGTTAAACACAAATGGATTTAAAAGTGAATAGCATTCTAAGTTCAAAAATTTATGATTAAATAGGTTTATATTTAATACGAATGACTTGGTTATTAATTAGGCGTTATTAATATTGAATTATTATTCATTTATCACGTGTTAATCGCAACGAATATAATTATTCAATCAAAATAAGGAAGGAACCGTTGAAAATGACAATTTTTGTATCGATTTTGAAGACCGCACAGAATAGCAGAAAATATTATAAATTTTAACATTATGTAAAAAATCGAAAACAATGCTCCGCAATGTGCAATTTTATTTCCGCGGAAAACTCAAGATCGGCCAAGGGCCAAGGACCGAACCTAAACAACTGGGCGTGACGGGCGAAGCGACTTCAACTATTGCACCGTTCGCGTGCTAAGAATAGGTACAGGACCTACAAACACATCAATTAAAAAAGCAAGCGTTACAATGAACTTGATCAAATAATTCAACCACACAGATAATGCCATATCAGCGTATGTGTACACAGATAAAAAATGAAATGACATTCGGGAGATAGATTACATGTCGGTGTAGGTAGAAAATGCGTATTGGGCTCAAGGACATCTAAGTTATCTGATAATGAAGACGAAATTGGTAGTGCAGTTTCAGCATCACGTTAGGATGGCACGTGGTTAAAAAATAAGTAGTAAACATGTGAAAATAAAATTAAATCACAGGGGAAAGGCAATGGTTGGGTTTATTTCAGCTTTTCTACTCAAAAGGTAATTTAGCTACAAAGCCGGCATTAATATAGAATAGGGTTTTGATTGGTATTAGTGGTGTAAACAAGGCAGCGATAGCCTGGTGGAGATAGATAGGATAGCGATATTCCACGGTTTAGACTAGTGTCAGTTTATTTTAGAGGTACTGACGCCCAACGATATTATAAACAAAAAGTATCGTTGCTGACGCCCTACAACGACTGTCAAAGATCTTCATGACAGCCGGGACCGATGACTTAACGTGCTCGCCGAGGCACGAGACAAGCGATAATTTAACAATTCAATACGAACATAACTCCGAAAAGTCATTGGTGCGCGCCGAGGATTCGAACCCTATACCCTCTGCATGGCAGTCTGTTGGTATCCCCACTAGGCTATCGCATTAGACATTAAATACTTACCTGTCAACCGAAAAGTAAAAAAAAAATTAAATACCTACTTATCTACTTATTCACAGATCCGTTACACACGTCGACAAGGTTTTTGAAGTACCTATTAAATATCCATAAATGTGGTTATATTAGCTGTTTTATTATTCGTATGTTGCACGATGGCTGATCAAAGTTAATATCGATAAATCTTCTTCTTTCTTAAAATAAGATCACACCCAGACTAGAAATTAAATGGCTAAAACGAATGTGTGGTGTGCCTCCAACTAGAGGGAGGATCCTCTATCGATCGATATCGATCCAGGCTGGGTGATCGTGCCTGGTGGACTGCCAGTCCTACGGACGTATTTGAGATGCTGTATACATATATACAACTAAGCGTGCAAAATGTGCTTGCGCGATTCAGCATTTTATTTTTCCGTCGCATTGTATCCGATAGATGTCGCGGATTGTTATTGAGACTTTCGTCGTCGCTCGCTAGATGGCCTCAGTTGTATGTAGCTACCGCTACAAATGTATCGCGTTGGACTTTACAACATTGATTGAACGGACACAAACTAGGTGTATCTACCATGTGTCCGTCCTCTCAGACTCGTAACAGCAATTTATGGATCACACAAAGTGTTGTCTCGTGCGGATCGAACTCTCAACACTCGGGATAGTGCCAAATGGCGAGGCATCCGTGCAGTATAATAATATTAATATTCTACCACGCATCACCATCTAGTCCCAAACTAAGCAGAGTTTGTACAATGGGTACTAGACAGTGGATAAACATAAGAAAGTACATATTATAATAAAGAAACACCCAGACAGAGTATAAATCAGGTAATTAAAGTACCTAAACGGAAACTGAAACGTGTTTGAATTTTATCGACGTCAATAGTTAATTTTTAAGGACTTCCTTAAAGTGTAGGTACCTATCTACATTTAAAAACAAAAACCAATAGATACAGTCCCTGGCCAAATTATTAGACACTGCATCTAATAATTTGGCCTTTTAAACATTAAATTATATTTATTTCTATTTTCTTTCAGAGTAAAAAAATTCATACCTACCTATTTGTTCTTTAATAATTATACTTTATTTGTGACAAAAACAAGATAATTAAATGGATACCAAAAAAAATTATCATTGTATGTGGTAATTTAGACACGGTGTCCTTTGATCCGGCTCGAAGGACCATTAAATGTACGGGTTCTTGTTGTTAACCTATACACTTAGTTGTAATGATAACGCGGTATATTATACCGCGTTATCATTACAACTAACTCTTTTAACTGAATTTATTGATAGAAGTAGATTATTAATTGTAGTGAATGACGTGGTAACAATAAAATAATGATTAGTGAGCACGCGCGGCGTTCTTGCTAGCCTATAGCGAACTGATTTGTAATATAATTAATTTGCGCGTGTCACGTAAACTGATGACTTATGAAAAATGTACAGTTTGCACTGTACAATAGTAACCCTGTGTAGTATCATCAGATAATAAAAAAAAACATAAAATTTTATAGTGCGTCTAATAATTTGGCCAGGGACAGTATGTAAGGCGGGTTCTTTCTTACCAGCATATTTTATTTAAATTTACCTACGTAGGTACCTATTCGAGATTTATAACAACGAAGTTCTAACATCAATCCACGTAATATGTATCTTTTTTTTATAGACTCACGCCTGTCCCCGAAAGGGTAGGCAGAGGTGTAATATTACACCCACATTTTGCCATGAATATTATAGGTCCCACGTAATAGGGGCCGAGGCTATTGCCGTTACAGCACCAGACTTCGTGCTGCGACTGACAATTCGGAAAAAACCCAGTAGATAACAATTTTGCACGACCCGGGAACGAACCCGGGTCCTCCGATCAATAGTCGCATACGCTACCCACTGGACCACGGGGGCAGTCAATCACTTGTCCTGTGTGATAATTATCATCGTAGAGCCCTAACTAATGAAATGAGAGGTGTCTTTAATGACGAAGGAAGCAATTAAGGCAGGCAACGGTGAACAGTTTTGGTTGAAGTTTTGTTTGAGATCTGCTGATTTTTATACTAGCACGATTAAAATACAGGCCACAGCTAGTAGTCTTTTTTTAATCTAGGTTCGCTAACTGTGATGCCAACATGGTTTTTTATATTACAATTTTTACTTACCTGCTTCGTGTTTTTGCATTTTTTTGAGACAGTTGTGATTTTAGATTTTTTTTATTTTTCTGTTGGTTTCAGATTAGCGTATTTTTCTGCGCGTATACGGTCGTTTCAGCATTCGCGCTTACACGCGCGCTACATTACGCGCTTCAAAAAACCGGACTCGCGTAAACGGCATATTTCGGCGTGCTCGCTCGAAACGGCAGTGACATCGTGTCAGTGTCAACATGGATTCTGACGTCTCGCGCTTATATGAGCTAAGAAGCGCGTCCACGCTCGTAAGAGCTGCGCGTGTGCCCAAAGGCGCGTCTATACGCGCCTACATGCGCTTCCAAAAACAAGCTTATACGCACGTATAAAACGCTAATCTGAAACTACCCTTAAAGTACTAATGAGAATTACTATAAGTTCCGGTCTCGATTGACTCCACGCTGAATTATGACGTAAACTAGTAGTTACGTTACTCCTACTGTACCGTTGCACTAAGGCCTGTCGACGGCACAACCTTGGCCTATATTATGTGTGCGGGACCTTAACCTCCCCGGTAAGCGGGACTACGCCCAAAGCAAGCTGGCTGGCTACTTACACACATCACCTAGAACATTATTTATTTTTCTTTTTCGTATGTGGCCAGCTCTCACAAGAGAAAAAAGAAATGTTCTATTTGATGCATCACTACACTTCTTTTTTTTTCTTGTATGGCCTAGCTTTAGCGTGAGTTCTTGGTCGAACAGAGGCCAAAAGTTTACCAGAACCGAGCTGACCACTTTAGGTTTACGAAGAACCTGATCTAAATGCTACAAAAAGTGGTCATCCATCCAAGTGGTGGCCTCAGCGAATGCTGCTTAACTTTGCCGATCTTTTACGGACGGTAAGTCACGTTACGCTATAGGCGCTAAACCCATAGCATAACTTAGGTGCTACTTTTAGTTTTCTGAGACAACGTTTTCTTTTATCGTTAAATATATTTTTTTATTATTTTTAACTGGCCAGCACTAGAAATATATCCTGTATAGCGGAGGATTTTACGAAGATTTAAAACATTCAGACTCGAAACAAAAATTATTTGTGGATTGATGATGAAGTGAACCAAGATTTTTTTTTATAGTCTCACACCTGTATCCCCGAAGGGGTAGGCAGAGGTGTAAATATTACACCCACATTTCGCCATGAATTTTTAGGTCCCACGTAATAGGGGGCGAGCCTATTGCCGTTATCGGGCACATCACCAGACTCTGGGCTGCTACTGAGTACCTATTCGGAAAAACTCAGTACTTAACACTTTTTGCCCGACCCAGGAATCGAACCCGGGACCTCCGATCAGCAGTCGCATATGCTATCCACTGGACCACGGAGGCAGTCTGAACCTGAACTAACCTAACCCAGATATGAAATAAGAATTTGGAGCTCTCACAAAATTTGACCCGGCTCTCTCCGCTCGCTTAGCGCTAAGAGCCATCTTAAGCCCGCTGCTCACGATGTGTTATTTTCGCGGGGCACGTAACTTCAAAGGTGCCGCGCGCGTCCGTGCACAGTCACGCACGCTGGGAAGCCGGCCTAAGATGTAGTTCTGGATTGGGTGGAATGCTAACATTTTGACTGTATAGTTTGTACAATATTAGCATTTCACCGAATCTAATACTCCATCTAAGATATCGAGTCGCCTTGAATATGCTATCGCCTGTTATATTTAATGTAAAAACCGCTGTTATCAAGATGTAAATCAATCAAAACACTGGCTGCCAACTACGCCCTGATAAGAAGTGACGTTGTACAATGTTATCGGATCACATCGGAAATTATCGTCGCCGTTGAATGCTTGGATGATATTTCATTATTACGTTATTTTTGCTGAAATTTTTGGCATGTAAGTTCTCAATTTTGGTAACTATATCTTCATTAGCCTAGCGATACCTGGTTGCGATCCAAAGTCTAGAAGGCCTTGAAGCCCAAGGGCCGCTAAAATATGAACCTGTTTTGACATAACATAACTTCACGCCTTTTATCCCCGAAGGTGTAGGCAGAGGTGTATTACACACCCACACTTCGCCAGTTATGTTTCGGTCCCAATGTAATAGTGGGCGGGCCTATTGCCATCTACCGGGCACATTGTTAAGCAAGCGATAATTAACATTTTAATACACACATAACTTCGAAAAGTCAGAGGTGTGTGCCCGGGGTAACCCGAGACCATCGTCTCGGCAGTCCGTTACTTACACCACTGGGCTATCGCCGCTGCTATATAACTGTTTTGCTTGATTGAAATTAAACATTGAAATTAAACTACAGAGAGAAGATACTATGTTTTGCTTGATTTTAAAATGAATACCTACTCAGAATAAACCATAATGACTGAATAAAATAAACATCGTCATACATGTAATGCCATGTTTACCTGCATGTATGACAAATAGGAAACACCTAGACGGCAAACATAATATTTTGTTGTTTCGTTTTAAATTACTTTGTGTATCTGTTACACGGCTATTTACCCGACTGCGCGACGCAAAGGAGGGTAATGTGTTTATCAGTCTATGTATGTATGTATGTATGTTTGTTTCTATGTGGCGTTCTAGAGACCAAATGCGTACGCCGATTTTGATGATTCTTACATCAATCGATTCGTCTTAACCTTGCGAGTGTCACTAAAGACATGACAGTAATCAAAAATCACCACAGCGACAACCAGACGCCATATTGTCAAAATGAAAAAAAACATGACGATGAACTATGTCATGTGGGGTGTCGTTGAATAGGTATTTTAAAATCATCTTTAGGTTCCTTTTATCATTTTTCATTTTAAATTATATATGTCATGTGGGGTGTCGTTGAATAGGTATTTTAAAATCATCTTTAGGTTCCTTTTATCATTTTTCATTTTAAATTATAGTTTAGGATATATATAACGATTTAAATTTGTTTAACAAAACAATCATTCTCGCTAATGTTGTTACTTATTGATTTAAGTTTTTACTTCAAGTATAAACGATAAACAAACAAAAAAACAGTGAATAACTAAAAAGTATAAAATAAAAAAAAAATATTTAAAGAAAAACAAAAAACCCGACTGCGTAAAAAATAATTTAAAAAAAAATAACTTAAATTAAAACTAAAAAGAAAGAAACAAGGCCAGTAGTTTAGAATTCTAGTGCAGAACAGAACGACTCACAGTCGGGGCCCCTTGGGAACATGTGATTGGTAAAATTTTAATGGGCCCCGACTGTGAGTCGTTCTGTTCTGCATTAGAATTCTAAACTACTGGCCTTGTTTCTTTCTTTTTAGTTTTAATTTAAGTTATTTTTTTTTAAATTATTTTTTACGCAGTCGGGTTTTTTGTTTTTCTTTAAATATTTTTTTTTTATTTTCTAACATTTAGACCCAAGTTCACCGACAATGATATAACGGTCGATTGCAAAAACAACTGTTTAAAGTTAAACATCAAAATAAACAGAGATCGTTTTTTTACTGTTCACCAGTGCCGTTCGGGTGCCGTTTAGAAAACCGGACGTTTTTGAATGAAATGAGTGAGAAATGTAACATGCCAAATGAAAATGTACCATTACAACATCAAATGACGTTTACTTGTACAACTCTTTTAAACAATCGTATAATATTATAATGCAGTCAAGTTCAGACGCTGTATTTTTCGTTATTTTTCTTTTAAGGAGTATCACGACATTTTTTGGCAGGATTAATTTTATGACATTTGTCATTGTTATTGTTTATTGTGTAGAAATGCCATAACCATTTCAAAAGAGGTTTTAAAACGTGAAAAGTTATCGCTGAGCACATCAAACGATTACTTTCTGATTTCATTAGGAACCTTAAGAAAAAAATAGCTGATAGGAACCATACCAGCAATTTGAGCCTTAACGAAAGAAATATTTTGAGTGATTATATTCACCATCCATTAAAAAATTAAATACGGACCTCCTTTTGCCTTAATATGAAACTGTTCTGTTGACAAATAAGTGTAACTAGTAAACAAAATGTCACATTGACAGTGATAACCAACGTTTAAACGCGTTAAACATGGATGCGAGGCTCGGTTAAAATAACCGTCCGATTTAGCATTTTAACTGACGTATAATGTATGGTGAACATGAAAATTGCACTAAACAGTTGGTTACAAATTTAAACATCTGTTAAAGTGTGGGTGAACACCGGCCTTAGTGTTATAAGAATAACCGGACCTTTGGGAGGCTTACACGGGGATATGATTTTAGATTAAAGCTCTCTACGGCGGCGTAGAGAGCTTTAATCTTAAATGGGATGGGACACATACCGTGGAGCCTCCACGACTGTACTACTGAGTACAGCTATGGACTAGCGCAACACATGTAAGACTATTGTCATATGTGGAGACTAATTTAATTGGTTTATGGGAATGGATGTTTGATGGACTGGTAATAATTATGATTCTATGGATGAAAAACGGCACCTGCCGTGACCTGCCTGTAATACTTTAATAGTAGTTATCCGTCTGCATAGCAGGTGGTGACTCGCCAACTCACTGGATGGGCCCTCTCTAAACAGCTGCCCAAAGCAAACAAACTCTGCCATAAAGGCAGCCAGAGGGCAACACTGGTGCGAGTGGCTAGGGGTGTCGAGCGGTGCGGCACCGGTTTCGCCATCGCGGGTCTCGTGACAACAAATTAATTTTATTATTAGCGCATTTAGATATATTTAGACTTTTTATTGAACAACCGCTCTAAATATTATATATTTTATATTGCAGAGGAGTACCCAAAAATAATCACCACCTTCAAAACATGCCCACATTCGAGCCAATTTTTGTAGATCACACTGATTATTGCCTTGCGTGGGGATCGAACCCACGTCAGCTAATACATATAATGACTCCATACACAAATCATACTATTACTGTTAATGTGAAAATTTGTGAGAATGGATGAAAAAACTACTGAACAGCTTTTGATGAAACTGCGATAGTGTAGTTCATACCTACATCAGATTTTCACATTGGCTGTTTTTTACCGCGATAACCGACGTCCTTTCCCTCTTAGGGCGGTTTCAGATTAGCGTTTTATACGCGCCTATAATATCGCATGTGGGCGCGTATAGGCGCGCCTTTTGACACACGCGTAACTCGTACGAGCGTTGACGCGCTTCTAAGCTTGTATAAAGCGCGAGCTGTCAGAATCCATGTTGACACTGACAAGTCATGTCGACAAAATACGCCCCTTTACGCGAATCCCGTTTTTTGAAGCGCGTGTGCTGAAACGACCGTATACGCGCAGAAAAATACGCTAATCTGAAACCGCCCTTAACCACGCGGGCGCACCCGCGAACAAAACCTATAAATCACAAAATGATGAAGATTAAAATCAAAACATATTTCATCACGCCGAAAAACACGAAACGAAAATGAAATTTCATGTTTATTTCCAACCGCTGATCATAATTACGACAATGGAGGCTTTTGGGGAGAAACGGGTCGATAGCAGTCGCACCTTAATCAGAATGGGGGGAGGTTTGGCTGTACCACTCACTGCAATTAGGTCAGTAGGTGTTGCTTTTGAATGGGAGTGTATACAGTGTGTTGATTTGCATTTGCAAAATATTTTAAGGGGTGAATATACTATTACTATAACAAAATACAATAATGTTGACATGTATTTAAACTATCATAACCAGCAATTTATGAATTGTCGTCAAATATGTCCTCTCAATAGGGTTTTACTATATTGCATGCTGTAACGCAGAATGTGGTGACACTATTACTTATATTAGTGTAACAACATTGTATTTACCCATGTTCGCAATAAATGATATGAATATGAGTACAAATACATGGAAAAATAAGTCACTAAAAGTAAAAAAAAAATTCGTCTTCATACACTTTGAAAATTAACTCAATGTATTGACCGCCGCCGACGCTCAGCTGATCGCTATTGCAGGTCTGTGCCTAATACACACAAGTGACACACACACGTACTGCAGTGATTGCGCGATTCAATCTTAATTTGCACGATTTAACAGTTTATTCTGATGTTCTATCTACGAGTAAGTAACATTTAATGAAAATAGGGTCTTATATCAACGCACACTGTTTAAAATAATTTTAGGTTAATAAGTAAACTGTATATGTTGTATTATTAAAATATTTTGCAAATGCATATCAACACCCTGTATAAAGATAGTGGGTTTGACTTTTTGATGTTAATGGTTTTAATTGGCTTGTTGGTGAAGTAGTTGGTAGATGGTGTGGGTTTCATGCCTTGTTAGGAAAAAGGTTTATGTGATGTGCATATGATTTGTTACAACTGGATGTCAAATATTTATATATACAATTATGAAGTTTAATTTGAGACCCACCTCAGGCAGAATTTCGCATAGCAAACCGCTAAAGTGCAGCTTTAATATTTTAATGCAGTGTCATCATTTCTGTCAACAACATCGATATGTGTCCATAATATATGCTAACTCGTTGGTCTCACGGCATAAATGTGCGCGTGGGATTGGGAGGTCTCGGGTTCGATCCAAGGGCCGGGCAAAGTGTTATTGGGTTTTATCGTTCCACAAAAACCACCGCGGTGTCCCTACGGGTCCCGTGTAGTGGCGCGGTCACGCGATTCGCGAATAGCATAGTTTTCCGTGACCCCGCCCGGGATTGGCCTGCCGTTGCTTGGTGTTGGCGGGCCCCGTCTCGTTATGACTACTTATTGTTGTTATTCCATATTCAAAGGATACAGCAGTCACGATGGTGTTTGTAGGAAATATTATAATTTATTGTCATTATTTATTTCCTCGTTCCGACCATACAGCCATTCATGTACTCGGTTTCATCGTCATCAACCCTGTCTCACTGCCATGCGCAGACATCTTCTCACTATGGGAAAGGCAAAGCCATAGTCTATTACCCTGGAAAAGTGCGGGTTGGAAGATTTTACATAACTTCCAAGAATATTATGGAGAGGTGTCAGATATGCAGGTTACCTTGTTTTCCCTCAGCGTTTGGCAAGCTATAATTAGTAGGTACAGTCCGCGGATGGAACCGATTCAATAAAAAACATCACACTTTGATTAAAATATGTTGAACATAACATAACATACGAGACGATATCGTTCTACTCAGTGAGTCGCCAAAAGAACTACAAGTAATGCTCGGAGATCTAAGTCAGGCGTCTCTCCGAGTTGGCCTGAAAATGAATTTGGAAAAAACTAAGTGGATGAGCACCACACCACTAGCAGTGCACCAATTTCAATACAAGGCGCAACGATTGAACAAGTTAGCAGCTATATCTACTTGGGTCATAAAATTGTACTCAATAAAGACTCGCTATCAGCGGAAATCGATAGGCGAATACAACTGGGTTGGGGAGCATTTGGCAGGCTCGCTTATGTTCTTAAGTCCACAATCCCACAGACACTTAAGACTTGGATATACAGCCAATGTGTTCTCCCAGTCATTACTGAGACGCTAAGAAGAGAAGCATAAGTAATGACTTATGCTTCGCAAGCATAAGTCATTACTTATGCTTGCGAAACATGGACGCTTACCGTTGGGTTAATCCATCGCCTTAAAGTGGCACAAAGGGCTATGGAAAGGTCAATGCTCGGCGTCTCTCTGCGAGATAAAATAAGAAACGTAGACATTCGCAAACGCACCAAAGTCACTGATATTGGCGAACGAGTTACGAGCCTAAAGTGGCAATGGGCCGGCCATATATGCCGGAGAGATGATGACAGATGGAGCCAGAGAACCCTGCATTGGAGGCCCAGGACGGGAAGCCGAAGTGTGGGCAGACCAGCAGCCAGACGGTCGGACGACATCAAAAAGACGGCTGGGCCGACCTGGACAAGAACCGCCGCATCCAGAGCGGAGTGGAGGGCCATGCAAGAGGCATACGTCCAGCAGTGGACGAAAAAGACATGCTGAGAAGATAACATAACATAACTTGACGCCTTTATTCCCGAAGAGGTAGTGAAGGCAGAGGTGTATTATACACCGACATTTCTCCAGTTATGTTTCAGTCGGGCGAGTCTATTGCCAGCTACCGGGTAGGTACATTATGGAGCGATATTATTAACATTTTTAATAACTTCGAAAAGTCAGAAAGTAAATGTGTTAAACTTATTAAATATGTTTCTTATATCTTATATATATTTGTCAAAAAACAAGGCACTTGTAATGAAGTCTTATTTACGTTATTCGGTAGACGCTGAGTTGTTGGCAGTACCTCCCAAACTTCCGGACGAGGCGTCGATTACCAATAAAAACTCTTGTTTTCTACTTGCTTTTTTATTTGCTTGGTTCGTAGATTTGCGGTTATTTGCTACTGATTTTAAGGTACGGGGTTTGATTCTTGAGATGGTCAAACTATTTTCGATTTATAAACTCTCAGTGGCAATATAGAATTCGATATAGGTATACCTAATTACTAGGTATAAGCTCTTTCTCAGAAATGTGAGATAAATAATATTCTACATCACCATCTAGACCCAAACCAAGCAGTGCTGGTACATGGATAAACTATCTAGATAATACATATTATATCCTTTCTTTTTGTAAATACGCCCAGACCAAGGCGAATATACATGTTCACGGACACAAATGTTTGATTTGAACGGGAATGGAACCCGTGATTTCGTCGTGGCAGTCGTTTTCTACGCCACCGAGATCGGTAGATCTACAATGAGTGTAATTATCTGGTATAGGTACTATCTGAATATCACACTGATTCTAGCTACTAGGTACATCCCCAGAAACGCGAATAATAAAATTGCCAATATCGTCTTCTATTGACTGCCTCCGTGGTCCAGTGGATAGCGTATGCGAACGCTGACCGGAGGTCCCGGGTTCGATTCCCGGGTCGGGCAAAAGTGTTACTGGGTTTTTCTGATTGGGGTTGGCAGCACGGAGTCTGGTGATGTGCCCGGTACCGGCAATAGGCTCGCCCCCTATTACGTGGGACCTAAAAATTCATGGCGAAATGTGGGTGTAATATTACACCTCTGCCTACGCCTTCAGGGATACAGGCGTGAGTCTATAAAAAAATCGTCTTATTATAATTCAATTATCCGTCTGCCCTACAGTTTCTGCGGAATCTATAGAAAACTTTGCAAACGATTTTACGAAAGGTGAACCATTCTAGGGTCAGTATTATTTGTACCATAAATCACGTAATTTTTCCCCGTGGAAACAATACTTTCGTTTTATCCTTCGCAGAGTAGTCCTTGGTATGAAATTCAAATTTAAGTATTACTGTGTTCCACGCAAGAAGTTTTAAATAATCAAAAGTAAGTATACTTATACAATAAAACAAACATCCATAATTAAAGTAGGTAGTTAATAACGTAAAGTAAAATAGTAAAAATCTTTTGAAGACATAAAGACATACTTATTTCTGCATATTGGTTGTTTACAACACTTATACAAGTCAAAACCCTATTGTAGATGATGCCGGCTTTTCCTAGCTAAATGACTTCTTGAGAAGAAAGGCCGAAACAAACTCAGAGTCATTGTTTTTTTTTGTCATTTCAATTTCTTTCATCTTTTCTTAATCTTTTTATTCACTTGGGTCACAATGTGATAGGTGTCTTATATAACATTGAATTATTCATATAATTAAATTTACTATATTTACATTTAGTGCCATGTTCACAATGCAGGGCGTGAAATCACGAAAAAGAACGGGCAATAAAAGTTACGGTTACTCTTTTTCGTTACCAGGTATGAAACAGTTTCAATTTTGAAAGGAGCTGCAACTGTTACGCCTTCTAAATTACTTGTGTATCTATTTTTTCTGGACATAATACTCAAGCGCTTTATCTAGTTGTAAAATTAATCATATATACTCCATGTATATATTTCCAATACTGTTTCCCTTTAGGAATCAATCTACCTGAACTCTCCCATTACGGTCGAAATCAATTATAAATGAGGCTCATCCCATGGGTTATGTATGCCACATGTGGTGCCGAACCTTAATGGGAGTGACGGTCTATCGGACACGATGGTCGGTCAGTCCTACTTACGGATATAGGTTGGCCCAGTTATTTAGCAATCGCAAAAGGGTTATCCAATTAACAAAGTCCATGATTATCTCCACTTTAATGTTGATGGGGTAGTCCCCCATGGTTGCAAAAAGAAACTGACCTTTTTTGTTTAGGTACCTAAAGGACGAAAATTCATTTGGGTTAAATGGAATGCAGCATGGTTTGGATTCTCACATAAGTATGATCATGCGCCCACTCTATTACTGGTGAAAACCACGTGGAAATTCGTTCAGTATATTTTATTGTATAATACATACGTTGTGATAAACAAAACACAAAACATTTAATGTCTACCAAGTATGTCAGTTATCTGGTTGCCGTAGCAGAGTTTGCTAAGGATATGACATCACCGGAAAATAACAAGAAGCGTAAATTTATAAAATTCCTAGGAAATTTATAAACTTTCGTAGGATTCTAAACGAGAGATAAATTATATTATTTTACGCCCATATTTTCGTAAATTGATAATTATTATCAATAATTAGTAATTGATGACTTACCGAATTCATTCGTAAAATAATACGTAAGCGATAACCGAACGCCATGTGTGCTCTGATTGGTTGAATAAGTCACGTGTTCTATTTTCTTCCGTGCCACCGCCATTCTTCGCCACTTTTACGAATATACCGGAACTTTAGCGATGTTAATGAGGCTAAGTTGACGGAGCCCTGCTTCGCAGGGCTCCTATTTTTGTGGCCAGGGTCACAAGAATACCTAACATAACCTATTAAGTTGAACTGATGCCCACCTTCATTACGACCGATCGACCAATCAGAGAGCTGTGTGTGATTTGCCATATTTTAAAGACTGTCAGTCCGACGGCCGTATTTCAGATGTTGTATATATACAACATGGCGCGCGAACTCTGCTTGCGCGATTCAGCACCTTGTTTTGCCGTCATTGTGTCTGATAGATGTCGCAGGATTGCTGTTGAGGCTTTCGTCATCGCTCGCTAGATGGCCTCAGTTGTATGTAGCTACCCCTACAGCTACCCCTACAGAGGCCCTAGCCAAACGGCATTCGCTCTGATATCTACTTTCGCTAACGCTTGGTTGCCATGGCAACATAAGGAATTCCTCACAGAAGAATAACTGAAGCATGGAAGGAACGATATTTTTAAGAACAAATTGAATATAGCTACACTCTTCACTCATATGATAAATTAGAGTTGCCAGAAGAAGATGGCACTATGTTTGTCATTTAGGGCTAAAGACAATTTGAACACAAATATCGTAACTTTTTAATTTAATAGTGACTGAGCAAATCCGCTATCGATATCGATTAAAGTTTCAATATAGGTTCAAAATCAAACGGACTTGTAAAGTATATTATTTATATGTTATACATTTTAAATTCCGTAACTTTATGTCCACAGCAGTCAGAACGCTAGTTGATGGACGGTCTATAAATAATTATTACACAAACTTGCATTTTTAAACTGAACTTATATATTTTTGTTTCAAATGGGTACTCAGTAGCACATAATCTTTCGAGGCGTTATTTTCTAATTTTCATGGTATTTTTCTTTACGCATCAACAGCCTTTTCAAGTCCACTGCTGGCCTTTAACCTTCCGTGGTGGAGGTTTGGCCTCCTATAATACCACACTAGCCAGACGTTTCGTATAGGGTTTTATTTCGAGATTTCCTTCTCTTGTTTATCTTAGTCGCCGCATACGACAGCCTCGGCATAAATGTTTGTTTATACTTATTTATAGTTAGTTTTTCAGCTGTAATGAAAGCTGTAAGTGGGATTAATAAATATTAAATAAATAAATCATCACCCCCTACTCTCTCTCTAATCTCAATAACATATTTTTATTAGAGAAAGCAAATAATTAAGATAAAAGCAAAACTCATAGCTTAAGCATTATGATAACTGAGAATGGCATATCCAAATTAATTCTTTACAAGGATAGGAGATAGTCGACATGGATTTTATCAAGCAAAAAACATAAAAATTTACTTAAAATAGATAAATCAGACAAAACCTTGAATAGTGCCCAAAGGTTTGTTATTAACAATAATCACTTTATTGAAATTTTCACATTACATAGTGTAGGTAATACAAATCTATGTGTAAAAAATGTATGTGCGGGATCGGACACTTTTCGGTCATACATGTGACACACAGAATATTAAGAGAGAAAAAAATTGTGGCTAGACTAGCCCTTCGATTTTATCTTGGGATCGGCACATTATTAGTCCACTAGTCGAACAAGAACAACCAAGTTTTGGTCTCTGGGTAGATGACATTTAACAAAATTTCTTTCAAATGAAGATTCCCTTATTTTGATGCATATCCACTCAGTAGTCGTGACTATGAAAGCAGACAATTCTTATCAAACCTTCAAATTACTGTCCTTTAAATATTACTGTCTTTGTAAAGAAAGATCAGATTTTTTCTATAGGTGCATTATTTTTTTTTGTAATATGATGGATTCTAACAAGCTTCGGAATTCATTACTGTTGCTGATAGTTTAAATAATAGCAAGTAATTATTTAAGCACTCACACTGATATGTTTAGAAGGGAGGAGCCATTTTGTCATTACTATAAAAACATTCCGCAGTAAAATGCTTGGAACAAATTCTATGGTGCTTTCTAGGCACCCAATTTTCTCCACGACATACTGCAGCAATCCACTTATTTTATAAATCTTTATCACGTGCACATATAATCTAAAAAATAACGAGGTAAAAATATACGGTGGATAGACATATCGATAAGATTTTTTACAACACTTGAAAAGTCGATATAAATATTATACGACTAAATTCAAAATCATGATAGAACTGTTATAAAGAAAAAATCACGAAGGTTATATAATTTGATGGCATAATATTGTCTAAATTGTATCTTACACGTCAGTTGACTGTGTTCAATTTGGGAGTACTAGGACGGTCTCTATGTATATTATCCAATCTCTTTGGAATTCCTTCTCTGTTGACCACGTGATATATCAAAGGCTTATGTCAGTTCCATACATTTTTGCACTTAGCGATTAGCGATATCGTTAATCGACTGCCATTTGGCTAAGGGGGGGTACATTTACGACGAGACGTCGCAATTTGATAAATTTATGGAAATGTTTGCGTAAAGTAATACAAATACAACTTATCTCTCGTTTAGAATCCTACGAAAGTTTATAAATTTCCTAGGCTATTTATAAATGTACGGTTCTTATTATTTTCTGGTGACAGATATAAAGTACATTATCAACTTCATCATCGTCTCGCCCTGGTCCCAATTTATTTGTGGTCGGCGTAGTACGTCCTTCGCTACCATACTTCTCTGCCTGTATAAAGTACATTATACACTTATTGTATTATTCTTGAATTTGTGATCATGAAATTCTCTTCGAAGCTAGATATTTGTATGTATTCAAAGAAGGCCTAGATTAGCTTTTATTACGTTGACTACTGTTTGAAAGGTCGTGCTGAATACTAGCTTTTCGCATAGAAATGTATTATCTATTATGGAAAATGTGACATAAAAAGAAACATGCATACCTACTGCCGTCGTATGGGCGTCGCCGAGGGGGGCAGAGAGATTAAAAGAGAAGATTAAAGATAGAGATTCAAGAACCCCTACAATTCATAGTTTTCTCAGTACTTTTCTCATTTTCCATACCAACTTGCCCCCCCCCTCCCCCCTAGGCCAACGGCTGGCGACTTGCTCCCCCCCCCATAGGCAATCGGCTGGTGACGCCCCTACCTACAGCATCTTTTATTCCGTACATTTATTTAATTGTGTTTTATAATTCTAGTGGTATTACTCATAAATTACGGAGCAATTGTGCCAAGTTTTGAGTTAAGTTTTTTGCCAAGAATACGTTTTATACGTTTTAAATAGTAAACGCGAATTTAAATCTACATTTTGCTCAATTTACTAAATGCACTGAGCTGTATAAAATATGGCTGAAATACATAATGCGAATAACAAAGCGCACAACTTTTCATAAGTACCTACGTGAAAGCTGTTTGGTGGAGAAAAGAATAAGGCGCGGCCTCTACAAAAGACGATAAAATCTTTATATAATATATCGCTAGTTTCACTCCTAGCTTCCTAGCAAGATAGCTAGTCCTGGCTAAGGTACTCAAGAAGCTAAAGTAGTAGCAAAGAGGCGTTATTGTTCCTAAGGCGTACGGCGAAATTGTGGTGTTCGTCCAACCGCGGATGTCAGCTAGAGCTTGAACTCAATTCTTTCCTGCCTTGGCCAATCCATGTTTCCTCACCTACCTTCGTGAAAGCTGTGTGGTGGAGAAAACAATAAGGCGCGGCATCTACAAAAGACGATAAGTTTTTTATATAATATATCGCTATTTTCACTCCTAGCTTCCCAGCAAGTTAGTTCGCCCTGGCTAAGGTACTCAAGAAGCTAAAGTAGTAGCAAAGAGGCGTTATTGTTCCTAAGGCGTACGGCGAAATTGTGGTGTTCGTCCAACCGTGGATGTCAGCTAGAAACTCAATTCTTTCCTGCCTTGGCCAATCCATGTTTCCTCACCAAATCAAAAGTGGGTGCACGGTGAATGTTACCTTGTTATTTAGCTCCGGCCAAGACCAGTCTTTAACAGACAAAATAAAAAAAAATCGTAGGTACCGATTTACTTTTTCCTTCATTACAATGCCATTTATCTGTTAATCGAATCAGGCAAGCAGTAGGTAGTCAGCAAACTTCAAATCAAGACTATCTAATATTTCCGAAGACATACAGTTTTCCTTATATAATCATCCCACTATACATGTGTACCTACACTTAATAACAAGCAGGATCATACTAAAACCATCATAAGACATAATTATTCCAACTAAAAACTCATCCGCCATTTTGTATGCGCCGTCGAAATCTCCCACGTCTGTTACAGCGAGCGTAATTTATTATTATTAATGATTCAGACGCAAATTGAACTTCTGTCCAACCTTCCCAGTCGTTAGATATATATTAGGTACTTACGTATTTCTTACAATAGGCCTCATGGGACGGAGTTGAAAGATTTGGTTTCGTGTTAAGGCGCTGTTCTAAGCGACTGTTTTGGTAAATGAGGGGGTGAAGCAGGGGAGGTGAAGGGAGCTTAGCTCCGTCTACTGCGGGGCGCCCCCCTTCATTCTCGTCGCGTGCGCCCGTATTCTGGCGACATCCGTATTCCAATATTTCAAAATCGCAAGCAAAACGTTTTAGCATATTGAATAATTGAGATACTGATATTAAAATTTATATTACATACATCAATCTGTTTGTACAATATAGGCATAGAGCAATTTTTGTTCTCAGTGCAGCCATGAGCAAAACTGGTTTACATTAGACGTTATATATAGGTATAGTTGACGAAAGTAGGTAAATACCTACGTGCCGTAAGATGATAAAAATAATTAAGTCAATTCCATGTATGGAGAGGCCATTATTATGTTTGTTTTGTTTTTGTATAAAAATAGTGAAGCAGTTCATAGAATACCTACATCTAATTCCATTCCTGCCAGTTTTCAAATCTGTTTTGCAATAAATTGGCTGTGACATACGGGCGGACAGACAGACAGACATTGCGAATCTATAAGGGTTCCGTTTTTATCTACAATTTTTGGCTACGGTACCCTAAAAACACAATACTGTTCTACTATGCGCAAAAGCCGTATCTCAACTAAAGCGAGTTACGAGATAATTGAATTTTTTAAACTTTCGCGATTTGTATACATCATACAATATTATTTAGCGGGTCTTAGTCGCGATAATTTATTTATTTTAAGGCATAAATACCTCTGTTATTCTCCTACGTTTCTACCGGCTTGCAACGGTTGTGGTCGCGGAGGGACTGATGTCAGCTCAGCGCCGTCTTTGTGAAGCGCGGGTTTTGGCAGCTACCCTCACTTGTTTTGTATTTTTGATATTTTGAGTTCTATCCGCACTGTCGGTACTTCGACACACTACACTTATGACGTCTACACATTGATGAGTTGTGTTACTGCGGCGTTGTTTGCATTTGTTGATAACTGGGTTCCAAGTGGTCGATAGTCTGTATCCGTCCTCCCGGTTGAAATTTCTATCTTTTTTTATTTCAACCGCTTCACGTACTATCCTGGAGTAATAGTGGCGATCGGTGGATAAGATTTGTGGTTGATGTAATTTTATCCAGTGGTTTGGTCCAGATTCCAGCAAATGCTCAGCTATGGCAGATTTATTAATTTGTCGATTTTTGACAGCTGTGATATGTTCTTTGACCCTTTCAGCGATCGTTCGTTTGGTCTGTCCGATATAGGAACTACCACAACTGCAATCAACCTTGTAGACGCCTGGTGTTTGTAGAGGAATTACGTCCTTTGGGTTACGCAGGTTGTGTGCTACCTTGGAGAGGGGACTATATACAGTCTTGATGGAGTATTTCTGTAATACTGTTCCAACTTTGTCCGTCACTCCCTTGATATAAGGCATGTAAGCCGGCACTCTGCTTACTTCAGATTTGCGGTCCTTCCTCTTCCGACGGGGTATCTCCTTTTTGTATCCGTTGCGTTCCGTTTTGTATTTATGCCTTGAAATAAATAAATTATCGCGACTAAGACCCGCTAAATAATATTGTATGAGATAATTGAAGTTTAGTAAAAGTTGATTTCTTTTATTTATTTATGAATCTTTATTGTTATTATAGGTATAATTATAATGGTAAAGGTTTCGAAATACGTCGCCGTTTTTAGGGGTTGTGAGTGATTGGAGAGGGAGGACGGGAGGTATCCTCTGAAAAAAAATCTCCAAACATCGGTGTGTATGGCACTGCCAACTTCCTCATTCATCACACTAGTTTAATAAACTAAGGTTGACGGAGTCCTGCAAAGGGCTCCTATTTTCGGATTAAAGGTCAAAAGAGAACCTAACATAACCTCTTTAGTTACTTATTACAGTCGCACCTAACCCTAGGCACTAGAAAGCAATGATGCACAAATTTGACACTAGCTGTCAATATGATCATTCCAAGATGGCAGTTTTGCGTTTCGTTTCACGTTTTTCACATAAAACCTAAAAATGACATTTGTAAAACTGTACTAAAGTATAAAAACTACGTTCCATTTTGCATAATTGCCGAAGTATTTATGAAATTTTGGAAATTGTTTAAAAATATTTAGACGCAACTCCGGCAGCCAAAATTACTTTTAGGGGATTAAAACAAACTCCCTTAAGCCCCCTACACTACCAGTACCCTCAAATTCAGGCGACTCGTTTCGAAACCCAACCCATTATTATTTTTTAAAATAGATGAAACATCAAAAATATATGTGGATATACCTTATTCATGAGATACTGCTATGTCGCTTAGAAAATTATAGAATTAGAATTTGAGTTACTGCTTATTCGTTAGCTCTCCTCATACATGTTTGTATGGAAAAATATAAAAAAATTCTTTCGCTTCAAATTTGTGTTGTTTCAAAGAAAATAAATATTTAAAGGTATTTATTTATATTCATTTATCATTAATTAACGAAATACAGAGTTTACAGCTCATCAAAAGTTAGCTGTCTGCTACAACCCGGCAGGTTTTCTTTATTCTCATCGAATGTTAAAGGCATTGTGTGAGGTGATAAGGCATCAATACTTATTATTTGCTGTTATTCACGAGGCACAGTTTCATTTACTTTCCTTTTACGGCTTGGTATTGTAGGAATTTCAAGCACCGATGAAACATTTTCCTCTCCGTGATCTCGCAATGCCATCCCTTGAGCTTGACGAGAATCAACAATTTCAGGCAACTGCCAATTCATATAAAACGCCACAAGCTTTTCTTCTCCCAGAAAACATCATCTCTTTCTATAATTTCTATTTTTAGTGGTATACTTTCGCCACTCCACACAGCAAATAAACACTTTTGTTTGCGTGTAACGTGGCGTTGCCCCTGAATTTGGTAATAACAATTACAATATTTGTTTAGACTAGTCAGTTCACTTTTTATCATGTTTCCATATTTGTATTTTATTTGCTCTTATACTATTCTCCAGGCCATTTTTATAGGCAACTATAGAACATTAAATTTCCACAATCGTGTTTGGACCTGTTAATCCATCTGGCGTTAAATAAGTGGCAATAATCGGATAATCCACAAGGCTCGATTGTTACATTTTCTTGCTTCGTCAGTTGTTGCAAAGCCAGTTGTTCATTTTAGATTCCATGCGCAACTGATTTTACATTGCAAATATTTTATTTGTACAAAATATTTTTTACTAAGTTGGCTTTACTGCTGTTCTCTCTTATTTTTACCACTATACCAAAATTTCAATCTGTCAACATATTCTTACGCAATTCGAACCAGTCACTGCTATCCCTCTCGTAATTTTTGTTTATCACTACGGAATTTGAGTCAAAATTGTTAAAAAATTGTTTGGCCTTTCTTGGCTAGCTCTTGAACAGATCGTGTTAGGAATGACTGCAGTCAAATGTGTGTAAGACGTTGCAGAACTGTTATCTTTAATTTCACTGTAATTAAAATAAAGATAATTAGTTACGTACTTTATAATTATTAAAAAATACTATATCTTGTGTTATAGCAAACAGAGAAGTCACCTTCTTACTTATAAATGATTGATTTAAGAAATTAAAAAGATATTAGATGTACTGAGACATACCTAATAGTTTATGAATAATCAAAGTTTTACCCGATGTACCTAAATAGGTTTATGTTCACAACACAATAATACAACAATCGTTACCGCTTGTGTGCGGATTGCGGAGCGCCATATTAGCGCTGTTTATTGTTCGCCGTGGCGGCATCTTAGCGCTCCAGACGCTCTGACAAGCTAATGAGTTTGCAATATAGGAACATAAAATGATTCGATTTTATGTTATTTTATTACTCTTCCAAAAATTTAAAACTGTGGCAGCTATGTATTGTGAGAATAATTTATATAATTATATTATGCATAATCGATAATCTATAACATAGTTAGTCATAAAAGACTCTTATGAAAATAATTTGTGTAAAAATGTTACTTATTTCATAATCACTTGGCCATGGATGAATTTCTATTTTATTACGACGCTTTCTTGTACAAATCCTTCGTAGAACTTCATTTCTCTAATTGTCCCTATTTTATTCTTCTAACTTTATATTTATAAGCACAGAAACAATAACACATTAAACGCAACCAGAGTAAAAACTTAGGTCCTAATTATATGTGCCCATAGTTACATGAAAAGCCTATTTGATTCAAAGTATTCAGTCTATAACATAAAACATGAAATTATGAACTCAATTTGGCGTATTATAATAACAAACAGGTTTATGTAAAATTTCGTGCAGCGGAGACGCAAGCGACATGACCTATCTCTCACAGGGCTCATAGCCGAATGATGAGGTCTGGGCGGGGCGTAAACTAGCAACTGACACTCAGTACACCGCTTATGCTAATAAGGTTTAAATTGCTGAAGCGTTTGATATTGATGGGATTTACCGAGCCTCAAAATCATAGACGTTTGGCAGATTTTTATTTAATTTTACAAAATATACACGTATAATATGAAAATAAATAGGGTAATTCTTTAGTTCATTAGATTTCCTACAATATAATCAAATAAAATATGACAGCTTACGATCAAAATATTGCAAACAGTGAGACGAAAGATTATTTTTTGCCTCGATTTTGTGATTTTTTTACCGTGATTCTATTTTACATACATGAAAAATTCTTTCAAAAGTCTTCTGTTCAGACTTTTAACTTTAAGCTCAATTTTTTGCTAGTTTGTAATATGTACCGTTATGGTTAGATGCGCGACGAAAAATTAGGTGTTTCACGGCTTCGGAGGTATAACAGCGCCTTAAGGGAAAATGTTTTGCTATTAAGGTTTGCCAGTAGACACAACACCTAAATGGGCATTCAATTCATTACAAGGCTGTCTAACGCATCTTGAATTATTGCGATGATTTCGATTTTGTACGTGGACATTTAAGAGATTTTGAACATAGACATGGAACTATACACTAGCTATACAATAGACAGTTCAACAGTCTGTTTTTTTGACCTCAGCGCTTGCTTGGGTGTCCTTATATAAAGTTTCACTCAATTTTTTTGGTGTATTAGGTATATCTTGCACAGAAAGACCTTAAAACCGTATGTGCCAAAACGTATTACCTACTCTTGTGGCTCTTCATGTCGAAAACTAGGTTTTATTTAAGCAAAATGGTATAAATACGAAGGTATTTGCGCTTCTTTCAAGTCGCAACGAAGGGATGTTATAATAATAATAATAAAGCTTTATTTTAGATTAATATCAGTTATGTTAATTATAATTTTTATGAGTGGACATTAATTATGATTTTTATAGGCTACCTTTTACCGTGATAAGTTGATAACCGACCTCCACGCGGGCGTAGTCACGGGTAAAATCTAGTAATAGAATAAAGAGAACCTTTATATAATGAGAAATAGTTAACATAGCTTGTGCGCAGAATTAGTTCATTCTCTCATAGCCGAATCGACCAGCACAAGTTTATTCGTGCTGAAAATGTTCTACAATTCAAAAAGCTTTACATTTAATGGAATTGGGCACGTTGTAGTTCTCTAATTGATCGAATCTCAATAAAATAGAAACTCTATCAGCTAATTTAGTTGCGCGACTCAAATAGAACTATCACTGCGTAACCCAATTAACCAATGGATCGAGAAATGTTTTGCGGATGACGAAGTTAGGGTTATTTTACACGCAGCTGTATAGGATTAGTACCAACTCGCTTATATTAGAACCAACATATTATAATACTAATAATAACCTTGGACAAATCACGGGACTAAACGGCGGAACATCGCTATCCACCACCGCTCAATTGCATTATTTTTTTTTTTTTATAGACTCACGCCTGTATCCCCGAAGGGGTAGGCAGAGGTGTAACATTACACCCACATTTCGCCATGAATTTTTAGGTCCCACGTAATAGGGGGCGAGCCTATTGCCGTTACCGGGCACATCACCAGACTCCGTGCTGCTACTGAGAATTCGGAACACTTTTTCCCGACCCGCGAATCGAACCCGGGACCTCCGATCAGCAGTCGCATACGCTATCCACTGGACCACGGAGGCAGTCATCATTAATTAATCGTTATAAATATTTATTAGCTAAAATAAATCATCACCATCTCAGCCTCGAGAGAGACGTCCACTGAAGGTCATCTGTCCACACAGACCGATCTTGGGCCGACATCCAACCGCTACCCGCGTTCGTCAAAATAGATACTAAGCTATTACAATAAGGAAGTCACAAAAATCATTCGTCGTACGTAATTAAAAAAAACTCATTTTCCTCTGACTGACAGAGTAAAGAATTGTGTGATAAGAGAGTGTTGTGGGATAAAAGAAGATGTAGTGATAAGCATCGAGAAAGGTATGCTAAGATGGTTTGGGCACGTGGAGAGGATGGATGACGAAAGACTGACCAAGCAGATATATAAGGCAAGTGTGGAAGGGACAGGACGAAGGGGAAGACCTCGGCGGACGTTCTCTGACCAGATTGGAGACATCCTAAAAACAGGACAGGTTAGAAGTACCCTGAACAGAAGAGCATGCATGAGGAATCTGATGGGAGTGAATGAAGCAAGAGAGATATGTCAGGATCGTTGCAAATGGCGTTGAATGTAACCCCTCCGGAAAACAGGCGTGAGTCTATGTATGTCATTTTTTGTCAAATATTCGAACTCATTTCTAACCTAGTATGCGATAGAGTATAAAAAAGGGTTCCAATTGATTCATTTTTAGATTTCCCTATCTCAGAGGTATAAGCTACGTCGATTGCTCTCACGCGCTTGTCTATCCAACTGTCATTCAATTCTAACGACAGTAATGGATTAAATTTGTGCTGATATACGTATAGTGAAATCTCGAACATATTTTTAGCTCCTTTTGAATTGATCATATGTACAGATGAAACAAGATACACGCCCGTTTACTGCTGATGGCATTAGCGTGGCAACCAGCACCAGTTATTTACGCAATTTTGATATACCTATTACATAGCTGAGTGGAGAGACTGACAAACTGCTACGCAGAGAGTCTCGGGTTCGAATCCACGGCACGCACCAATGACTTTTCGAAGTTAAGTGCGTATTAAATTGTTAATTATAGCTTGCTAAACGGTAAAGGAAAACATCGCGAGGAAACCAAAACCAAGCATGTCTGAGAGTTCTCCATAATGTTCTCGAAAGACATGTGAAGTTTGCCAACCCGCACTAGGCCAGCGTGGTGGCCTATGTGCTTACCCTTCTCATAGTGAGAAGAGGCCCGCGTGCCCAGCAGTGGGACAGTATAAAGGGCTGATTATGATGAATACATATTCATATATAGGACAGTCTGTTGTATTTGCGGATTAAATTTTGCGACGCAAACCAATATATCTAAAGCCCGAAAGCGCTTTAGTTGCTCGTGATTTTACTATCAAATGCAATTATTTGGGCTAGCTTATGTCCGGAAAACAACTAGGCAGTCTCCTTTGAAAAATTTCAGTCTCATTCTCAAGTACAGAAACTTTATTTAAATGTGAGAGTATGGGCAATCACAATTTTGTACCGGCAGGCTGCCATTCCACATAGTTTCCCTAATGTAGACAGATATTTTGTCGATTTTCCAGACTTGCAGGGAACAAAAAATTAAATACAGGCACAGGCACAGGAACAAAAGAACTTTAAATTCCACATTTTTGACAATATAACCAACTTCTCCATTCAATCTGTACGTATCACTTGTATAGGCTTCTGATTCAAATGAAAAGTAGACAGCAAACAGCAACTGCAGCATTATTTCGAAATTAGGGTACCTATATTTATCACCAAAGACATTTTTTGTAAAAAGCAGAGGGTTTCCCGTCAGACAGGTAACAAGCGACCTCCGTCAACGTCAAACCTATGACGCTACATTAGGACAAAGGTAGATTTTTTGCGACTCGAGTCTCGACGTCAAATGAGCAGCTTTTTCGGTGGTTTTGGTAAGATTTTTCCGCTGGATTTGGAAAAATTCGGGTTTTCTGTAGCTTTTGTGTTAAAGCTAGGTTGCGAAATTACTCTGTAATTGTACATACAAAGCTTCAACTGTATTCGTCTTAGGATTTAAGCATATTCCCTAGCTATGCTTTAGTGCTTTCAAATAGTACCTAAGAGCTAGCACCACCTTATGGATACAATGCAGATTTTGTGTGGATTTTCATTTTAATGCACCCAGTTGACGAAATATTATCAAAAAGCATGAGTTTATGCAGGTATGAAGTCTCCCTACTGTAGAAAATCTAAGCTTCACAGGTGCATGGCATGAGTGTAAGTAACAAGCACTTATTTATTTACATACATACATACATAAGACTCAAGCCTGTTTCCCGGAGGGGTAGGCAGAGACCACGGAACGCCATTTGCAACGATCCTGACATATCTCTCTTGCTTCATTCACTCCCATCAGATTCCTCATGCATGCTCTTCTGTTCAGAGTACTTCTGACCTGTCCTGTTTTTAGAATGTCTCCAATCTGGTCAGAGATCGTCCTTCCCCTGCGTCCAGTCCCATTCACACTTGCCTTGTAGGGAAGGTGCGTATTTACGCGACCAGGTTTTATAACCAGGTTTTCGTTTGCAAGTACGCCAACCAGGTTTCAGCACTAAAATACTTGCAGAACTTTCAAAGTATTTTCTTTACTTGAACGTACGCGATCGCGCCTCGCGTGTTAGTAACACCCCCTAACGTAGTATTTATACTTTCATGGAATATTATTCCTTACTGCTATACATTTACGGAACTTTGTCGCGCAAACCACTAAAATACTTGCAACACCTTCAAAGTATTTTTTACATGAAAGTACGCGATCGCGTCTCACGTGTTGCCAACTTCCGATCGTATCGTATTACTTATACTTTCATGGTATAATATGCCTTACCATACATTTACAGAACATTGTCGCGCAAAGCACTAAAATACTTGAAAGTATTTTGAGTACTCGGAAATATAAAACTTGCAAGTTTTTGCGCGACAATGTTCCATAAATGTATCATAGTAAGGAATAAATTTCCATGAAGGTATTTAGAAAAGTCCATTACCGCATTCATTTTTCCATACAAACTTGCAATACCAGGGCGTCACACGAAGTTTTCTACACCCGAGTGCCCAAAAACTTGCAAGTAATCTGAAACCTGTTTTCAACCCTGGTATTTTTATAAAGACGTACTTGGTATACTTGGTACGCGATTTTGCAAGTACGACTCATGACTATTGCCTTGTATACCAGCTTGGTCAATCTTTCGTGATCCATTCGCACATTGGTAAATTGAACATCGCATGAATGTTGCGTGAAACCTAACGCGTAAACAATTCAAGCTACACCTGCCATAGGTATCTAGTGTTTACCAGTGAGTAATGATTTTGAGCTTTAAAAAAGTTCTTGTTTTTCCACAACCTAATCAGCGAACATATTTTTAGCTCCTGACACTGGCAGGTTAAATGTTTTTTAGGCTTGCCTTTCGATACAATGTGTGCCCTCACTATTTCTAATTTCTTGAACTCGTGATACTAGGCAGCCCGTAATCTTGTTTTCTATCTTAGTGATAAAACCGAATCATACGTTATGATCTTGAAACCATAAACAGCATCGTTCCAACATTTTACGACCTACGGCAACAATGGAAACATCTATCGATAGTACCTATTGATATTGCAACACAGTGCAATCAAACACACACACAAAAAACACATACACACATTATGAATATATGTACGTATGTAGATGGATGTGTATGTTGAGTGACCTCACAGTGCAATCAAACACACACATAAACACATTATGTATGCATGTGTGTGTTTAGTTCCCGCACATCTTATCTTATACTAATATATAAAGCTGAAGAGTTTGTTTGTTTGGTTAAACGCGCTAATCTCAGGAACTACTGGACCGATTTCAAAACGCTCATCTGTACGTTGCAGAATTGGAATGTTAATATGTGAATTCCTAATCTATCTTAATATCTTGCTACTAATGCGAGTAGGTATACATGCCAAAGTTTGTGAGAAACCTCCATATGTTTCAGTGTTTCGCGTAAACGACTGAACGGATTATGTATTACACTCGGTGTATTACATATCACATAGTGTATTACATTCGGTGCATGGGATCCTTATCATAACATTTTATCACAATAATGGATTTGAATAAAATCTATTTAACAGGTAATCTATATTTACATAAATAAAATTGGAGTGTCTGTGTGTAATATTAAAATAACCGCTTTTTACTAAATGCATATGGATGTATACACGGTACATAACCCCAAATTACTTTTATTTTTATTTTTGTCTGTCTGTCTGTCTGTTTGTTCTCGCTAATCTGTGGAATGGCTGGAGCGATTTTGACGGCACGTTCACTGGCGGATAACTGATGTACCAAGGAGTAACTTAGGCTATAAATTAACCGGGTACACGAAGTAGTTCCCTTAGGACGCGGGTGAAACTGCGGGAGACAGCTAGTACTATAATACACTCACAGGCACAATTAACAATTAACCGCCCACCTATATCATTCGTCGTCCTTTTGTTTTCGTTAACTATGGCCTTATGCTTATCTATTGTTTAGGTTTTTATCAAGTGGATACTTTAGCAATAATTTAAACACTTATACCCTCAACTCCTTGCCCAAATTTGTGTCACTGAAAGGTTTAATGAATTAAGTCGTTATTTGACGTTGTTACAGTTGTGTTACCGTGTTAACATTTTCTTTTCTTTTCTGACATAGTGCGCGAATATTGACCAGTTTGATTTTGTAGTGCTTTGTCAATGTTTGCGACTGTAAAAACTACTGAATGCAACTAGAACAGCCAGGGCAGTGGCTTTAGCTGATGCTGGGTACAGCCAACGTCGCACCGCCCGTACTCTCGGTGTACTTCAAACTACGGTACGGGATGCCATTAGACGATTTCGAGAGACAGGTTCATACACCCACAGGCCAAGTCAAGGCCGACATCGATACACTTCAGATCGAGATGCCCGCTTTGTGGTCAGCAACTTGTTGAGAAATCGTTTTTGCACCGCAACTGAAGGTCGTACACGTATATTTGAGGTCAGAAATGTCAGTGTTAGTGAACTTACGATTAGAGGCAGACTGGCAGAAAGAAATCTAAGGGCTGACTGGTCTGTGCAAGACTGTAAGGTCGCACTGTTCTCAGACGAAAGCAGATTAGGCTTAAGAGGCCTGGATGGACGTCAACGTGTATACAGACACCAAAATGAAAGGTTAGCTCCGTGTGCTATAACAGTGGGTTACCAAGAAGGGTCCATAACGGTTTAGGGAGGTATCTCTTACGAGGCTCGTACTGACCTTGTTGTGTTCGATAGATGCAGTGTGAACGCTCGAAGATCCGTGCAAGAGGTTCTTCAAGACCATGTGATACCTTTCACCCCATTAATTGGTGACAACTTTAGATTAATGCATGACAATGCACGTTGCCATACCATGAAACCACAAGATCCGTCACTCAGTACCTTATTTTTTTTATAGACTCAAGCCTGTATCCCCGAAGGGG
Source organism: Euclidia mi (assembly GCA_944739405.2). Taxonomy (NCBI): domain Eukaryota; kingdom Metazoa; phylum Arthropoda; class Insecta; order Lepidoptera; family Erebidae; genus Euclidia; species Euclidia mi. Next base: position 16,217,941 of record OX123207.2, read on the forward strand.
TAGGCAGAGGTGTAATATTACACCCACATTTCGCCATGAATTTTTTAGCCTGCCTCGTTGGACTCGCGGCATAAATGTGCGCGTGGGATTGGGAGGTCTCGGGTTCGATTCCCGGGTCGGGCAGTGTTATTGGGTTTTCCGTTAGGAAATTCTCAGTAGCAGCACGGAGTCTGGTAATGTGCCCGGTACGGCAATAGGCTAGCCCCCTATTACGTGGGACCTAATAAAAACTTTTTTATTAGGTATTATTTTATTTAAGGTACTTACCTTATTGAGGTTGGTAAACAAGTTTTACCGTGGCCGTCCCGGAGTCCTGATCTTAACCCAATAGAGCACATTTGGGACCACCTCAAAAGACGTGTCCGAGCACGAGTACCAGCTTCCAGGTCTCTAGGAGAGCTAAAGGCGGTTGCGGTAAAGGAGTGGCACAATATCCCCCAATCAGATATCCAAAATATCATGGATGGATTGCCAAACAGGCTCTAAGAAGTCATTAGAGCCAGAGGTTGCAACACCTATTAGTTATTAAAATTTAATTTTTGTTTTATTTCACTCCATGTCAAAATTAAAACCTTTAAATTTTTGACTGTCTCCGTGGTCGAGTGGATAGCGTATGCGACTGCTGATCGGAGGTCCCGGGTTCGATTCCCGGGTCGGGCAAAAGTGTTACTGGGTTTTTCCGAATTCTCAGTGGCAGCATGGAGTCTGGTGATGTGCCCGGTAACGGCAATAGGCTCGCCCCCTATTACGTGGGTCCTAAAAATTCATGGCGAAATGTGGGTGTAATATTACACTTCTGCCTACCCCTTCGGGGATACAGGCGTGAGTTCTTAAATATTTTTTAATGATTGTTCTCACATTAACCTTTTTGGGCAAGAATCTTTTAATAAGTTGCTTATTTTTCAAAACAATTGTTTTTTATTATCTTAATGGTACGTTATTAACGTACTTATCATAAATTGTGGTCTACATTTGTATAGTTCTGCAAATTGAAAAAATACAAGGTGGGCGGTTAAATATGCGGTGAGTGTATAATAATAACAAGACTTGAAATAGATATAAAAAAATTAAGAGCATAGGTAGATTGACACAATACATAAACAACAAAGTATCTTGAGCTTCTCGTTGATAATCTTGGATTTATAATGCGCACCTGTAAACCATTCAGAAATCTCCACTGTCTTAAGACTGTATACTGTGCCTATGTCTGTAGTATCTCAGAAGATGGAGCAATAGTCACTAGAAGGTTTAAAAACTGGAAAGCAGCTGGCATAGAGAACATTCACAATTTTTGGTATAAAGCGTTTTTCACATTACATCACATAATAGCTAAAAACGTCACAGAACTTATTGCAGGTGAACAACAGTTACCCAGGAGTTACTTACATGCTACCATGCCCCATTACATGCCTGCCTACAATCTACAAACTTATCGCTTCACTCATTACACGAAATATCAATAGTCACCTCCATAAAAGCAATATATTGTCAGAAGAAAAGAAAGGATGTAGGCAAAATCATAGGGAATGTAAAGAACAACTTGTAATAGACTCTACCATTCTAAAATGTGCTCACACACAAAAAATAAACTTATTTATATCATAGGTACATAGACTACAAGAAAGCATTCGATAGCTAGCATTCTTGGTTACTTAGAATCCTAAAGGTATACAACATAATACGGCATTTTTCAAGTAACTGATGGTGGGGTATATGTTCAACATATACCCCACCATCAGTAACTTCTTGAAGAATGCCGTGTCTGATTGGAGATTACCAGACAGTGACGTCACGTCAGTAACTAGTTAAGCATTTTTACGCGGATATAATAACGTAAATAGCGTTAAAGATCACTAATTCATCATCATCAGCAGTTATATAAAACCGATATGCTTTACGCATTCATGGTTTAAAAAAAATATTAATAATGAATCACACAAAGTGTTGTCTGATATAGAATGTTTTGACGGGCTTTATATACTCTCGCTTGTAACGAAACCATAGCGCGATTCAGCCGTACGGCACAACGCCATCTATCGAGCGCACGTGTAAACTTTCTTTGCGTCCGTACCAAAGATTATACAAATACTACGTAAGTCCGTACATATTGAATGTTGGTAAAATCTATCGCGATATAGGTAGTATTTATTCTAAGTGCGGAAGTCGTTATTTTATAAAGTAAGCAAATAAATAATATAAGGGGTTATTTTAGACTGTCTAACATTACACACGTGTTGACTTTTTCATTTGGTGTAGTTAAATGGACACGTTCAGATATCCGACATTAGAATCAGGACCACATTAACCAAACACAACTATCTACCTCCTAAGTCAGCTATCGAAAGAATCTCAGCGAAGAGAGAAAAAGGAGGAAGGGGACTCATAGGCCTCATCATTCATCGTCAGCCTTTAACAGTCTACTGCTGGACTAGGCCTCTCCTTTGAAAGGAGGAATTGGCCTACTAATCCTACTAGGTATACCACGCTGGCCAAATAGGTTGGTATAGGGTTTGTATCCACTTTTCCTTCTTTTACAGTGCTGTTCTCTGCATAATATGCTCCCTCTGTCGGCTCTTACGACACCTATGGGATGATATGGGGTGGTGGCAATCCGTATTCTTAATCCGTCACCACACGGACAAATATGCCTAAATGTACTATGGTAATGGCAAATACAGAACCTACGAGAACTTTTCTTCAGCTAAATTATCACTAGCAATATTAATTCAGCAATAGTTGATATCGACAAAAATTATTATACTCCACTAAATTTATCCAATAGAAACATTGAATTTTAGACCTTATTTTTTGTTTCATATTATAATATTGCACTGGTCCATAGTAAGTGAATGCAGTTCCACCCCAATCCTTCATTTAAAAATGGACCAAAACATTGAATTATTACCTATAATTTAATGGACCAAAATTATGTTTAAAGATGCCGTTACATTGATACATACCAGACTAGTAAAAGCTTGTTCAAATCCCAAAAAGAAGAGGTTATCCACTTCACAATTCCATCCCAATCTTGCTCATATCTTCAGCAAGATATGAATAAGATTGGCAAGAAAATAAAAAACCTACGAATCTTACCCTCAACCCTTCAAAAACTTGAGTGTCTCGTAAAAAATCCATAAATACTTGCCACATTGTACTGTTGTAGACTTTCCACTTACCGTTGAGATCTGAAGATGCTCAAGATATTTCAAGAGCTTCTCTTGAAGGCATTTCAACCTTTGACTATGTTCGAGAAGGTATTTTCTCATTTCGCGGGCGTCTTTATTAAATATATTTTTATTTTGTTTTAAATTGTCCAAAACTATAAGCGTAATAAGTAAATGAAATTTTATAAAATAATATTAAATTTAATATAAAAAATTATTTACTTAGTGGTTGGTTTGAAACTTAGATTATTGAATATAATATTTTCCTTCTGCTAAGGTTTGAATAGTTTATTAGTTGACAAGCAGTGCTTGTCAAGCAATTAGGCATATTTTTTTCTGCGGTATCACGCAAGGTTTACATCATTTCCAGCATTGTGGTGTAAATACCACAATGCTATCGGATGTAGCGCATACTAGAGTAAGTAGTTTTAGTGGCTCTGATCGACTTTAGGGGAGAGTCTCATATAGCTCCTCCGCCAAACGTTTACCATAGAGTGGTATTTGGATGACTCGCAAGAGGGTTGCTAACTGCCAGTGCACACAAGAAGGAAAGTATCAAGACGCGACCACTAAATACAGATTTACATACATAGAAGCGCATTTCTTAAGGATTTCGTGCCAATTCCAAGTAGCGACTGTCGCCAGTGTAGTTAGTAGTTGGCGCCGTTGGCGGCGCTGGCGTCGTTCTCCGTCTCTCTTGCTCTCGTAGTTAAGATACACAGGAGGAACGGTCGTCTCTCTTGCACTCGTAGAGCACAGCTGTCACAGCGCGCCTGCCACGCCGCCAAGCGGTAATTTGGGTCAAAGAAAGGTTGCCTACAGAGCGCCCATAAGAATCGCGCCTCAATGTAAATATCTGAACTCTTTGACGCGACTTTTTAAATGCCATTTCTTGTCACCAAAACATGTCAAAAATCTATTATTGAGACAGCAATTTATGTGAGCCCCCTACTTGTTTTTCTACTCTTGGTTGCATATTTGTTATGTTCTCAGCGATACAGGATGTACTCTCAATGGAGTAGCAGTCTTATATAAATTAATGCTTGAATAAAGTACTAAATATTCGTAAAATAAAATGTTACTTGGTCTTAATGAATGACCTACTTACTTAAATTTTAAAAGAGTGATTAGTCTTCATCTTCTTCATAAATTGCAGACGATTCTTCTTTATTAAAGCTTCCTGCTGAATGTAGCTGTGTAATAAGTATAATTCATAAGTGTAGACGCTTCCGTCTTGTTCTGGAGCAAATCAAAAAGTTTTTTTTTTAATTTTGCTTTGTACCTTGCACTACGCATGCTATTAAAAAGAATCAAAATAAAGTACATCAAGCGTATGATACTTCTTAAGAGCATGCAGTTGATAGTTCATCTTTTGTACGGCACTGTCATGTACAGTCAGCTTCATAAATATATATACATTTACGTTATATTATATGGTTATATTGTCCAAAATTGTCATAATTTTTATTATGTTTAAGGATTTTTACACAAGAAAATCTTGCCCAAATCATAATTTATAAATTAAGTATAATAAACGAGGAGTTTTAATTCATAAAAGTCTCAGCAAAGATGTTGAGGTGTGTAGCTACTTTTAGAGTTGACTGTACAGATACAACTGTGGCGAACCAAAATGTAGACCTCATATTTACCTAGTTTGCTAGTTGCATTGTGTCTTTTTACTTATATCTAAGCTTCGTGACTCAGGCGGTAAAAGTTTAAAAAACCGACCAGGTGCGAGTCGGATTCGCGCACCAAGGGTTCCGTAAAAATAATGTTAATATATGATGAATTGATGAAACAAAAAAAAAATAAGATTTTCGCAATTTTTCCTTTATCTGTGCTATATATTATACGTTGCTTCGTACCAGATTTTAAGATTCTGAGTTCACGAGAAGTACCCTGTAGGTTTTGAGTCCCTTGCGAGTGTCGGAAATTTGCGATTAGATGATTCTTTTGATTGCGTTGGCTTAGAAGATTTTGGTTTTTTCACAGCTCTAAAGAACAGAAGATCTGAGTATTGGATATAAATTTCAGTTTGATACCTTCACGCGTTCCTGAGAAAAAGGATCTTGACAGCCGAATGGACGGACAACAAAGCGATCCTATAAGGGTTCCGTATTTTCCTTTCGAGGTACGGAACCTTAAAAATAAAGGGCTTATGTTTAACTTACCTAAAATATATACAGATATAGTAACATAACTATCATGTCTGTATATATCATATAGTAACATATCTGTTATATTATAACAGACAAAAATAGAAAATGATCACCAAAATGAAACCCGCATTTTAATGTAAAATTATAACCAAAGTTTTAACATTTCGCTATCCTATTTAAGCAAAATGACTCCAAATAAATCATTGTTAACCCAAAAGTAGTAAATGATCACCAAAATTAAACCAGCATTTTAAAGTAAAATTATAACCTAAGTTTTTTGTTAGTTGTATGAAATACTAACACATAAATTGGATATGGTTACACCACCTACTTTAGTAAACTAAGTTGACGGAGCCCTGCTGCGCAGGGCTCCTATTTTTGAGTTAAGGCTCACAAGGGAACCTAACATAACCTTTTTATTTTGTGATCATTTACTACATTTGGCGTTCGAATACAATTTGAAGTGCAGTCGTGACTAAAATAGCTAGTACTATTGTAATTTTAGACTTTATTTTTCTGGTGTTAAGTATATATTTTTGGGTAAAGAACTAAGGGTATCAAAGCATTTTATGGTGGTCATTATAATTATGTATTTAACCCCAAAATAAACACTACTTCATGACCTTACTGAGTAAATCCTTATTTTAAATTGCTCATTTGCTTGAAACTACGTTAATACTTTCATTACCCAAAATATTTAATTTTACTTACGATGAGTAATAGCATTGAGTAATAATTATTTCCAGCCGTAACTATAGATACTTAAACATTAAAGAATGTACTAGAATTTTGCAAGAGCTTATAGGTTTTATTTCCTCTACAAAATAAGTATTCAGGATTACATGTAGGGTAAGCTCTGGCATTCATAATAGATGGCTAACCTTTTGAATAAAGACCAATTTAAAACAGCCATCTGTCTTCATTCCCAGAACACGCCTTCGTCTCCAAAAAAACAGTGACGAATCAAAATAAAATATTAATGAAAATAATTCCTTGGTCGCAGAACACTTATACCGTAGATCTGGTTGGCGATATCAGCCGAAATGTAATCCATTTGTTACCGTTCGCGTGCCGTGGGTAAATAATATCGGCTGCGGAGACGAGGTCGCAATGTAAGCGGGGAAATAAGGAAAGAAAACTACAAGAATGCTGTGTCATGAAAATACACTCTATCTTTCAAAACAGCGATATATCGTAGGTAAGGGAAAATCCAAGTCCTCGCACTTCGTTACATAGGCATAAAGATAAATAAGTACTCTTTTAAATTAATAAAAATACTGAGAAACGGTACAAGAATTAACGCTGTATGTCGAAATGAATAAGAAGGAATGCGCTTTGTAGAAAATCGCGATAATTATCTTTCTGTTTTTGTTTCGTGCTTGCCTATCTGTAATATAGCTGGACTCCGTCCATTTGGTTCTATATTATAAATAACTAGAGGATGCCTGCAGCTACGCCCACACATTTACATACATACATACATAGACTCACGCCTGTTTCCCGGAGGAGTAGGCAGAGACTACGGAACGCCATTTGCAACGATCCTGATATATCTCTCTTGCTTCATTCACTCCCATCAGATTCCTCATGCATGCTCTTCTGTTCAGCGTACTTTTAACCTATCTACACCTTATTTGTCATCAAACCATTTCTGCCCGTGCCTGTGAGAATTTCGTCAAACCCCTTCTTAGTCCACCCTGTCCTTAGTAGCGCTCATAGCGAGACTTGGCTTGCCATTCGTAACAGATCGGCAAAGTTAAGCAACGCTTGCACAGGTCACTACTTGGATGGGTGACCGTGTGTGGCATTTATTAGGTACATCTGAGCGCTACCATGCTTCGGAGGGCACGTAAAGCTGTCGGTTCCGGTTCTTGTCTACGGATAAGGATCGTTAGGCCATGTCGGAGGCCTTCGGGCGGTCTGAAAACTCCGACACCAGAGTTGGCAACACGCTCACACGAAAAACAAACAAACAGTCCACCCCTACGGTCCCCAAGGAACAAACATGCTAAAATTCAGCTTCTTGCGCCTAAAAGTTTTGGCTGCTGCTTGCCTGTCAGTTTGTCTATAACGAAACAATTTTATAAAACAGATTATCTACTACAAATTACTACTGCTGGAAAAACAATACATTTCGGTAGGTATATCGCAATTTCGCCGCCAGTCGGACCTTGCCTTTACCTCCAGTCCCAGATAGAAGGGCCGGTAAACCAGCTTAGTTAAATGAAATCCCTTCGGGGCGCAGGTACCACCAATTTCTTACATTTAATATGTACCTTCATTTATTTTGCGTACAATATAACGTTTTGGTAAGAAGGCAGTTTTTTTTTAAATATCGGGTTTCCTTATCTATTACTCAGTCGTGCCTTTCGTGTGAGGATTTTGGTCTCGTGTTTTATAAGCAAGAGAACCTTGGTGGCACAAGCAGGAAAGCAGGAGAATTCCTTTCCAAATATCAACGTAAATAGCCTTTGCTCATCTGTGGTGTTTTATTTGGAGAGTGCTAAAAAATACTCGAAAATTCCAGAAGCCGCTTGCATTTTACGACCTTTTTTTAACCTACTTCTCTGGTTGTGAATAAGCCCCATCACATTCTATGATACAAGTTTGGGGCTATGTCCGTTCAATATGAATATACTTCGTCTACGCCTGGATCGACGATTGTAGTCCGTGTGGTGACGGATTACGAATATAGCATGTCACCACCCCATATCATCACATGGGTGTCGTAAGAGCCGACTGAGGGAGCATATTATGGAGAGAACATCACTGTAAGAGAAGGAAAACTTGATACAAACCCTATACCAACCCGTTTGGCCAGCGTGGTATAGTAGGCCAATTCCTCCTTTTAAAGGAGAGGCCTAGTCCAGCAGTGGACTGTTAAAGGCTGATGATGATGATGACGCCTGGATCGTCTTAAATTCTAGAAAAGATGGCATTATAGATCCTTGTTTTTTAAACTCATAATATACTTGTCTAGCACAGAAGCCTCATGACGTAACACAATAATGCTTACGATATGAGGTGAAATCGTAATTCATTTCTTTCTTTCCCCTTCTCGTGGCCTGCCCTGTACCCCTGTTTTTTTTTTTTTTTTTTTGTTTTACGAGGTGGAAAATCCCTTCGGATCTCCGACTCTTGGGAGAAATAAGAGCCGGAGTATGTGGTGTTTCCACTAAAAACCACCTCGACTTTCTCCATGTACCCGTGTGTCGGAGGGTAGGGCATCGTCGAAGCACTCGTCGCCACCCTCCGACGGTGCCCTGTACCCCTGAGTCTGACGTCATTGTTAACTAGCTTCTTTATTCTACATACATATTGTGGTACCACACACCGCCTAATTATTTTTCCAATACAGCCATGACTGGCAAGATCTTTGTTGCCAGGCGTGCTGGCGTATCGATCAGATGACCTTTCTGTTTGGCAAATCATGTCTGCCAGAACTGGTGCAGGAATAAGGAATTAGAATTAATAGCTGATGGTGTTGAGTGTCGTTTATTATGAGATTACTAGGCGTCTGGGAGTTCTAATCGGAAAATATAACGCTTTCTCTTTCTCACCACAAAAAATCTAGAAACGTCGCGCACACAGAAATAGATAGTAATAGAACGGTGAATGTCACGTCATCGCGTACATTTCGCGCGTGCCACATTTTAGCAAGCCCCGCCCACAGTGACGTATAGATAGTGAGGGGACACTAAGGAATTATTATCGATGTGAGAGCTATGGAAAATGAAATTATGTTATTGTTTATATAAAATGTTTTATTATGAATAGTTTGGTTATAGTATACTGTTATAAAAATAAAACGTATTTATTTAGTTAAAAATCTGTATTGAAATCTTACAAAACTTTTGACTATATTATAAAATATCTATACTAATGTAATAAAGTGGAAGAGTTTGTTTGTTTGAACGCGTTAATCTCAGGAACTACCGGTCGGATCTGAAAAATTCTTTTTGTATACGGTAGCCTAGTTATTCCGGAAGGCTATAGGCTATATACATACATACATACATATCGTCACGCCTTTTATTCGACCCTTTGTGGCCGGGCAAAAGGCTAAAAAGGCTAAAAGCTAATGTCGGCTAATCTCAGGAACTAGCAGTCGGCTTTTAAAAATTAATATTGCCTATGATAGCCCAATTATTCCGAAAGGCTATAGGCTATATAAAATTACGCCACAACTTTTAGGGGCCAGACAAAAATAATAAATTTGGTCAAACGAGAAGGGGGAGGGTTGGGTCAAAGGCAAAAAAAAGGCTTAACGAATAGGATACAATCTATATGGGTATCGTTTTCGAGATTTTCGGGATGCTGATTAAATAATATGAAATTTATTTAGTGATTCAAGATGGCGGACGGAATATCAAAGATGGCGGATGACAATATTTTAAAAAACAATATGGGTATCGCCTTCTATATTTTAAGGGTTGGGGAATCGAAATACAACATCTATTTCGTGATCGAAGATGGCGGATGGGAAATCAAAGATGGCGGATGGGAAAATAAAAAAAATCTATATTGGTATCGTCTGCGATGTTAAAAGGGATGGAAAATTCAAATACAACATCTTTTTCGTGATTCAAGGTGGTGGATAGGAAATTAAAGATGGCGGACGGGATTGTTTTAAAGTCGATATGGGTATCGTCTCCGATATTTTAAGGAATGGGAAATTCAAAAACACCATCTATTTCGTGATCAAAGTTGGTGGAAGGGTTTTTTTTTTAAAATCAATATGGGTATCGTCTCCGTTGATATACGGGATGGAGAATCCAAATACAACATCTATTTCGTGATCAAAGATGATGGATAGGAAATTAAAGATGGCGGACGGGATTTTTTTAAAAGTCGATATGGGTATCGTCTCCGATATTTTAAGGAATGGGAAATTCAAAAACACCATCTATTTCGTGATCAAAGATGGTGGATGGGATTTAAAAAAAAAACAATATGGGTATCGTCTCCGATGTTTAAAAGGATGGGTATTCCAACATCACTATCTATTTCGTGATCAAAGATGTCCCGTCCGCCAACTTGGATTCCCAAATGGATGTCATTTTCGTGATCAGAATGCATGAAAACCCCAAAAATTATACCCAGATTAATTTTATAAAAAATGTCCCGTCCGCCATCTTAGATTCCCAAATAGATGTCATTTTCGTGACCAGAATCCATAAAAACCCCGAAAATGATACCCATATTAATTTTATTAAAAATGACCCGTCCGCCATCTTGGATTCCCAAATAGATGTCATTTTCGTGACCAGAATCCATGAAAACCCCGAAAATGATACCCATATTAATTTTATAAAAAATGTCCCGTCCGCCATCTTGGATTCCCAAATAGATGTCATTTTCGTGACCAGGATCCATGAAAACCCCGAAAATGATACCCATATTAATTTTATTAAAAATGTCCCGTCCGCCATCTTGGATTCCCAAATAGATGTCATTTTCGTGACCAGAATCCATAAAAACCCCGAAAATGATACCCATATTAATTTTATTAAAAATCTCCCGTCCGCCATCTTGGATTCCCAAATAGATGTCATTTTCGTGACTAGAATCCATAAAAACCCCTAAAATGATACCCATATTAATTTTATTAAAAATGTTTCGTTCGCCATCTTGGATTCCCAAATGTCATTTTCGTGATCTGAAAGCATGAACATGATGCTTGCTTTCTTTATGAGAGAGAGAGAGACAGCCAGAGACATAATAATTAATTCGAATTAATATTCCTTTTATTTATCGATAAATTTAAAACGTAACCATAAACCGAACGTCAATCCCTAGCGGGCGCTGACCAATCACAGCTATTTATTTGACCCGTGGCCCCTGATTTGTTATTGTTTTTGGCATCTTGTGAATATCGCGTATCTCGCCGTACATTGCGTGTTTATTTCATAAATATGTCAACAAGTATCGTATAATTCAAGCAATGGAAATTTAACATAACGAAGAAATGAACGATGATGTTCTTATTAGACAAACATGGTAAAAGTAGCCCACTTGTTTTAAATCTCAATAATCTTAAGTTTTACTCAATTTAAATACTTACTGGTGATATGAAATGCCTCCCTTTTCTATATTTTTGCATCACTTTTAATTTTTACAATTGGAAACTGCACAATATGGCATATTCGTAACGAATTTAATGTTTTTTTACCTCCTGAGCGCGCGAAAGGGAGACGCGATGCGTAATGCGAATGCGTTCGAAAACACATGCACTATAGTGCAATAGTTTGGCACGCGCGCCACGCCCATGTCACCGTTCTATTACTATATATTTCTGTGGTCGCGCACTACCAAATTACCTACTCTTTCGCTTGTACCTATTGTATTATTTTTCTCTTCTTCGATATCAATATTCCTTAATATCAATATCTTTGTATGCAGATTTATCTTTGTTTTGGCGCTCATACACTTGAGCATTCTCCTGTGATGAGCATGTTCACGAATGTTACAAAACAAATGACTGTGTTTTATCGAGCATTCTCACGAACATTCGGGCGAGCCTTAGAATATAGAGAATAGATGGAATTCGCGCTACAATGGCGGTTAAGCCCAATATATTTACTTCACTTTGACTGGTTTTAATCTAGGGAAGAATCTTCGTAGTTTTTGACTAATTTTAACTTGACTAGTGATGGGCTTAATCAGAATAAATATCAATAAAATATCGATAATGTTTACAATAGATCCATAGATTTACTCAGGATTAATTTCAATAGAATGTTGATAAGCTATCGATGTCGATAAATAAATTTGAACGTAGGAACTGACACTTGTGTGATTTATTAAACCTGATCAAATTAAAATCTGCATTTTAGTATTTAGAAACGTCATTTGGTTATGAATCTTACTCTTACTCTAGAAATAATTCATAAGTGATACTGAAGTAAACATATTGGGTAAAACTGCTGTTGTAGTGCGATTTCTATATTTTATCTATATTCTACGGACTATTTGAATTTAGAATGTTAGCTAGAACGATCGTGAAAATGTTCGGTTCGACAAAACAGAAAACGGCGAATGCTCGATGTTCTGTTACAAGTGAATGCTCAGGTGAATGTAAGTAATGCATATGCGCCATAACGTGCCCACTTTGAAACATTGAAATTATATGAGATATTTTATCCAAGTAATCATATGGGTTATTATAATAAATACATATTTGTTGTATAATACTATACACCTATTTGCTGCCATAGCTATTATTAAGTTGAAAATCTTGGTTAAAGACTATCTAGACTACCTCCCTACTAGAGTTAACACTACCCTAAATAATTTCAAATTGTTCAGGACTCGCATCAGATAAAGACATATTAATGGAATTTCCCAAGAAACCACATACGAAATTGCCGCCGAAAATTATTCAAAACAATATTTGTCTTCTAGATACCGTACACGATCGATGTCTGATACGTAAGCAAATCCACAGCCTCTGTCTAGGCCTGTCCTTGGGTCTAGATAGTTCAATAACCCTATTTACTAGCACCTAAATCTGTGGGACGGCGGACAACACACAATCTATTTAGCCTACTCCAACATTTTGAAGAAAAACTTAATCATAGTAATGAAAATATTTTAAGGACTATTTTTCGTTGTGCTACTTGATTGACCAGTTTGGTGGTAAATAGTCAGTGCGTTTCCAGATTAATGAGAATTGACGTTGAATGAGGGTGGTGCACGATTGTAGATTGCATGTGGATGGCAAAAGTATGTAGAGGCCTTGCGTTTCCGTGTCTTTGGAGTGAAAAAGGCAAGATGAGTCTAGTTGCTCGTCGATATAGTTATATCGTAGACTGCTTGTAAGAGAAATGCGATTTAACTTATCACTGGCAATGATTCACGATTGGGGAGTTAGAGTAATTAATTCGATTAACCATAGATTATACAGATATACTGATATAGTAAATCAACGTAAGAACAACAAATTTTGTTCTGAGCCTATTTATAGTGTAAGTGGTATCACCTCCTCCGTAAGCAAAATCGTACCCGTTTTTAAAAAGCTCTCTACATTTTTCTATTTCTCAGAAGCGACTTCGTGCATAGTTATTTGTTTGAAAAATCTCACAATTATTCACCAGTCCATTTTTCAGAAATCACTTCAAATAAAACATTTTTGAAAAGATGACTTTGTTCATGTACATACCGAAAAATGCTTCGGGAATACTTCCAAAAATACAACCGTACTGTTCTGACGTGATCTTCGCGCCAGAAATGTTTTCACCAAATATGTCTGCTATAAAGCCGTGAGGCGAAGCAAACAGCGTATCACAATCATTAAACATCGCATAATACGTACACAGGTACAATAATGGTAACAGATGATGCGTTCACACGAATAATGTCTAATCCTTCCCGGATTACTCATCTCCTAAGCCATGCAGGTGAAACGAACACATTTATCTCTGTCGAGATTACATTTGTTACAAAATATATATCTTATCTTATACTAATATATAAAGCTGAAGAGTTTGTTTGTTTGTTTGGTTGAACGCGCTAATCTCAGGATTTACAGGTCCAATTTGAAAAATCTTTCAGTGTTAGATAGCCCATTTATCGAGGAAGGCTATAGGCTATACAACATCGCGCTATGAGCGACGGGAGCGGAGCAGTAGCCTTAAATAACGCGGGTGTAACCGCGGGCATCCTCTAGTCGTAAGATAAAATATAATGCGCTTATCATACTTTATTGCCAAAAGATATTTCGACGGCTTTTGATATCGCGGTGTTATTTTAAAACTTGTAAACATCAGATAGCGTTCAAAATTCCAGTCAAATCGTAAAATTTATGACAACGTAGTTCCAGAAGGCGAATTCTCGAATTATATTTTGTTCAAAATACAGTGTCAATGTCAGATAAAACTGTACTCCAGATACTCGTACATGACTGCAATGCCGAACTTTCATTTGGTACTTCATTATGAAACTAAAGAAGTTTCGTAATCAGTAAAATGGTAGGGCAAAACTCAGCACAGTTGGGTGGTTCTTTTTTATTGCACGATCCTATCGTGCAATAAAAATAACCACCCAACAAAGAGACATTAAGCCAAACGACGTACTATGCAGTTCACAGCTGTTAAGTCCAGATGTTATAACAAAAACAGACACGATACTTCAGCAAATGTTTGATCTTTTTCTACAGATGGTTACAGCAAAGGTGTTCTTGTAACTTAAAAGGTTTTGTAGTCTTTAGAGCTTACATTAGGAATACTAGATACTGTATAAAAGAAAGATTGGAAAAATATTGTTCCCCACAGCCACTCCATGGGAGCAGAAGACGCGGAACTGTGTCAATACAACCAATAGAAACACGTAAAATCTCTGCTGCAGCGTTTTTATGGATTGTTATTGGTTGTATTAACACAGCTCCGCTTCTTTCCGCTCCAGAGGCATTTCAAGGAGTTGTCCTACCACTAAAGATTTCTACAACAGGTATCATCATTATTTAACTAGTTTTAATGTAACCGCGATGAGAAATTGATAACAGCTATAGTGCGATCAATACATTTTGTAAATTGAAGTCCCTCAAACGTCCTGTCTGTCTGTTTGAACGTGAGAAGCTCAAAACTACCAATTAAATTTTTGTACGGTGTTCTCCAATAGATATTGTGGATACAATAGATAGATAATAGCGATTGCTGAGGAGGGTTTCTAATTCACGGGCGGAGCCGCGGGTGATGTTTAGTTCGCTATTATTACTGTAAACAAACTGTCCTGTTACTGTAAACAAAAGATTTTGTCATAACGGACGTAGACGAAAGTAATTTTATATTATAAAGGCATCAGATTTTAAAGGCACATGTTAATACGTAAATCTCATAGCAACGAAGGATTACAGTTTTTAAAATTACGTGCGAAAGAAAAAAGAATGATGTTAAGTGATCACTCTCGCAACATAACTTAGTACAAGTCATGTTGTCAAGTGTCGTTTACATTTCTATACCGTCTCGCGGGTTTTATTCCACTTCAGGGATTAAGTAATGTCAGAAAGAATTTCGTTTGCCGTGGTTACATTAAATTTGAAGTAAAGGTACTCTAATCAAAATAAAGTCAAAGCCAAAATGAAACCTGTCTGCTTATTAAAGTCTTTCGTGGGTTTCATTTTGACTGAAACTTCAAAAAGCATCTAGTCCTACGGCTGATGCTAAGCCGGTAGTTTATCTGCTTTTATCCTTACTTAGTTATAACCCTTTGCTACAGAACTGAATAGGCATCATTAGCAGTCAAGCCCCGGTACAAAAATAACGGTATTAGTCCACTCTGACCTTTAACTTTGACATTTGGAAAGGTGAGTTCGAACACCGTTTTGTGCCACAATAAGCTGCTGTTTAGAAATAACATAACTTCACGCCTGTTATCCCTGAAGGGTTAGGCAGAGGTGTATTATATACACACCCACTTTTCGCCAGTTATGTTTCGGTCCCGTTAGAAATAATACTAAAAGAAAACCGAGAAAGAATTTTCTATATCCAAAACTATATGAGGCTGGTGAAGATTACATTATTGATATCAAATTCAAAGCCTTTGAGCACAATTTAAGAATCATTAAAGTATAGATAATTAAAACAAATTACATATTTTACTATTCATTCATTCAAAGACCTATCTAAAAAATATCCAGGTACTATAGCAATCCGAGGACCCTTGAATCTGTAGCAACGAACGGTCCGCTGGCTGCAATGACAACTTTTGTTTTCCGTTTTGTTTTAGTTGATTATTTTGGCCAGAGCAGTAGTGTTTTTTGTTCTTTGACAATATTCACATTATTTTGGTTGTGTATTTTCGAAAATAAAGAAATTGACTGAACGTTATTTATTTGATATCATAACTAGCTCTTGCCCGCATCTAGAAATTAGCGTATTTCGAAATAAAAATCGACAGTAAATTATTGAAATTTCCTTCCTTAGATGGTGCCTTCATCATAAACGGAACTCACTGTTGCCAAATTCGGTTAGTTTAGGCTCTGGGATGATAAATACGTCAGTTAGGAACACTGGATATTTTTAAAATTTATTTATTATTTATAGACTCACGCCTGTATCTAAGGGGTAGGCAGAGGTGTAATATTACATCTACATTCCGCCATGAACTTTTAGGTCCCACGTAATTGAGGGCGATACTATTGCCGTTACCGGACACATCACCAGACTCCGTGCTGCTACTGAGAATTTGGTAAAACTCAGTAACACTTTTGCCCGACGAGCAGTCGGATACGCTATCCACTGATTGGATTTTAAAAACGTGCCGATAATGATGATTAATTGCATTGCCGTGTGGCTACGACTCTGAGCACTTAGATTCGATTAACAAATTAGATAACGTTTAAGGAGATATCTGCTAAGGCATTCTTATATTTTCTTCTCGGCTTTTACCAAGTGGGTCTTAAAGCTCATCTTCATCATCATCAGCCCTTTATACTGTCCCACTGCTGGGCACGGGCCTCTTCCCATCATAAGAAAGGTAAAGCCGTAGTCCACCATGCTGGCCAAGTGCGGGTTGGCAGACTTCACTTGTCTTTCGAGATAATTAGCAATTTAATACGCACATAACTCCGAAAAGTACTTACCTGAAAACTCCGACACCAGAGTTTGCCACAAACTCGCACAAAAA
This sequence comes from Euclidia mi, assembly GCA_944739405.2. NCBI lineage: Eukaryota > Metazoa > Arthropoda > Insecta > Lepidoptera > Erebidae > Euclidia > Euclidia mi. The sequence continues at coordinate 16,234,889 of OX123207.2, forward strand.
TCAAAAAATCATCCGAAAAGTCATCGGTGCGCGCCGTGGATTCGAGCTCGGACCCTCTGCGTAGCAGTCGTCGGTCTCTCCACTAGGCCATCGCTGCTAAAAAGCTCATCTTATAACAAGTGAAGCTTACGTAGTACGTACACAATTATACTATCATTAATATCTGCAACAATATATAGGCTTACGCCTTTTATCCCCGAAGGAGTAGACAAAGGTGTAATATTACACCCACATATATCAAACAAATAAGAAGAAAATACATATACCAGTGCCTACATTAATTTGTGGAACATTCCAGATCTGGCCTTTCCAAATTCAACTTCAAAAAAAGAACGAAAACATGTAGGCCTGTAACGTGCCCTCTACATTAAAACGAGATATGTTCCCACGGCTTTCATTAAAAAACATGGTACGTTTCTAGCGTGGGTTTCAAATAAAGGTAGCAGACGTCATCTCTGATCTGATCCACCTACGCAGATTGTATGTAGGTGTACCTAGCTTTGATCGTTCAAGTGGATTGGTATCCTAGCCTTAAGAGCCTTTAGAACAAAGTTCACGATGTTTAACTCGATTTAACAGGCGAGTAAGTATTTGAGTATTCATTTTTGTTACTTTTTAATTTAGCGATTGAACGTTTCTAATTTGTTTTTCTTAAGAATCATCCTTTTTTCAATTGAATATAATAGGTGAAACATAAGTTTATATATATATATATATATATATATATATATATATTTTGGTCTGGGTGTTTCTATGTATAATATATGTATGTATTTACAAAAAAAAAGCATATATGTATGTTTATCCATTATCTAGTACCCTTAGTACAAGCTCTGCTTAGTTTGGGACTAGATGGTGTTGTGTGAATGTGGTAGAATATTATATTATTATTATTATATATGTGGTGAGATTTTCACCTGCTTATGCAAATAATTATGTCACAGGTATCAATTTGTTTCTTTGTTTCTTTAAAAAAGACAACTCCCGCATTAGGACTAAATCCTGTGTCGCGGGGAACTTTACAAACATACAACTAACGGACACAATGAACACCCAGACTCGAAACAACAATTTATGAATCACACAAAGTGTTGTCTCGTGTGGGGATTGAACCCACAACACTTCGGCACAGTATCAAGCGGTGAGGTGGCTGCCAAACGTGCAGTCACGTCAACAAAAGATATAGGTAGGTATTATTATCTGAGGTTACGCTGATTAGCCAACCATCTGACCACGGCTGGGGTAATCCACGCCAAAATATTGGGACAATAAAAGTACTTAATATAAATTTTATTTTTCAAATGATAATGCGATTAGTTTCGATCCTCAATCCTGAATTAAGATCCGTTAAAATAATATTAGCAAGTATGTGTAGAAGAGGAAATATTGAAAGTGTTAATTTACAATATCCATCGATCGTCAAGGGAAGACAAGCAGCTCCTTCGAGTTATCTTCAAAACATTAATTAACAATAAGGAAACTTGAAATAGCAGAGTCACTTATTCAATTACTTCCTTCTAAGTAAATATAGTTTAGACAATCCACTTATATAATTGACCGACTGCTTGATTGATGTGACACTGGAATATCGATCAGTCGATTCTCCTAATGCGTGTGTGCTTAATGACACGCATATATATCGAAATAGTTCTAGCCACAGATCATATTATAATGCTAGACTAGTATTTCTACTTTATACAAAGATGTTATGAAAAGTCAGTCAGACTATTCTAGTCTCCACTTATGTTAAAAATAAATAGATACATTCTTACTAAATCTGTCTGCTGATAACATAACATAACAAATCTGCCTAACCCTTCGGGGATAAAGATGCGAGTCTATAAAAAAAAAATCGTCACACACGACGAGACAAGATACAAGATACATATCTGCTAAATTTAAGGATAAAAATTACTTTAAAATAAACCCGACAGTACAGGAGAGAATCGAATCTAACTAATGTATCTCCGTCATTCATAATTTTCATCAATTGCTACACATAAGTCTTTCTTTTTATTTTACTCTAATGGACAAGTATTAATCAACTTAAAACATATTTCCTTGCAAAGTTTCGTATACATTATCGACATCCCACAAGCGTGCCATCAATTCAAGAGCAAGTATATTCCACAGTGCATCGTCTTTACTAACTTCTAACATCTCACGTCAAAGATTCCCAGTCTGAGGTAGGAAATAGACACAGCATCGTACATTTCCAGGACTTTAACAAACAACAGCTGAAGTTGTGATGGAAACAAGAATAGACGGGATCATTTATAATGTACAGCGTTACGATGTACGGCGGTTGTCGTTTCTAAGAATTCAATAGTTTACAAGATGATGATAATATATTGATAATATTTTTTTTATAGACTCACGCCTGTATCCCCGAAGGGGTAGGCAGATGTGTAATATTACACCCACATTTCGCCATGAATTTTTAGGTCCCATGTAATAGGGGGCGAGCCTATTGCTGTTACCGGGCACATCACCAGACTCCGTGCTGCTTCTGAGAATTCCGAAAAACCCAGTAACACTTTTGCCCGACCCGGGAATCGAACCCGGGAATCGAACCCGAGACCTCCGATCAGCAGTCGCATACGCTATCCACTGGACCACGGAGATAATAATATATTTAAAGATATGACTGCATTTATTGTGTAGTAGTTAAACGACTGCCTCTTCGTTCCAAATAGCCGATAGTTGTAAGTACGATTTCCCGAAAATTGTGTGATCAAAAAAATTGTCGTTCCGTGTCGCTTAGTGTCTTTGCTTTCGTTACTTGAATGATAGAGCAGTCTCCATAACTGCACATATTATTAGCGAGAACGTCGTCTATATAAAAATAATGGCTATACTCTAAACTATATAAGTCAGCAATACTAAGCGAATCGGTTTATGACGATATTGCTGACAAGAGTAAGTTTAGAACACGTTGAGGATCGAGTAGAGAAAAAGTGATCGAGAGGAGAGAAAATTTTAACCAATAAATTCAAATTCTATAGGCACACCAAACAGAGACTGACTTTATCACTTTCCAGACGCTAAGCTCAAAATGTCCTCACAGGGAGTCCCTTAACACATTTGCTAAAACAATACAAAGTAATACGTCAGCACAATTTTAAGCAACAATCTTTTGGGTGCCTCAAAACGCAGACGTCGCAGGCAATTTTTCGAGCGGAATTGTATCATAAACCATTAACAAGATCCCTATTAGTCCCTTTTATACTTATGTAGACCCTAAGCTGTGGGTCAAGACAACGGGTCGCTTAAGAGATTTATTGGGCGGCGCAGATAAAGGCCTCAGTATACGTATTAGTTTAACTTTATGATTACTTTCTGGGCCCGCTGCCTAAATAAATAGGGTTTTAAAAGAGCTTTCCGTGAAGATATTACGGCCTGTCAATAATTTTTGCTGGATTTTTCAGATGTTGACTGATGGTTTTGGTTGTTAAGTTAGATTTGTAGCTTTATGTTATATCTATGACAAGTACCTATCATCTTATACTAATATATAAAGCTGAAGAGTTTGTTTGGTTGAACGCGCTAATCTCAGCAACTAGCGGTCCGATTTGAAAAATTCTTTCAGTGTTAGATAGCCCATTTATCAAGGAAGGCTATAGGCTATATAACATGGGGCTATGAGCGACGGGAGCGGAGTAGTAGCCTTAAATAACGAGGGTATAACCGCGGGCATCCTCTAGTATGTTTAGAAGAAAAGCAATGTGCCCATTTACTGCTTGGATGGATTTGACTACTAAAGATACACATTTGACATATTCTGTATGGAGCTTTTGTCAAATCCGTATCTCTAGTAGCCAAATCCATGGATAGATCGGATATTACAACCATTAAAAACTTTGAACAGTAGAGTTACATCTCGTCAATAAACTTTCCAATCCATTTCGTTTAATTCGATACTGCGTCCGCGGTCACCCAAGCCAGCATCAAATATCACACAAAAAGCTTTGACATTCGTCATTGTATATGAAACACTAGAAGAACAATCAAAACGAGTTGGAACAAGGCTGGCGGCCATTTAACGCAACCGCAAAAGCTTTCTGGAACAGCAGGTACTTGTTGCTAGGGCTGACACTCGGCTGCGGTTGTCATCGCGTTGGAATAGAAAGATGTGGTCGTTTTTAGGGTTCCGTATCTAAAAGGTAAAAAACGGAACCCTATTACTAAGCCTCCGCTGTCTGTCTGTCCGTCTGTCTGTCTGTCATCAGGCTGTATCTCATAAACCGTGATAGCTAGAAAGCTGAAATTTTCACAAATTATGTATTTCGGTTGCCGCTATAACAACAAATACTAAAAATAAAAAAAATAAAAATATTAAGGGGGGGGTCCCATACAAAAAAAATGTTGTTTTTTTTCGTATTTTTTGCTCAAAATTACTAACTGTAACAGGTAGACGCTTTAAATTGTCACAGAATATGTAGCTGTATATTACCTTTCAAAATAAATAATTAAATAAAAAAAGTTAATAATAAAGGGGGGGTCCCATACAACAAACGTGATTTTTAGGCAATTTGTTACTCGATCTTAATAAACGGGTAGAAATACATACAACGAACGTGATTTTCTTTTATAGGTGATGGTACGGAACCCATCGTGCGCGAGTGCAACTCGCACTTGCCCAATTTTATTATGTCAGACATGTTTGTTTTTGACGTTACCTCATTACCTAATGTACTTAATAACGTGTTGCTACTAAGGATTGTCTGACAACAATAATAATATTAATAACTAGACGACGCCAGCAGCTACGCCTGCATTTTTTTTAATTTACCCGTTTTGGCCGATCCCGTGGGAATTTCGGGAAATCCCTTCTTAGTGCGCCCCTGCGGTCCCTAAGGAACATACATGCCAAATTTCAGCTTCCTGCGCCCAATAGTTTCGGCTGTGGCGTGTCTGTCAGTCAGTCAGTAACGCAAGGATTTTATATATTTAGATTATGGTTATAGTAATCACATCATCGTAATTATACATATGACTATTATGAAATCATTATTATATATATATATATATATATATATATGTCTGACATGGCAAAGCCCACCAAGAAAGAATAGAAAAGTTCAACTAGAAACATGTTAGAACATGTTAGAACTAGAAACAGTTTATGACGTGGTCTCCAAGTTAGGAAGTATTTTTTATTTGCCACATAAAAGGTCTTTATTATAGCTTGAACATTTGTTTCAAATCCACTGATTTTGTAGCTGGCACTACGAAAATTCGGGCAATAGCTAATTATTAGTCTAGGTCCCTTAACATTAAAGTAACAGGGCAGTCAAAACTACTTACGTAATTCATGTCAGTAACGATTATAAGTCTAAACTTATGCCTCGAACCCACACACTTCAGTGTTATACGAGTAGTATATAGTCTGATATAAGTTATATATTATGCTTATGAGAGTAGAGTCAACACTGTGGCAAACGTTTACATTTATATAAGTACTAGAGGACGCCCGCAGCTCCACCTGCATTTTTTTTAATTTACCCGTTTTGGCCGATCCCGTGGGAATTTCAGGCAATCCCTTCTTAGTGCACCCCTACGATCCCCAAGGAACATACATGCCAAATTTCAGCTTCCTGCGCCCAATAGTTTCGGCTGTAGCGTGTCTGTCAGTCAGTCAGTAACGCAAGGATTTTATATATTAAGATTAGAGGACGCCCGCTGCGCCAGCACATTTCGTTTTAATTAAACCGTATCTTCAGGATCCCGTAAGAATTTCGGGAAATCCCTTCGTAGTACACCAAATACTGTCCTCAAGGATCATACTTGCCAAATTGCAGCAGTAGGTAATCGAACCCAACCGCTTTATCCACTATGCCATCCATACAGTCTCAGTCAAACTTTGTAACTCACATTGAAATATTTATTTATTTATTTATTTATTTAAACTTCCTGCAATACAATTTGCACGAGGCGGACTTAATGCCAGAGGCATTTTCTACCAGTCAACCTTAGGGTGATGCAGAGATGATAGTGGCAGGTGTGCTTTAGAGACTAAAAACAAGAGAACTAAATATAACAGTAGAATGATGGTAATACATATTTGCGAATAGAAACTCCTTATACATACATACATATAACATACATACATATGAATAAATATACATGTTTAAATATATTTAATAAGTATATATATATAGGTATATAATATAACATATATAAATATATATTATAACCATATTTATTACATACACATGAGTATTAAAATAATGAAATCTGCTAATACATAGGTAATAAATGAGTACTGCTACTGAGAAGTTACCGATTGTCCACGATATAACTGGCGAACCTTGTACTTGAACGTGTCACGTGTATTGGCCATCCTAATTTCAGGAGGGAGAGCATTCCAAAGTAGGATAGATTGGACATAGAAAGAAGAATGAACTAGATTAGAAGTGTGGGATGGACAAAGAAGTAGAAGATTATTAGATGATCGTAAGTTCTTAACATGGTTGGAGCAAAGATATTGAAAATAAGGCATTAGATAAGATGGGGCATTAGCGGAGTGGAGAAGTGAGTATAATGTAGTCAGCGTACGCAAATTTCGTCGCTGACGTATTGGTAACCATTTTAATTCACTACGGAATTTCGAGACATGATCGAACTTACGAAGATTGAAAACGAACCGAATGCAATAATTGAGAAGTCGGTCAAGTTTATTGAGCAGATCTGCATTCAGGTCGAGATAACACACATCACCATAGTCAATTATGGGGAAGATTAAGGTTTGCACAAGCATTGCCTTAGTTTTTGAAGGGAGAAAGTTCTTCAGGCGATAAAGAGAGCGAAGAGTCCCGAAAACTTTCTGGCTAACTACTGCAATTTGAGTCCGCCAATCAAGGGTAGCATCTATGTGCAGACCAAGATTTTTTACAGTTGTGGTAAAAGGTATTACACATCCATTGAAAATGACGGGTGGCAGACTCGTGTGGTCGATTCTAGCAATCATACGCGAGCTTCCTACAACAATAGCCTGGCATTTGGATGGATTCACGCAAAGACCAAATCGATCAGACCATACCTTTATCGCTTGTAAGTCATAGTTAACTTTGCCAATTGCATCTGACAGCTTCTCTACCCGTGCCTGAGAGTAAAGCTGCAAGTCATCAGCATACAGGTGATACGCACACTGAAGTTCACGAGTTATGAGATTGATAAATAATGAAAATAGAAGTGGAGAGAGGATTCCGCCTTGTGGAACCCCAGCAGTCAGATCACACCAATTCGACGATGTTTCATCAGTGCGTACCGACTGCTGGCGTCCACGAAGATAAGAAGAGAACCAATCCCGAGCCTCAGATGAAATATTAAGGTGAGAAAGGACAGCCAGGAGAACATCGTGACTGACGGTATTGAAGGCGTTTGAGAAGTCAACCAAAGCTAACACGGTTAACTCAGCTTTCTCCACGCCCGCCCTAACATCGCCAGTCACTTTGAGTAGAGCGGAAACAGTACTGTGCCCAGGTCGAAACCCGGATTGGAGAGGACTAAGGATGTTGTTGGAAAGGATAAATCTGGAAAGCTGCTTGTGAACACAAGCCTCTAGGATTTTGGATAGGAATGGGAGGATGGATATGGGTCTATAGTGGCTCGGCATAGAGGGATCGGAGACTTTGGGAAGAGGACGAACGTAAGCTTTACGCCACACGTTGGGATATTGGCAGCAGGACAAGGAGAAGTTGATGATATGGGAGATAGCGGGAAGGAGTTGGTCGAGGGCAGTGGCGATCATGCGACGACTGATCTTATCGTAGCCCACTGCCTTTGACTTGATGGATAGGATAGATTTTCTTACTTCATCTGAGGTAACGGGAGAAAAATTGAAGGAATTAATATTTAGAGAAGGCCATTGTGCAATGGAATCAACCGTTTGACGCAGGGTTAGACGATCTAAAGTATTTGAGGTGACGAAATGTTTATTTATATCGTCCAACCCAATAGCCGGCGGATATTCGTATACTCATCTAAGTTTCATTAGCAACATATAAGACTTCGTAATGAAGTTACAGCTAACTAAATTAATAATTACTTAGTTGGTTGGTTGAGACAGGCAATTAAACTTTTTGCCAGCTTATTAGATTTATTATTTTACTTAAAAAAGGCCAACATGAACTTTTTAGAGCAGGGACGATATTTTGTTTAATAAGTACCGTTTTAATTTACATATTTGGATGTATTTTAGTAAGTAATGGTAGTGTTACGCAATCTTCTTAATATATAAAATCCTTGCGTTACTGACTGACTGACAGACACGCTACAGCCGAAACTATTGGGCGCAAGAAGCTGAAATTTGGCATGTGTGTTCCTTGGGGACCGTAGGGGTGCACTAAGAAGGGATTTCCCAAAATTTCCACAGGATCGGCCAAAACGGGTAAATTTAAAAAATTGCAGGCGTAGCTGCTGGCGTCCTCTAGTTGTTAATAAAATATTAAACATATTATTATATTATAGTATATTGGGAGTGAATGAAGCAAGAGAGGTATGTCAAGATCTTTGCAAATGGCGTTCCGTAGTCTCTGCCTACCCCTCCGGGAAACAGGCGTGAGTCTATGTATGTATGTATTAAACATATTTGAGATGTAGCAACATAACTAAGAATTAAATACGATTATTCCTCACGGCTTGCCGAGCAAATTTCAAAGTACTATATTAAAAACTAATCAGCCAATATGAATAAAACTTGACAGATTTCAATACAGTACTCATGGGCTTCGCCAAGGGAGGCCAGAGTGGGGCAGCTGGCCCCCCCTAGAGACTCAAAAAACCCTGCAATTCATACTTCTCTCGGTACTTTTGTCATTTTTCATATCAAATTGCCCAACCTCCCCCTACCATATGCCATCGGCTGGCGACTTTGCCCCTTCTTGGCAATCGGCTGGCGACGCCCCTGACAGTACTGATTTTAAGAAATGTATTGAGAACATGTGTAAAAGAGACTTATTAAACTAAATGGAAACGATTTTTAAATTTCCATACAAATCGGAAAAAGCTAGTCTTTCATAAGAAAGATTAGATACATACATACATACATATCGTCACGCCTTTTATCCCCGAAGGGGTAGGCAGAGGTGTATTTCTACACCCACTTTTCGCCAGATATACTTTAGTCCCACGTAATAAGGGGCGAGCCTATTGCCGTACCGGGCACATTTCCAGACTCCGTGCTGCTACTGAGAATTTCGTGACAGAAAAACCCAATAACACTGCCCGACCCAGGAATCGAACTCGGGACCTCCCGATCCCACGCGCACACTTATGCCGCGAGACCAACGAGGCAGTCGTATAGGGTTTGATGTCGAGTTTTCCGTCTCTACGCAAAGATGGTATTTGCATCGTGTTATCCCTTAGTCGCCTCTTACGACACCCACGGGAAGATAGGGGGTGGTGACACTTGTATTCTATGCCGTCAACCACACGGCTAAGATTAGATAGATAATATTTTAAAAACCTTTATGTATAAACATAAAGGTTTTCAAAATTTTCTCAATACATTCCCTAAAGCTTAGAATTTTACTAAGTTTCATTCAAATTGATTCATTAGTTTTCAGAAATGTGTACCTACTCATTATTTACTTTGTATTGAAAGCCGCGACAACGCTCTTGATAGACGTTTCAAAGCAAAGGCAGGAATATGCTTGAAGGACATCGAAATCAATTCATAACAGTACGATTTATAAGCAAATGCTCTACTAGATATGCGTACTAATGTATTATACCATGAGTCCAACGTATAGCCCATTCAATAAGCACCAGCTTGACGTTTATATCTCCATATGTCACCCAGTAATGCTCAACACTAGCTGTCAACTGCATCCTCCCAACACAATATCCAATAAGCACAGTATGGCCCATAATTCCTAGCTTATACAAATCCTTTGTTTATATGTGTTTACCCAGATTCCAGATATCTGCTACCAATAAAAGTAAACAATTAAAGTTTAGTTTACGGATTATATCGCCATATATTGGTTTTACTGAGATTACATTTAAAGAGAATGAAAATATTTTCACTTAAAAAAATTGCTTTTATGGTTTTTGTATTAGATTAGATTAAGCTTCACTTAAAAAATAAGTTTCTTTAATGTTCTAACTTAAATAAAATTTCTGTAAGATAATTGTCTAATAACTACATAATATATTATAATCAGACGTTTCGATTACATTACTGGCATCGTGGTCACGGAAGCTTAATCTTCCCTGATTCAAAGCACAAGAACATTTTTCTACTACTGGTGTTACTGTTACAAAATTTTATCTTAGTAAAACCGCGATAAAATCCCTAAACTGTAGTTTAATCCCAATGTGAAACATTTGCGTAGGCTTTATAATCATCATCTTCTTGCCCTGGTCCAACAGTAGTAAAAGAAAAAAATTTAACCTTTACTTTACTTGTTGACGTAGTAGGCTTAAGCGATCGCCACGCTCTAGGTTCGAACCCCACACAAGACAACACTTTGTGTGGTCTACAGTCTGTTTTTCGATTCTTTGTATACAATTATACTTTGCGTTTATATGTTTACCCAGATATCTAGCAATAAAACCCTGGATACATTTGTCAAAACATCTAGATTGCCCTTAATATTAAAATGGGAAAAGTTCGGACATTTTTCCCTCCAATAACTTTCCGTAAATGTGAATATTAACATTGTGTGCTTTTGTTTTTGAGGTCAGCACCAGGAATGACTAGTAGGATAGCTGGATTTTTGTTTAAAGAGCACTTAGAGGGACCTGAGTGTCAGCGTAATATATATTAGGCCGCCCTCACATGAGCGTGCACACAGCGTCAACGCGGCGTGAACGTTGCGGCGACGCCACGCGCTCGTTCGCGCCTAAAGGGCTTTAATGGGTACAGAGAGAATTTTAACTGTGGGTATGAGAGTGATAACATATGATATATGAGTGGTGATACAGATTACAAAATGAAGTCCCCTTTTTTATAATAATTGCGGCAAACGAGCAGCCGGATCGCCTGATGGTAAGCAATATGTGTAATGGTCACAGCTGCGTTTCCGCCACTTGGGAAAAGGGATAGGATGAGGAGTGGGATGAGCGAGAAGGAATAGGGGATAGGGTCTCTGGCACTCTCACTCACCGACCGTCGATTTTCTGTGAGAGGGTAGTACTTTCCCGGTCGAACCCATTCATGCTGAAATCAGCAAAGCTCTACTACCTTTTCTTCCTGTCTGTCTATATTCAAATTCAAATTCAAATTCGTTTATTAAACACCTTATACAGTTATACAAAGCTTAAACGGTAATGGCTACAGTAGTATAAACTGTGTCGTAGCCATTAACGCCCACATCCGAATACTTATAAAGGTATAACAAATTAACAAAGATAAGCAATTCACATTTAATATTTTAGTATTAATTGATGTTATCTATGAATAGTTATATGATTTGTAACTAGATATTATTAGTATGAGTGGTGACTTGTGAGAGGCATGTGTATGGGTGTGTGAGTGACTGGGTGATAGTTATGCAAGTGTGTGTGATATGAGTGTGAAATGTTTATGTTTAATATTTCATGTAATGATGTCTTCACATTGGTCATAGTTTTGAGAAAGAAGCCATGCTGTGAGTTTGAGCTTGGCCATTGCAATAGTCAATGGATATAATATTGAGCTCCCTATTAAGTTTATTATAAAGTTTGGGGCTTAAAAAGTAATATTGGCGAGATGCCAAAGCAGTTCTGTGCATTTTAATAGTACATACTCGGTCAGATCTGCGCGTTTCTTTGACAAACTTTACATCGTACGCTATTTCACTATGCTTGCGCAAAGTGACTTGGAGTATATATAATTGTCGAACCGTAAGTACCTTACACAGACTATAGAGTTCAGAAGTAGAAAATCTTCTAGGTTTACCAGTCATTACCTTTAGTATACATCTCTGGGCTCTCTCAAGACGAATCATGAACGTTTTACAAGTACCACCCCAAGATATAATGCAATAGCATATGGACACTATAAGCTCAAAAAACTACCGAACGGAATTTTCTACGGTATACGGTTTCACCAATAGATAGGGCAACTACTGACTTACTGAGGAGAAATTCTTAGTATTATTAGCCAACAGCCATTCTGATTAATATGTAAATAATATAAATTTTAATGACAATAATGCAATAAAGGTACACTTAAAGTAGTATAAACTCGAACATAATCATATATTTAAATTACATTTCAGAAGGGGCGTTTGGGCACATTATTCTGAGTTATACGATCCAAACTTTTTATAGTATTGCTAAAGATTATAGACTCTATAAGTTGTCGTTAAATCAAACTACTTCGACCGATATTACCTACTACAGTTTAGCTTGGGTTCGCTAGTTCATATTTATATGGATGTGCTAAGTTTACTGAAGTAATGATGTTTAAAAATGACTTCGAGTTGATAGTTCAACTCGAAGTCATTTTTTTTAATGATGGTGTCATCTTAGAAATGACTAGCGTTTACTCGCGGCTCCGCCAGTGTGAAGTTTGATTATCGGCAGCAAAGGTAGCCTATGTTTTATGCTGATGTATGGGCTAAATTAGTGCTTAGCTGTATCTATCACTTTTCTTCGGGACTGTACGGGCTCACTAAGAAGAGATTTTGTGAGATTCCCAAGGAATCGGACGCATATGGTTAGTAAAAAAAAATGCTGACGTAGTTGTGGACAATTATTCTGTTTATAATAGAATAAAAATTTAGAAATATATCTCATCTCTCACAGATATCTGTCATCTCTTTTACTATCACTACGATCTCAATACTAAGATGCTTACAATAAAAATACAAAAAAAATATAGTTGCCAACTTACCTGACAACCCTAACAGGAGAGAATTCACATTAAAAAATAAAAATTGCTACCACTCTTTACTTTCATTTAGATATTTGTTTTTGTGATCTTTGTTACTTTTTTCTTTTTTACAATACGAGCACGCAAATTGAAATGATTCCTTTTATTTTCCACTTTCATATTGAAATGTGAAATTAAAATGTAAAATTATACTGAGTAATGAGTGCAGAAGTAGATAATTGTACTTTTAGGTTAAATTATTCTTATCGGCCTCTATTGCCAAGGCAATTAAGACATAAATAATATTTTCGTAGTTGTTTACAACACTTATATAAAGCAAAACCCTATTGTAGATGAGAAGATAAGCCGAAACAAGGAGCTTATTTTTCTGTGAAGATCAAGACAAAATCGATCTCTACCTATATTATAAATGCAAATAGTAATAGTTTGTATGTCATTTATGTTCCGTTTTAGGGTCATAGCACACATATCAACTCGGAAAAGGATCGTCACTGGATCGCCTTTCGCCTTGCCGTCAAACAGGCGTCAACCTGACGTAACCACGTAACGTAAGCGGATCAGAAGCTCCGGCACGTCGACTCGGCTACAGCTAGGCGACGCCGGCCGTGCTTACGGCTCGCTGACCGCTGGTTGACGGCTAAGCGGCACTGCTTCAATCATTTTGAATCCGAACGCAGACCGCGGGAGGGGCGTGGACAAAGAGACGTAAGCTGGGCTACGGAGAGCTGTAAGCTAGGGTACGGAGAACCGTAAGCGCGGGAACTGCAAGTCGACCACGCACCGCACCGCGTTCGTGAGCTTGTCCCGAGGCGGGGCGATTACGTTACGATTCCGATTAGTGTGCGTTGCAGTAGGGAGTTCCATACAAATAATAATGAACGGCTCCAGTTGATACGGTGCCGATCCCTTTCCGAGTTGATACGTGTTTTACGAGCCTTAAAGTTAAAAAGACTAAACCAATCTGACAAATTTTATAAATACTTAGTAGAGCAAAAATGCGAGCTGAAAGACTGACTTTACCTTTCGTTCCGAAAATGTTCTTGGAGATATGTTTCAATGAATTGAAATACATACATACATATCGTCACGCCTTTTATCCCCGAAGGGGTAGGCAGAGGTGTATTTCTACACCCACTTTTCGCCAGATATACTTTAGTCCCACGTAATAAGGGGCGAGCCTATTGCCGTACCGGGCACGTTTCCAGACTCCGTGCTGCTACTGACAATTTCGTGACAGAAAAACCCAATAACACTGCCCGACCCAGGAATCGAACCCGGGACCTCCCGATCCCACGCGCACATTTATGCCGCGAGACCAACGAGGCAGTCGTATAGGGTTTGATGTCGAGTTTTCCATCTCTACGCAAAGATGGTACCTATTTGCATCGTGTTATCCCTTAGTCGGTTCTGACGACACCCACGGGAAGATAGGGGGTGGTGACACTTGTATTCTATGCCGTCAACCACACGGCATTTCTAATAAATTAGAATTTTAGTGTCAGTTCCTTTGTCATTGTGAAAGTGTTTATCCTCAAATGATCAGGTGCTTCGTACTTCTATTATCCGACTGGGAAAAGTAGCCCCACAATATTTCAGAGATATATAATACAACTGTCAACTACAGTAGATATAAGCCTTAAATTCGTTTCTTCGCATTTCCACGTGCTGCATCAGAAGGATGGGAAGTACCAGTTGAATTGATAATAAAAAACCTCTACAATCCAATAGCAAAACAATAATTAAAAAGAACAATATTAATTTCAAAAATGTTTCAGACAACATATGTAGGTACCTCCGTGGTCCAGTGGATAACGTATGCCACTGCGGAGGTCCCGGGTTCAATTTCCGGGCCGGGCAAAAGTGTACTGTGTTTTTCCGAATTCTCAGTAGCAGCACGGAGTCTGGTGATGTGCCCGGTAACGGCAATAGGCTCGCGCCCTATTACGTGGGACCTAAAAATTCATGGCTAAATATGAGTGTAATATTTACACCTCTGCCTAACCCTTCGGGGAAACAGGCGTGAGTCTATAAAAAAATGTAGGTAGCAAGTCAGTTCCTTTGACAACATTTAAACCTAGTTATTCCTTTAGCAAAAGTAAGTACTTTAAAAATAAAATGAATGGGTACGATACTTGATAGATAGTTACTACACGATACGGCTGACAACTACATTGCTAGCCTTATAATCTAGCCTTACCTTTGACTCACTACCTTTGATGTTGTTCGTAATCAAACTTTTTTTTTAGTGTCTGCTTAATTCCACGTGTACGCTACGTCAAAGAAATAACTGTTCCCCGGCTTATGTTACGAGCGCTGTATAAAACTGTGTATGAAACTTCCTTGTAGATAATGTAAAAATATTTGAAGACCTGTCTTTTATAGGAGGCGTAGGCAGGTGTAAATTAAACAAAAATTTCGTTATAATTTGTATGTATTTACTACGTAACATGAAATTGCTAGTGGATATCTTGAGACGAATGTTTAGCCGCATAAGTAATTTATAGTTATTTTAAATTCAATTTTACATCTAAGCGATAGGCTTGTGGATAGTCAAACAGACAAAAATACGAATATAATTTAAAAACTTAGTATTTATGAAATTAAATTAATGTTTGCTCAGTGGCGTGCCATTGGAGGGGTAGCAATGAGCTGATGACGATGATGATAATGATGTATATAATGGTGTATACTATAAAATAAAAATAAAATATATATTTTATTTCTATGCAGAAGTTCGACTAGTATTTTCTAACTGCGACAAAATTATAAATGAAATGTCACGTTATTTTCGCTGCAACAAACTGTCATGAAAATAAGCAAAGACTTTAAAAGAAAATATTGCAAGGAACCCAAATGCCAAAACCATAACACTTGATATTTAACCCAGAAAGTAACTTTAAGATAAGTTTAAATAAAAAATACCTACTAGAGATGAAGCTCAATTTTTATTATACGAAAACACATTTTAATGATATCGCGATCTCGAGGACAAAGTGTATCGCCCTTAGAATCCTTCCTAAAAATGTTAAGGAAAAAATTCTAAAGCTTTTCTCGAATATTCCTGTAACAATGAAACACGATGACCTTTCTAACCCGGTGGATATTTGGGTTCCGTTTATAATGAAAAGTTTTGTATGTTTCGGTTTTTCAATGTAATTTTTTACAAAACTTGTTTGGTTGGCAACATGATGAGAGAGATGAGAACACCACAAAAACGGCGTCATTTTTCAACATTTTGAAACTCTAGGTAGAGTTTTTCGTCAGGTTTTGCCGCACCATTTTGCAGTCACGTGTCTAATTGTGTGCTCTCGTATCATTGGCAGCATAAAATTAAGTGTACCTACCTAGTCGAAGATAATTGGCCATAATTTTCTCTATATAATAACCGAATTTCGACCACGTTTACTTATTTCCTTCAATAGTAACTTTAAGTCAATAGCGTGGATATAATATTATTGCGTACAAGTGTGTTATAAGAGCACCCTCTCACTTTTGCAATCAGAGAAGACGACCAGTAACTCGACGTTCTTTTCGAAGCAAGTGGGCTTAACACCGCCAATCGCCCTATTTCGTTCTTCTTTAGGATAATTATTTACAAAAAAGACCTATCTCATTATTAGTGGATCACCGATGCAATCGAACCTCTATACCTTTGTAAATATGGATTAACCTAGTTTTCAAGGTGCCTGCATGGAAAATTCCCCTTGTCAGCATTTTCATTCTCAAGACTTGGCTACGGAACTCCAAGAAATGCTCGGTTTTTAATAACAAATCCACTGATTCAGCGCCTTACAAGTCGGAATATTGCAAAGAGATATTTGTTCGTAGAGTTATTTGTGACTGCCATGCTATATTACGCGTTATACCTATAGGGCTGGTCTTTGTCTATTGAGTCTACCAGGCTTTTCTTATTGTTTCGTATTGGTTTTAGACTTTACAGGTGTTTTGTTTTATGGCCCAATTTTCTCGTTGATAAACTAAAATTAAGTAAAAACAAAAATTAGCCTATTACAACTTTGAACCACATTTCCTTTGTTTTTTATTTACTTTACCTATACGGTTTTGGGAGGCTGGATTGTAGACAAGACCGTATACTTTGCCTACCCGTCTAATAAATAGGCGTCGGGTTTCTCCTTCGTTTGCCAACCCTGACATTTTATGACATTTGACACTTGTATCCAAAGTGATCACTCACAAATCATTTGACACTGGACTTATGAATACTTATCGCTCGAGTTTTTAAGACTTTTCTGATGAGTGTACTTGCTAGTTTGTAAGATTTGTTATGGCAGACAGGCGGATAGTTTTGGGTTCGCAGAGTGTCGCTTTTATAGTGAAAGCCTTAGATGTTTGTCTAAGAATTTGTTTTGATGTCTTTAGGCTGGCGCTATAATGCTGGGAGTCTAATTGAGGAAACGGGTACTAAAATGTGCTGTCTATTGCATTTTATAGTACACATTGTGTATCTGTACCCAAAGAGTAGGTACTAGTAGAGACTATAAGATATAACATTTACAGTTTCAAGAAATTCATTATTACTTATTACTGGAATTATTCGTAATGTTGGCAATCCTGTTTACCACAACCGGATAAATTATAAGAATTCGTACGAATATTTCGAATTGTTTGACATAAATACATGAAGATCACAATGAAGTAGCAGTTTTCTTGCTCTTCCTTTTCGTCCAATAAGTGAGGAAATCAGTGAGTAAAAGTAGCCATTCTCTTTTCCTTTCTTTTCTTTTGAGAGGAGTGAGAAACAGGCATTCCGGAGGCGAGCCTCGTTTGATTATATCATACCACAGTTGATGCATGGTTGATATCACCGGCGCCTAAGTGTATTATATTGGCCTACTATACCACGCCTGGCCAAACGGGTTGGTATAGGGTTTGTATCAAGTTTTCCTTCTCTTACAGTGCTGTTTTTTGCATAATATGGTCCCTCTGTCGGCTCTTATGACACCCATGAGATGATATGGGGTGCTGTTTATCATCAAGCAAATATATGTATGGTATGTCAGGATTGTTGCAAATGGCGTTGCGTAGTCTCTGTCTACCCCTTAGGGAAACAGGCGTGAGTCTATGTATGTATGTATCATTAAGCATCGTCGACATTGTCGTCAAAACGCTGGCACGTCCACATATTACATATCCTTGGGTACGCCTACATTTTGTGGACCTTAAAACAAACGCGGCGATAGCCTAGTGGTGTATGTAACGGACTGCCGAGACGATGGTCTCGGGTTCGATCCCCAGATACCCCGGGCACACACCTCTGACTTTTCGAAGTGATGTGTGTATTAAAAACGTTAATTATCGCTCGCTTAATAATGTGCCCGGTAGATGGCAATAGGCTCGCCCCTATTACATTGGGACCGAAACATAACTGGCGAAAAGTGGGTGTGTAATACACCTCTGCCTACCCCTTCGGGGATAAAAGGCGTGAAGTTATGTTATGTTGTAAGTAAAACAAAGCCCTCTGAATGTAATGCACCTGTGCCATACCTGTCTGGCAAGGTAAATATATGTAGCTCTCACAAACATTCGTAAGCCTCGGTCTATATCAAACACCGAATTGTTTGTCGGACATAAAATAAATTGACGAATACAAAATGAGGTCAAAGTGTGTCTTAATGGAAATCGATACTGTTCACTCATTTTATTCCAAGTCCTTGTTGTTTAGGAACTTGAGTAGTCTCTTGGAAGTAGACATAAATTATGTCTTGAAAAATATTTTGTTACTGCCAAATATATTTTGATAGATGTTTGAGAGGAAGTCAAATAAATTTGTCCTACTGGCTTGTTGTTCTTGTGGTCAGTGACCTTAACTGGTAAGCTGGAGGTCGTGGGTTCGATTCCCTCCGAGGACAAATTTTTGTGTAGTGAGCACGTTAATTTATTCTGTGTTTGGAGGTAATAATATATGGGGGTAATTGGGTATGTATTTAAGCATTATATAATTGGATATCTGAAAGGAACAGTATAAACTCTGCTTGGTTAGGAATAGGTTGCGCATCTCACAAAGATTAGGTCTTGGTGGGAACTGAACTAACGACCTCCAGTTTATCAGTCAAGTGTATTAACCACCATTTCAACACTCACACGATGAAACTAAAACGAATCACGAATACTTTCAGTAAGATATAACAAATCTATATTTATAACCACCAACGATAATCTATCGACACTATAGCCAAATTAAACCAATCAAGTTCACAAGGCCCATCAGATAGCGACCGTAGCCATTTCCTTTAGTAGAACATCAAACAGCCCTTATTTATTGTCTTTCACCTGGCAACACCCTTCAGTCGTGACAAAGGCTGGCAACCTTTCCCTCCCGGCCATTTGGCTTTCCGGTGTGTGAATGGCATTGACCGGAACTGTCGTACTATTTCACAAGAGGGCCATTTGAAGGTAATATTGAGGGGGATGTTAGGTTTGGTCGATATGAGGTGTAAGCTTGTGGCAAAATGTTAGGTCTCGATTAGGATTCGTTTTCCAGAAAGACTCAACCGAGATTCTTTCGATTTTCGAGATCGTGACCAAATTCGTATTGTCACTTTTCCTTTGGGAAGTGTAAATCGGCATACTGCATGGTTTGGACTAGCCAAAGCCAGTGAAATGGTCGCGTTACTGCGTTAGCCTCAGGCTTATAGGTAAAAGAAGAAGGACTGCGTCGCTATTTAGCACTAGGTACGCTGAATGCCGTGAAGAGCAGCACTTTATCATCCATTCGTCGTGCCGGTTGCGGTCCAAGACTGCTGGACTGAACTCCAATCCGTCTCAATGTTTTTCTATCCTTTCTTATGTTTCAAAGTGTTGCATCTTATCCGTCACGATAAGAGCAACACTTTAAGACATAAGATAATGACGATATTATATTAGAGTAAAAACTATCGTGAGTTATCATAATTAGAGTAACTGTAACCGGTTGTACTCACGTATTATTTTTGGTCGAAGTAGCCCGACTAGTTTCGGACCATACGGAGGTCCTTAATCATGAGCAGCGCGACCGTCCGCGTCGGCGTCGGGCTTCTCCTACCAAAAATAATACGTGAATACAACCGGTTACAGTTAGTCTAATGACGATATTGGATATAGTTTGCCTTAGCAATATATGAGAAATGCATAATTATCATCATACTTAGAAATAGGTATTCCGCTGCCGACATTTATGGTGTTGTACAGGTGTAAGTAACAACAGTTTTATAAGGGGTCGTATTCAAATTAAGGTTGTGTTAAGGATAACGACTTATGTTAAATAGGTTTTTAATTAAACAGGGATTACTTCGGTCGCATTGTTTCTGGTTCAAAACGGTAATGGTGGGAGGTTTAAGTAAATATTTTATTAAGATTTGATTTAATAGAATATCAAATCGGACCCATATCCTTATTCGTTCTGTAGTAAAATATACCATTTTGTGACACCCGTTTCAATAATTGCATCTTGTTTACCTTAAGTATTTTCTCGTCCAATTGTAGAACAGCGCAGGGCAGCGATAGCCTAGTGGAGATACCAAACAACTGCCATGCAGAGGGTATCGGGTTCGATTCCACGGCGCGCACCAATGACTTTTCGGAGTTATATGCGTATTGAATTGTTAATTATCGCTTGCCCCGTGCCTCGGAGAGCACGTTAAGTCGTCGGTCTCGCCTGTCATGAAGATCTTTGACAGTCGTTACAGGTAGTCAGTACCTCTGAATAATCTGACACTAGTCTAAACCAAATCTGATGGGAGTGAATGAAGCAAGAGAGATATGTCAAGATCGTTGCAAATGGCGCTCCGTAGTCTCTGCCTACCCCTCCGGGAAACAGGCGTGAGTCTATGTATGTATGTATGTAGTCTAAACCATGAAATATAGCTATCCCTTTGGGTTGCGGAGGTCAGACAGGCAGTAGCTCTGTGGAAAAGCTAATATTCAGTCAAATCTGTTTAGACTAGAAAGCGGACCCCGTGTTCTAACCGGGATGGCGCTCGGAGGATGATGAATCATAGAACGGATTTGGCAAGTTTGATTTTCAAAGCTCAAACTTGCCGAATTGAATCAAACCAGTAGACAAGTCGGAAGATAAGGCTTTCTATTTTCATAATTTTAGACCGGATGAGTACCCATCCGGCCTAAAATAATGAATATCTTGGATGTGATTAAAGGGTAAAAATACAAAACATGTTAACCACAATAAAAAATACGTAATACTAAAATATCTGCGATTTGTCCTCAAATAGAACTTACATAGTGGTTACGTGGACGAGATTGCTTTTAGCGATAAGATCAACCATTGTGCCTACATTATATTTCATAGAACAAAATATGATCTTTACTTTGAAAGACAATAAACTATTATCTGCCTCAAGCCCTTGGAAAAGACATAAGGTACATAAAAAGGTCTTATAAAACCGCGATCAAACGGCAGACAATGGCAAATACTAATATAAAACCTTTATAAAACAGTGATAAAATTCCTCAGTTAATTCGCTTATAAACATTCTCGGTTGCCGCTGAAAACAAAGTTGTCTTTAATACTAAATGTAGTGTTGGCTTGTTATTTGCAGTTCGAGGTCGAGTAGAACTTAAAGGTCACAGTACTGGCACCGCAACGGCACAGCTGCAGCATGGTGTTATCTCGAATGTTGCTAGCAGGAAGCACGCTGGGAATATACCTTAGTCTTTTAATATTATTATATACGAAATATGATTTAATGGTCAAATTTAAATGACATGTTAATCGCTGGGTTGGAGCGGTGCCGTTGTGGTGCTTGCATAATGAACCTTTATGCTCAATTTAAGTACACAAGCGCGAACCATTAAAACGTGATGCCATTATACGTATGATATTACATCGTACCTATCTAATTGAGGTTACGTTTTTTTACTATGATTTAAAGATGTATTCTTTTGTTACTGCCCAAAGTGTATGTC
The DNA here is from genome assembly GCA_944739405.2 of Euclidia mi. Taxonomy (NCBI): domain Eukaryota; kingdom Metazoa; phylum Arthropoda; class Insecta; order Lepidoptera; family Erebidae; genus Euclidia; species Euclidia mi. Next base: position 16,256,637 of record OX123207.2, read on the forward strand.
ATGTATATTCTTTATGGCATCTAAAAACATGTTTAAATTTTTAAGCACCTTTCAGACAAACAATTTTTAGGTGACAATACATGTAACAAATTTTTTTTGGTACCCGTGAGTCAGTGTGATTGTCTTATATTTATATAAAATCCTTGCGTTATTGACTGACCGACAGACAACGCTCAGCCAAAACTATTGGGTCCATGAAGCTGAAATTTGGCATGTACCTACCTATGTTCCTTGTGTAGCGTAGAGATACACTAAGAAGGGATTTCCCGAAATTCCCATTTCCCAAGGGATCGGGCAGAAACGTTAAAATTAAAAAATAATGTGCGGGCGTAGCTGCGGGAATATTCTAGTTTAGTATAAACGAAAAACAGAAACCAAATATTTAACCAAGAAAATATAACGAATTCTTTTCTAAAAGCTTAACAACCTATCCTATTACAATATATTACGAACACAAATTAGAACACCCGAAAAACATCCCACAGGACCTGTGAAATACTGCCGAATGTTAGCGGTTACAATAAATTGTGCGGTGTCTTTTACAGAGCGGAGGTGTCATGTTCTCTCCCCTGGGGCGGCTTCGTGTCGCACAGGCAGTCAGAAAACAGGTGAATATTTATTGCTTTACTTAATATAAGGTAGAGACAACACAGATGAGCGAAAGATAAGATGTGCTGCAGCAAACATTTAACGACAGATTGGCGTTTGATCAAAAAGCCGACTTCAAATCTCAGTTCACAATATCGGATGGATCCAAACGAGAAGTATATTCTTCTAAACAAAAAAAAAAGAAAAATACGGAATTTTAGGCAACAATAATTAAAAATGGAACCAAATGGAAGAATAAAAGAGAGGTGTCGAGTTTCTTGCTTGTTTCTTCCTGGCTGTTGACCAGTAGCGTAAATCATACTATAACAGCTTAGTGTGCTCTTACATCTTGAGCATATACCACGCTCATCTTTGGTGTATTGGCTTCCCTAATATGTGTATACTCTTTTGAAAACGAGTGTTTAGTGAGACATGTTTGTATTATTGAAATGTTTTCTGCTTGCTTCGTCGGTCCCACCGCATATATTTGTGCTTACATTTGTTTATATCCTGATGCTTTGGATTAAACTACCAGCACAGCTAAAGCCTGAAGCAATATCCGGAAAATAAAGTTAGCTAAATAAAAAATACAGAAGTCTTCTTCATGAAAATACTGATATTTTGGTTATTTATAAAATATGAATAATCTAACTAATTAATGTTTTACCAAAACGATTTCAAAACTTCTGACTAGTTAGGTAAAGCTTTAGTGAACTCCAAATTGTTAAAATCCAAATTATTTTATATTAAATAGTTCCGAACAAACGATAGTTTGAAATTTTGCTTCAGCTGTTTAAACATACTGTGGCTTTAGTCGACCAAACATATTCAGCAACTATCCCGGCCGTAGTATAGGCTAGATTTCCTAATCAATGGCTCAGTAGCGGTTCTAATGGCGTTAAATAAATTAAACTTATCAAAATATTTACTAGGATTGTATAAGATATTATTCAGTATTCTCCGTGAGGTGACAGATTAAGAACACCAAGTGGGATTTCTAGTAGTAGTCTATACGTGTTGTAAGAGGCGACTTAGGAAAATACATGAACCAAATACCTAGCTTCTTTGGGAAGAGAAAGCAGACTCGACTTGAACCCTACGCCTGCCTTGCAGCCAGTGGTATGATAGACCCAATCCTCCTTACTCAATGCTATCGTAAGACAAGTTAGGATAGACCTATGTCCAGTACTAATAGGCTGCAAAAAACTGCATCTACTAATCATTACCTTTGAAATCAGTGATGTCACCAGCAAACTTTGACTACATGTTGTGGGTAACCTTACCCAGCGTTAGGTAATACTCGGGATGTCTACTGCTTTACAATTTTAATGTTAGTGAACGTCAGAACTTCAACCTTTCAAAAAAAGAGCGTAGGTACTCTTCGGCAACGCACTTGCGACTCCTCCAGTGTTGCGGGTGTCCATAGATGGCGGTAATCGCTTATCATCAGGCGATCCGTCTGCTCGTTTGCCGATAGCATAAAAAATAAACTTGTTTTATAATTTTCTTTCTCTTTCTAGATGAGTCAGCTGCCAGTCCTGGGCACAGAGGCGGCTCCACTGCAAGCGCCGTTATGTTACCAGCTACTATGTGCTCCACCTCTCGCCCCGCTGCCGGCGTGCGCACCTTGTGAGCTACCGCCTCCACCATACGCGGTGTATCCACTGCCGTTTGATAGTGAGTAGCATTATTATTATCTTCATCATTTTCATCATGTTCTGTTATGTGATAATTGGGCACAATGTAATGTAATTATGTTAGTGGTCAGTAGAAAGTGTCTACTGACTCTTTAGCTATTGTCTTCAATCAAGACAAAAATAATTTATGATAATCAGACAAATATCCTTAAAAAAATTGAGGCATGAATATCTCGTCTAAAATAATCACTTTTCAGTGTTTTAACGAATCATTATGCTATTACTGTTGTGTACATGATGTTTTCACACTTTCGAAATACTGTGGCATTAGGAAATGCAATAGTCAAACCGTTGCCTTTTCTTATACCTTAAAAAATATTGTTTGCTTTATTAATATTAATTTTGATTGTTTGCCAAAAGCTAACGAGCATTCTTTTATCTTTCCAGCTACTCCAGCAATCTACGGGCATCCGACACAATATACTTTGGTGCCAGCTCCATACACCACACCGTGCTGCGAGCCATCATGTTGCGCACCCCTCGACAAGCAGCCTCGAGTGCCACCCCCTCCGCTGCACCCCGCATTCATCTACTAATCACGCGCCAAACAAATATATTAAAGTCATTGAAAGTTAGCCATCATATCACTGCTGAATAAGGACCTGCTTAAAATGGAGATAAGTACCACAAACCAACAAAAATATTAATGAAAATGTTATCATTGACTAAGAAAATGATAATTTTAAGAGTTACCATTATTTAGTATCTTATAATGGTAAATTTATTGAAGGTTTTACTGTCACAGTCATACTCGTATTCGAAAAAGAGACTTGATAAATGATGACTGAATATGCGGGCAATGATGATAAAGATTTAATGGGACGAAGAATATGTCAAATAAAATGTCTAGATTTGGCATCCTTAATATTTTACGGTCTTCGGTAAACTGATCGGTCATGCTGTAAAACTTATATTGGCTGATAAATAAACTATCATATATAAACTCAGCTTCAATGGCTTTAATATATTTTGAATCTAACATCAATCACGAAGAAGATTCTTTTCGTCATACATTAGCTTCTTCGTATGTTCCATCTTGATTGCTCAAGTCTTCCAAACCAGTTCACTCTCATCTGTCTTCAATTCATTACTCTTTTCTAAAGTAATAATTCAAGGTGAAGTTATCGTGACTCTTCGATGTATGTTAAACAGAAATGGTAATGTGTGTTCAAGTTAGCTCTCAGGTCGTTAATAGATTTCTGAATGTCTGTGGTCGCTTTTATTTATTAGTGACATAAGATTAGCTTTGAACAGGTATATTTAAGAACCGTGGATTCACGTGCTATCATTAATATTATAGTGTTTATCATTGGTGTATCAAATTGGTGTTTAGCTATCATAAAAGAGCTAATGGGGAAAATGAAATTAAGTCGCATGTCCGAGCTAGGGGTTGAAATATCATCCAGGTATGTTAACAGAAATGGTCAACAAAATTTACATATTGAATAAAACAACAAGTTTTGTTTAAATATTTTAAACAAATTTAATAAAATTTTGTTGATTAGTTTATTAAAATATATGTATAATTTTATAAATTGTAATATTTAAACAGGTAGGCAGCCTAAATCCATTATTTTAATTATCTATTGTGATTTGACGATACCCATTGACGACGTCGATTTGATACATCTAGAGCGATTACTATTATTAGTGTTTGAACTTTAAAAAGCAGGGGTGCGGATAGGAATACATATTAGTATCAATATTAGCGTTTACTCAAATCATTATACCTACCGAGAACTAGGGTTCTTGGTTCTCAGGTTCGATTCTTTATTTTTCTTATTTCGATGTGTAGTAGCAAATGAATGTTAATGTTTAATTGTCTATTTCCTTTTATTTTTATCCGTACCCACCCAACGTCACTAACACTTAGTTCTAAATAAATGTGCGTAATAAGCACAACGAATTAAGCACAAAATTGATTAGTTGCTAGATTTAGGAGACGTTACCTCTTATAAAAGACAGATTTGTTATCGCTTGTTATCCTTAAAAAGGATTTTTGTTTATCCTTAGTATAAGTATGTTTTTTGAAATCCCAATGTTAGTATATAAACGTCTTGAAGTTGCAGTGATTTTGATGATGATGTTGATGAGAATAATTTAGAATAAGTAAATAAAATGAATATCATTTGCCGTAGAACTGTATTATTTTATTATATATATGTAATTGGCGTTAATAAGTCTGTTAAGTGAAGTGTTAATGTTATGAACAAAGATGTTGTCATATTTGCTAATTTAATAAGGGACCTGGTATGATAATAATAGTTGTTTAGAACCAGATCTTAAGTGCAATTTCAAGACGTTTATTCATACAAAAAGTAGAACAGAGAAGATAAAGAAAAATATTTTTTAATATTATTCAGTTTTTACATGTTGCTGTTGAAATAAAACTGGGGTCCAATATGTGATAAAGGAATGTGAATTTCAAAATGTTATGATTAATTTTGGAATTCACATATCTAAGCCCGTTATTGTTATGTTGGGAATATATGAAATAAACTCAGTTTTTATGCATAAACAAATAATCGTAGACATGTTAAGGTCTACTAAAAATATTTACAACTAAGTTGATTTTATTTTGTGCAGAAAATCGATTGTAACAAGAAAATAAACTCCTATAACGGCAAGCAATAAAATAAAGTCATTTAAATTCACCTGAACATGTCTGGAACTCTAATGATGACACCACAGTGTTTTTAAATATATAAGCAACAACTTGAAACTCCGTTATCTATACAGTGATTAACAATAGACTTAACTAACCCTTAGAGAAAAGCAATGAAATCGTCAAGTATGTGATATGGGATTCATAATAGTAGCAATAGTTTAATTTAGTATCAATAAATGTAGATTCTTTTCAACCTTACCATTTTTATGACCAGTTGCATCAATCCTTTTAATGTTACCTACTCAAGTTTTAAAGAATTTAAAGATAAGGTCTTCGACACAACATGTGATACTTTTTGAATCACGCGACCGTTAGTTATGTCTCGATAAAATTTGATGTGTGTAAAGTGCATTATTCTTTCTTGTCTCAGAGTATTTGTGGAATGGATATCCTACTATTTGACAGATTTTGCCTTTGAAAAAGTTCTTTATATATTATATCGTTTTATTTATTGATGAATTTTATAAAGTAATTAATTGATTTAATCCTTCAATTCAATATATCTTGAATATAAAATACTTCTTGTATGACAAACTGGCTGTCAACAGACGATTTAAACTAATTAGGGCAAGAAGCTGAAAGTTGTCAAGAATGTTTCTTTGGGAGTGAAGAGGAAGATTTTTTTGGAAATTAAATTTCTGTTGTAGTATTTGACTTAACGACATTAATTTGAAATATTTAAATTGAATACGAAAAATTCATGACGAAGATTGAAATCTTTATTTTACTTAAGCGTATGTTTTGTTGTAATATCAATTCTATAGAACTCCGTTCTACAGTTGTTCTGAGTACCTATTGTTATGATGCAACTGGGTTTATTTAGCACCAGATTAATAATAGGACCAAACAATAATGAAGTCAAGGAAATGTGCAATAAAGAATCGCGTCTATATAGTTTAGTATATCACAAATCTCTATACGTAAATTGTTGTAATAATATTAATCATTTTTATATTATAATCTATCACTTTAATGGCTGCTAGTTGTGTGATGCTAAAATGAATGAAACTGCTGAACTTGTAACAAAATTAAACCTTAATCGTTTAGGTATAACGTTCAAGACAGTTAAATTAAACAGCTTTGTTTGTCTCATGTCTGCGCAATCATTTCGGTAAGAAATTTATTTGTGCTCCTTCAACAAGATATTTTGTTAAAAGCACATATATTATGCTATGGTAGCTGCCCTAATCTTTGTATCATTACTTGTACCAGCAGTTTCATTGGTGGGGGCAATTTCGATGTGGTCTTCTGCCTTTAGATATAAGGCTTTCGTCTCAATTACTATTGTACATCATAATATACGATTAGTATTACTGGAAATGCTGTCAATTTATCGTCTTGGATTTTTACAATATAACGTATTTATCTATAGATGTATAAGTGTAGTACTTAATGCGATGCTTCGCTCAAACTATAATTTATATCTTCCTGTACGCTTGTAACTTTAGTTCCTTGTATTTTAGTTACGTCAAACTAAACTATATGATTGTAAATTTAATATCATTACTTGTAAAATTGTTCATAGAAATTATTTCCAAAGTATCAACTTGAAGAATGTAGCTTTCACTAATGCTATTTCGATTGACACTTTGTATGAACAACATTTCTATTATAAGTTGGGTGTTGATCAATAAGTACATTATTGAACAAAATGGAAACATTCAATAGTGTGTGAAGTGGTTGATGGTCGTATAATTTCAGAAATTGTGCGATAGAGGGTGGCGCAGCTGCTTTTTAACAAAGTTGTGAAAATTAATTCTTGGCACGCACCTGAGACGATGGGATGATTAAAAATCTGTCCCAGGTTTGAAATTTTTCACATTACAAGTTTTATCAATTTAGTTCACGCAATTTAGTATCGTGTCAGTCGGTTTGCAAATTGATGTTATAGTAGTGACTGAAATATAATAATAATAAAAGGGCAAATTCAAAATTTGATAACTTACATATCCAACTACCTTATCGATCGACCGATTTTGTAGTTCGGTACTCAATTTGGGTCATTTGAATTTTCCTTGTGTGCAATTCTCAAAAGCAAAACTTACATTATACGTGAAACTAGCTATTCAAATGAGTATTTCGTATATTTCTACTCCTATGCTACACTATAAAGTTTGGAATCTAAATTGAAGGACTGTGCTCGATGTTGACTGACTATGCCATAGAAAAACATTAAGGCGTGGTGGAGAACTGGTGACTGAAAAACAATGTAGCTCGTTGTTTCATCACATGCATCAAACTTATCATCAATAATCATCATTTCGATGTCGTATTATTGGTATTTCGAGTAAAAGGAATCTATATCCAAGCTATATATAGGGTCTATCTTTATTATTTATTTATCGTCGCTTGCATAGCTTTTAGCATTAATCTGGAATATTTTAATTTAGATTATACTTAATCGGGTCAAACAAACCAGGTTAAGTAACTCGTCATTGGTAATAATGGGACTGGGTTGAAATGTTTTTTTTAGGAAGAGTAACAGAAAAGGAATACATCTTGAAACAAAGCCTTCAGATAACCTTGATACAACAATGAGTATATTGTCAACTTGGACAAAATGGAGATGCGCTGATTACATATTTATGCAACTAAAGCACATGAGTAAATAAACCGAACAGAGAGACAGCTTCTTAAGAGCTTGTAAATTTGTTACCTATTTTGGTAGGGTTGTCACAATAGGTTAAGACAAATCGCTTGTTCGGTACACGACAGATTCTGGATTGGACAGATTCGTGATTTGGCAGATTCCCAACTCTACAGATTCGTGGATTGGGCAGATTCTTGGACTCGACGGATTCGCTATACGGCAGAAGTACAGTTGTAAATAAAATAGCGAGTGGAACCAAAAAAGGCATGCACCTGAAACTTTTAAAAGCACGGAATAAAAATATACATTAGTTACCAAGGACACGACGTGACGACGCGATTTATTTGACACTAGAGGACGCCAGCAGCTACGCCTGCATTTTTTTTAAATTTACCTGTTTTGGCCGATCCCGTAGGAATTTCGGGAAATCCCTTCTTAGTGCACCCCTACGGTTCCCAAGAAACATACATGCCAAATTTCAGCTTCCTGCGCCCTTCGGCTGTAGCGTGTCTGTCAGTCAGTCAGTAACGCAAGGATTTTATATATTAAGATTTCCAACGATACCACTAATAGTGTTGAATATTTTCTGGTAACATGATCTATTTTGCTAATAAACATAGGAATCTCCTTTAGCTATTATGGCCACTAGTTTTACCACGGGGATAGGTATCTAAAATAAGTTTAAAAAGAAATTGTGTAAGACAAATGAACGTCTACAAAACAAATGACTATAAAATGATCAACCATAGATAGGGCTTACAAAAAACAGGTGCATGCCATTTTCGACATTATTGTTAATTCATGACAGTCTTTTTTTGGTATTTTCTTGCTTTCTGACATTGATACGTTATTAAAATTATAAATTCTGAGTTACGTCAATAAGGTCGAAAATCGCATGCACCTGTTTTTTGTAATCCCTATCGATGGCTGATCACTTTCTGATAGTCATTGGTTTTGTAAACATTAATTGCTTTTAGACAATTTCACAACTAATGAGTTAAGTATTTTGTTGCCAACATTGACAATATTTATTTCAAGATCGAAATATTCGCGAAACTTGCTCGAGCAATTCAACAAATGCGGCAAAATTAGCAGGAGTTATACCTAAATAAAAAACCCAATTGTACGTTACCATTGTTAAAATCTTTATAATGATTTAATTATTTCATCTAGTATTATTCATACACACAGTACAATAAACAACCATTATTAATAATAAAAAAACACTTTTTTACATTAAAATATTAAAACTTGCAACGTACAAAACAAACAACATGTGTCGTAATAACCCTAAGATTGTCAACTGCCTGTGCCTACGTAAACCGGTTCTTTCCACTCTCGCCGCGTACACGACAAGCGGCCAGTGGTCACGCACACATAAGCCGCGTGCTCGTAGTAGTGCAACCGATTCGCGCTGTTGTATAAAGCTGTGTCTCTGTTCCGTTTATCTACTCATGTGACTAAAGTGTTGAATACATTTCTGTTTCAATAAACACATGAATTTCGGAAATTTATTAATAAATCAAGTTATATCTGAAATTTGAGAAAACGGCACTAAATATTGATTTACGTAAGTAACCATTTATGTACAAGCTGTAAGGAACGGCGTACCGAAAAACGATATCAGTGATTCAGTACCTGATAATCAGGCGCTTGGCGGTCGAATTTTCCGTTATCTTATTTTAAGTCTTATCTGAAATTATTGAGCATTCGATGTTTTGAAGTGTTTCACGAAGGAAAGCAATTTATACAATTTGTGAAATGCTGAGAAACTTACATCTCTATCTTTAAAGAAAATACATCCTCAACTGCAATATTGATGATTATTTGTCTAGGAATTGTTAATTTGTAAAGAATTTATGCAACAAAATTGATTTCTTAAATTTAAACACGTTCACTGCGTAACTCGATTATGATAACTTTCAGTGGGTGCGTCACAGGGTCGTTTAGAACCGGTGCATGACTTTTTCTGGTGCGTTGAAGATCCGATCTACATGTGTTCGTTTAACTGTTCTTTTCTTTGCAAGTATGACGATTTATGTATATATATTAAGGGCAATATATTGTGACGTAATCAGCCAAGTTACATTTTAAATTGCAGGTAGATTCACTGGGTACTTTGTTTGTAAATAGTAAAATAATATACCATCGGATCTTCTCGACCCGTTATCCGCACTGATTCGTAAAATTATTGATATGGTAGTAGTGTTGTACCTAGGTTGTAATATAAAATCGATATCGAAAATAAGTCATCATCATCAGCCTTTAACAGTCCACTGCTGGACTAGGCCTCTACTTTGAAAGGAGGAATTGGCCTACTATACCACGCTGGCCAAACGGGTTGGTATAGGGTTTGTATCAAGTTTTCCTTCTCTTACAGTGCTGTTCTCTGCATACTATGCTCCCTCTGTCGGCTCTTACGACACCCATGGGATGATATGGGGTGGTGACAATCCGTATTCTTAATCCGTCACCACACGGTGACGTAATAAGTAATAATTTTTATTTAAATTGTATGACTACATACTATTGCATTTGCGAGATCTATTATAACATTCACGACAATATAGTTGATTGAATCAAGCGTTACTTGGCGGAAGGAAAGAGGAACCCACCACGCACCCTCGGATTGACCACCCCAACCACTGCAATAGAAAAAGGTTGACAATACAGAACTCCTCTAAAGACAAAGTATAAGGGATATGTGGAATAATGCGGAAATGGGTTCCAGGAAAATACCTGACGTGCAGTATCTTCAGTCTCACTTCAAGGGGTCTCCTGTGCTGAATTTGTTCGCATACTATAATAACGCACACCAGTCGAGCGACGTAGTCAGTACTTCTGAATAAATCTGACAACTAGTCTAGACCTTCGAATATAGCTATCCTTCTGGGTTGCGAAGGTCCGACGGCAGTCGCTCCGTGGAAAAGACAATATTCAGTCAAATCTGATTAGACTAGTAAGCGGACCCCAGGGTGAAACTGCGAAAACGCTAGGAGGATGATAGTGGTTTAAATATAATACTAGTGAAATCAATATATCGCGATAAAATCTGTAAGCTGTAGTTTAATTAAAATGTGTTACTTTCGCGTAAACTCTTGACAACCTTATAATAACAGTCGACTACTTATCACGTGGGTTTATAATTGTAGATAATATTGCAAGTAATCTAATGCGGCTATCGGGTCATCGGGCATCGGGTCGATGAGACCCGATAAACGCACTACATGAAAAAAATATTTATCTGGTCGGTTGCGGGTTGATTAGACCCGATACGTTTTTATTACATACCGATATGGTCAACATACAAAAAAGTCGTTCGAAAACACTAGCTGTCTCTCTTTTATTCATACTAACTCCAAAGATATCTGTCCCGCACCAGAGTAAAGTACAGCAATTTTGACGCCGCACCGCGGGAAAGAACACCATCGGTTCTATTCAACCCGATGCCGCAGCGAACGTGTTAAAATCTAATTTCCTGTACTTTGAATAACGTTAACTGAGAAACACAGTGATGGCAAAGAATGACCGGAATCTCCATCAGCCTTAAAAAAAATACGAGGAAGTTAAACACCTTGCATTTGACCAGATTATTTGACCTACTAAAATGTTGTTATATTAATGCTGAAAGCTATCACCAAAGTTATGTGGCCTAGTGATAAACTGCCTAACATATCGGATAACGAATCAGTATGCTATAGTTAGTTTATTTTTTTTATAAACTGTATATAATCTCTCGCTAGGTGGTCGTTATTGTGTGGATGAATGTAATTTAGACAATATTAATATAATTTTAGGTAAGACATATTATGTATTTATCGACATCGTCACTTATATTAGGATTGGCTTGGTGTGTGATCTTTTGTCTGGCGGGACTGTCTTTGGTACTTATAATGTTTTTATGCCCGAAAATGAACATAGTGAAAAACAAGATTGTTGATAAAATGATTTTATAGACGTTACATTTCATATTATTAATTTAATAATTAAAGTTTGGTATGCGAAATGTACTTAATAATATTGTATTATTATAGATATTTTACGAAGTAATACATTACGATTAATATAGACCCGCTGAGTGAAGGCGAAAAATATGATTTTATAATCGCAGAATAAAATGATTTTCAGTCTCATGGCAAAGAAACTGATAACTTTTCTCAAAAACCTACAACACTAAAGAAAGAAAATTACTTTAAGTAATTTTAACTGAGACAAGTTCTAAAATAATCTGGAGCCAGTCCTGCTTCAGACGTATATCTGTCGCCATTTTGTGAACCGTAGCTATAATTAAATTTAGTCGGAAAGCTGTCAATAGAAGTAGTACTCACTATTTCACTGTCGATATCATCATTCTGATAACGAGCCAGTCTTTATAATTCTAAAAAGCTTCCATTACTCATTTCAGTAAATACATCATCATAATAAAGTTTTTGAGCCGTGTTTTCTCCCAAATATCAAAGAAAATATTTTTTATCCCTGTAATAATATTTGGAGTGTCTGAAAATTTTGAAGAATTTATTAATCCTCTAAGTATTGGAATGCCGAAGTTGTGTACTGAGCATAACTAAAATTAATAAACATTTTGCGACAAAAATGCAAAATATTTGAGCATTGAAAATGTAGCGTCCAAAATACTTGAGATTTACGTGAAATTTATTGTTATTGACAAAGCTAATGAGGAAACAATCTAGAGAGATCTCTGGAATTCTATAAAGTGTTTTGTTCTTATTTCTCTCATCAGTATTGGGAGAGAAGGCTATGAGTCCTTTTGCATCCGTGTCCACATCATTGAATCATTACATACAGGGACGAAGACAATACAATTGTTTTGGTTGTAGCTATTCGGTAGTGGGTTGTCCTCAGACGGATCGTTACGTCCACTTATCATTTGCTTTAGCGGGGTAGAGACGAATAGTATTATGATATAATAAGAACCACTCGATTGTCCAGATTTAGAATTTCCATTTATTGAATTGTTGAAGTCTTTACAACAAACTCTTTGTCTGCAACGAAGAGTGAAAATGCCTGATCTTCCATTTTTATTTGTCTAATCTCTTCCCCTAAGTACCTCTATCACTGTCACGTTGCCAATTATTATGAAGTCGAAAATCTGCACAATCGAGTATTAAATTTACTTCTATAGAATGCTCTCGGTGTTTACAAAAATTTGAAATATCAAAAAAAAAGTAATATTCTCTCAAAATCCAGTGTCCGCAAAATAAAATGCTTCATATACATTAGAATAACTTTACCACTAGTTTTCGTCTAAGGAAAGTCCAAAAAACAAGGCACCTGTGAACATTTTGTTGCTTTTGTCCAATTTTCGAATTGTATATGCTGTTTGTTTTACACAGTGACGTTCTGATGGGGATATATTTTTGAATATGAATTTATAAATGCTAATATAACAACCATAATTCGTGTAAGCTTGGATAATTTTATTTAATATCATTTGTTATCTTAATGTTGAAACAAACATGGGCAAAACCCATTGACAGGTTATAAGAAATGGCCAGAAAAAGCTATTAAGAAGGCCGTAAATATCATGCTTGAGCAGACATTACTTAGGATATTATTGGAGCTGCCTCTTGGTAGCAATTTACGACATACACGGAAGGTTATTGAAAAAGATCCTCAACAGAGAAAAGACTGAACGCTAATGTTGACCTTAGTAATGATCAAAATAAACTAGTAAATATTAATGTGGAATTTGTGATCTACGAAGAAACTCTTCATTAAAATGACATCAATCTTGAAGAGAATTGAAATAAACTAGAAAATCTATGATGTCTTAAAAACGAACTCATAAGGAGAAATACAATTAAGGAGAGTAATTAAAAGAAATGGATAACACACATTAGGACTGAGAACCAAAATCACAACGTCACTGTTTAGACTAACACATTTTTGATAAAACCTTTACAAATTTGTAGTCCAACTTTTTTGTTACGATAGTTTTACCCTTTTTAGAAATACGTATAACGCGAAAAATAAATGAATATTATTTGTTGAATATAGAAAATATTTCATAGCGATATTTTTATTGTTAACTACTTATAAGATACCCTCTTAAAAGCTATGCATTAAAGTGAAACGGCTTTTATATATCGACCAGTGTTTAGTACGTATGGCACATAATAATTATTTATAAATAGTGATTATAGAAAACTATTATTAAAGTCACTTATCAAGCTGTCTTTATAATGTATGTAGCGAAAATAATTATTACCTATCTTACTCTACACTATACATGTTAGAATGTGACTCTGTATATTTCCTATTTATTAAGCGTGGACAAATTTTAACCTCGTTAATAATTTCTATGTTTAAATAATAATAGAACTATCTTCAATAATAATTATTAATGATAAGTACCCGCGCTATCGTGATCATTATTCAATCATTACGCACATAAGTAAAATAATAATATACGAATTAATTATAGGTAATAATAATAATTACACCATTGTATCATCGAATGTAATTGTTGATTGTTATATTATAATTATTATAATACAATTATTGTCTAGTTATTATGTATGTGATATTGTTATTGGAATAATAGATATTTTAATGCTAATAAGAGTAATTAATTCTATTATCCCTCTTGTTGACTTCTGTGTGTAATAGTAAAATTAAAAAATAAGACATTAGATGTGTAAGCGAAGAATTTTAATGGTAAATTTCAAACTGGTCACTATTCGTCCTAATATTAAATAAATATCAACCCTATAAACTGCTTGATGTGTTCTTAATAGAAATAAATACACATTTGAACATACAGCCTTTTGTCATTAAAAATCCGATTGTTATTTACGAAAATGGTGTTTTAAAATAAAAAAGTGTCACAAAACAAAAGTTACTTAGTTCTAGATCTCATTGCCATAAATTATCAATTATTTCCAAATCAAACTTTCACTTAACTTATTTTAAAACACCAATTTTCAATCACCACATATAAATCACTTATAATAATATAGAATGAAATCTCTATTGATATTTATAATAACAATATATTTGCATGTATACAGGTGTTATAAAATATCACAAAATACATCAAGTAAATCTAGCCGATTTTACGGATACATTTTATTATTATTCGTAGTATTTATTTATTCTAATATTTATTACAGAATGAAGTGTACCCGTAAAATACCTTAAATTAATTATTATAGTCACGTATATATGACGAAAATCAGATTGCTTAAAGTTGTTTGATCTCAAAAAAAAAAAATTAATAATAAAAGAAATTAACGATCGGTCTATTTTACCAAATTAAATTTCAAATGTATGTATTTATTACTACTTTGTTTTTATTTTATAAAAAGTAATTTAGAAGCTCTCATATCACTTGAAACTGCGAATCACTGTGAGGGGGTAACATGAACTCCATTTAAGTTTTCTAGCTTTTCGAAGTTATTTTTTGTGGCAGAAATTAAAATAAGGTCAGGTGATTAAATTAATAAATCAAGGATTGAATTTTCTTGCTTGATAATTTAACTATTTTTATTACAGAATTATAATTGAAGTTAAATTATGTTCATTCACTTTTATTTCATTAATGATACTAGAAAATTAATTTTATTTTTAGACAAATATTACAAATTTGGAGAGTTTGTATGTTTGAAAGCATCATATCTCAAGAAGCATCGAATTGATAAATATGACGTACTCGTATTTTAATAAAAATGAAGAATTATTATTAAACTAAATAAATGTTGTTCATGAGACCCCCTAATAGAGCTAAGTACAATAATTAACTATAATAATGAAGCAATAACGAATAATTTAATTATTAAGTCACGTATAATAAATTTAATTAATGTACATTCTGGGTGTTTCATTTCAATTTAACCCTGTACATTGAAAATTTACAGCGAGAAGACATTATACCTACCTAATTATATAATAAAAAATGTCAACCCTGTAGCGGTGGTGGGAGATGTCTGAATTTAGCACCTAAAGGGATGGGATAGCAATATTCCTTTGTTTGGGGCAGTGTCAGTGTAATGAAGAATAGTTTCGATAAGGTATGCAAAGAACTTCATGACAACTGGGGCCTTGTGCTCGTGCAATCTACAATTAACAATTTAATACGCACACATCTTTGTAAAATCAGTAAATTATTGCGCGGCACGGGCTTAAACCCGCCCTCTGCATGATAACATGTTGGTATCTCCACTAGGCTATCGCTCCCTCAAGATGGTCTATTATAGGGGTGTTAACCTAGGACTTAGTCTGGCATTATTTTTGTCCAGATGTTGATGTTCGGTTTTTTAGTTTCAGTTTGAAAATATTTTCGTATATAAAATACTGCCTACGTGTGGTCCAGTGGATAGCGTATGCGTCAGCTGATTGTGAGAGCCCGGGTTCGATTCCCGGGTCGGGCACAGTTAGTGAGTTTTACGAATTTTCAGTAGCATCTCGAAGTCTGGCAATGTACAAAAACAATAGGCTCACTTACGTGGGACCTAAAACAGTTATAAGTAACCTAAAATTACACCTCTGCCTACCACTTCGGGGACATAGGCGGGAAGATATAAAAAAAAAATTATAAAAATAAAAAACACAAATGAAAGTAATAACAATCAACGAAACTGCTTGTTTACGTTGCAAGAGATACATATTGCAGTGCAAACATTTGAAGGGCTCTTATTTTTTATTGCTTATGGTGGTAGACATGTTATCCTCACACTTTATAGCGAATGTCTTAGGCCGCCCTTACATTGGCGTCAGCGTTGAGACCGCTTTCGTCTTTTGAGAGAACGCTTGAGTGACGCGACGTAGACGCGGCTTCTACGCTGACGCCCAATGTGAGGGCGGCCTTATGGTGATTCAGACTGAGAATTTCCATGTGACGGAATAATGTGTGTTTCTATGTATCATAATATGCATGTATTTACAAAAAAAGTATAGTAATTATGTATGCATTGTCTAATATCCATAGTATAATATATCCTTACTTTGGGACTAGATGGTGTTGTGTGTAAGTGTCGTGTCCGCCAAGAGTCATCCACTGCTGGACATAGGCCTCACGCAAGGTTCGTAGCTCGGTCTGTTTTTGTTACATGGTAATATTATAATCATTATAATGCATCAAAATTAATTACATAGTGGCTATTGAGGATCATCATCGTAGCGTTATCCAGGTTACATCCAATATTTGCAGCTTGTGGTCCGCTTACTTGTTCAACGAGATCGATCGGGCAGTCGAGTGTGAGCTTGAATTGCTACGATCTATGGGTAGAGGATTCTATATTGGATATTCTATTTTATATTCCAACGACATTAGACAGAATATTAGTTTTTCCTTAGAGCGACTGCAATATTCCATGGTTTAGACCAGTATCAATTTATTTGAGGGTCCTGACTCCCTGTAACGACTGTCAAAGATACGAGGCAAGCGATAATTAACTATTTAATACGCACATTACTTCGAAATGCCCTTAGTGCGCACCGTGGATTCGAACCCGATACCATCTGCATGGCAGCCTCTTATCATCCTTACTTAATGCATAATTACACATACTATTTGTTAAGTTAGACTTCATTTTAAATACCTACGATATCGTAGGTATTTATAAATATAGAAGCATAGCAGGTATTTATATTTAGGTAAGCGTAGCAGATATTTATAATTATAAATATAAAAGCCATATGGCTTTTAATTCGCAAACGAAGTTGTGGCCAAAACCTTTTTAAACGAGGCTACAACAAGTCTACAGCAGCCTTTTTGGCTACTAAGCGTTTTTATTATTATTTGTTTCTCTTTCACGACTATTATTTTAACCTTTAATGTTAGAAGACTAACCGGCCCTTTGGCAGGCGCACACGGAGACACAGGTCCAACGCGCAGAGAGCCTTTGATAGTTTTAATCTAGAATGTGATGGGACCTACTGAGGAGCCTCCATAACTGCACTATTAAATACAGTCACGGATTACACGCAGCAGGTAAAATAATAAAATAAATAAAAATCGTTTATTGCCAAAATACAACAATGAATCGATATACGGTGGCCCCACACTACGTAAGCCTGTCTTGTGGGCACCATGACGATTACCATTTACGGTTACATTGCTCGGTCGAAATTAAGTGAATTACATTGCCATGTGTTAAATTCTCTTTGCATGAACTTTAAAACAAAAAATAAAAACTTTTTTATATAAACAAAGGTAAGAAGCAAAAAAATCAATACGTATGAACAAAAACTAACATATACACCACTATTTTTTAATTAGTACAAAAACTTTAAGGACAGATTAGCGAAGATATTATTATCATATATGTGACGTAAGAATTTCATAATATCAATAAAGAGCAAAGTTATTATCATTTGTGTATTGTAGAAAATTTCACTTAAATCATAGTCATATTTAACAATCCATTCACTAATTCATTGATAATATTCCATCCTGCTCATTCGCATTCTTTCTGTCGCACTTATGATGTAGGTAGCCATAGAAAATAAAATGAAGGAAAATAATAAATGTGGGTAGTTATTTTTTAATTTTGTTAATTCTACCCTCTCCTTCATACTTCATTCGGGCTTAAAACCGGTAAAATTTATCGTTTAACAAGTAATTAAATACGGAGGTAATTAGAAAGCAAACAAAAATTTAAATTTATCAATGGTTAATTTTACTATGATAGTACACGGGTCGGTCATATTATTAGTATTGCATTTACCAATTATCACGTATTTTTGTGGACAGTTTTGAGACAGTTTTGGGACTTAGTGTTTTTATTTTTCAACTACATAAATATGATCAGTTAAAGATACTTAGTGCCCTGTTAAATTTTTTGTACTAATTAAAAATAGTGGTGTATATTAAAAGTATTGGGTGTTATAAAATCTTATGTAAATGAAAATATAAATAAATATGTATGAAAATGTATGTATAATCTATATAATATATAAAATTCTCGTGTCACAGTGTTAGTTAAAATACTCCTCCGAAACGGCTGGACCGATTTGTATGCAACTTTGTAGGTATATTTGGTAGGTCTGAGAATCGGTCGTCATCTATTTTTAAAATTCCCAAGTCAGAAGGGTGGCCAGCCCAATTTTTATTTTTTTTTACATTTTTTTTTATGATGTGGTGTTAAAAAAATACATACGCCCCTTAATTTTCAGCCTTTTAGCACTGCCTCACAATTTTAAAATCACATTAGTAACTTCATCATAACATACATAACGTCACGCCTTTTATCCCTGAAGGGGTAGGCAGAGGTGCATTTACACCCACTTTCGCCAGATATACTTCAGTCCCACGTAATAAGGGGCGAGCCTATTGCCGTACCAGGCACATTTCCAGACTCCGTGCTGCTACTGAGAATTTCGTTACAGAAAAACCCAATAACACTGCCCGACCCAGGAATCGAACCCGGGACCTCCCGATCCCACGCGCACATTTATGCCGCGAGACCAACGAGGCAGTCGTATAGGGTTTGATGTCGAGTTTTCCGTCTCTACGCAAAGATGGTAATTGCATCGTGTTATCATCATATCATTACAACATTTATCCACGCCACGCGCATACGGGTGTTGGATTAATATGTAGTTGCCTATTGTTAGTCACAATACTCCTCGAAAACGGCTGGACCGATTTGTTTATAATTTTATTTACTTATTATGTATATTCGGTAGGTCTGAGAATGGGTCGTAACCTATTTATCAAACTCCTTTATCTTTTGAAGTAAGAGAAGAAGTAACAAATGTAAAAATGATATATGCTGTAGATGATAATAAAAACTTCCAACGAAAATTGGTTCGAACGATAAGTAGTCAACAGTTTTTGAGATATAGCACATCAAAAACAGTAAATATAATTCAGTCTTTCATACAAACACTATGATAAAACAACGTTATTTGTGCTGGTGAAAAAGTGACAGTGGTGTAAGTGTAAGTGGATACCTTACGTTAAGGCTGTGTTGTCGTTATTACGTTACTACGGAACCCTTCATGGAAGAGTCCAAGTTGCTCTTGATTTAGTTATTTATTTTTTTATTTTTTTGTGTGGCATTGAAAAATAAAAACAGTTCCTTATTTTCACCCTGATAACATCAACCTCATCATATTACTAATTTAATGATACCAGTTATCCACGCCTCGCGCATACCGGTGTCAAAAATATAGTGTAACAGTGTACGTCATAATACTTCTCCGAAACGGCTATTATGTTTGTTTGTTTTTCGTGTGAGTTAGGCATGGGCGTTTTCAGATTTTTCCGCAAACCGATACAAATTCGATTTCAGATACTGAAATCGATTTCAAAAACCGATTTTAGAAATCGATTTCTGTAGCGGATGTCGGAGCGACGAGCGTAGTTACTAGTTGCGTAGACAAACGCAAATAATCGAATTCTTATTGTATTGTCATGTCATGCGTCCATATTTCGCTTGGTTTGCGTGACATATTGAAAAAGAAAACCTACTAACTACCTAAAACTAATTGTTAAAAAACTCAGTCGCCAAACAAACTAAAATTACACAACACGAATTGTTTCTATTTATTTACACTTTACAATCCTAACCTACTAACTACCTAAAACTAATTGTTAAAAAACTCAGTCGCCAAACAAACTAAAAATATACAACACGAATTGTTTCTATTTATTTACACTTTACAATCCTAACCTACTAACTACCTAAAACTAATTGTTAAAAAAACTCAGTCGCCAAACAAACTAAAATTACGCAACACCAATTGTTTCTATATATTTACACTTTACAATCCTAACAACGTAACAATAAAACTTTTTAAATCCTAATAGTATAACTTTCACGAAAACCAAATATAGGTACTTAATTTTATTATTATTACGCGCGCACCGCACTGCACGTGTCACCTAGGTCAAGTGAACAAATAAACATTGATCAAGTCAAACTCAAAACTCTCCAAACATAAATCCCTAATAACTATTAAAACTATTTGCATTTTTCAAAACAAACATTAAATAGTTGCAATCTGAATTAGATCTTATCGCCTCGATGTTTAGTTTTATTTTTTCTATGCAATCTGCAATTCATAAAACCGCCAAACCAAAATCCATAACGCACTAGGTACTACGACTGGCTTGCTTGGCAACGATCGATATTCGCTTCATCTCTTTTGCTCTTTAAACGGATCACTAGGTAAGAAAGAAAAGGATATGAAATTCGCTCTCTCTCATTCTAACTAAGTAGTCGATGGGTAGAGTGAAAGAGAATGAATGAATATGAAAACCGAAAACGTAAGCTTTAGATTTACTTTGTAGTTTGGTTGCGCTTGCACAGTTTCCGTTTGGTTTGGATTAGATTGTTTGCGTTATCGTGGTATTGTTTTACGTTTTCTAAAATCGGTTTTCTCATATTGGAATATCGATACGATACGATTTCTGACTGCAATCGGATTTCAGTTTCGTTTTGATATATCGGTCTCATGCCTAGTGTGAGTGTGTAGCCAACTCGGGTGTCGGAGTTTTCAGACTGCCCGATTATATATATATATATATATACTAGAGGACGCCAGCAGCTACATCTGCATTTTTTTTTATTTACCCGTTTTGGCCGATCCCGTGGGAATTTTGGAAAATCCCTTCTTAGTGCACCCCTACGGTCCCCAAGGAACATACATGCCAAATTTCAGCGTCCTGCGCCCAATAGTTTCGGCTGTAGCGTGTCTGTCAGTCAGTCAGTAACGCAAGGATTTTATATATTAAGATATATATGATGTCCTTGGTAACATTGTTCAGAATTGTCTGGAATAGCGTTTGAAAAAAAAGGAAAATAAAAAAATACTTTCAAAAGGCGGTACGGAGTTCGCTGGGTCAGCTAGTAATATATAAATATTTACTTATATAATATATTACATAGGTATATGGTTATATATTTTATATACATAAGGATATGTTAAATGACTTAAAAATTCTCGGTGTCGTCGTATGTTAAAGAACTAAGCCAATTTAACAGTTTTACTTTTGCCTCCTTTATTGAGCTTTCCTTGATTGAACATATCTTCGCAATTTTTTTATAGATATAGCAGTGGTAGGTGCAATTCTATTGCTACTTGTATGGAAACTAATTAATCTGGGCTATTGTGATGGGTGTTAAATGGACTGGTTTAAATGGAAACTATGGATGAAAACCGGCGTCTGCCCTAAGTACACTTATTATTACGTCGAAAAGGGGCAGACGGTGACTCACCAACCCACTAGATGGGCCCTCTCTAAATAACCACCAAGGTAAACAAAGTCTGCCATAAAGGCAGCCAGAGGGCAACACTGGTGCGAGTGGTTAGGGTGTAGAGCGGTGCGGCACCGGTTTCACCATCGCGGGTCTCGTGACCCGGAGCGGGTTTCCCCGTAGTTACGCCCTTGATAATGACACTTCCACCCCCGAGCTAGTAGCTCTTGCGGCTTCCCTCTGGCTGGCCAACCAAGGCAAGCCAGAGTTGGGCACTCTTGGGCATCACTTTCAACCAGCCAATAAAGGCAAGCCGGAGCCGAGACCCTGGCCGACTCTCTGAAGCATCCGGGACGGCAGCGTCGCCACACACATTCAGCTCGCCACAAAGCTGCCCTGCGGCTTGTAAGGTTATTCATCCTGTAATACATTGTTTGTTTATATCACAAGATGAAGGTGATATTTGAAAGCCCCCTCCGAGCGTGCGTTAGTCTCATGATGAGATAACTACTGCCCCAAAGGGCAATAATAGGCACTTCCCTTAGATGATGAATAATTATCGTATTCCAGAAAATTCGACTGCCAATGGCCTCAGTATTATGTACTGAATCACTGGTAACGGTTTTCGGTACACCGTTCCTTACACCCCGTATAGCGTGATTCTTGAGCAAGGTTTAAGTGTATATTTCATTTTAGTCTTATCTAAATTATCTCAAACTAGCCGTTTCCCGCGGTTTCACCCGCGTCCTGAGGAAACTACTTCGCATACCCAAAAAACCCAAATATCTTACGGACCCTTATTTTTTCGAAAATATAATTATAGCCTATGTTACTCGCAGATAATGTAGCTTTCTAATAGTGAAAGAATTTTAAAAATCGGTCCAGTAGTTTTTGAGTTTATCCATTACAAATAAACAAACAAACAAAAATACAAACTTTTCCTCTTTATAATATTAGTGTAGATAAGTATAACTTCCTCCTACGCGGGCAGAGCTGTGGGAGAGGTTTAGGATATTTAGCTTGAAATATACAACGAAGCAGATGAGGAAAATTTGCACAATTTTCTTGCCACAAGCCAAAAAGAACAAAAAAAAGATAAAAGTTAATCTAGTACACATTAGTACTAACAACTTCTTTCAGGCATCATAAGGGTTAAGTCGTCTAGACGGCTCTCAGACACCTACAAACCTCGAACATGATGGCGTTCAGTAGTTACCCTATTAATGGATCGAGGCCAGGCGGCCTGGCACTGTTCTGTGTTATCTAGCAGGTGTGATCTGGCAAGACTGGCTTGATTAGGTCAAGGTATTCTAAGGCGTAGTTAACAATGAGCTAAAATGATCTTTTCCGATCGTTTTATGTCATTCTTATCCTGCCGTTACCCCGAATGCCTTGGCCGGGGTCCGCTCTAGTCTAACTGAAAAGAAAAATCTAGCAAATTTTGCTTAAATCGCCTTACACCATGCACAGACGTGTTGCGGTTTACATAACCCATATACGTATGAAACAGTACCAAAATTAACCTTTTGAATGAAACTGTTTAACTGTCTGGAATGGTAAGGTTTTAGATGCACCACTTTCACCAGAATACTTTTTGAATTGCCTGACTGATTTTACATGAAAACCCGTACGATATTGAGACTAGATTAGGATTACAACACAGGATTTTCAATGTGTCCTTATATTGTTACTCTTGTTAATTAACAATATAAAATAAGTTACCAAATAATATACTAAGAATTTCTTTAGCGCTTATTGAAAACTTCGTCGCGATAAAATAATCAAAACATATTATAGACGCATCCTTACGAACATCTCCGTGGTTCAGTGGATAGAGAATGCGACTGCTGATCGGAGGTCCCGGTTTCGATTTCCGGGTCTGGCAAAAGTGTTACTGGGTTTTTTCGAATACTCAGTGGCAGCACGTAGTCTGGTGATGTGCCCGGTAACGGCAACAGGCTCGCCCCCTATTACGTGGGACCTAAAAATTCATGGCCAAATGTGGGTGTGATATACAGGCGAGGTGAGTCTCTAAAAAAGTTTAGTCCTCACAAACATCTTCAATGCTATTTATTAGAGTTTCTAAATAAGCCGTTCACATATTAAGTGCCTTAGTATTTTTACGTTTCGCTGATTACATTACGTTTATGCGAAAAGTATATATGTTTTGTTTTTTATATATTTTATTTATTTATTTATAGACTCACGCCTGTATCCCTGAAGGGGTAGATAGAGGTGTAATATTACACGCACATATCGCTATGAATTTTTTTAGGTCCTACGTAATAGGGGGCGAGCCTAATGCCGCACCGGGCACATTACCAGACTCCGGGCTGCTACTGAGAATTTCCTAACGGAAAAACCCAATAACACTTTGCTCGACCCGGGAATCGAACCCGAGACCTCCCAATCCCACGCGCACATTTATGCCGCGAGACCAACAAGGCAGTCTTGTTGTTTATAATATTATATTTTTAAATTTACATTTTAACTAAATGATCTTGGTTTTCGTATTTACATAAAGGGACGAATTTTAGGAGCATAAAGCGTCCTGATCCCACATAAACGTGTGTTTTACAGTAGCCAGTCACGAGCAAATAGAGATGCTGTTCATCTCAAATTTTTACCAATATGTTATGCACATTGGTGCAAAATGGTGGTTTAACCTCATCACGAAAATACTAACATTATTTATGCATTTTGAACTTAGAAATTTTTGGTAAGAAAATGACATGCAACAAAGTAGCCAATTTCCACATGATTGTATCCATTGCTTAATTTTAGATCGCACTCTTGCCTTCAATCAGCCTGAATAGAAAATCCTAGGTCACTCCGCAACTGCGACTAGTGCAAGTCGTTCGAAACTTCGGAGAATACCGAGGTATTTATGCCTTAAATATCTTAGTTATCGCCAGTAAATCCCGCTTAGTAAATTTGTATAACATATAGGAAAAGTTTGTAGTTACACATATGTTTATCCCTTCAGCTATACCGGGCATAGCAACGCGATCTTACGCGTGTCTACAGAGTTCACTGACCTTTAACCAGACAGCCTAAATCTAATATAATGATTAGCATGCTCCACAGGCTATATAAGTTAGCTACAACCTTAAGGTCTCCTCTCACGATCCAATTTTGCCGATTCCTGGAACATTCGATGCTTCATCTAGGGGTGAGCACGGGCTTTTACAGGCTCCGATTCGGTCACAGACCAACTAGGTCAATAGACGTGAAATTATGGATACAAAATGCTATAGGGCAACGGCAAAAAAGAAAACAGATCAAAAAATTAAACTATTGTTCCAAAAATGACAGTATACAAAAAATTACTTACTTTTCCGTGTATGTCTGTTTAGTTAGCCAAAAGTATACTGTACATTTTCACCAGCTATGTTTTCCGAACACATTACTAGACTTCACTGCTGGAAAGTTCTCAGACAGAAGGCTCAAAAATATTTTACTTCACATCAAAAAACCGAATACCACAACTGACGCGACGATGTAAAATTCGCCTTCAGATTATTATAATCGAATTGTAACGAGAAATTTTGAATTGCTCTTTTATACACATATATAAATTTTGAATTTAGTCCTTAATTATTGATAGTAAGTAACATTTCATCATCAGCCTTTAACAGTCCACTGCTGGACTAGGCCTCTCCATTGAAAGGAGGAATTGGCCTACTATACCACGCTGGCCAAACGGGTTGGTATAGGGTTTGTATCAAGTTTTCCTTCTCTTACAGTGCTGTTCTCTGCATAATATGCTCCCTCTGTCAGCTCTTACGACACCCATGGGATGATATGGGTGGTGACAATCCGTATTCTTAATCCGTTACCACATGGACTAGTAACATTTATTAGAACTTTAAAAGGAATTTATACTACGATGGTTTCCCAAATGCAATACAATTTTGTTCCTGTACCATTTATTTAGACTTGTTCTCTACTTCGTCTATTAGAGACAGTACTCTGTGGTTTCGCTGGAAGAGTCTATGTTACCGAATTACCAACACGCTACACCCATTTTGACTATTCATTGGCTGCAATCCAGTTGTACTGAACCTATGAAACTATGGACATGGTATGAATATATGAGAACGCTTATTGAAAAACAATATGACTTAGTGGTTTCGTAAAGTTTCCCGTAGCAAAATATTTACTAGTGCGGGCGTTGATTTCTATATATAAAAAAAAGTCGCTTTAGATCCCTTAATTCCCTGTTTATTCTGTATATATTCCTATGTATTGCTGACGAAATCTTTAACAAATTAGTATGTTACGGTATTTCCTTCACCATTTAGCAAGATAATCTATACATATAAATAAAATTGGAATGTCTGTTTGTAATATTAAAATAACCGTTTTTACTAAATGCATAATTATGAATGTATACACGGTACCTATATATAAAGAAAAGACATTTTTTTAAATTTTTGTCTGTCTGTCTGTCTAGTTGTTCTCGCTAATCTGTGGAACGGCTGGACCGATTTTGACGGGACTTTCACTGGTGAATAGCTGATGTACCAAGAAGTTCCCTCAGGACGCGGGTGAAACCGCGGCCAAACGCTAGTTAAGAATATAATTCGCACATAACGACGAAGTCATTAGTACGCGCCGTAAGTGCCAGCCAGAGTCCCTCTACAGTGCAGTCCGTTGCAAAGCCTAATGCAGATAGCACAAGGCTTTGCAGCTCGAGCTTTTTGGTGTGGCATTTCTATGCCGCATCCATATTTCTTCGGCCCATGCCAAAGGCCTCACAGCCCGGTTTGGTGCATCCCGCTATGTAAATTGTAAAAGAAATAATTTTAATTTATGATGGTCAACATGAGTAACAAGCGACTTTATTATCTTATGTTTCGTGATCCAAAGATGTTGGTTTATTTTTAAAAGAGGTTTATATGGTGGTTCCCTTTACAACAATCGTGTCAACTGCGTAATATGAAATAAGAAAAAGTTTCTTTTTTTTGTGGTCTTTCTTTGCTTTGGCACTTTGTACTTTGCTCTTCGATATGTGGTTTTAGACTTTAAATGGAATACTTATCTATCAGTTGTTAGTTTAAGAATCTTCTGCACGAAATACCAGGTTGGATAGAATAGCTAGCTATTCTATACAACCTGGTATTTCGCGCGTCATAGTGTCACGACTATCCTCGAAGGGTTAGGCAAAGGTGTAAATATTACACCCACATTTCACCATGATATTTTAGGTCCCATGTAATAGGAGGCGAGCCTATTGCCGTTATCGGGCACATCAGCAGACTCCGGGCTGCTACTGAGTGTTCGGAAAAACCCAGTAACACTTTTGCCCGACCCAGGAATCGAACCCGGGACCTCCGACCAGCAGTCGCATACGCTATCCACGGGACATATACAGCCCATACAGAAGCAGTATAAATTGCACAAAAGTTATGTACGTATGTACAAATAGAAAGAATAATAACCAACAATTTGCTTGACCTAGGTAAACAAGAGTATATTTAATCATCATATCAGCCAAACGACGTCCACTGCTGGACATAGGCCTCCCCCAAGGTTCTCCACACAGACCGGTCTCGAGCCGCCCGCATCCAACCTCCTCCCGCGATCGTTTTGCGCCAACCGGGCGTCAAATGAGAATAATAATCAGCAATTTGCTTGACCTAGGTAAACTAGAGTATATTTAATATGGGATCGAAAATACGCTGCTTTTTTCACATGTCTTCTTCTATAATGTAAAATGGCCTGCGCCTACGCCTCTACCCGTGTGAGCGCTATACCTAAACCTTCCTCAATACACTATTTACCTGTGAAACCGAACAAAAATCCATTCGGTTGTTTATGAATTTATGGTATTTATACAGACAGACAGACTCGGCCGAGAGACTTCAATTTCTACATACATAGTCATACGCCTATATCCCCGAAGAGGCACGCAGAGGTATATTGCTAAACCCACATTTCGGCAGATTTATTTTAGTCCCACGAAACAGGGGGCGAATCGCCGTTGCCGTACCGTGCACATTACCAAACTCCGTGCTGTTACTGAGAATTTCCTAGCGGAAAAACCCAATAACACTTTGCCCGACCCGGGGATCGAACCGGAGACCTCCCAATCCCACGCGCACATTTATGCCGCGAGACCAACGAGGCAGTCAGTTCAATTTGTAAAAGTATATATATTCCATTCGATTCGCTAGCACTTAACACAATCTAGCCAAACCAAAATCTTTATTTCGCATCCACATTAGACGCATCGTAGCACAGATACAAAAAGGCATTTTAATCGCTAAAAGGGTTCGACAGTGCATCGCACTACTTGGAACAGAGCAGCACATAAATATATGTAGTTAAAAGTTGGCAAAGGCTAGTTTTATAGTGACAAGCTGCCAGGGTAGCGGCTAACGGCTTGCACAATGGACTCGTACCCTTGCAATATAACCCTTTGCTGCATTCCAGAGTTATTACCCACTGGTGCAGCCGTACATCAATTCTTTTGGCAATGGGTTCAACGTCTTGTTATGGGATGGCTGTGTTTAATTTATTTGTTTATTTATTCAATGGTGGGATGGGAATCAATGGTGTATGAGACTGATCACACCCTCTTTTTTCTACTATTGTACCATCTGTGTAACCGGGTTCAGCGGCAGTAACCAATAGAAGACACCGAGTTTTGACCCTAGTGAAGTCCTGAGGGAAAGTTAATATGTCCAGTGGAACCCGCAACTAATTTAATTACTAATACTAGTTTACAAAAACAGTATATAGTGTTTTCATTATTTAAATAGTTATTTATTTATTTTATAGTTATACACCATAGAAGTAAGTGATAAAATAAAGAAACAAAACAAACTTGTTTTAAGAAACAAATTAAACTTTGATACTCGTCGATTTTCTTCACAAGAGGAAAATTCGCCAAAGTAAAAAAAAAGTTTCAGAATATTTTTATTGAAGTGGCTTGAAATTAACAAACTTCGAAAAGCCAAATGCACTCTACATGAACTTAAACGTGTCACTTTAATTTGCGTTTGTTCCAAATATCTAAGAATCAAAACAAACAGACATGCTTTAAACATCCAGTTTTAATTTACTATAACAACTTTCTAGTAAAAGCACAGATTACTAAATAGTTACTACGTAGTAAAAGTTTACACAGAACAAAACAAGTTTCATAGACACCAAAACAAGAATGAACCCACTGCCTACAACAATGTAAGAACCAACAAGATTTAACGACAATGCACCTACTTGGAAAAACGCCCAGAGGCCAGTCCCGCCATTTTAAAAAACGCATACGCAATGCGTATTTTATTAGAGATTCTATTCCACTAAGCAACAAAATAAAGATAAAAGTATACTAAATGTTAGTCGAGCGACATCTCTTGAGAATTGCACTCAACTACCTACCCCCTCCGCCCGTCTTAACCCCCCTACCCTTCTATCAATCAGCACTGTAGCGCAAATGTGAAAAATCGAAAAAAACCGTCGCGAAATCCGGCTGTAGACTGGTTTAGAAAAGGACGGCAGATATGTTGACTTCTGGATGGAAAGAGAGGGTGAGAGGATAGTCTAAATTATTGTATTATACATAATAATATTCGGGTGGTTTAATGTATATGGTAGGTTTTCAAACCGCAGATAAACTGTTATGATTTCCGTGTGCATGCTGATAATAGATTGGGAGGAATTCCTATCTACTTTCTTGTGATAGTTGCACCTATGACACGCGTTTCTATCTGAACTAGAAAAATTGTAAAATAACGCTATTTATGTTTATACATTTTTTTTTACCCCTGCAACCCAAAGGGATAGCGATATACAATGGTTTAGACCAGTATCAGTTTATACTAATGATTATGTAACGGGTCTGAATCGTGTTAACTAAACGAAAAGAAAGATGAAATACCTTTCTGTTTGCCCCGACGTTTTGGCATGGGTTAAAAGTAGTTAGTATCAGTTTATTTGAGGGTGCTGACTACCCGTAACGACTGTCAAAGTCCTTCATGACATTTGGGCCGATGACTTAACGTGCTCTACGAGGCGCAGGACAAGCGATAATTAACAATTTATACGCACATAACTTCGAAAAGTCAGTGGTGCGCGCCGTCGATTCGGGTCTTACTTGCGATATTTAATTAATTTTAAGATATGAATAAATACCTCTGTTAAGGCCTGATCACGAGTCCGGTCTAAGCGGCGAGTGGTGCGGCAGGGGCGATGTACATGGTGCGTTTACTCTCGGGCGGCCGCGTGCCGCGTCACAGTAAACGCGCCAAGTACATCGAAAACGCTTGCTGCTGCCGCCCGCCGCTGTACGCCCCGGCCACGGCGTACAGCGGCGGCGGCAGCGGCGAGCGATATCGATGTACATGGCGCGCTTTACTCCATCGCGGCCGCGTGCCGCGACCGATGGCGCGTCACAGTGTACGCGCCATGTACATCAAAATCGCTCGCCGCTGCCGCCGTCGCTGTACGCCGTGGCCGGGCCGGTAGGCCGTGACCGGGCCGTTATTCTCCCCATTTCAACCGGCTTAGGATAGTTGTGGTGGCAGAAGGACTGATGTAAGCTCAGCTAGTATGATGTTTTGAGTGTATGATGTATAATAATAGCGAAAGTTTAAAAATCCATTATTACACTGATATAGTTATTACATGATATCAATGTACCTATTTATTCAAAAATAGCTATTTTCATACATGAACTCTATCAATAAATCTAAATGCCGCGTAAAAACGAAATAAAATACTCTATAATTGGAAAAATCCAACATCTTAAATCCTAACATATACTGCGGTACTATAATCGTATTGTCTCCATTTTCTTAGAGGACGCTTCGAACAAGCCCACTACACACCCCTGCAATCAGAAATACAGTAAACACCAAAAGCAACCCTAAACTTTTCTTACCAGAGTCAAAACTCGCTCAGCAAGATTCAGTACTTACGTCCTATAGTTTTCGTGGGTAGTTCGTCCCGACCCGACGGCGCGGACGGTTGAAGGAAATCTCACCACTTAATTTAGGGTTAAAATATACTTCACCCGGTTTTACGGAGAGCGGGGGGTTGGGCATCAAGGTCACACGGGACTTGTCACATGTCAATGCACTTGTATCGCGTGGAGATAATATGTGAACGCGTTTAAAGGTCGAAACTTGCACGATGATAGCAACCTTAAGAAGATACGTTTATAATTGATTTTGTAAACATGCTTAAGTTTGGATTGCTAATGGTTTAAAAGCAGTGTGCACCAGATTCATTATTTATATACATAAATATAATACAATATCAGCTATGTTTATATACTGACGCACAGCTTAGCAAATGTAAATGCTTAGGCAATGTCGTTGAATTTGACCAGGCGCCGATTGGCTAAACTTATATGTCTTCCTTATGCTATCTCCACCTGTTTCTCTTCCTCTGTAAAGCCTATTCAGTAACTCCAATGATAATGGAGTCTCGACACTCGTAAGGTCTGTATGTTTTATTAACTGTCTCAGCCAAGACATTTAGTTGGTACAATATCGCATGATATCCCGATAAGCGGCAATAGGCTCGCCACCTATTACGTGGGATCAAAACACGGGCGAAAAGTGGGCGTTTAATATGCCTCTGCCTACGCCTTCGGGGAAACAGGCGTGAGTCTATGTATGTATGTAATATCGCATGAATTGAGGCAGCGTTAGCCTATTGGAGATACAGACAACGGACTAGTATGCCGAAGGTATTGGGTACAAACCGTCCGCCGTCTTTAAGAAGTAATGTGCCTAGTTTTGATTTTTGTCGCTTGCTCCGTGCTTTAGAGAGTTCGCTAAGTCATGGGTTTCAGTAAGATCTGTGACAGTCATTACAGGGTAGCGAGTTCTCAAATACCTACAAGGTAAAACATAAAACACAACACAGGTCTATATGAATACCGTACTTGTTTCTGCCTGTGGCTTAGCCCACGTGGAGATAAACGATAACCCAAGTGCCAAGCTTATGTATAGCTATATTACTGGAAAGATCTATCAAAATACGTTCGATAGTTTTTGCATGAAGGGGTAGGAAATAACCATAGAAACGACTGAGAGACTGACCGAACTGAGGGTTTTGAACTCGATACCATCCGCATAGCAGTAAACTAGTCTCGAAACTATGTTACCGCTGCTAACCCAATAAGGATCATTAGGAGAATAATGATTTAGATAAATCCACTGAGAGGATATTTCTCAATATTTTATAACGAACTAGACGTCGCCAGTGGCTTCGCCCGCGTCAGTTAAGTATACATATACACCTTCCTCTTGAATCATTCTATTTATCAAAAAAACGATCAAAAAACAATCCTTTGCGTAGTTTTTAAGATTTAAGCATACATAGGGACAGACAGACAGAAGACCGACTTTGTTTTATACTATGTAGTGATGATAGCTTAACTTACCTTTTCACAATTAAATTAATGCACTAAAGTCACACTTAAGGTAGTATAGGAAGCGAGTGAGTCAAATTTGACTCATCAGCCTAGGCTTACATTAAAATATCTCGAGATATCTCCGAATGAACCTAGGCTGAAATTTTAATGAAATAATAAATCAGTTTTCTTACTTACAAAGATAATTAATCGGTACTTTTAAATTAACCTATGTGAATTAAATATCGCGAAATTCGTTTTATCGATAATTGTTAATCGGTGATATAGAGACAATATTCTTTATGAGCCTGTTAAACGGACGGTGGTCCAAGTATTTTACAGTTTTAAAATTTGCTGTACAGACGAGCGCAAGCGTGTTAAGATTTTTCTGTTTTTTTTTTCTGGAATTGCAAAATACTGGTGGTGGATACTGCTGTTGTGGATTTGAGTTCGAATCCCAACAGTAAAAGATTTTCAGTAACACAAAGGACCATGCCCATATTAGTATGGAGGCGAAACCCAGCAATGCCGTCAATGCTAGGCATTTCCCAAATTGGAACTCTATGTCATACGATAACTTATTAACAGTATTTCTATGATACCTAGTATTAATGTCATATAAAGCACTGGTTGAAAAGTTATTGGACGTTAAACAAGACATGATAACTGCCTAACGCCTATTGTTTATACATTTTATCGTTTACAAACAGCATTGCTATTAGTTTTCCACTAGGTACTTCATAATCATCACATAAGCTAGGCCAAATCAGTGTTCATTTATATACTTATATGTCTGTAAACATTTCAGTTATTTGGAATTATATAGTCTGTCTCCATAGTATCTCCATCTATATAAATGTGAAAACAATTTGGTTAGATACAAAACTTAAGTAGGTACTTGAATAAATAATAACATGGAAAGAGTACTCCGTAAAACCGCGATACTATCACAAGGAATTAATAAATCGGCTAAAGAACGTGGTTATAGACCGCAATAAACTGCACTTTTAGTGCATGAATAAATGAAACATTATTTATCATAGGTACTGCAAAGTAAACAAGTCTTTATTTTTCGTGTTTTTATCCAGTGCTTGATAGGTTTCAAAATTAACAACTTAATTCTAGTTTTAATTTATTAGGACGATCTTGTAATTTACTTTCTCTGGACATTTCTGGGGCACAGATGGGCATGGTCCTTTGCCTAAAACTGCTTCTTGGGTTTACGCGAATGTTACACATTGAAATTAAATTACAGTCTACGGATTTTATCGCGATATACTGGTTTCACTGAGATTATGAGAAACATTTAAATCATAAATCACCTTTCTACTACGAGTAGAAATGTAGAGATTCGATCTTTGTACATAATACTATAATATTCTGATAATACGAAGCTTATGCGCATTTAGAACATAAATAGTTATTGCATGTTCGACGAATCTGTAATTTATGGAGAATATTATTGTGATGCTATTTGGTTGACTCTTATTACCGTTTGGTTATTTTATGACTGTATTTTGAATGAGATGTCGGCATTGTAACAATTCTGCTATAATTAAAACAAACAATGTGAAGACGATGAACGTTTCGCTCGATGTGTAATGTGTAATATTTATCTTCAAAATATGAAAGGGGATTTAATATTTCGTAACATGTACTTTGTGTTGATTGAATGATTGTACGGCCATCCTTGAAGCAGTGTGGTCGCTGTCTTTAAAAAAAATATCTTTTCAATACGCTGCTCATCATAGGATGTCCTGTACTTATAGTCCAGTCAAAATAGACAAAAATAAGTCACAACCACAGATATAGATCTACAGTCACAACCTAGACATAAGTCGCATAGAGTTGAAAATTGGTAGAGACGTTAAATGTATTATAAAATATGAATTTAGTATCTAATTGCTAAAACCGCGATATCTCACGAATGGTGAGTCGAGTACGAGAAAAAGTGTCCGACAATTTTTGTACAAAATTCTATGATCAACAACTTTGTTTAACCTATTTTCACGATAAAATTCACCGTTTGCGAGAAAAAATTTCCAAGATCAAACAAAAAAAATCTAAATTTTGTTTGTTTGATCTTGGATAAAAAAAATGCAGAAGTAGGATCGATGGGGACTTTTGACATTTTATTTATAATTATGTATTTAACGTCTCTGCCAAATTTCAGCTCTATGCGAATTATGTCTAAGTCAAATGTCTATTTTGACTGGACTATTATATCTAGCTATAAATTAATAACTCAATCTTAACTTTAAAAAACCAGGAAGTACGTACATAGTTTGAATTCGTGTTCCATTCATTTGAGCTCTCTTTTATGCAGCCTAAATATTACCAGACTTAAAACAACATTTTATTCTTGTTACATACCTTTGCGTAAATATAATATGACCACTAAAGGTACGAGAAAATTTCAATTATAGCCTGCTTCAGTGGTGTAGAAAAATATATGAGAAACGTGCAACAGCATGTCTGGGCGTCCATCTGTAATGATCTCGAAAGACACGACAATTTTGCCAACTCCCATAGTGAAATACTCTTCTCATAGTCAAAAGAGCGCCCAGCAATGGGACACATTATATACTGGGCCGTTTTAATATTATTTACCTACCACCATTGTCCACGAGTGTACAGCACAAAGACAACACATGGCAACACTGCACGAGTTATGCGCCATATTCATTTACTATTCATACGTTCGCATTATAATTTTTTATTATATATACTCGACATAATTTATAGCTACTATATAAATAAACTTGCTATCCTCTTCTCTCGTAGCCATTGTTTGTTTTGGACAGCTTAAACGTGTTACTCGACAATTTATTTGTTTTGATTTGCATTTTTTAAACTAATAGGGACACTATGTTATGTCAAAATAGTCTTAGCATCAAGGGCTTGGCGGGTTTAGTTACATTGTATGGTCAATGGTCACTTCCCCACTATTTACTAAAATGTATTATGTTGTGATGAATAGCAAATTATTGGCAATCTTTTTTAATCTCCTCCAGGAAAACTCAAAGTTCGTGTTAAGAATTACTTGACGTAGGCTTCCATGGCTTATAAGCGTTGGAATTCCATCCGTCTTCGAGTCTTATCAGATTTAGCAGAATGTTCAATGAACCCACGGGGCGCACAAATGACTATTCGACGTTATATAGGTATGTATAAAATTGTTAATCGGAGCAGGAAAACATTATGACGATCCGCGTGTTTGAAAGTGCTCTTTTCGAAAGATAAGTGAAGTCTGCCAACCCACACTTATTCAGCGTGTTGGGCTATGGCCTTACCATTAAGTACTATAGAAATTGAGATGGGGACGGGCACTTACGTTACTGTACCTACTGCAAAAATGTATGGTCGTTCAAATTATACTACTTAGAAAAATAACTCAGGTTTACGAATTTCATTCTTACTATTTTCAGTAGAAATACTATCTTGCATATGTATAACGTAGTTTAAGAATATAGCCTAGTCAAGCTGCTGGCACGATTGCAATACAGACTTGAAATTACACCTATACTCAAGTAAATCCGGAATGCAAAGGGATTCATTCTATAAATCATACAAGTGTAACTTCAACCAATTTACTTTCCTAAATTACAACAATCGGTTGACTTTTACGTGAAATCTTAACTTCCTTTGGACCTCAACTACGAAAGAATTTAAAAATAAACTTCTGAAAAAGTCTTGCCATGACAACATCTATTAACTTGATCGAAACGTGAATCATTTTAACCACTGCATCGATGTGCAGTCAATCAAACAAATTGCTTTCGTATTTCCCAAAAAGGGGTAAGGCAAGTGAATCACTAATTGCACTGCAGTATCAAAAGTCGCGTGAACTCAATTTAAAAGTTTGGATAGTGTTGAATCTTTTTAAATCAAGATATTATGAACTTATTCTGGTATGCGGGTGTTTGTAATTGTTCTTATCTATAAAGGTATGAGAGAAGAAACGGTGTTGTTTTCCTGTCCTGTCTGATTGACTTACATAAGGTTGCACTTGAAATGCTGTAGGGCAAAGAACCCGGTTTGCGTAGACTAGATCGTAATCTAAGGGGCTTTGCCCCTTGGGCCCTTGTTCTTTCATCATCTTAATTTTAACCTAGAAATGTTCACTGTTGGACAAAAGCCTCCCCCAAAACACGGGGGGGAAAAGGGACACCCTTAAATTTTCCACTTTTTTATTTTTTGTAATTTTTCCTTTATTTGTGCTGTAAGACCTTGCCCAAATTTCGTGATTCTAGTTCAACGGGAACTACCATATAGGTTTTCGACCCAAAGCTTATAGGGTACTTACGGTTGACCTAGAATTGTCAATTTTGGTTAAAACCAAGGTCTTACGGCACAAGTAAAGGAAAAATTCCGAAAATTAAAATACGTTGAAAATTAAGGTTAATGTTGGTACTTACAAGTTTTCGCAAAAATCTAATTTTGTCCATAACTTTTTATCGGGTTGACCCAGGACTCTGATTTTTATACACCTTATAGGACCTTATGGTTCCTACTATAGACACCAATATTCTCTAGCTTTACACAGAACGATCTAGAGCTGCACGCATCCATACTGTTCTTTAAATAACTTATAAAAATTCAACAGTGTTGAATCGTTTTAAAATCTTGCTATTTGGAGTAGGTACAAAATATATACCTATAAAATATATCTTTAAGAAATTGCTTGACTGGCTGACTAATACACGAATAGCAACGACTAGGAATAATCGCTGTCACTAGAAATTTGAAATATTACTCACCGTAGGATTCCTTGAATAACTTAGCCAAACTAAGAAAGGGTTTCAATAGTATCACAAACGGTACGCATTTGCTGTCTAAAAGTTTGTACCTAGGAAATAATTTTCCACGCAGACGAAGTCGTCATAAATGTCCTGTATCTATTTCTACACATAAATAAAATTGGAGTGTCTGTTTGTAATATTAAAATAACCGCGTTTTGTAATGAATGAAATGTCATTTTTTTAATTTTTGTATGTCTGTCTGTCTGTTTGTTCTCGCTGATCTCTGGAACGGCTGGACCGATTTTGACGAGACTTTCACTGGCGGATAGCTGATATACCAGGGAGTAACTTAGCTATAAATTCACCAGGTATTCGAAGTAGTTCCCTCAGGACGCGGGTGAAACCGCGGGAAACAGCTAGTATACTATATAGTTATAAAAGTAGATACTTACGGGATATAATGTACAGTACGACTCGATTGAGAAATCTTTGGAAGGTTAATATCGGGTTCACTAGGATAATACATTCAACGATATTGTTGTGGATTTGAAATGAATGGGATAATAATTCTCGGTAAAGCCACGTCAGTAAAATTTGGCTAGTCGTCCAAGTATGATCTGTTCACGAAAATGACGCATAGTACTACGTCATGCTCGTTAGTGGTTTTGTTTAGTCTGACGCTGTGATGCAACAGTACTAAACATTGATATGAGAAACTTGCTATATTGGGTTAATAGTGTAAAATGGTCGCTTTGTCATTTATAGTGCAAATACTTTGGATAGTAGTGACAAGCATCGAGAAAGGCATGATAAGATGGTTTGGGCACATGCAGAGGATGGATGACGAAAGACTGACAAAGAAGATATATAAGGCAAGTGTGAATGGGACGGGACGAAGGGGAAGTCCTAGGCGGACGTTCTGTGACCAGATTGGAGACATCCTAAAAAAAGGACAGGTCAGAAGTACCCTAAACAGAAGAGCATGCATGAGAAACTTGATAGAAGTGAATGAAGCAAGAGAGGTATGTCAGGATCGTTGCAAATGGTGTTCCGTAGTCTCTGCCTACCGCTCCGGGAAACAGGCGTGAGTCTATGTATGTATGTATGTACTTTGGATAGTAGACAAAATGCTTTTCATCATCATTGAAGCAGTTACATCTAATTCTGTCGCTGTGGAGCCCAGGATCTAGTTTCTAGTCTATATAGGTCATCATCATCGTCCAAGCTTTATCCCAGTTACAACCAAAACCACATTAGAGCCTAGAGTCCGTTTTTTAGTCAAACACGGTAGTAGAGTTTTGCTGATTTCAGCATGAATGGGCCGGCTCGACCGGGGAAGTACCACCCTCTCACAGAAAATGGACGTAAAGTAACAGTACCCAAAATGTTGCGTTTCGTAGGGTAAGTGAGAGTGCCGGAGGCCCTATCCCCTATTCCTTCTCCCTCAACCCACTCCTCATCCTATCCCTTTTCCCAACCCAAAGGGGGGGCAACGCACTTGTGACTCCTGTGGTGTTGCTGGTGTCCATGGGCGGCGGTAATTGCTTACCATCAGACGATCCGTCTGCTCGTTTGCCGCCTCTTTATATATATAAAAAACAGATTTGACAGAATTTTAATTTTTCCCAGAGCAACTGGCGTCAGACCTCCGCAACCCAAAAAGGATAGCGATATTCTATGGTTAAGAGTAGTGACAGTATACTCAAGGGTACCTACTGCCTCCTAATATCTTGTCGAGACCGAAGGCTTAAAGCACTTCACAAGCTTCATATAGCGAACAATTTACCTACTACGCACATAACTTTGAATGGATATTGGAGAGCGACGTAGACTATATTAACAATTTTGTATGCAATTATAAATGCAGAAAATTTGGAAAACTCGACCTTACCCTATACCAACCCGTTTGGTCGGTGTGGTATAGAAAGCCAAATTCTCCTATTGACTCACAATGACTCAGACCGTCTGATGTCGGTAGTCCGTGTGGTGACGGATTAAGAATACGGATTGTCACCACCCCATATCATCCCATGGGTGTCGTAAGAGCCGACAGAGGGCGCATATTATGCATAAAACAGCACTGTAAGAGAAGGAAAACTTGATACCAACCCGTTTGGCCAGCGTGGTATAGAAGACCAATTCCTCCTCTCAAAGGAGAGGCCTAGTCTAGCCGTGGCCTGTTAAAGGCTGATGATGATGACTCAGGCGACTGTGAAGCAAATTCGGAGATGCTTATTTTAGCAGTAGATTGCGAAATGTTGTAAAGGAACTGTTGGGTAAGTGTAATAGAATTAATTCTTCAAAATGTAATACACACATATTTTTATGTGCCTATTTTTAAACTCCACCCAAACAGGGCTTGTCTTGGATCAGTATGTCTGTCTGTAACACTATAGTTTCTGTGCGAATAGACCGATTATTCATGAGTTTTGTTTATTTGAAAGCTAACGTGATCATCAGTGAAGTCAAGAGTGGTTTTCACCTACAACTTAAGAAAATTTCTGAGGGTTAGTAAAAAAAAAATATTTTTGTTTTATGTGCTACTTTAAACTCTATAAGAATTTCACCCATCATCCTTCTCTATGACCTCATTCAAGAACATAACTGCAGATTCAATAAAAAATAAAATAAGAACACGTTTATAGACACATTTTAGAAGACATTTCAACTAAACGGACACTAAAAATGTGTAGCAAAATAAAACGAATACATTGCATGTTTAACATGCAATTTACATACATTATGACCGATCATCAACTGTACAATTGCATGGCGTCTTATGTTAGTTTTATTCATAGCACTGAAAGCTTAAAGTAGTTGTATATTATTGCTAAAGAATTATTCAGCTGACTGAAGCGAACAAAACTTCAATTTCTCGACAAAGCAATAAATTACGCAAAGTTAAATATTAAGTTTTTGGGACTTTGGAATTGGCTCTGGCAATATTAAAATACCGCTTTTGGGTAAACTACATTATGTATGTAGCGCTTCGATGAACGAACAACTTAAGGATTTAAACCTTAAGAGAAATTAGGGAAGTCTGTACTGCACTACAGACTTCCCTGATTTCTCTGCATATACAAATGTGTCATGTTTGTCATTAATACCAATCAACCAACCAATCGTTATTCTGACTTTTGCTCTTGGAACAATACTCGACCCTTTGGGAAGCTTATACGGGGACATGGGTCTAACGTGCCAAGGCCCGTAGGGAGTTTTGATCTAAAATGGGATGGGACTAGAAGCAGCACGTGTAGGACTATTGCTACTTTTATGAATATCTAATAATATCGGTATATTGGAATGGGTGTTATATCCAGTCCTTTGAGTGCAGGTATACAGATTCCTGGTCATGTGAATCGTTAATGAATCACAATACAAGATGTGAGAGCGATTGGCCTTTATTAAACAAACGGTAAAGCCTTGTCTCAATAAGTTGGTGAGGAATAATTTGCTACGATACGTAGCTATGTCGTAGACAATCTCTACGGCGTAGAAGATCAGGTCGGCTACGCTAGTTAGGCAAGCCATTGTACGTATGGCGTAGTGGTTTTAGCGATTGTCTCACCGTTTAAGATTACACCGTGTACTGTGAGTTCGATTCCTACACTTTGTGTAGGAATCGAAAAAAAAAAACCCTAATTAGGGATAAATATCTATCTATATATATAATATATATAATAAATATCACCCAGACCAGACCAGCAATTGCTGGTCTGGTCTGGGCGATATTTCTGTCCATTTATTTATAGTCTCACGCTTGTATCCCCGAAGGGATAGGCAGAGGTGTAAATATTACACCCACATTTCGGCATGAATTTTTAGGTCCCACGTAATAGAGGGCGAGCCTATTGCCGTTACCGGACACATCAACAGCCTCCGAGCTGCTACTGAGTAATCGGAAAAAGCTAGTAACACTTTTGCCCGACCCGGGAATCGAACACGGGACCCCCGATCAGCAGTCGCATACGCTATCCACTGGACCACGGACGGCACGGACGGCAGTTTTTCTGTCCATTGGTTAAAAATTTGTAAAGTTTCCATGGACAGGACTTTTATTGAAAACCGCGCATTGTAGGGTTCCGTAGTAGCACTTATCTAATGTCCAAAGGATATAATAAGGACTCCATCACAATATTATTGCTTGCAAATGTAACTTTACTTTAATTGATTATTACTTATTAATCAGTAAAGTCTAAGGATATTTCGTTATATTTTTCATTGAAATTTACTATGTATGCAACTATTAGGCATAGTTAATACATGCCTAAATACTACGGTTTATGAAAGGGAGAGGGTGGGACACTTTGGGATTGGTAGTTTATGCTAAATACTTCACAACCAGCTCCCTGAATACAAAACGGTGATAATGATGATACCCTACCGACAATTACATGTATGCCAGCTACCCTTATTATATAATTTTTCTTTCAGAATTTTTACTAAATCACTAGATGAGATCGCGGTTACACCCGCGGTATTGAAGGCCACTGCTCCACTCCCGTGGTGCATAGCGTGGTGTTATATAGCTTATAGCCTTCCTCGATAAATGAACTATCTAACACTGAAATAATTTTTCAAATCGGACCAGTGGTTCCTGAGATAAGCGCGTTCTAGCAAACAAGCAGACAAACTCTACAGCTTTATATATTAGTATTAGATAACACGTAATCACAATGAATACAATGAATAACCTTGTTTAATTTCAGCCCTGTAGTAATGTAACGATATACGTGTAATACGTAACGAAACGACTGCACGTTTGGCGAAGTGGTTTAAGCGGCCGCCTCGCCGCTTGATACTGCGCGAGTGTTGTGGGTTCGATTCCCACACGAGACAACACTTTCTGTGATTCATAAATTGTTGTATCGAGTCTGGGTGTTCATTGTGTCCGTTCGTTGTATTTTTGTAAAGTCCCTCGCGACACAGGATTTAGTACTTATGCGGGAGTTGTCTTTAAAAAAAATATTAAACTCGAGCGAAAGTCCGTATGATTCGTTTACATCTTATTGTTGTATGAAAACAGCTTATTCGTAATCTGCTTATCTTTGATAAAGGATTTAGGTAAGGTAATAGTTTGCCTAAGCCGTATTATTAGTGTAATACCCAAATTAAACAAGCAACTATACTACGATATCTTAATTGTGATTCACACTTACTTAACTACGACTAAATGCGATATTTAATAGATATCTACACAAAATTATGTCTGTATAGCAAGTACTAGTCAGATTGAATATACATAATTTGGTAATGTGCCCGGTACAGCAACAGGCTCGCCTCCTATTACGTGGGACCAAAAAATTCATGGCGAAATGTGGGTGTAATATTACACCTCTGCCTACCCCTTTGGGGATACAGGCGTGAGTCTATAAAAAAATAGAATAAATTCTTATACCGTGACTTAAGAAATATACACAAACTGACACTAGGAATACACAGACTTGGAACAAGAATGTGTATTCCTAGTGTGTGTCTGTGTAGCGACTTAAGTTGCTGGTTCAATCTTCGTACGATACAACACTTATGTGATTTGTTGTTGTCCTTTGATAGCATATGAATCCATGTATTGAATGTTTGTAAATTCTCCTACGATACACGGGACTAGTTTAATAATCTCATCAGAAGATCAAACCTTTCGTTTGGTCCCATCCAACTTTAAGAATTGGAATTCGATGACGGTTTTTTTATAATCAAACCAGCAAAAGCAATACCCAGTCTATCTAAATACACGCATATAACGCAGTATAATGCTGATATTATCAGGATATATATCATAAGTGCGTGATATAAGGGAGGCTCTATTTTCCGGGTAGGCTGCCCTTCATTAGCATATGTCTTGTAATGCGGCATCTTACTCCAATAATCTAGTGATACAAACGACTCCGGGGTACGGTTTTAGATAACGTCGCCGTATTTGTTTGTTGAATCTTACCAATTTCTTTGAAATATTATATTACTTCATTTGAATTATTAGCCTAAAAAGGCAGCGATAGCCTAGATATCAACAGACTGCCACGCAGCGGGTATCGGGTTCGAATCCACGGCGCGCACCAATGACTTTTCAGAGTTATGAACGTTTTTAGTTGTAAATTATCGCTTGGCCCATGCCATAGAGAGCACGTTAAGCCGTGTACCGCGGCTGTCATGAAGATCTTTGACAGTCGTTATAGGTACTTAGTACCTATGAATAAACTGACACTAGTCTAAACCATGGTATATTGCTTTGGGTTGCGGAGGTCAGACATAAAGTCGCTTTGTAGAAAAGCTATTATTCAGTCAAATTCGGTAAGACAAACGTGGTCACCGGGTGGTATAACTGGGATTACGCTAGGTGTATGATGACTTGAATTATACACCTAATTGGTTTTTTTTGGCCAATTGTATCTGGTGAAGAATAAATAATTTCATATCTATTTTTTTACATATTGTAAAAATGTAAAAAGGAATTACACTATCCAACGTTGAAAATCGAGAGGAAACTTGCATGGGTGAGAGTTCTTCGTTATAGAATCTCCAAATGTGCTCCCAGCCAGCAA
Organism: Euclidia mi; assembly: GCA_944739405.2. Taxonomy (NCBI): domain Eukaryota; kingdom Metazoa; phylum Arthropoda; class Insecta; order Lepidoptera; family Erebidae; genus Euclidia; species Euclidia mi. The sequence goes on from OX123207.2 coordinate 16,299,995, forward strand.
CAGTAGTTTGTGGCCTAAACCATCTCAGATAACAGTTTGACAGTTCATACACCTGGTTTATATCTAATCCGATTACCGATTTTATTAATATTTTTTACGTAAGACATAGTGGTTTAAACTTTCGTCTCACCGTTTAGCATTAAACTGGGGTTCAATTTTTACACTCATCACTGTCCTATATCGTGCTTACATTGCATTCAAATCTTACGTCTTGGAAGCCGAGGTCCGTTTTTTCTTACAAGATATGACAGAACTATTAGCTTTCGATCCTCACACTGACGAACATTTTTTGTGATACATTAATTGCAGTGTGAAAAGGCAGATTTATTTTTTATATTCTTTGGTTAAATGATTGTCAAGTCCGCCTGTGATATAGGATTAACGATTTCTGGCATAATAAAAAAAACCGGACAAGTGCGAGTCAGAATTGCCCACCGAAAGTCCCGCACTTTTATTTTTCAATATCAATTACAGTTACGTCGTAAAAAGAAACAAAATATTTTTTGACATATGCACATCTATCCCTTTCCTACAATACCTCACTTGAACTAGTAGCTGATTATTTTTTATTCCGACCTATTTTAACTAATTTTTTTTTATTAATTACATGTACACTTTTCCTTGTATTTCAACTAATTAACCATGTAATTTGCCACATTTTATAATTCTAGGTCAACAGCACCTTCTTTGTGAATTTTGATTCCTTTGAAAGGATCAAAATTCGTATTTTGCAGCACAAACGGCTATATATTTTTAAACATAAATGTAGATGTTTTATTTTTTGTAACTTTCATATGACCATAGGCTTGAGTATTTATTTTTAATTTCAAAGCATTCTCGAAAAAAAAGGGTCTTGCCAAAAAGACAGACAGCTAGAGGGTCTTGGGTTCAAATCCAGGACTTTTCGAAGTTAAGTGCATATGAAATTGTCAATTAACGCTTGCTTGCATGTCTGAGAGTTCTCCATAATATTCTCGAAAGACATGTGAAGTCCACCAAACCGCACTTGGCCAGCGTGGTGGACAATGGCCTTACCCTTCTCATAGTGAGAAGAGACTCGTGCCCAACTATGGGACCGGGCCTAGAGAGGGAGCTTCTGAAGAAAACAAAATGCAGTAAATGGCAATTAAAAAATGGTTCATGTACGCATCACGCTACGAACGTACTTTTAACGTAGGTACGTTCAAAATTTTGTGTGATTTCTACCACTGAAACTTGATGACTTTGCCTTGGGCCGGGCGGGAACTCTAAGTAATGACATGAACTTCTTTTTTATTCCTCCCTAATGTAATCAAAAAGAGATTTTAGCCGCTAGTTATCCGTTAATTCTTTGCTAAAATCAAAGTTACTGTAGACCAAATACCTTCAAACTAACGCGACGATTAGGTATGTATAATATGTAATGACACATAAAAAATAAGTTAGATCCAGTCCTGTGTCCAAATCCCTTGCTGGAGAGCCCATATCAGTCTGCTCCGACTTCCGTTACCTCGGGTCACTTACTCAAGGGGACGGTGAAATAGACCGCGAGGTCATGCGCTGGATCCACTCAGGTTTGATGAAATGGCGACAGGTCACAGGAGCAACTTGCGAACCATGGATGCCCCTTAAACTAAAGGGCAAAATCTACAAATCCGTTATAAGACCTGTCGCACTGTATGGACTGAAATGCTGGGCCGTGAAGAAGACGGATGAAAAAGGTTGCCTGTAGCAGATATGAGGATGTTGGGATGGATGTGTGTGATGGAAGTGTTGGGAAGGATGGATAAAATTAGAAATGAGTATATTAGGGGAAGTTTGAAAATTGCACCGGTTCAAGAAAAGCTGAAAGAAAATCGTCTAGCGGGTTACGGGCATGTGATGAGGAGAGATCGAAAAGCATGTGACTAGAAAGGTGATGAATATAAGAGGATATAAGGCAAGAGGAAGACCAAAGAAAAGATGAATGGATTGTGTGAAGGATGACATGAATGAAAAGGGAGTGATTAATCAGATGACGTCTGATAGGAGAGAATGGAAGCGAAAAACATTCTGCGCCGACCCCCAGAAATATGGGATCAGGCAAAAGAAGATGAAAAAATAAAGTATGCATTTAAATTTAATTCATGTAATAATTATTAGTTAAACAGATATTTTTAATAAATATAAACATAAAATTAAATATTATAGACCTTAACGTGGCGCAAAACTTAAACATATTTTGACGCCTTAAAAGCCAATCTCATAATAATATACCCATAAACAGAGTGCATTAATCTCGTGTTAGTTTGAGCATCACCTCGTGATTGAGTGGTATCTAACTTAGATTGCGTAATGTATTAAAAGTGTAATTATGTGTAGACTGTAGACTATAATACGGTTCAAAAATTGCTCCTAAATATTTTTATTGACAACTTTTATTCATTATTTTTATACAACGGCTCATGGCACGTAATACGCGATGAGCTATTGCAAATATATTTAAAGACAGTTTCGGGACCAACTAATATATTAGTTGGTCCCGAAATTGTCTTTTAATATCTAAAAATGACTTATAGACCTATTGAATGCCTTTTAAATAATTCAGGATATTTTCTGCTCCTAAATAAAAATAGATAACAAAATTATTCTACCTCTTTATTAATATAAACTTTCTACTTTCCAAGAACTCAACCAACCAAAATCGTGACTTAGGAGAAAAAGTGTTCTTATACAATTGCTGCCAATTCTCAGACGCATCAAATCAAGAAATATCTTGGTAAATATTACGAAAAATATGATTGTATATTTTTTGTAAAGCTCAAACATCACGCCATCGATTCAATTTATGACAGCTGACGTCGTCACAGGACGAAAAGTACATGTTTTTTTGTGTCTCATCTTAAATAGTTATAATTTAATATGAAAACGTGCCGTCTGACGAAATGAAACATCTATATTCATGGACAATAGCCTTCTAAAATACGATGTCTCAAGTCTGTCGATAGACGAAACACGAAAAAACGCAGATGATCTGATTAAATCCTTTTGAGCGGAAATTTTCTTTGACTAAATTGCATTCGACGAACGGCAGAATGTTGGAGTCAAGGAGTCGGCCAATGAAGGCTGATGCGATTACCGGCTGACTCATAGCCAAAAAAGAGTACGATGCGGCATTCCAATTGCAGCTGTGTGTAGTATTTTCTCCCGATTATCAGGGAGCGTTTGAAGGATGCAACTGGGGTTGGGCGGCGGTCGCGGGCGCGGGGGTACATGCGCCGCCCAGTCGAGCCGTGGCGACCGCGCGCGATGCACGCCAATAGCGCTTTAGAACAAACCAAATGAATACTACGCGGAACCTAATGCGAAAACCGTTCATCACGAGACGACACAACTGTTACTGTTGACTGTGTTCAATCTGTTTTAGTTTAAATTAATTAATCAACTAGTATAAGACTCTCTGGGACTGTACCGGTTTGTGGCTAATGTGAGTTCAGATCTTGAGGCGGCGTGTGTCTGCGGATCACGTGCCCTAGATTTCGGGGTGTCGTCGCCGGAACGCTCAAATGCTGCATTTTTACGTTTATTTACAATCAGGCAATGCTTATGTAGTACTAGATGTGTAGCCTAGTGCTTAATATGTAGTCCTTAGACGTACACTTAGTTACTGTCATTAAATTGTATCATCTTGTCGTAAAATTTTGATGTCATCTGTATTGAACGCATGCGATCTCGCAAAGCATTTGTCATTTTGAATGTGTATTAGTTGCTATGTATAACCAGCATCAAGCGATTAATGATTGTAAGCAATAAATCATCCAAATACACTATTTTGTCATGTTTTTAGTATCTTTTAGTATCACCCCTTGGCCGTTTACCCAAGACTAGCCTGTTCCACTGAGTGTCTTTGCGTATATTTATGTGGTGTAGCTCGTAGCAATCTAGTTTGAGCCCTATGACTAGATGTTAAAGTCTAGATTGGAAAGTGCAGTTCTGAATAGAAACATTAAACCGAATGTCTGTAAATTCACCATCTTATTTCTTCATTTTTAGTTAGCTCCTCCGCATTGCTTCGCTAGTGGCTATGTACATTTCAGTATATGTAGTTTTTGGAGTGTCTAGTTTGAGCCATTTGAAGTTGAGTAATGTTGTAATGTCAGAGTAATGTGGGCGATGGCACGTGGTTACCTGGAGGTAAATAATTGCTACCACGTGGCTCTGTGCTCAATTAACCCGCCCCACGGGGTCGGCACGCACACTTTCACTCATACAAAACCTGTACAACTAACTGTTGTTATAAATACAACCATTTATATACGTCATACTTCGTTCCGATATTGGAATACAATTTTTGCGTCCGATACTTTTGGCAACATTTGTATATTTGATTTTTATTGATAATATTTTTAATGTGTTGACTTTGGATCTCATTAAGGGATATCATCAAATAATATTTTTTTAAATCATGTCATCATATACCCAAAAATATTTCAAAGCTGAATCAACGTGAGAAAACTTTAAGAAATCAAAGCTCAATCGTCAGTCATACAAAAAATAAGCTACTATGACTATCGGTTATGTACATAGATGAATTAATATTCTGTTCGGATCATTTGGTAGAACACATTAGATACGTGGTGTGTGTGCGTCTGTGCGTGAGGGTGTTTGTGTCTGGCGGGGTGAGATGGCGAGGTGGCGCGAGGGTCGAGGGGGGTGAGGTAGGGTGTCTGGAAGGCGCGGAGGGGAGGGCTGCGGCCCGGCACATGGGCGATCGATGCGGGGCGCGTTGCCCGCGTATCATTTGCGTGCGACAGCTCGACGTTACCCCTCGCCCCGGATGCCTTCGATGACCTACAGAATCCTGCCTACACCCTCAGACAAGACGGCCGTCTGTTGATAGTTATGCCACTATAATATGTATTATATTACATAGTAGGTAACACGTGAGAGTCACATGGACGATATTGTATTTTATTGCTAGGTTACTTAATCTTGTTAGTCGGGACTCAATTAGCTATTAGGTTTTATTTATTTAATTGCATTGGAATATTCTATTTGACTTCATTTGCCCTCGTGGACTCATATTTCGATTAGTCAAGGCTCTTCATATATTATGAACGTTGAACTTTTATCAATTTTTAAGCAATGAACTTAATAATTTGGTTGAACTGATTCTATATTTTACGTTATTTATTAACGCTATAAATATTTAGTGAATTTGAATTAAAAAAATAGCTTTACGGTACCTAAATACAAATTTAATTGTATAAATAGTATCAATCGGTAATTTCATGTACCTGTTACTCATAATACATTTTAATTATAATAACTTTTTGTGGGATAAAAATGTCTCTCAGTTAACATAGTTGAATTATAAATGACATAAGACACACGATCTGAAAATTAAGAGTTTATTCCATATATGTATGCAAAGTTTGAGACGCGTGATTAAAAGTTTAAGAGTCTACTTTTGGTTGTTTAATGATTTGATGAAATTTACTATCCATAATTTCTTCTGAGTCATTGCGAGTTCATATGTGTACCTCAAGGTTCAATTATAGGTCCACATTAAAATGGATAGATTGTACTTAAGAATTTTGAAATAAATTGTCTTAAAATTGAGGAATCTATTTGAACATATTTTGAAACCATAAACTTGTTGTTCTATGCAAAAGTATTATATATCTATCAACTTCTCGAAGCTTGCCAATTCCGATCAATGTCTCTTGGCAAATCTGTTATTGTGGCTAAAGCCTTGAAAGCTTTGGCCTAGACTGTAAAGTTGTCATGAGGTTATATAAAATTAATTTATTGCTTCAATATATTACTTACCTTCGTTATACTACGACAGCACTTAAACTACATTTATGTAATTGAGGTACCATATTCATATTTTTTTGATATAGTGTAATTTTGTGTCATTTGGATTTACGTAAATATATTTTTATTCAATTTATATGGGATGTATGCATATTACACCAAGATTTTAGTTATATATAAAGATTATGAGTTTTCAGTTAAAGACTACTCTGTTTATAATTTCAGATCTAAAATTAAAAAATTGTTGGTATTCATACCGACTTTTAAGTAAAAAAATTTAAATTAGTTCGAATTCAAAGCAATACAAAGTAACAGTAAATTTTTTTGTACATACATTCTATAAATCACGTGTCCTTTTTGAGTAGGTGGACGAAAACCACGTGTGTGCGTGTACCTTTATTAGCCATTATAAATACTTTATTAATTTTACATGTATTATTATTATACATAATTATATTGTAGACTCTACAACAAGCTTTAAATTTAATTAGTAAAACTGCTAAGTATTTTCCTCCCAAACATTGGCTTTATGATTGCCAGCGATACATTTTCATTAATGTCTCTAACACGCTGAAACTATCTAAGAATCTAAACTATACATAGAAGAAGAACTTTAAAATAAGTTAGAGGAGTTAATTTGAATCGTAGTGTGGTGGTAATAAACGCTGCTTCGGACCGTTAAGTGAAATAAGGTCTTGGCAAAACCAACGCTGGATAATTTTAATTGGGGTTTTCATAAATCTTCGGGGTTTTATAGCTTCCAACTATTTGTTGAAGCTCCAATGTCGTTGCTTACTAAAGATTTAACTGATTTTATGACTTTTGCTTTTATGGCACAAACCGCGGAAAATGCGGGCAAAAGTTTTGCTTCTTGATTAAAACGAACTGCAGAGCGTGTTGAGAAATTCGATGAATAGTAATAGTATTTGATCAGATGCCTCAATCTTCATAATGATTACGTGTTCATAATGCGGTAGGTTTATCTATCCCAGAATGCCTTTTAGAGGCGGCGCTACTTGTGAGGGTTTAGTAATAGACAATATCATAACCAATTTCTTGGCTTTCAATAAGGTTATTGAAATTAATTTTAATCTCGTCTTCTGTATGTTTTGACTAGCTTTTCGAAAGAAACCAACTTGAATTGTGTTAATACAAATTAACATTTTAGAGAACATGAAAAAAATATCGCGATAATAATGTGCAAGTCCATTAATTTCGATTCATAATAATATAGAAACGTTAATGTTAAATTATTAATAACTTAATTCGTCTACTTTCTAGGTAATCTAAAAATTAAGAAAATCAATCAAATGATCTAATATTGTCATATGTATTTGAATATAATTAAAGTAAGAAACATACACGTAGACGCGTCGGTAAATTCGATTATGAACAAAAGTCCGTTTTGGCATAAATTTGTAAAACATTGACCCAACAATAATTAGACTATCTGTAGCTATATTAAAATTCTTGCATTACTGACTGACTGACTGACCGACAACGCTCAGCCGAAACTATCAAGTGCAAGAAACTGAAATTTGACTTAAGCGTCCTTTGGGATACACTAAGAAGGGATTGCCCAAAATTGCCGCGGGATATTTAAAAAAAAAATTTGCAGGTGTAGCCGCGGGCGTCTTTAGTTTTCAATATATAGTTGTATTAAGAAGTCTTAGTACTATAACCATAATACCGCGTTTAATATAATATTAACGCTTGCCCCGTGACTCAGAAAGCACGTGAATACGTCGGTCCCGGCTGTCATGAAGATCTTTGATAGTCGTTATAGGGAATCAGTACCTCTGAATAAAGTGACACTAGTCTAAACCATGGAATATCGTTATCTACTTGAGTTGCGGGGGTCAAACAGGCAATTGCTCTGTGGGAATGCTAATATTCAGTCAAATCCGGTTAATTTAGTCTGCGGATCCCGGGGTGCAACTGGGTAACGCTAGGAGGATGATGATGGGTAACAAAATAAGGAGCAAAATAAAAAAATCTTGATCACACAATTCTTAGATTAAATATTTGTTCTCCATTGCAGATATTTCAAAATTACTGTTTTTATTTATTTATAGACTCACGCCTGTATCCCCGAAAGGGTTCGGCAGAGGTGTAATATTACACCCACATTTCGCCATGATTTTTTAGGACCCACGTAATAGGGGGCGAGCCTATTGTCGTACCGGGACAATTACCAGACTCTTGTAGCGCTCATAGCGAGACTTGGCTTGCCGTTCGTAACAGATCGGCAAAGTTAAGCAACGCTTGCACAGGTTACCACTTGGATGGGTGACCGTGTGTGGCATTTTCATCTGAGCGCTACCGTGCTTCGGAGGGCACGTAAAGCTGTCGGTCCCGGCTCTTGTCTATGGATAAGGGTCGTTAGGCCATGTCGGAGGCCTTTGGGCGGTCTGAAAACTCCGACACCAGAGTTGGCCACACACTCACACGAAAAACAAAAACAAACAAACCAGACTCCGAGCTGCTACTGAGAATTTCCTAACGGAAAAACCCAATAACATTTTACCCGACCCGCGAATCGAGCCCAAGACCTCCCAATCCAACGCGCACAAAATTACTTTTAGTTTTTCAAAGTAAGGGCTAAGCTAGTCATGGCAAGCAATTTCAATAAAATACTCCACTACATAGTCATTCAGTGCTAGATAAAAAATATGCAAATCAGAATAACATTTATAGATGTCTAAAATGCTATCTTCTATAATACATTAGATGCTGGAATTGCTTTGGGAGAGCATTTATAAACGAAAATTTATAAATCGCTCACGGTGACCTTTTTAGATCGCCAGAAAATTATAATAATGCGGTACTTTATGGTTAGTGGAAGAAAGATGGTGCAACTATTACATCATGTGCTATCAAGTAAATAAATTGCAAGTTACTTAACTTCACGCCTTTATCCCCGAAAGGGTAGGCAGAGGTGTATTACACACCCACACTTCGCCAGCTATGTTTCGGTCCCAATGTTATACGCGGCGAGCCTATTGCCATCTACCGGGCACATTACTAAGCGAGCGATAATTAACATTTTTAATACACTCATAACTTCGAAAAGTCAGAGGTGTGTGCCCGGGGTAGCTGGGGATCGAATCCGAGACCATCGGCTCGGCAGTCCGTTACGTACACCACTGGGCTATCGCCGCTTTGTTTTAAGTTAATCGGTCTATAATGGTTTGGGTATTGAGTAGATTATTATCAGGCATGAATAAATTATTGGTAATTTAGTAAATTGCTTTTTTGATCAAAAATATATTATAATAGTTGAGGTATTTGACGATAGATGAACAAAACTTACTACAATTTGAGAGGAAAGATATCAGTTACTCACTATACTAGTAACCCGAAATTACCAATTTCGGGTTACTTTGGCTCCTTTTGCCGCATATTTGTAGAAACCTATCTGTTGTAAAGGCTCTGATTGCCTTCTAAGGGTGACAATGGCCTTTTTTGATAAATAAAGATAGTAGTTAGTGACTGCCTCCGTGGTCGAAAATTTGTACGATCGTATAAATTTCATTGAAGATTGGTTCTTGAGCCAATGTTACCCGAATCCAGAAGGCAAAGTATAATTAGTAATTAAAATTGATGTATCTAAACTCGTGAAAAACTATTGCTTTTATTATCTTTCTACTTCTAAACATATTTCTGACATGATCAAATGCAATATTAGTCAAAACTTACCTTATAACTTCGGTTTCACTATAAAATTTGCAGTTGTTAATATCACACGTTCTCACATGATACACGTCTGGCAAGCAAATGGTGGCTTTAAATTGAATAAATCTGCGGGTAGCCTATTAAAAGTAGGCGCCAGTAATGCCACCTACCGAATCAGCCGTGAACTAGATATACGAATACTGCTTTCTCTGCAAAGTGTCGAAAAGTTTAATCTTTTTTGAAATTAAACTACAGTTTACGGATTTTATCGCGATGTATTGGTTTCACTTAGTTTACATTTGAAACGAATGATCTAGAAACTACATTTTTAATTTATTACTAGCCGACGTTTCGAATTCTTTACAGGATTCATGTTCACGGCAGACTGAGGTGATATTTGTCTTTTTCTTGAATGTATAAGTTATCTCAAAGTACCCGAACATGTCATTTTTGAAGTCACAGTCATTAAATTTTTATTTACAATTTTGAGCCAAAGTTGCCCTCGGGAGCGAAAGTTACCCGACCATATGGTACGTAAATATGAGCTTAACTTTATTTTATTGCTCTCGTTTATAATAAATGAAATATCATTTATTATAAACTCTTCAATCTAAATTAAGATCTCAGAAAATGTTTTAGTGCTCCAAATGTGATCAGATACATTTTCTCACTTCTTAAACGTTTCAACTTGTCTGATTTTAATTTTATCATCATCATCAGCCTGCCATAGTCCACTGCTGGATATAAGCCTCGCCGATGGCACGCCACTTACTATCTAGGTTTTAACTTACCCATTGCTAATTCCTAGGCAAACTTATGCTTACAGAGCTTAAACTTACCTACATATATATACCACCTCCTTCCGTAACACGCACTTGATAAGGTTCAGTTTCGTAATATATACAGTATATTGAAATTAACCGTTATATACAAATAACTTATCGATTTTAAACTTTCGCGATTTATAAACATCATACAAAATAATTCAGCGGGTCTTAATCGGGTTAAATTGCACTTTGATTGCAAACTCGCACCGATCGTGGTCTCACCGCGACCACGATTGGCGCAAGTCGATCGACACGTCGAAAACAAATAGGCATTTACACCTTAATGTATAATATGTATGTACCTGTTCACAAAAAAAATATATACATCGTGTACCCATAGTACAAGCTTTGTTTAGTTTGGGACTAGATAGTGTTGTGTGAATGTGGTAGAATATTATTTTCATTATTAATAAGTTAATTTTACGCGATTAAGACACGCTAAATATTTTTTTTATGATACAGACGACTACTTACATATATATATATATATATAGATTGACAAATAGGAGTCCAAGATATGCTTACTTGTAATCTAAAGACATATCAAAAAGAATAAAATAATTCCTAAATAAGATCTACTTCCCTATTTCGTTTCGAGAGTGTCGTAAGAGGCGACTAAGGAAAATACCGGAAGGAAATAGTGTACATATTTACAAAGAGACGGAAATCTTGACATCAAACCCTATACCAACCCGTATAACCAGCACGGCATAGAAGACGAGATAACATAACATAATTTCACGCCCTTTATCCCCGAAGGGGTAGGCAGAGGTGTATTACACACCCAGACTTCGCCAGTTATGTTTGCGGTCCCAATGTAATAGGAGGCGAGCCTATTGCCAGCTACCGGGCACATTGTTAGTAGACGAGATCTTCCTATTATTACATTGCTATAAATACGAAGCAAATTAGAAGAGGCTTAAAGCCAACAGTGGACTGCGAAAAGCTGTAAAAGATGTCACATAAAAAGATTGACTAAATTTCTTATTAATTAAGTGAAATGTTAGCAGCCCAAACCATCATGTATAACAAAACTGAACATTTTATAAACAAGTTCCAATGCCCATTAAAGAAATGATTTTCAAAATTCTGCTCCGAAGAACTTTAAAAACTCGAATGGATTCCGAATTAGTTTTACGTATTATGCGAAGCCTGTATTTTTCATGCAGACGCAGGCATAAGCTAGCTGTTTAAAAAACATAAACTAGTGCCATATAAATAAGGACGTCTGGACACAACGTCCGCTGTTCACGTCCAATAAAAATGGGTTTATTTGACATACCTCGTCATTTGCGGGTTTGGTCTATAAAGTATTTTATTTTGTTAGCGTAGTTACTGAGTGGCCATTTGATTTTATAACATTACATATGAAAATGACTGTACGTAGGGTGCTTGTACATGGTGCATGTAGCTTGAGCATGTTGAGGCATGTGCGCGGGTTATATGCACCGTAAACATATCGTTTAAAAAAATGTGCGGGTCTAGCGACTCGAGCATGCACCAAAGCGAGCCACCCGCACAACTAATTCGCGTGCTCTGCGCATGTTACTTGTTAAAATTACATTTTTAACATATGATTTTAAAATAATTTTCGTTCTTCGAGACATTTTGACGCGATTTAAGTCATAAAGCTACCGCGCGAATAGCATGCACATGTAGCTCTTGACCACGAACAAATAACTTGTACATACAGCTTGCGCAAGTAGCCCGTGTCTTTACTTGCTCCAGTTATTTGCACCATGTACAAGTTCAAGCGAGTAACTAGAACAAGTAGCTTGCGCATATTACTCATGCGTGTAACCCGCACCTTTACTTGCTCCAGCTACATGCACCGTGTACAAGCACCCTAATGTAGTTAAAACTTTTCACACATAGAGTTTGGAAATTAAATTCTGCCCGTATTCAAATGAAGTGTAGAAAAAAATCGTTATATAATAATAATATTGTCTATTTCCATCAATTTTATTACAGTAAGTCATATGTATCTCCCAAAACTGAATGTTATGTTGATTATATTACAAACTCTTGTATAGTCAAAAATTTACGCAAATCTCTGCCTCGAGACCAAAATGTTAATCAATTCTCTTTCCCTATTAAATCATCTACACCATGACTATTTTTTTGTTATCGTCTGCACAAACTAATATTGTTCTTTCAACGATAATTGCTTCCCCCTCAATAGGTATAGCTTCAACAACATTCTGATTTTCCCCGTCCATGTCAATGACATCTCATTAACTTTATTCAAAAGGGTTCTACTAGCCCTATTTCATTAACGGGCTGGCTATCCACAAAAGGCCTTTTCCTGCCTTTTTCCTCTTCACATCGGACCAGTTATTTTATTCATTGACTTGGATTTTCACCGATTTACTTTACCAATGGTATTGAGTCTGAATATTGAATAAGGAAATCTCTTAATTTCGTTATTTTGAATGGCTATTCCTGTAGGTTTGGATATCTGAAATCATTAAAAGCGTTTTGGTACTGTATCTTTCTTTTGCGGTATATTTTTGTGTAATAGTGCAAATATAATATTTTATATTTTAATTTAATCGTTTGAAGGTTTTGTCACTTGTTATTTTTAAGGGGCCATCTTTCTTGGTTGGCTACGTTGTGCCTAATCACAATGTTTTTAGATTTTAAAAATTAGGTTTATAACCGGGACTATACATTCTGGCTAGATACCTATTTTTTAAGCGGCATAATGCAAATTATTGACAATAAATATTCATCCTGATACTGGCCACGAGCCGTTAAATTATTGTAAATTAAAATAGAAATCATTGCAACAACGATACAAACATTTTATTTTATAATTTAAAACTAAATACCTATTTATTCATAACATAGTATAATAGTTACAAATAGCAATAAAGTATTGTCATGAAATGCATAATACTTGAATTTCTTTGAGCTGAATGAATGGCATAAAACATCAATATCTGATATTGAGATTTGAAAACAAGAATTGGTATGCATTTTTTTGTTCATTCAGCATACATATTTGTGAATTTGCCTTTAGCTTTTTAACTTCTGACTTTTATAATAATTTCTGAGTAAGCAGCGATAGCCTAGTGGAGAGACCGACAGACTGCTACGCAGAAGGTTCGGGTTCAAATCCACGGCGCGCACCAATGTCTTTTCGTAGTCATGTGCGTATTAAATTGTTAATTATCGCTTGCTAAACGGTAAAGGAAAACATCATGAGGAAACCTGGATGTCGTAGAGTTCTCCATAATGTTCTCGAAACACATGTGAAGTCTGCCAACCCGCACTAGGCCAGCGTGGTGGACTATACCTTACCCTTCTCATAGTCAAAAGAGGCCAGTGCACAGCAGTGAGACAGTATATACATATACAGGGCTGATGAGGAAGCACGAAGAAAAGCCGAAGTTCTCGGGAATCATTTCTGTAACGTGAGAATCGTCCAGAAAATGGTACCTTTTGGTTATACAGCGACCGCTATTTACGAGGAAGATGACGAATCAAACCCCAAATATCGCACAGTTGGCATCAACGTACTTTAACAGGTATCTACGTACTTTAACAGGCATCTACATACTTTAACAGGCATCTACTTTTAACTGTGAGGCAGTTATGAACGTTAAACTAATTCATAAATAAATTTAAAAAAGGCGACTCGATTCTGATGAAATTTGTAACATAGTCGACTTTTATCGCAAGTTTTAAACACAAACTAATTTCTAATAAGCAGAAATCTAAATCTAAATAGCGGCCAAAGATAATTTAATTTACTAAAGAGATCCCATTATTGTTTATCATCAGCCTATCATTAATCTTCTACCCTTTAACAAAAAGGGTAAAAGCAATTTGCAAAATATTAAAATTATTAATTATGATTAATTATTCCATTTTACAAGCTTTCCTTCACTTTCAATTAGTCTGTTCAAAAGGTTAAAAATATTTCATGCCTCTACGTTATTAATACAAAGAACCGAAATAGCTCTACAAAGAGGCCCAAATTAACTGGTCCTCACAATATCTTACGTCTGGCCTTTCACAAAATACCTTTTCTAAATATACTAAAAGGCAAAGGAAATTTTGTTAGTCTTGAAAATAGGCTGCTTGTGCCAATTTCGGCTCAAGTTATTGAAGTAAATTGTTAGAAGTTAGTTCTAATTAAAAGGTTATTTTATTTTAGTGGGTATTCTGAATGGGCAAATTTAGTAGCTTATTTTCTGTAGGCTTTGAATTGATGTTACTGAGAAATGTGGTCATGTAATTGAATGGAGGATGATAGTTTTTAAGTCTCTTTTCTGCGCTTTTCGCTTAGTATAGAGCATTAGTAAGCTAATACTAAAATAGCTCGTACACTAAGGTGTACGAGTAATTTTAACAGTAAGAACACATATTACGAAGCCGGAATTAAATAAAATAAAATTCTACCACATGCACACAACAGGATAGTCCCAAACTAAGCGGAACCTGTACCACAGAATAGATTTACTATCTATTCTAACGTACCTGTACTGTGGGTACTAGACAATAGATAAACATACATTATATTCTTCTATTCTCAATACTTACATACGAGGGTCAAACTGAAAGTTCTTAGAACTGGCCACTTATAAACAATATAATAAAAAAAATATTCTAAAATTTGAAAATAGAACTCTTTGCCAATATTACTGAGTATATATTTCATTCATTTGTCATTTGTTTTACGATTTGGCGGCAAATTGAAAATTGTCTGTGTCACGTCAACATGAATTTAACACGAGAAAATTTTCGTGCAATGATTTTTTATGACTTTCAATGTCATTTAAGTCAACAAGAAAGTTATGATAGACTACGATTGGCCTTTCACGATGAAGCCCCATCTCGTGCGACTGTTTACAACTGGTTTAATGAGTTTAAACGTGGTCGCACTAATCTCACTGATGATGTACGTGAGGGACGGCCTTCTACGGCGACGACTGAAAATAACATCTGTGTTGTGCGGCGTATGATAGAGACTGACAAAAGAGTGACCTATCAGCAGATTCGGACAAGCTTAGGCATCGGTATGAGTCAAGTGCACAAAATCCTCCACGAACATTTAGTGGTCAGGAAGCTTTGCGCCCGGTGGATACCTCATAATTTGACTAAGGCTCAAAAACTCCATCGTGTGGATTGGTGCCGTAAAATGATTGAAAGATTTAACGGAGGTGACTCAAATGCTGTGTTCGACATGACGAAAGCTGGATTTACTGTTATGATCCTGAAACCAAAAGACAATCTGCTCAGTGGGTGTTTCCTTTCGAGGAGTTGCCAACTAAAGTGAAGAGAGATCGAAGTGCGGGAAAAAAAATGGTGGCCTCGTTCTTTGGCTGGCTTGATCACTGTCTCGCCACCTCGGCAGGAATAAAAATTATAAAATCTATTCAAATTATGAATGATGTCTTCTATTCGGATCACTTCCCCTTAATTATTGAATGTGAAATTAATGATATTCTCTCAAAAATTGATGTTCCAAATGTATGTACAGTCAATAAAATTTTGTGGGGTAACAGAAACGATAAACAAATATGTAAATACACTGAGCTATGTACAAGGTTTCTGGATTCATGTAATTTTGATATAATAATGTGTGAAGATTCGTATCCGTGTGAAAATGACAGTCACTACCGTGTAATTGAAAGTAATTACCGGTTACTCATCAATTGTATGTCCAACGCAGCTAAACTTTCATATCGTAGTAAACAGTGTACGAAAAAGACGCCTATAATAGGCTGGAATTATCATGTAAAGGAACTTCACACAGTAGCGAGACAATGTTTTGCTGTTTGGAATTTGCACGGTCGTCCTTCTCAAGGTAAAATTTATGAAGACATGATTTGCTCTAAGAAAACTTTTAAGAATAAATTAAAATGGTGTCAGTTCAACGAATCAAAAATAAAAATGGATATAATTGCAACCTATAGATATAATAAGGACTTTTCAAAGTTCTGGAAAGAAACTAATAAGTTTAATTTTAAACCGACAGTACCAACTTCGGTTAACGGGAGCCAGGACCCCGCTGTTATTGCAAATATGTTTGTAAATAAATTTAATCCACCGCTTGTAACAAGTCAAAAGTGTCATAACTCGCGAACAGCGAGCGACGCACGCGGGGCCTATGGTGGGGCGGGGACAGCGCCGTCGCGCGCGAAACCATTAGCCGCGTCCGACACTGATCTTATAGGCGACTTTAAAACCTTGCATGTAACAGCCGAAAATGTTTACGATTGCGTTAAAAACATGAAACGCGGCAAGTCTCCGGGCCACGACGGCCTTAGTGTCGAACACCTTATACACGCACCCGGCTTAATGTATCATAAACTTGCCGAGCTCTTTAATGTTTGTATTGATCATAGTTATTTACCTACCGATTTCATGAAAACTACAGTTGTACCAATAATAAAGAACAGAACAGGCGACGTGTCCAGTTTGTCCAATTACCGTCCTATTTCATTAGCCACCGTGCTATCAAAAGTTTTTGAACGTCTTCTAATGATACACTTAAACGAAAATAATATCCCGCTTAATAATGCACAGTTTGGTTTCCGTAAAGGATTATCCACTGATCTAGCAATATTTGCACTTAAAAATACAGTTCATAAGTACATCAATAGTAATACATCAGTTTATGCATGCTTTCTCGATTTAAGTCGGGCTTTTGATACCATAAATTATAATATCTTATGGCGTAAACTAAGGAAAACTAACGTACCGTCGAGAATCATAGATCTTTTAGAGTTTTGGTACAATAATCAACTCAATCAAGTAAAATGGAATAACAGCCTTTCTGAGCCCTACAAACTAAGTGCTGGTGTGAGACAAGGTGGGCTGTCGTCCCCTGTTTTGTTTAATATTTATGTTAATGACCTAATTGAGGAGCTAAGTAGCACCAGAGTCGGTTGCTATGTTGATGGTCAATGCCTAAACAACTTAAGTTATGCGGATGACATGGTGCTACTGAGCCCCTCAGTCGGTGGCATTAGGAAACTCGTAGACATATGTGAAAGATACGCAAATGTGAATCAGCTTACATACAATGTAAATAAATCGGAAGTGATGGTCTTTCGCTCACGAAATCACCCTACTCGCATCTTACCTGTCACCCTGTATGGGACGCCGCTAAAAATGGTTAAGACCTTCAAATATCTAGGACACATACTAACTGAGACTCTAATAGACGACGATGACTTAGAACGTCAAAGACGCAATATCGCATGTAAGAGTAACATGTTAGCCAGGAGATTTGCTCACTGTTCTGAACAGGTGAAGATTACGCTATTCCAAGCGTACTGTCAGTCGTTCTACACCAGCCAGCTTTGGTATAGGTACACGAAAAGCGCATATAACGCGCTTCGTGTACAATATAATAACGCATTTAGAGCTATGCTCAACCTACCGTGGCGCTGTAGCGCGGCTGGCATGTTCGCGGACAGTAGGGTGAAGGACTTCTATGCTTTATTTAATAAACTCAGAACATCTTTTCATTTGCGATTAAGTAACTGCAAGAACAACATTGTAATCGCCACTTTTCGCACAGTTCATATACTTAGAGCAAAGCCTAATTTATGTTGACTGTACCACCAACCCACATATACAAAATTTTATGCAATTTATATAATTTTTAATATTTGACATTTATTTCATAATTCTATGTACGTAATTAACTCTTTATTTGATTTTAACTTGTTATGGCTATAATGTGTGTCTTTCTTTAATTTTGCTATGTAAATTTTTATTGTGTTATGTAAATTTCTATGGGTGATTTGCCTGAAATAAAATTCTATTATTATTATTATATTATTATTATTTGGAAGGATAGGTCATTTCGCAACAATTGTGTTAGAGGATCAAAAAACAGTTTCTGCAGAATGGTACACTACCAATTGTTTGCCACTTGTCTTGGAAAAAGTTCGAGAGAAACGACCTCGCAGTAGGATCCTCCTTCACCACGACAACGCCTCGTCGCACACCGCCAAGCGAACGATCGACTATTTGGCGACATCAAACGTTGAATTACTGGGTCACCCGCCGTATAGCCGCGCCTTGTGATTTTTATTTATTTCCAAAAATTAAAGAAAAACTTAAAGGAAAGCGGTTTATGAATGCTGAAGAAGCGGTGGCTGCGTATCGCGATGCCATTGAAGAGACCCCTAAGGACGAGTGGGCAAAGTGCTTTTCCCAGTGGTTCCATCGCATGCAGCGGTGTATTGACGTCAATGGACAATATTTTGAAAAGATATAATAAAACTAATAACTGGCTAATGTAATCAGTTTTTGATTTTCTAAGAACTTTCAGTTTGACCCTCGTATTTCACACATAAATTACTTGCCATTGAAGTCATGACTCTCTAAAAAAGAATTAAAGACATAGTTCTAATTTTCAAAGAGAAGTAAATATATAATACATAGAAATATACTTTGTTATTATTCTACTACCTTTTTAAAAGATCAGTATTTGGCACATATTTTACGTGAATCAGGGGTTGGACACGATATTTCCTTCCAAGACTTACCCTAATAAAACTGGTCATTCGTAACAAAACATAATATAATAACGACAGTAGAACACATGTAGTCAGCAGATAACATCGTAACTTACGTTTGGTTTAGCTTGATGCACGCGTGGTAAATAAATGGTGCGAAATAGTCGATTTAAAAAAACTTATTTCAAATTCTGACCTAGGTAAGTTATAACAAACCGTGACGAACAAATAAAAATCTATTAATATACCTAGTTATAGAAATAAATGTCAGCCATTCTTAGATCAGATTAGAGACTAAATATAAAAACAGACATCTAAAAAAGGATAGGTTAGAAGTACCCTAAACCGAAGAGCATGCATGAAACATTTAATGAAAGTAAGCTAAGCAAAAGATAAAATATTATTATACTTACAGAAAACCGATATGTGTCTACTATGTATAAACGTCGAAATTTAATAGTTATATAATTATTTAGGACTTATGAGAGTTAAGTAAAACACATCTTCCTATAAGACAGGAATTACTTACGCTTCCACTATTGTAATGTCTCAGATTTCTTAGGCATATCAATAGATTCAATATTTTTTTACGAATCATCTATAATCAAAATTATATTTTTCTAGAGCTCGATAATTCAAAATCACAGTAAAATCTTAAAGTGCATGAAAGGCACAGTAATTAATTCTTTCAGATTAATCGTTACTTCCTGACTGACAGACACGCTACAGCCGAAACTATTGGGCGGAGGAAGCTGAAATTTGGCATGTTTATTTCTTGGGGACCGTAGAGGTGCACTAAGAAGGGATTTCCCAAAATTCCCAAGGTATCGGCCAATACGGGAAAATTTAAACAAATGCAGGCGTAGCTGCTGGCGTGCTTTACTTCGCCTTCCGATTCCGACAAATCCAGGCAATTTTCTAGAAAAGTTTTAAACAAAAATTAACTGGGTAGAAATGGCAACTTAAATTATCAAATTGAAATACTTCTGCGACTGGTTCACCATTAAGCGTACGAAGTACGAAGTTTTCTGACTGCCTGACCTACTAGGAAGCTGTCGTGAGTCTCGATCATTGATCCGAAAATTATGAGTCTAGACAAAATAATCAGGCCGGCTAGATATAACGATCGTCTACCATCACCGTCTATGTTTGTACTCGTAGCCTCTACGTTCCTTTTATTAATTTATTATTATAATATTACCAATCAATCATCATGAAATATAAAGAAAAGCAAAATAAGCGAATATTTTGACATAACTTTGGTACGGAAATCAAAATGATGATTTCTGTAGAGCTACAAATTGTTCTGTTACCTCCGTTTTATTCTTTATTTGTGAATGTGACTTATATAATTAAATCTACAGAGCAAAAGGTTGCTATGGATTTGTAATAAGTGATGTCATACTTTTTAACCAATGCGTTAAACACATGCGTGAACCACACCTAGTAACAGCCCCGATTTACCATTCAAAAATTGTATTTGAAGCCTTGTGGAGTATGTGAGAATCAAGAAGTTCGGCCCATGTATTAAAAGCAACGCAGTTTCCTTAACTTTTATTTAGAAAACAATTTCTTGACAACAGCCCTCTCAGTTGAATTAAGTATTAGTAATACTATCGATAAAGATTTTCCTCTCATACTTTTCAACTGCCCAACTTATCTCTCATGATGGTCATCCCCAATCTAGCCCCTCTTCAGATCGGTTACGTCGTCAGAAGTTCTCTTAGAAAATCATACAAGTATTAGCGTTACTTTAAACGAACTACGATAAAACGAGAATGAGTTAAATAGGGAAATAGTTTCTGAAAACATTTAATTTTTGAAAATATCAATATCTTTTCGTTTAAAATGTTACTTTACGATCGAAAATGGAAAACAATAATGTCTTGAGGTTTGTTTTCCATTTGATTAAAAGTGGATTACACATGATTGGATCTAACTATGCTAACATATGATTTTGTAATTTACTAGATATATTCATTTTTTTCAATGGGTATTTCAGCTTAAGCGAATTAAAAATAAGTCTACCTTGTGGTTGGGCAGACATAAAACACATCAGCATAATTTATCGCACTTTAAATCGAACCTGCGCTCTCCTGATTCATGGTGATTGCTACTCGTACCTCTCAGTGAGCACAGACAATCACTTTAGTAGCATTTTGCATTTTTCTCTTTACATCTTTAAGCGAGGGATGTTGACACGATCCACTGGTTCCCAAAGTTCCCCAAAGTTGCAAACTCAATGTAAAGTTTTTTCAAAGTCAACAAACTGTAACATGGTGTCCCTTTCTAATAAATTTATGTTTGGGCAGGTGAGAGTGTGACACTTTGCGATAGTTCGACTGTTTGTTTGTTATATTTTCATAAATTAAAGATTTAAAGTATTCACCTAACTTATTAAAGTTCAAACGTTCGTTACAGTTCGTTATTACAAATGTTTTTATATAATACCAAGTTGTAATTCAGTCTTATATTACACCGTTGATAAGTTTCTAAGCTGAAGAGTCACATTAGTGACAGTATAATTGGGCAGAATCGGTCGGAATACTAGGGAAAATCGACGTGGAGTGCTACTCCAGTATGTTATGTAGAGTTTCGTCCGATGACTGAGAATTTCGGAAGCCCAGCTACCCTACGCATCCCCTCTACCTCTCATATAGGGCGAGGATTGCAAAAGGGGAAAATTAAAGGATTTAAGGGCGCAGATGGTTTTGCCTTCCATCCCTAGAGCCAAAGCGTATATGGTGCCTGGCAAACACGAATTACGGTCCGGTCACAGGCTACAGCGGCGGCGGCAGCGGCGAGCGATTTCGCTGTAGGTACATCTCGCGTTTACTCTGAGGCGACATTAATCGCCGTGGCGATGGCGTAGCAAAGCGCTCCATGTATGTTTTAACTAGGTATTACTCATTTCGGTCCCTTAATCTTGTTAGGACAATTGTTTACCCGTTTATTAATCGATTTGCACCAAGCTCCATCGTCATCCGTTTCCAATTACTATTTTTTTTTCTTTTCGAGCCCTTCTAATTGCCTATTTTGTCTTTGGGCATCAACGGGCATCCCTTACTTTAAGCCGCGGCAAAAGGCTTGGGTAATAACTAACCTACGTCAGAATGCCACCATAAAACTACATAAAAAACTCACAAAGACCACCTCACATCCTAAATCTAATAACAATAAGTACCTGTAACCTTGAACCGTGGCGTCTCAAGTTCTTTCCTGGGCGTGTACAAGCCTCTTCGTAAACATAATGCCCGTTATTTATGGCTCCAGATACTATAGGAAGAAAAACATGGCGCGCTGTGATAAGTCTTATATAGCTGATGTGTTAACATCCAACTAAATATTATGTAAAAGCAATGGCTACATAGAATTGTAACGAAAATAATTTATTATTACTCTTCTTAACTAGATTTCACGAGTGTCTCCGTCCGCGTGAACTATTCCTTCATTACCATCTCAAAGGTTCCTCGAGAATCGCAATATATTGATAAATATCGTACAATACGTTTAGTAGTTTTTGAGTATATCACGTGGCAGCGATAGCCGAGTGGATATACCTACCAACAGACTGACATGCAGAGGGTATCAGGTTCGAATCCACGGCGCGCACCAATGACTTTTCGGAGTTATGTGCGAATTGAATTGTTAATTATCGCTTGCTTGCGTCGGCGAGCACGTTAAGCCGTCAGTCCCGGTTGTCATGAAGATCTTTGACAATCGTTACAGGGCGTCAGTACCTTCTAAAAAAACGGACACTAGTCTAAACCATGGAATATCACTATACTTTCGGGTTTGCGGAGGTCAGACAGGCAGTCGCTCTGTGGAAAAGCTAATATTCAGCCAAATCCGGTTAGACTTGTAAGCGGACCCCAGATTGAAACTGGGATAACGCTAAGAGGAAGAAGACGTTCATACGCATAGACAGACGCAGACGGGGACTTTATCTTAATATATAAAATCCTTGCGTTACTGACTGACGTTACAGCCGAAAATATTGGGCGCAGGAAGCTGAAATTTGGCATGTATGTTCCTTGGGGACCGTAGGGGTGCACTAAGAAGGGATTTCCCGAAATTCTCACGGGATCGGCCAAAACGGGTAAATTAATTTTTTTTATTATATGTATCGATATAGATAAGAAAATCCCCGCGCTTGGACTAAATTCTGTGTCGCAAGGACTTTACAGAATTCCATCAATATTTGAATCAGATTACATTGTTTTATTTCAGGTTAAGGAATGTCAAAAACATAAGACCTTTATAATAATCATAGAAGTGTTATGTACGTCGTCTTAAATCTAATACGGGATACAATATATGCAATGGAAAATTATGTTAATTTGTTGGTTACATATTTGTTATAACAATTGATCAATTTATTAAAGTTAATAGTCATGTCAATAATTTGAAACATTTCAACACATGTATATCGATAACGACAAGATTCATGGGTCCTATGTGCTTATTACAAGGGAATTAAGTGCATGCGCAAAGCTGAAATTGTTAACCTATTTTTCACAGGCTGCAGATCCTGCCAGGAAAATAAAATAATAAATTAAAGACTATATTATTTAAAACATAGAATCTACAATTAGTTTTTAAACTATGCTTATATCGAATATTAAACTGTCTTTTAGATATAAAATAATCATACAAAACGCGTTTAAAAACAAATTGCAGTAAGCAATACATAATTTTAAAATACCTATTTAAAATGAGTTTGAACTATTATTGTGATGTGGTCATAAACAGGCTGTAGTGAATGTTTTGTCATACAAATAAGCCACAGTAAATATGACAATATAGGTCATAAATTCCACATAACGCCACTGTAAATTATGTATGACTGAACCCGCCTGCTTTACCCCATTAAGAACACTCGAACTATTAAAACAAGATAAGGTTTGAAAATGTTCCATAAATAAGAATATTTTACATACATACATAGACTCACGCCTGTTTCCCCGAAGAGGTAGGCAGAGGCATATTAAACGCCCACTTTTCGCCAATGTTTTGATCCCACGTAATAGGTTGCGAGCCTATTGCCGCTTTTCGGGATATTCTGATTGCCAGAGCCTCGTCCGTTGATCGGCAGGTGCACCACTTGCAGGTGAGGTTGGCTTGGGACCCTAAGTTCTTGGTGGGAACCATATGCACCCAAGAAGAATATTTTATTTGGAATAAAGATTTTTAATATATAAGTAACCAATAATATATGCAATTTGTTTGGATCAGGTCATCAGGTGGAATAACTATAATTAAATTCTCATTCGTCT
The DNA here is from genome assembly GCA_944739405.2 of Euclidia mi. Classification (NCBI taxonomy): domain Eukaryota; kingdom Metazoa; phylum Arthropoda; class Insecta; order Lepidoptera; family Erebidae; genus Euclidia; species Euclidia mi. Next base: position 16,324,034 of record OX123207.2, read on the forward strand.
AAATCAGTTTGTCAAGTTAATTATAGGTAGGTACTTACCTATTACACCGACTTCTTTTCTCTTTGCACCACTTTAACGTAGACTGGAAGTTTTTGATAAATAAATAAATTGTTCGATTTATCGATTCTTTTTGTTTTTCTATTCAAAACTTAATGTTGGGCCCCTTTTTATTTAATTTTTTAGAGATTATTGGTTTGCATCCTTAGTTAAAATATTGTCTTTGTCGACAATATTTTAACCTACCTTTTAGATATCTTATAAAAAACATGTTTTCGTTTGTATAAAAAGCGAATTTTATTTTCGACATATAATAATAATAATAAAAAATATTTTTATTCAAGTAACAAAGACTCATAGGTTAGTAACAATGTTTGCTTAAAACTATGTTAGTAATATAAAAACCATAGCACATAATATTAAAAGGTTTCCACCGATGAGGCGGAAACCCTGCAACAATTATTTATGTATATGCAGTCAAGCCTGCTCGCTATCATTCTAAGGATACTGTTGGAGCTGCCCCGCACGCAGCGGACCAAGGATGCGCACCTCTTCCTCATCGTTGCATAAAAGCAATCGACTCTGGCTTCGGCGAACATCCCCGATGCACTACAGAAACGGGGCAACCCCATCAGCAGCCTGAATGCATTGTTATATTGAACGCTGTAAGCTCGCTTTGTATAGTGAGACCAAAGGCTGCACGTGTAAAACGACGTACAGAAGGCACGAAACATCTGTTGAACAACGTGCAAACCTTCGAGCAATCATGTTAGCTCTTACCGACAGCGCCCTTCGCTCTCGTTCAATATCATCATCGTCTCTGAGACTACAAACAAGCAGGTGCCCCAGATATTTAAAACTGTATACCCTCTTCAAAGGGATACCGTTCAGCGAAATAGTTGGACAGATTTCCACCTGCCCCTTTGCCACCTCAAAGACTATGAATTCGGTTTTTGCTACGTTATACACCAGACCATGATATGTATTTCTATTTTCCCTGATTATTTCTATAAAGATTCATTACAAAGGGCAGCTTCAGTTAGAACTCAATCTTATACTAATGTTTCAAACTTTAGAAACAGTAAGGTTGCTTCACAGTAGCAGCAGTTTTAAAATTCTCTTTGATTTGTCGATAATTTATTGATATGAGCCAGCGAGCGTTCTCTCCGCAAACCACGACATTTGACCCATTTATCTTTTAATTAATAAAATATAGTTTTCTACTGATTGCGCTGAAACTTGTTAATATTAAACAGTTTAAGGATTATAAATAAGTAGCTGAGCTCATAGTTACAACCACGTTATTTAGCGCACAGCCAGACGTAAGATATCTCATAGCCTTCCCAAAAAAATGGGCTATCCCATACAAAAAGAATTATTCAAATCGTATTAATAGTTCGTTACATTAGCCCGTTTAACCAAACAATCTCTTCAATCTTATTTTATAAAAGTAATAAAACAAGCAATTTTACATAATAACTGTTTATCTATGAACAACTTTCAAACGTGGCAATTTTTTAAAATAATTTGTTTACTATACTAGGGGCTCTATATTTAATGTATTATTTATATATGTATTTGTGACCAACAAAATCATTTTTGGTTGTCTTGGAAACAATAGTTTGGCAGCATAATATAATAAAGATGTATTTTTATTGCTTTGCAAAGATTGTTTTTAAAAAGCAAATCAAAACCTCTGTTGAAAATATTTTAAGTAATTGCAGAAAATTTCAAATTATTCTTTTTATTCTTGAATAAAATGTATATTGTAATAACGTCACAAGCAACGCGAATGTATTCTATAGAAAAACTTTTTCTTACTCAATATTTTTCTTCACTCAACAACAGTCTTATGCAGTAAATTTTCCATCAAGTAAACGACTAAACAAAACGAAATGTTTTATCAAAAGCATAATGTACTTGCAAAATAAATCATTCAATTTTCTTTTGACGAATTTATCGGCAATCTTGTTTCTTTTGATATCATATGTAATGCAATTACCACAGTCACGCGAGAATATAAGAAAAATATTTTTTTCGAAACAATGTCACTTCTGAATGACACTGGTGACATTGAATGACACCTTGGAGTGACACAGCTTGTAAGATAATTGAAACAATATACAGTTGATATAATCGTATTTACTCCGGAGTTCATATTACTTGGACGCCTTTTCACACTTTGATAGATATATTTTTCTAGATAACTATTTACTGAAAGTGCCTGATCATATTGCTTTCGTCAATAAAATATAAATAATTCTAAGACGAAGAGACACGAACACAACATTTTATTTTTATTTCAGATATCTATCTCGTAATTCTTGATATAACTGATAAGGTTTGTTATTGGTTTCTAATATTTGTATATTTTTTATGGTGAGAATGGTTGGCCAATACCAACGATTTCTCTACCTTTTGGTCAGAAAAAGAAAATATAGGCAGTTTATTATCATCATCATCATCGGCTCTATACCATCTGTCCCACTGCTGGGCACGGGCCTCTTCTCACTATAAGAAGGATAAGGCCATAGTCCACCAAGTGCGAGTTGGCAGACTTCACATGTCTTTCAAGAACATTATGCAGAACTCTCAAACATGCGGGTTTCCTCACGATGTTTTCCTTCACCGTTTAGCAAGCGATAATTAACAATAATTCACGCATAACTTCGAAAAGTCATTGGTGCGCGCCGTGGATTCAAACCCGAGACCTCTGCGTAGCAGTCCGTCGGTCTCTCCACTGGGCTATCGCTGCTTTATTATCTTTCATAGAATATTTTGCTAAAACTCCATTTCTTTATCGACAATATTCAATGTCCAACGAATTATTCAATGAAGGACACAATAGAGACATAATTATCATCAGCCCTGTATATAAACTGTCCCATACCTAAGCCCGAGTCTCTTTTTATTACGTGAAGGGTTTGACCATAGTCCACCATACCGCCGCCAAGTGTAGGTTAACAAACTTCACGTGAATATTCAGAATATTATGGAGAACTCTCAGACATGGAGGTTGCTTCACGATATTTTCTTCGCCGTTTAGCAAGCGATACCTAATTATTATCGAAAATTTTGTGGTGCGCGTGGATTTGAACTCGAAACCATCTACGTAACAGTCTGTCAGTATGTTCAATCTCTCCAGTATTACGCACTACCGCTGGTATAGCAGTTGCTACCTGTGTTCCTCACTACCAATGCATCAGCTTTTTATTATAGACCCTTAAAACTATCGATATTCATTATTTTCTAAACAGCCCACAAAATTTTCGTAGGTTTCTTAAAACCGCAATAAAAGGCTTGCCAGCTAGCTTGAAAGTTTCAATAGTAATGTATTTAAGATTTATCATGCGTTGTTAACGACCCGCCCTTTCAATATATTTTTTCAAATTGCTCTTATCTTCGAATATTTTAATACTTAACATGCTTTTTGATGTATATACTTTTGACCTCTGATGTTTTATTGCATGTTAAGAATATGTATGGGATTCAAATAATTTATATTTTGAATGCCTTTTTACTTTATTGTTTTTGTAGAAACACATAAATTTGATAAATGGTGGATTGCTGGGTCAATGAAACGTTTTATCATTAAATTGGTATACTCAAGAAAGGTCGTATGAGTATGCAGTTTGACTCACAAACTATTTAATACTAACATTTAACACTAATAGTCGTAAATAATTACGCATATCTGAGAATTCTCAATAAATTTTTGAAAATATGTGAAGTCTGCCAAACGGCTCTTGCCTAGCATGGTGGCTTATGGACTAAACCTTTTCATAGTTGGAACATACATTTAGTTTCATAAATATTTCTTAGATGAAACTGTCTATACCATGCGTGGAAGTTGTGGTAAATAATTAAATAAATTATCGCGTGCTAATACGGTGAAGGAAAAAATAAAACGCAAAGCAAATATCATATCTGAGAGCTCTCAATAATGTTCTCAAAAGACATGTGAAGTCTGCCAACCGCTACTTGTCCAGCGTGGGGGATAGTGATTATTTTAACCTAACCCTTTCAAGGTTATAAAAGATTAACAAAAATAGGACTCATATTATTTTATGACTTTGGTTTTAGGTTTTACAAAACTTCGTAGTACACTTGTTAATATCTTTAAATTAACTTGTTTATATTGCATATTTACGTTAGTAGCATTTATACACCTGATACGGCATCTTAACCATTAGATTTAGTTACGTAGGGACTAACGATCAGGACGTATGTGAAACGTAGAAGTCTAAGTTTTATTGATACACTCTTTCTTCAATACGTAGTTAACACACATATTATACGTATATAAAAGTGTCATACCTCACCATATGTATTATATCATAACTTTTATATGTATAAGTTTTTTCTGTTTCTGTTTTCATAACTCGAGCATGAAACTCAAACTCTTAGCACATATTTAGGTCACCCTAGCCCAGCTCATCCCTTCTCATACAAATCACAGTTTTTACGTAATCAAACAACGCGACAATAGCTTAAAATATTCATGATATGATGTTTACTTGCTCAGTGTCCGTAATAGTGCAGTAACTTCGGCTGGGCACCGTGGAGCCGTATCTCCACTGACAACTTATATACAGTGGTCCGAAGAACATTAAATTTGCAATAATGCAGCGCAATTGCAGCGCTGAGTCGGTTTGATCTTGCAAACTGGTAGGGCTGCCACTAATATTTCTTTGGACGATCGGAAAATTTTCGGTGAATTTATTTATATATTTATGGACTCTACAGCTTTTATATAGTGTCATTCCAGGTTACCTTACACTAACTCTAAGCCAGTTGCATATCCCAATACATTTGAGGAAAGTTTATATATTATATCCCTAAAGGGTAACTTGCTTATTATGTATCCCAAAGGTCAAAAAAGGAGTCACAATTTTTCGATTCTGTTTTCGTACCACATGATGATTTGATTGCTGGCAAAGAGTTGTACTGCTATTTATTTCATTGGTACTGCCAGACTCTAGTCACTGTCTTTTTATAAAAATATATCCAGAGAATACTCAGAAGCCTTATTTTTCTACTGGACAAAAATACGAAAGATATTAGCTTAGCTGTACTGATATTAGCAAACCTCTTACATATAGGCACCTATGCAAAATCAGTAGTCATGTTTGGCATCAGAAAGAAACGTGTTCGAGTCAGCATATTACTCAAAATAAAATAGTTATTAATCATTTCTAGAAAGAAAAAGAATATTAAAGTCAAAGCAAAAACATTTCTAAAACATAAGTTTCGAAATCACACATTCAGCCTGATTAACTGTCCTGACTTATTTTAATACATCATGTGACTTATACTTTGCTTATGCGTCAAACTGCAAGCTTGTGCGTAATGTTCTGAATAAAATGGAGTTCTGACTGGACAGAATTATGGGTCTTCCAAAAAGAGCATTACGGACATAAAAGTGACAGTAAAAAGTTTGTAACACATTGCGAGTACCTACACACAAAAGCCACGCATATTCACATTTTATTTAGGGAGCGAAACTTCATCTGTCAGTATACTTTTTTTTTAACGAATCATTTGTAGCTAGACATAGCCATAGACTAATATAACTGGAAATAGCTTGACATTCATGGATAAGCTACTAGTAAATGAGCATCTTCACTTTACATGTAGATCCTGTTTTTTTCCTGATTTTCAATATCCAATTTATGCAAATGAATAGAATTCAGGTGTTTATTAACAATAACTTTAGTATAATAACTTGTTCTAAAGTCTCCGGTTGTTAGTGAGTTCCAGTAATACCTAATAAAGCAGACTTTATAATTATGCTCTTTAAGTCCGAGAAATCTCTAAAATGTCTGTAGTTATTACGGAGATGGCATAAATATTGCCACGTAAGTGAGTATTTTCACAATTTTATAAATCTGAACTTGTCTTTTGGATTTTCATTTTTTCACACGACGTGATTTCCTCTACAGAATAAATAATGTGTATGTTGCAGAGTGCTACAAGTACTTTTTTGCATTAAAAACACGCGTAAAGCCTGATCTATTCTTTGTGCACATGTGAGACTACTAAATGTTTACGTAGTTATAAATTCAGTTATTTTGAACTTATTTATTATGTATTATCGGAAATTCTCAGTAGCAGCACGGAGTCTGGTAATGTGCCCGGTACGGCAATAGGCTCGCCCCTATTACGTGGGACCTAAAAATTCATTGCGAAATGTGGGTATAATATTACACCTCTGCCTACCCCTTCGGGGATACAGGCGTGAGTCTTTAAATTATAATAATAATAAATAATGATGTGTGTTCTGAATTCATCGCTTTAGGTTTCACTTTAATGGTGCGTGACACAAATTTGAAAAACCACGTGTCAAAGTCATAATAATATATTCTTTTTATGAAGGTAACAGTATATATCCATATGAATGTCAAGTGTACAGGTTATAAATAGTATTTCTTAAAGACTGGATTTCAAATCTTCTTTACTTGACATCTTCTGGGCTTTTTTTTACTGCATACTAGTAGCTGAATATTGAAATTAATAAAACAATTATAAAACTTGGGTCTAAACTACATTATCTAAATTATTTTCAAGGTTTATTATGAAAGAAATTGCAACTTGTCATTAAAACAGCCCTCGTTATAACAAACATTTATTAAATTATCAATAAATCTATAAACAATCAATAACAAATATATCAATACGATCTTGTTTATCATAAACTACTCTGGGTACTAAAACATCTTAATGAAATAGAGTAAACCTTTTGCATAAAAATTGGTTGCCTGTAAAGTCGGTATACGGGCGAAAGTTTTACGTGACAACGACTTTGAGTGGTAAAATAATTTTAATGTGAATATTCATTCGTATAGTAGGAAGAAGGATGAAAGACGCGTGCCTTTCACTTTTTATGTCTGTCTCTCTCGCTCTTAGGCGGGACGCGTGCCTCTCACTCGCTCTCATTGTGAGCGCATAACGTGAGCGGAGCGTAACGCAGTTTCTTGAAGTGTCACCCGGCAAACCAATTTATAAGACGTTGTCACGTCAAAATATCTGCCTATCTCTTTCAGCGATAGCGTGAATTCATTCCAGTTAATTGTAAACTATAGATATGTACTAGTATACATTCATAAATGTACTAGTATACATTCATAAATGTATTGTATTTTTACTTGCTACAGCTTGGCACAAATTCCATTGTGAATCAGAATATTCCACGGCTATAATCCATCATGGTAGACAATTGCGCATTGTTGAATACATTTTCAGTTAATACATATTTTTTATAAATTTATTGTGTTTACCAGTATTGTATTTACTCCGTGATTGAGGCAACGACCCGTATCGAAAAGATCTGAGTTCAATTCCTGTAAATTTCATTAATTATGTGTATCACTTTCTAAACGTCCGTGAGATGACGGATTAAGAATACGGAATGTCACCTCCCCATATCATCACATGGGTGTCGTAACAGCCGACAGAGGGAGCCTATTACGCAGAGAACAGCATTGTAAGAGAAGGAAAACTTGATTCAAAGCCTACCAAACCGTTTGGCCATCGTGGTGTAGTAGGCCGATTCCTCCTTTCAAAGGAGATGCTTAGTCCAGCAGTGGACTGTTAATGGCTGATGATGATGATCACTTTCTAAAAAGTATTAGTCTTATGAAGGAGAATTCAACAGAATAAAAAAAATATAATATGACCCAGTCACAAAAAATGCCAAGAACCTCTAAAGTAAAATCAGAAATATAATCTTTTTCAAAAATGTTTTTCAAAGTATACAATACAACTGAAAATGTTTTAAATTAATATTTACGAGATTGAATTTAAAATAATAAACGTTTAAAATAAAATGAATATTAACTAGATTGAATAAAAATATTAACATGAAACTTTTTGACAACCCTAAAGCGTTTTATCTCTATGAGTGTTCTATAGATGCATTCGCTTCTATGTGTGCGTGAGGTCCACCCCCCTCATCCCGCGTACCCCTCCCGCCTTGGCACGCTCTTATATAGGATGTATACAATACTTTAGCACTATATGTACAAGTATTTGGCCGATTTGGCGGCATTGCAGTGGTGTAATGGGTTTGAGTGCTTTTTCACTATTTTTCGGTTTTCGTTATGTTGTTAATGATTAATAACATGGCGTGGTATTACGGCTGTACGAGATGTATTGGCAGAGTGGTAATGCGTATATCCACTGCGTATGACGTAGTAGTTTCGGTCGCCTCGGCAGCACCGTTTGAAGCGTTGTGGGTTCGATTCCCACACGCGAACAATTTGTGTGATCCACAATTTGTCTCGAGCCTGACTGTACTTTGTGTCTGCCGCGACACAATTTCACACAAGTTCTGCTTACCACTTTGAAGGACACTAAACAACACGACACTATATATGGTTTTTTTATAGAGCCTAGAGACGGTTGCTGTCCTACAAAGTGTTAAAAATAAACGTTTGTTGAGCTCAATAAGACTTCGAATAACCTCTTACGATACTAATTACCATCCATTTTAAATCAAAAGGAGTACCGGAACTGCTGTTTGTTAAGTATCTTGTGGGAATTAAAATATATTAAGTAATCTTAATATATAAAATCCTTGCGTTACTGACTGACTGACAGACACGCTACAGCCGAAACTATTGGGCGCAGGAAGCTGAAATTTGGCATGTATGTTCCATGGGGACCGTAGAGCCGCACTAAGAAGGGATTTCCCGAAATAACCACGGGAACGGGCAAAACGGGTAAATTAAAAAATATTGCGGGCGTAGCCGTGGGCATCCTCTTGTATTATTATAATATCCGATCAATGTATGTTCAAAAGATTCTGCTACTGAAAAGGAGTTTAAATTATTGCTATTTTTTGACAGTGTGAATAATTGCTGATTTTAAAACACAGTTAAAACTAAACATATCTAGATCTGGCTAGATATTATTTGATACTATTTGATATATAGTTTTTTTTAGGAAATAAAATAAATAGTATTTGTGAATTACTATCCGACTATAGCATAAATAATAACTATGGTGAACAGCCCAAAAATAGTATCGTTTGATAATTAGCCTCATATATTATAAAATAGGGTGACACACCCGACACTAGGAATGAGTATTGGCAAGAAAACGGTTTTATGGTTTTAAGCATAGCTTCGTATAGACATAATTGCAGACGCGAGAAAGAATAGCATTCACGCATACAGTTATACGTGAATCAATATTTTTTTATTCCTGATTGTGGATCTACTTATTCTTCATACAGCCTTTTGAAGTCCATTGTTGGACATAGGCTCTTCCAAATTAGCATCACAGTAGCAGTGTCAGTCAATAGGTGTATTTAGCCTACTAGGAAGACTGGGTACAGGAGCTGTCCAGTCTTCCTCCCGACGCCAGGTAGTCAGACCGGCCAAATGAAGAGACTAATACACGTAGATTGCTACACACAGGGTTTCAGTTTCAAACTAGCGTTGACGGTGCGCACCGTTAATTTATTAAACTTAATTATCGCTTGGTAAGCGATGGAGAAAAAAATTGTGAAAAATGTGTATGTCTGAGCGTTCAACAATTCAAATAGTGAATTGATATTCATAATAAAATTAATATACTTTATGGCAGTATGCAAAACTAGCTTTGACCGTGAATATATTCGGGTGACTCATAAGATTGCACATTTTCAAGTTATTAAAAGTTGCATAAAATGTTCTACGATATTGAGAGATCGCCAGTTCAAGCAACGAATTGATATAAGTTATATCAATTCATTGCGTGAACTGGGGATCTCTCAGATATGGTGATAGATTTGCCACGATGTTTTCCTTCATAGTTTAACAAGCGATCAATAACAGTAAGAATTTTTAAAAGACATGCCGTGGTTTCGTAGACTCCTACCTACTTATTATGAAAACTTTATCTTATATGGATGTATAGGGTTCCCACCAAGAACTTAGGGTCCCAAGCCAACCTCGCCTGCAAGTGGTGCACCTGCCGATCAACGGACGAGGCGACGGCAAACAAAATATCCCGATAAGCGGCAATAGGCTCGCCACCTATTACGTGGGATCAAAACACTGGCGAAAAGTGGGCGTTTAATATGCCTCTGCCTACCCCTTCAGGGAAACAGGCGTGAGTCTATGTATTTATGTATGTTTATCTTATAGTTACATTATACATTGGTTAAGCCTGAGGTTACACCCGCATTATTTTGGGTTACTGCTACACACCCATCGCTCATAGCGTGAAGATGTAAGGGCTACCCACACAAAAATAATTAATCATATCGCACCAGTAGATCAGAGATTAGGACGTTCAACCAAACATACAAACTCTTCAGATGTCTAATATTAAGTATAGATAGATGAGTATATAGGACATCTGACTGAATACAATTTAGACACATAATTCTAAAAAATAATTTTGTTTATTTTGGATTGGGGATCCCGGGTTCTATTCCCGGGTCGGGCAAAAGTGTTACTTGGTTTTACCGAATACTCAGTAGCAGCCCGGAGTCTGGTGATGTGCCCGGTAGCGGCAATAGGCTCGCCCCCTATTACGTGGGACCTAAAAATTCATAGCGAAATGTGGGTGTAATATTTACACCTCTGCCTACCCCTTCGGGGACACAGGCGTGAAACTATAAATAAAATAAATAAAAAATAAAAATAAGGAAATTAGCCTGAAGTTCACCACCTGTAGACAGACGATAAACCTAATATTCTGCCACATAAATTCATAATAGGAACGAAATTCGTGTGAGTTGCGAAAATAATAGATTAATTCACATTTTGTCAGGACTTAACTATGTATATTATTGCGTATTTCGAACTAAATAATGACCTCTAACAGACCAAAACTCGAATATAATACCCTTATCACACACTCGACATAAAATCTTACGCCTTAACAAATCACTGATGTTAACCTACTTACCATACTTCCAACAAGCACCTTGTATTCACCAACCGTGGGACAATTAACCCACTTTTACCCACAAAATGGGGAGTTATTTTTCTACTTTAGCTATACAGTAATTGTTGAATACTAATGCAACGATTTGACTCAAAATGCAGAAGGCTATGCTTTATTAATTTTTGCCGTCCGACCCATTTCCATTTAGGAATATTCATATTTTTGTGTCGCCTTTTTAAATGTACGAAGCTATATTTATCTTTAACAAGTCTTCAGCCGCCGTTTATAAATGGATGCTCATTTAAAATTCCTTAGATAATTTGCATGAACGTCGTTTTCTCCTATATCAGGGTGAAACCAAACGAGCGTAATTTTGTGAGTCGTGAGTCGCGTATTTTTGGTCACTCATTTTACGTTCAACTGAATTTCGGTTGAGTTACCAGACGAACTTAATTTATTTATTCAGTATTGAGCGTTGGTACGGGCTGTTTGTGTCGTCGAGCACGATGGATTCATTAAAAATATTGTGTATTTACGAAGCATATTCCGAAGATGAGGTCAGAAAAAGAAGCTGGGTAAACCCACTCAATAGTCAGAGGCTGATAGGTGGACAGTTCCATACTTTATTTAAAAGTTTATGTGCAAATCCCGATATGTTTAAAAAGTACTACCATATGCCATTACATGTTTTTAAAGAATGATTACACCACGTTTAACCTTTTATTATTAAATCAGACACAAACATGAGACTAGCCATCAGTGCAGAGGAAAGAGTCGAATCTTGCGCAACTTGTAACAAACTGTATCTGCCGCACTCTGCACCGCTCCTCTCCCTGACAACTCATTTTGCGTCGTCGTGTGGCACCAACTGCCTTTTTGTATGAAACCGAATGCAGCAGAATTTATGCTACCGAAGTTCTGCGACTCACGACTCACAAAATTACGCTCGTTTGGTTTCACCCTTATAGGTACAATTAAACAAGTCGGCGCTGGACCAGTTTGAAAAAAAATCTTTGGCTCGCTCATAGAGTCAAGGCACGCTAGAAAATGTTTTTGTATACGAGTGTCAATGTGCGTGTAAAGTAGCACTGGAAGCGACAATGTCTTGCTGAGCGTTTCTCGCCCTTATGGTGGTCTAGCGGGAAGTTGTTAGACTACATATTATGATGTTGAGAGTCCACGTTCGTAAAGATGCGAAAAACGGTAGTTGCTTCTTAGGCCGCTAATATAATAAGATTCAGTCAAAGGATTTTCTTCTGATTGCTCATATACCATATTTTCAAACAAACCTTCAAAACATAGTTTGAGTAGCATTTTGCAAACCCTACCTATCCATAGAGACAGTGGCAATTGTTTCTTATTCGACATCAATAACGTACTTACATGTGTACATGCGTAGGACTTTACAATTTTACTATTGCAAATAATATAAATATCAGCAAGACTGATATCAGGTTTAACTAACTGTTACCCACAGCTGCGTTTGCAAATTATGATTTTTCATATCTGACATGCATGTAAAATTATTAAACATTTTGTTTAGATGTTAAAACGCGATAACAGTCAACCCCATACTCGCATTTAAACAAGGGTCCAATTATCTACTAGTTTATCCAATGGCTTTGCTCGAGTAATTTGCTAACCCCCGGTGGTGAATAGCGTGTGCCCTGGGATACAAGTTAACTTTGTAGCGAGCTAATTTAATTAAACCGGGAAAGTTTAGACAGTCCAACACTTTCGTATTTATAAAATACGGATGTCTGTTGGACATTATAGCTCCATACACTTTATACTTTTTTCTTAATAAGTCAAAAATTCAAAAAGTCAAATATTTCTTTTTTGCATTAATGTTGTCCCGACCGATTCCGGCCACGGTGGCTTGTCTATATATGAGACTTGCCAACTGCGCGGGACATATTATAGTGCACAAGTGTGTGCGCATACACAAGTGCACTCTCTATTCCCTCACTCTCATAGTCCGATGGATCGCCACATGAGACACCACCGGAGAGAGATTGGGCGCAGGACAAACGGCTTAACGTACTTTCCGAGGCACGGGAGTATGACACCGCCAACTCCCTGACTCCGAACTTCTATTGGATAATTCCTATCAGAAAAACCCAATATCACTTTTTTCTTCGACCTGGGAATTGAACCCGGGACAGTCGCTAACACTACAGCAGGACCACAGAGGCCTTTTTTGCATTACTGACTGACTAACAGACAACGCACAGCTTAAACTATTAGGCGCAAAACGCTCAAATTTGTTACTTGGGACCGTAGACCCCTAGCTACGCACTAAGAAGGGATTGCGTGAAATTCCCACGGAATGGGGCTACTAGAAATATTATATGGTAAAATATTGGGAATGGCTATTAGACCATTGGGTCATATTCACTCAGTATTCTGGGTATAATACATATTCATGACAGTAAAAACTTTAAACTAACAATTCAGAAACTATTTCCAAATCTAGATTGAACATTTTACTGGTCAACTTCGATTTTTAAAAGTTGCCTTCATTTTGTGCTGACGGAAGCTAGCGTTATAAATTACCTAAACTTAAAATCTAGGTCAAATCTCCAGTCTCAAGTGAAATTCATTAGGGAACCTTAATTTCAAACATACATCATGTTTCTATCATCTTTCTTAAATGCTACGTATGGTGTCCTAGTCTCGTTGAGATGTTAGGATTCCAAAAAGAAAGATAAGAGTTCGATTCCGTTGAAGGACGAAAGTATGTATCGTTATGTTATTTTGATGTATGATGAGTATTGAGTAAACTTTCGTCTCATATGAAACATTTTTGGCGGGTTTTATTGTATTTTTCTTTTTAATTGTATTTCATTTTTTATAACATTTTGTGAAGATCTAAAATTATTTGCAAAATAAATCCTTGTATTTTTTGGCATTTCTTAACCAAAGAACCTCTATAGTCTTAATATATTCGCTCATCTCTTTCCGGTACATTTCTACTTATTAAATAAACCGCAAAAAATTGTTTTGCAAGAGTTTGTACTAATAGCTATTATTCACGTCAAAGCAAAAGTGATTTTTAATTTGTCTCTTAAATCGTGTAGGGTTGGATTGGATAAATAGGTTTTTAAAACACGAGGTTTTCTTACAAAGTGAGATCTACAAACTACGATTGATTTAGGCGTACTTTGACGCAAAATCTTAGTGAATATTGCACACGGACACACGTGGCTAAGTATAGTAGAGTCCTACCCTATAAATTATATTTTAATGAAGTGAAGCATAATTATTGTCCACCCCTTCACGTGTGGATAATCATGCGGAAGCAAAACACGTGTCGGATTTGTATTTGTTTTCTAAGCGAATGCTGTAAGTCGATATGTTGACTGTATTTAGGTATCGCTAACCTTTTTCTATTGAGTACGATAGTTAAATAAACACAACTTGAGTTGTACTATCTAAAGTAAAAAAGTAACTATATAAAGCATTCAGAGATGGACTCACAGTAAATCTCTAAAAATAACTTAAAAAGGTAGACTTGAATGCCGCAATTAAACAGGCAATCGAATCTTCTATTATCAAATTTTGATCCAGAACCCTCCAATTGTTGATGTAAACGATAAAGAGGGATGTGGATATGGAAAGCGAGAATTGAAATCTTTCTTTATTTTCACATACTTATTGAATCTTTTCGGGACGTGAAACCTAATATTTTGGGTGTAATAAGTAAGTTTAATGAGCGTTCACAACTATTGACCATTATATAAATATTTTCCAATGCCAACAACAACAATAAAATTAAGCATCGTAAGATATAAAATTAAATAAATATGTTTCCACATATAAATACTGAGATATGTACAAAACTTCGCTTTTCCTGAACACGTTAATACACTTAGCACAATTTCGTGACAATAAAAGTGTCGTCCTGTCAAATGTCAAAACGAAATAAAACCTCGATGTTAAGATGCGCCGAAAACTGTGTCGAGCGGTAGCCATTTTTATTGTAAAAGTTGGAATTTCCTTGGAATTTCCTTCCATGTTTTCCTTAAGCATTCATAGGCCGCCATAAAATAAGTACAAATTTAATATAATATGGCTGAACGCCTATAACGGGAAGGGACCCCTGGTATTACACAGTTGAGGTTTGACTGTAACTGTAAGTCGTTAATTTAAAGAAACATCTAACATGCGCTCTGGTGAAATAATGTTTTATTATTTCTTTCGGGGACCAAAACGTGTGTTGGAATATATATACATTTTGCCAAAATTCACAAATACTTTAATGAACTACGTCATTGAGTCATCTCGTGATCAGTTCAGATAGAAGGTATCAACATCAGATTTTAACAGTCCACTGCAGGACTAGTCCTGCAGTGGACTGTTAAAATCTGATAGGAGAGGCCTAGGCCTCTCGTTTGATAGGATGACCTACACTAACACGCTGGCAAACGGGTCGATATAGGGTTTGTATCAAGTTTTCCTTCCTTTTCAGTGCTGTTTTCTGCATAATGCGCTCGCTCTGTCGGCTCTTACGCCACTCACGGGATTGATAAAGGGTCGTGACATTCCGTTTTCTTAATCCGTCATAAAACAGACGAGAGTAGAAGGTATTTTAAAGCTTTATTGAAAAAAAATACGCGTTTCATACATAAGTACAATTGATATTCTAAAATAAATTTTAGAATTAACAATTATTGATCCCTTGAGTAGTTTTGTAACTGTTAATTTCTTTGCTTGCAAATTAGTACACGCAATTCGTGCGAGATGTCTGTTTAAGACTAACAAAAGTCGCCCAACGTAATATATAATCTGTATAGACAGCTATGAGAACCAATGTCTCCATCCTCGAAGAGCTGAAGGTCACCAAGCGCCTGCTGAATACGTGCCAGGAAAGGATCCGGAGTTTCTTTGGGCACATAATGCGATCCCCGTTGCACAGCCTGGAGAAACTCATCATTCTCGGACAAATGGAGGGGAAGCGCGCTAGAGGAAGAGCGCCAGCTAGATGGGTGGACCAAATCAAAGAGGTGACTGGAGGCCGGATACAGGGTGCGGTACATATGGCGCAGAACCGGACCGAGTGGAGAAAATTGACATACAGTCACGATCCTCAGCATTGAGGGAACGACCAGAATGATGAATGATGATAGATAAAATTCTTGTGTTACTGACAGACAGACAACGCACAGCCGGCCCCCTAATGGATGCACTTTAGCATGAAGGTTTGTTGCTAGCGGAGCGTAGGGATGCGCAACAAGAAGATATTTCCCGTAATGCTCAAGGAATCGAGCAGAAACAATTACATAAAAAAGCCTCCGTGGTCCAGTGGATACCGTATGCGACTGCTGATCGGAGGTCCCGGGTTTTTTCGAATACTCAGTAGCAGCCCGGAGTCTGGTGATGTGCCCGGTAACGGCAATAGGCTCGTCCCCTTTACGTGGGTCCTAAAAGATCGTGGCGAAATGTGGGTGTATTTACACCTCCCCTTCGGGGATACAGGCGTGAGACTATAAATAAAATAAAAAAGGGCGTAGCTGCTGGCGTCCTCTAGTGCATAACAATTTCGCGACTTGTCCAATAGATTATCATTCTCACATAACAATAAATAAAATACTCACGAAATGGTACAAAAAAGCGGTAAAAAAATGCTTGAAAGTGGGTCAGTAGAACTACAATAACGTATGGTGCCAGAAATGTTCGCTATCTCAGCAACACAGTGCAAACATAAATCTGAGTCAAAAGTGCTTATTTTCCTAAATATGTTTTAATATATTTTGGGAATCATCTTCTTTTTCCTTGTAATAAATCAAAGACAGAGTAACATACCTATAATTGTAAAGTGATTCTCGTATCCTTAAAATTATTTGACGTACATAAACAAGTATTTATGTGCTTGTAAAAATTATAAATTTACTGCCAAAGATAAACGTTGTGAACCTGTCTTGAATCCTGTGATTTGCAGTTATTGATATAGTTCAACTGCATGTATTACATATAACTAATAAATCTACTTATATCAGTACAATTTGGGTGTCTTCAAGACGCGAGTGAATAGACATGTTTTAGGTAAGCGTGCTACATCCTAGATCGCATCAGTACCGTACTTACCATCAGGCATGATAGTGGTCAAACGCGAACCATATATAAACAAAAACAAAATATATATACAAGTATTTACCATGGGGGCCTTAGGGGAGCACTTATAGGGGATTGCCCAAAAATCCACCGGGCTTAGAGAGAAACGGTTAAATTAGAAATTATGAGCAAAGTGCTGCCGGCATCCTCTATTTTGTTGAAAAAAAACTTCTTCACATATAAATCTTATAAGTCCTGAAAATTGGTATAGAATGTACTCCGCGTCCAAAGTTTCAATGTCTGTGACGATAAAACGTGGCTTATACCTATAACGTGGGGAGCTTAGCGCTTAAATTGTTCTTGTAAAACGAAATATACAATAATTGCAGTAAGTAACAAACCTACGATAGTGACTGTGCACGCAAACATATCACAGAACCTTCTTACTAAACAGCGTATATTCTCGACCTTACTGCACTAGCTTTAAGTATTATTTTTCTCCGTATTGGCACCGAAGGCTGTGTTATTTACGCCGATTTTTGACAGCAGGTGCTACCACTGCCCAAAACACATTTTTTTATAACCAATTACGCATTCCCCGTCCCCTAAAAACCATGCTAACGTTAAATTATACTAAAAAATACATCAAATGTTATAAAAGAAGGATTTTTATCAACTCTACCATATTATAAATATATTTTTCTTGTTTTACGATTCTGTTTTATGACTGCGAAGTTTACGATATTTTTATATATTCTTACCCCAGTTATAGCTGGGATAATGATAGCTAGTATCAGTGGGTTTATTATTGTTAGTTGTATTATTATGTTCGATTGTGAACATACCGGGGGGAAGTAATATAGTCTAATATTTTTATTATTAGCAGCATACGTCATGTAACGTGTTTGTCACGACAGACAGACATACTTCTATTATGTTGGAATGTTTTTCGTATGCTGGGTGCGTGATAGGTAAGGGATACATAAGTATTCATGTTGGGATATAATCTTTAGCAATGCTTTGAGTATTGTGGTGCATAGAGAATTAATATTCTTCGGTTTTCCGTGATGTATTATGGGTTATGATCTAATATTTTACCTAGCTAGTTGGGAGTATGTATTCGGTAATCGTTACTAAAATTTATAACTGTATGTAAAATGGACTTTACAACAATAGATGTCTTACGATACTAATAGTATTTTGTTGTTTAATCCATTTAAATACAAAAAGAGGTCTAAAAAGTTACAGTGAAGCTATAAGTAAACTGTTACTATTGAGAAGTATATACATATGTACAAAATATACTGCGCATGCTACAATGTGCAAAGACGATTAAGTCTGCACATCGTAGCGCTTACTGACGTCGGGTAACGTACATAGAAGAGCAAACTATATGGTTGAGCTGATTCTTCGAGCAAAGAATAGATCGGATCTCCTATCAAGTCAAACCATTTAAAAGTATTTATTTACTCACAAAATACGGGTAGACATACAGGTGGTAAACATAATATTAGGTATCCACATATTGACCATTACTGGCGTGTGAGATTTAAAGTTATACAGTGCGATATATTATAATTTAGATTCTAAGTTAACATTACAAAATACATACGTACATACATAGACTCACGCCTGTTCCCCGAAGGGGTAGGCAGAGGCATATTAAACGCCCACTTTTAGCCAGTGTTTTGATCCCACGTAATAGGTGGCGAGCCTATTGCCGCTTATCGGGATATTTTGTTTGCCTGAGCCTCGTCCGTTGATCGGCAGGTGCACCACTTGCAGGTGAGGTTGGCTTGGGAGCCTAAGTTCTTGGTGGGAACCCTATGCACCCTGGGAACCTTATGCACCACTGACATTACAAAATACATTTAAATAAAAATACAAACAATAAAGAAACATAACAAGTTGGCATCACAGAACACTTTACATATGAGGGATTAACTGCTAAGCCGTAACATGCAGACTTAGCGATCAAGGTACTCCTGGACGCTATAGAGGCACCTATCTGCCAGCCAGGCATATAACTTCTGACGAAAGATAGTTCGAGGCATATCCCTCAATTCCCTTGGCAATTTATTATACATAGCTTTCGCCTGCGGCTTCGCCCGCATGAAATTTTAATAAAGAGTGGCCTTTGTACTTCCCCAGGATTCAGACTATCCATATCAAATTTCATCACAAACGGATCTGCACATTAGCCGTGTAGCATACATATAAACAGATAACACTTAAAATTAAGGAATGATTACGTTAGAGGTAGTATGAAAGTGACTGACCTGGTATGGACATGTTATGCGGAGAGATGATATGTATGTAGTTAAAACAGTGATGAATATGCATGTAGAAGGACGAAAAGGGAGAGGACGGCCAAGGAAAAGATGGATGGACTGTGTAAGGATGGATATGAAAGAGAAAGGGGTAAACGATCGGATGACTGGTGACAGAAAAGTATGGAATCGAAGGACATAATGCGTTGACCCCAAATAAATTGGGACCAGGGCAAGACAATGATGAGTCGTCAAACTTCAGGTAAAGATTAGTATGTAAGTATATTATTAAAGTTATTGAAGAGCTTATATACCTACTGAAGAGAATAGCAACAAAAATAAAAACTGATAACATTACCACAAAGTACATAATCAGACCGCCCCCTCCGCCCCGCTGCGCTTAAGCGCGCCAACTCATAGTTAGCACTTTTAATAACGCTGCGCATAGGTCAATTATATCGTGATAACTTTTAAACTATTCACCCAACTACTAACTGTAAAGGACAAAGTTCATCTACATTAAATACAGAAGACAATAAATTTAAACATTGTATTTTAAACATTGTAAAAAAGTATCAAATTTAATTATATTTACGGACACTTTTTTAGTGTATATTGGCTTCTAGATAAAAGGTAGGTATATGCTGCCGCGGACTTTTATTTAGAACTTTTTAAGATAAACAATAGATATCACTCTACATTATCTTCATGTAACTTCAACGGTTTAGGCAACGCACGCGAAGATTGGTTTCAGAGCTCAGGATTTTTACTGACTTAATTGATAATTTTCCTTATATTATGGCAACATTACACAAAATCTTTATAAATTGTAGCCTATGTGTTATTCTGATGTATAAACTATATAACTGTAAAATCCGTTAAGTCCGTTTCATCCAAATCCGTTCAGTAGTTTTTGCGTGAAAGAGTAACAAACATCCATACATACATCTTCACAAACTTTCGCATTTATAATATTAGTAGAAAGTAGGTAGTAGGGATGTCATTAGAGACTTTCTTTATACACAACATTATCTAACTGTTTTACCACCTTCATATAGAACATGTAAATTATTTTTACCGCTTACTCGTGAACATGCCACATATCACTGACCATGTGAAAAAAAACATGTTCGGGGGTCGATTTCAGCTGTTTCAAGTCTGTCCCTGCCATTTATTTTGAAAATACACACAGGGCTACGAATATCCAGCCCTGCCGAAAGTAAGATAGCCCCGTTGAGTTACTCAAGAGGTATCTAAATTCAGGCCTCAGCAGGGCCGGATTTAAGGGGGGCAGGCGGGGCAATGGCCCCGGGGCCCCCACAAGAGGGGGCCCCCACAACAGAGATAAAAATATAAAAATAATATCGCCATTTGTTCACTTCAATCCTCAAAGACATTCATGCAATGAACTTGAAAATCGTAAATCCAAATTAATGTTTGAAAAATAATCGTCTTTATTACATTTTCATACCAAATAAATAAAATCAACTACACAGAAATTGCATATACCTTTTTTGTAATAAAACAAAAACATATTTTTATACAATAAAATAACGTATCAATTTTCTGAAAACCATAAGTAATTTATTGGCGTAAGGATTTAAGTAAGTAGGTATATTGATATTTTCAAAAACAACCAAATAATCACCACGACGCGCGATACTTTAAACGCTAAAAGATAGTATATTAATATATAATTGACTGTTTCATAATTATTACAACCAAACAAGAACTGCCACACGATTTTGTAAAAATGACAGAAGATTAAGTACATGGAGATAAGGTCGATGGTAGTCTCGAGGAAAGTGACACCATAAAACCTTAAAAATCATGTAGTCACAATCAAGAGGATGTGGATAGTGGTTTAAAGAATAACATTGGTCTTTGGCCCGTCGTGATAGCTGAAAGAATGATCAAATATTGGTCAAGAACGGTACCGCAAAACTGCAAAATTGTGATGAAGTCTCACTCCAGAACTATGTCCTACAATTGCTAGATAATACAAACTTTCCGGCAATGTACAAAAACATGTTTATACGTCGCAATCAAAGTCAAGAGACTGTCAATCGATTCGAGCTTTGTTTTTCTCTGACAACGAGTAAAATATATTACCAAGCTTGTACTCCAATGTCTACTCAAGTTAAGTGGAGAAGGCTTCAGTGACTGCAAGCATGTAACGGAGCGCCTATACGAGCACGAGATACCGAAGACCCACTTGGAGTCAGTGATTAGTCTAGTGCCACGGGGAGAAGGCACGGGATGTATCGACCGAGAGCTAGCGACGCAGGAGGCACAGCACATCATCGCTGAACGGGGCTTTATCTTCCGAGTACACGACGAAATCATTGGACCACCGAGAAATGACAATTTTCTGGGTATTTTGGAATTGCTAGTTTAGTACGAACCAACGTTGGCATTCATTTAAACCGACATGTAAATAAAGTGAGCGGTTACGTCAATTACCTTTCCTCAAAGGTATGCGAAGAACTGATAAGTTCTATGTGTAATCAAGTACTTAATGAATTCGTAAAGAGGATAAAAAATATTAGCACTATACAGTTTCAATGGGTACTACTCCCGATGAATTTTATATCGATCAACTTTAAATAGTTGTTCGATATATATTTTTACCTAATTGCGGCCATACTCGTGAAGAAACAGCAGATGCTTTAATAAGTATTTATTTTAGTTGACCATCAAATTAATTTTCTTGATTGTCGCGGACAATTGTACGATAATGCTGCAAATCATCATCCTCTTAGCGTTATCCCAGTTTCCATCTGGGGTCCGCTTACACTTTTCCACAGAGCGACTGCCTGTCTGCCCTCCGCAACCCGAAGGGATAGCGATATTCCATGGTTTAGACTAGTGTCAGTTTATTTAGAAGGTACTGACGCCCTGTAACGATTGTCAAAGATCTTCTTGACAACCGGGACCGACGGCTTAACGTGCTCTCTGAGGCACGGGACAAGCGATAATTTTACAATTCAATACGCACATAACTCCGAAAAGTCATTGGTGCGCGCCGTGGATTCGAACCCGATACCCTCTGCATGGCAGTCTGTTGGTATCTCCACTAGGCTATCGCTGCCATACGATAATGCTGCAAATATGAGTGGAAAATACAAAGCGATGCAAGGTCTTATTTTGCAGGAAAAAATCTGCATTTATCAGCGTTTGTACAATGCTGTGGTCACTCACTGAATTTAGTAGGAAAATCAGCTGCTAATTCTTTTGCATCAGCAATACAAGTTTATTCAGAATTTATAGACGGTTTTTACACCAAGTACAGAAATCTGTCACCAAGAGGAAAATAAAGCGACTGGTTTTAGTCCAGTTATCGATCAACTTTGTGTTTCTCTCATATAAAGATAGCAAGCATACGAAGCTATTCGATTGAGATTTGGATTCCTCAACCACTTAGACGAGATGGACGTCGCAAGTTTATATGCCACTGCAGGGGAATTAGTAAAATTTTACAATTTGTATCTCTAATAGACTTGTAAAACAGGAGTGTGAAAAAGACCAATTAAAGGAACTATCGTATAATCGCAATCTTGAAAATCAAAATTGCCGAGCCACTTTCCCGAATAAAGAAATTACATTAAGAATGTACTTGGTTTTAGCGCTGTCCAATTGCACCGAAGAGGGCTCGTATTTAAAATGAAAATGACCAAGAATAGGTTCCGAACAAC
This sequence comes from Euclidia mi, assembly GCA_944739405.2. Classification (NCBI taxonomy): domain Eukaryota; kingdom Metazoa; phylum Arthropoda; class Insecta; order Lepidoptera; family Erebidae; genus Euclidia; species Euclidia mi. The sequence continues at coordinate 16,346,928 of OX123207.2, forward strand.
GATGGAACAAAAACGGGCTATCAAAACTAACCCTAATCAATAATGAAAGTGATTTACTCCGCGAGCTAGACTTCAGCGACATAATCGACGAATTTTAATCCAAAAAAGTTCGCAAAGTGCCATTACATTAACACAGTTATTTCGTTTATAATCAATTGTATTTTTTTATGTCCCGAAGTTTAATTTGCTGACAGTTTATTTTTTCAATAGTTTAAAGAAAAAATATACGGACAATAAATAGGGGCCCCCACAGCTACATTGCCCCGGGGCCTCCATACCTCTAAATCCGGCCCTGGGCCTCAGTCTCCCACCCACGGATTCCCACGTACCTACGTGAGGTGTGGGAATTTGGGTATAATGAGACACCCGTATAAGTACAGAACACGAACGAACGAAAGAAATTAAAGAAACACATCCACATTCATTATTCAAAAGAAACGACTAAGACACCAATCCGACGAAAACGAAAGAAAATTTACCGAGAACCTCATCAATCCACGGAGAATCTTAACACTTCAGAAAACGCCATCTATGTTTACATATACAAACCGACCGAGATAGAAAATAATATGGACTAATCGACAATTTATTGAAAAAAGGATCTATAGTCATTGTTTTTATCATTTAAGAATAAAATAAAATGATTATATAACTATTATATAAACATAATAATTTGAAATAAATGAGATTGACCGTTTAAATTAAGTGGACATTGTAATAAATTTTGACACAGAGACTTTTTGTTTATGAAAGTGCCGAATATTTTACTCTATTATTTTTTTAGTAACAGAAAGATACCCGACACATAATTATTGTCTTTTTTGCAAGAAACATTTATTTTGCTAGAAAATTATTTGACAATAGCGACATCTATCGGTCGGAAGGATAACTATAAATATGCTCGGTTCCAGTAATTTATTCATCGAAAATAGATAAAAATATACTGACGAAATTAAGAAACGCCTCCTTTTTTAAAGTCGGGTAAATAGACATAAAACACTTTGAAGGCACCTATTTAGACTAACTATACTTTTACTAACAAACTTATAATGATAATAGATGGCACCACATATATAACCAGCTTTGGATGATCCCTGTTTTGTTTGGGACTACGTACAAAGGAGAGGTCAAGCTGGACACCGAAAACCACTCAACCGATTGTGATGTAACGTATACTATTTTATAGGTTTGAGTATCCTTTGTACATGAGTGTAAGTTTTATTGAAATCAATTTCGCAATTTTAGAGATCTTTAGCAACATAGGGAAAGACGTCGGACAGACAGACAGACATTAATTCTAAAAATGATCAAGTATTGCTTTTTAGCATTTTCCTAGATTTTTACCTAATTTTCGTCAAAATATCTTTAATGTACATACTTTTTAACCTCTACAGTTTTATTATAGTAATAGATTTTTATCGATATTGGATAGCAATTCCGTCTGTACAGTTCTGTCCTTATACTTGGTAATAATAATACTCCCTTTTGACTGTTCCGTAGTAAACTACAAGGAACCCTAAGGCCGCGCGCACTTTGGACACGTTTTCGTACGAATTTTACTCGTGCGTACACGTACGAACACATACGAACGATCCGGATATTCCAAGTACTATGGGAGCGCGCAGACTGGGTGCGAGTTAGTCGTGCGTATACGTACGTGTAATTCAGACGTCCGAAAACAATCCGAACTTGTTGGGATTTCAAAACACATTCGTACGTTTTAACATAAGAAATGGATGTAGAAAAGTTAATTAAACCTGATTCACGAACATAAATGTTTGTGGGATCAAAGTGATTGTATAAGGAATGTTATAAGTCTTTCATGATATGATGAAATTCACCATAATCCTGTCTTTAAATATATTTCACGCACCAATTCGGTTCTACGATAGCGACGACGCCACAGCAGTCTTTAAGTGATAAGACAATTGTCGTGAAGATACAGATTATTCATCGCGCTGCAACCAAAGCAGACTTCACAAATCCGATATCACTAGAACCCTGCTCAATTGACTAATAAAACGTATACAGTGTGCGCACTCAATTCGTACGACCACGATTGTACGTATACTGTACGATACGAATTCGTGTCCAAAGTGCGCGCGGCCTTATAGTTTCGACATGTCCGTTGGTCCGTCTATCCGTGTGCGGTTTTACGCGGTAACTATAAGCACTAGAGGACTGAAATTTATATCAGGCAGTGTAATACATTGTGATTATTGTGTGATAGGTCTTTTGAATATACTAAGGGTATGCTTTCGGCGTATTTTTTATGCAGGGATTTGATTTGTATTGCGAGATATTAACACGCAAAAACCACAAATTGCAAAGACCCCACCCCTTGTAAGTTCTATACCTTAGTATTTAGGTATGTTTAAACTATGTTACATACCTAGTTGCAGTACCTCCGTGGTTCAGCGGATAGGACTGCCTCCGTGGACCAGTGGATAGCGTATGCAACTGCTGATCGGAGGTCTCGGGTTCGTTTCCCAGGTCAGGCAAAAGTGTTACTGGGTTTTTCCGAATTCTCAGTAGCAGCACGGAGTCTGGTGATGTGCCCGGTAACGGCAATAGGCTCGCCCCCTGTTACGTGGGACCTAAAAATTCATGGCGAAATGTGGGTGTAATATTCCTACCTCTTCGGGGATACAGGCGTGAGTCTATAATAAAAAAATAGTTGCAGTAATTGAATAGTCCTTATATTATCCATAGAACTTAAATTAAGGCCAAAGACTTAAAGTACAACGTAACCATTGATTGTGCGTGGCTTGCACTTAGTGCGTCCAATCAGATATACTTTATGTAAAGGCAGCATTTATGCAGTTTCACAATACAAAATGTTGGTGCACTGTTAAGACAATGTGAGTAGAGTGTAGAGCATGTGATGTAGAGTACTCTAGAGATTCGTTCATCATATGTTATTATTTTAGTAAAGTTTAAATCGCGTGAATTTGGTTTCAAACTAAGACTAGTTTTTGCATTTGTTAACTTTTGATAGTCAATTCAGTGTGGCAGGTTTAGTGTTGAAGATGTAGGTAATAAAATTGTATGCTTTCTTAATTTATTTCTTTCCGATTAACAACCTCGGTTTTCTCTTGTGGTACATTTCAAACACTAAACACAAACTGCCTCCGTGGTCCAGAGGATAGCGTATGCGACTGCTGATCGGAGGTCCCGGGTTCGATTCCCGGGCCGGGCAAAGTGTTACTGTGTTTTTCCAAATTCTCAGTAGCAGCACGGAGTCTGGTGATGTGCCCGGTAACGGCAATAGGCTCGCCCCTATTACGTGGGATCTAAAAATTCATGGCGAAATGTGGGTGTAACATATTATTTGGGGATACAGACGTGAGTCTATAAAAAAAAACATTTCAAACATCTATTAACTTTAATAGTGTCAGATGCATTTACAATTTAAGGCAGCGATAAAATATTCAAGGCAGTGATGGCTCAATGGAGATACTAACAGACTGCCATACAGAGGGTATCGTGTACAATCTTACGGCGCGCACCCTTATTTTTTTTGTTTTTTTTGTTTTACGAGGTGTAAAATCCCTTCGGATCTCCGACTCTTGGGGGAAATAAGAGCCGGAGTATGTGGTGTTTCCACTAAAAACCACCTCGACTTCCTCCATGTACCCGTGTGTCGGAGGGTAGGGTTTCACCGAAGCATTCCTCGCTACCCCCGACGACGCGACGGCGCGCACCCTAGATTTTTATCAGAATCAGAAAATTTATTTGCGATAATACTGTTAGAAATGGTGTTACAAAGCAATGGCATGCAAATATTATTTTTATTACATAAATTTAATAATTAAGTATTATTAATTAGGCAAAGAAAGTTAAACAATACAAAATCAATAGAAATAATTGGATTGGATGTCAGGGGAAAATTATAATAATAGTTTTAAGTCACAATCAATATAAAATAATAAAATAAAATTAATGACATCAATTTTATCAGCAGCGATAGCCTAGTGGAGAGACCTGACAGACTGCTACGCAGAGGGTCCGGGATCGAATCCACGGCGCGCACCAATGACTTTTCGGAGTTATGTGCATATTAAATTGTTAAGTATCGCTTTCTAAACGGTGAAGGAAAACATCGTGAGGAAACCTGCATGTCTGAGAGTTCTCCATAATTTTCTCGAAAGACATGTGAAGTCTGCCAACCCGCACTTGGCCAGCGTGGTGGACTATGGCCTTACCCTTCTCATAATGGTAAGAGGCCCGTGCCCAGCAGTGGGACAGTATAAAGGGCTGATGATTATGATGATGATGAATGACATCAAAAACTAAACTAGAAAAATAGTAAAAATCATACTAAATTTAATTAAACGGCTACTGCGTAATTATCTAATTTATCATTCATGTAATCAGCCAGAGTGTAATAACATTTATTTATTAATAATCTAATGAGTCTCTTCTTAAAAATATTAAGTGGTGCTTCTTTAACTGTTTTGTTTTTGTAGTTATGTGCGTATGAAATTGTCAATAACCGCTTAAGTGCTCTAAAGCTGTTAAGCCTGAAGTTCCAGATTATAGTGTTCTTCCTCGTTCGGAAACCAGTTTACCTTTCTGTTAAATTGTCGTACAGATAAATTATGAAATTAACTTATAATTATTGTCTTATTAGGCTATGTATAATTTCATCTCACGGAAATAAGACCTGACTCAGGAATGAAACCCCATAATCCATCGCAAAGATAAAAAGCAACTTAACTAGCAACACTACAACAGACGAAGTAAAAAATAAAATGTAAATATTGCTAAGTAGGCAGGTAGACACGTGCCACGTGGAATCGATGCGCAGTCTATAATTATGTGTTATTACTGTCATTAGTTATAACTATTTTCAATATTAATACCTTCCTTCCCCTTCATCTATTAATACCGGTAATTTTATGTTTCTGTTTATTGTTTTTGAATAATTAATGCACAGTAGGTAACAGTTTGAATTGGTGGCGTGAAACTCTTATAAAGATTGGACCCACGTTTGTCTCTTCATCATAGGCCTTGTTTATTATAGGTATTCTATTCTACTATATACACACAACACCATCTAGTCCCAAACTAAGGAGAGCCTGTATTATGGGTACTACGACAATGAATAAACATTCATATAACTACTTAATATTATAAATTTGAAAGTGTGTATGTATGTATGTTCTGTTTTCACGCTATAACGGCTGAACCGATGTTGTTGAAAAATATAGGTATATATTGGACCATGGAGACGGACATAGGCTACTATTAGTTGCAAAAATTTAACTGGGAGGGATTGTAGGGAGGGTCAAAGTTCGTAGGGCACAAATCTAACTATTGGAAGTAAGGCATGCACTGTAAATTTGAGTGCTACGCATGTGCTATCGTATATCTGTCAGTACTATCGCGTCAAACATATAGATATTAAAGTATCCGTACAATACAGGTGATTTGTGTAACCCTGAATATAAAGGGCGCGAAGCCACCGGCAAAAGCTAGTATACATTTTTTTTTCGGAAATACATACATACTGTACATAGAAACACCCAGACCAAGATAAACATCAATGTTCACGCTCACATATGTTTGAATTGAGTGGGAACTGAACCTTCGGCGTAGCAGTCGTCTGCACTCCTGCTACACCACCGGGTCGTCAAAATTATCGTCAATACACCACACTGGCCAAGTGCAGGTTGGCGGACTTCACATGTCATTCGAGCACATTATAGAGAACTTTCAGACACGCAGGTACTGTTTAAAAAAATAACAATTCATACGGAAAGGGTGCAGTGCCATGGTTTTGAGCTGGATATAGGCTAGCAGCGATAGCCCAGTGGCGAAACCGACGGACTACTACGCAGAGGTCTCGGGTTCGAATCCACGGCGCGTACCAAAGACTTTTCGAAGTTATGTGCGTATAAATTTGTTAATTTAGCGCTTGCTAAATGGTGAAGGAAAACATCGTGAGGAAACCTGCATATCTAAGAGTTCTCCATAATGTTCTCGAAAGACATGTGAAGTCTGCCAACCCGCACTTGGCCAGCGTGGTGGATTATGGCCTTAACCTTCTCATAGTGAGAAGAGGCCCGTGCCCAGCAGTGGGACAGTTTATATACAGGGCTGATGATGATGATGATCGGCTGCGTAGCAGTCTGTTAATATTTCCACTAGGCCATCATTACCTTATGTCGAGTTTGATCACCGTTTACTCGTAATATAATAATTATAATTTATCTCTATACTCAAGTAACATTTTGAGCAAATTACATGAAAAAATCCATTTACCACAAGCCACACATGAGTATATCTACATTAAAACTATACCACGGCTCGGTGACCCGTCACATCGAGTCCAAAAACCGCCATTAAAACGACAGTACTCTCCAGACTTAGAAACATTTAGAGGTCCCAAAAACATGTAAGTAAAAACTTTAGGAAACACATCATTAAAGAGGACACCCAAACAGAAGTTTTCATAGCCTATTTCTCGGATGAGTCGCGCCGGTCCTCCCCTCTCCCCGCGCCCCCTTGCCTTGTCTAACCCCTCCCTCTCCCCCCTCTTCCCGCCGAGACCTGACGGCGCCTTCCAAGGCCGTCTCGCGTCTGAGGTTAAGGACTGGCCAGTGCAGATTGATTAGGTTTATAGGTCCCGGTTTTTTACACTGATTAAGATTCTGGATTGATAGACGTAAAACGCATTTAGCTTGAGGCTTAAAAATAAATTTAAACTAAAATTGAAGTCACCTATAGATACATTTTTTATGATCTTCAAGAAAGCAAGTATGCAAAGCAATATTCGAAAAAGACTAAAATAGATCATTTCGCTAATTGCTTCGTCGTTTAAAGACAATCATGCAACGAAGATAAACTGTTACTAAATATTAAAGTTCACATTTCAATCAGACATACGGTAATAAACCTACCAGAACAAGTAAGATTTACATATTTCATACATGTTACTTATCCGTTTCCATAGTCATACTCGAAATAGACTATCCGTGCCTAGAATCGTAACGAATCCTTAAAATATCAATTCTATATTATACATCTCTTGCCACTTCACCAACATAGAAACCTGTTCTTTCTTTTTTTCAATATAAAACACTAAAAATGAAATTAAACTATTCCTTACGGATTTACGGTAATTACTACATAGAAAAATCTGATAACTCAATAAGTAATGTTGTGTAAATATTTTTTGAATTAAATACCATAAATTAACTGAACCCATTCTTTGGTGCTATTATAAACTTTACTTAATATCTTACTTATATATTTTTCCCTACTACGTATTGCCTTATTCTCGAATATATATGTTGCAGTCAAAACTCTTAACCAGTCAAAAGTACTTCTGACCGTACGCTTTAGTCGATAACACTTTTGACTAAAATAACAGTTAAAAGTACTTTTGCCCAATGGAGCTGGTTAAAAGTACTAACCTACCTACTTATTATGAAAAGTTTTCGTCCGCCCCGGATACTTAGTTATGTGTAGGTACTTACCTAATAGATTTTGTTAGGTTCTCTTGTGACCCCGCACTACTTAGCTTATTGGGCGACTAGGTAATTTTTATTCACATCTAACGAGTTAATAGTGCTTTTGACTGATGCTTTATTGCAGTTAAAACTACTTTTGACGAAAAGCGTCAGTCAAAAGTACTTTTAACAGCAAATTTGCAGTCAAAAGTACTAATAACCAATAATTTTCAGTCAAAACCACTTTTGACCAACCTGTTCAGTCAAGAGTACTTTTGACTGATGTTGCTAGTCAATAGTACTTTTGACTGGTTAAAAGTTTTGACTGCAACATATACACTGAAATAAACTTACTATTTATTAAATTTAAAATGTAAATAAAAAGTTATCACGACCCATGCTATTTCTACCAAGGATTCAATAAAAATGTAAACATGTTCTTTCTAATTAAATGCAACGTAGAGTTCATCTGCCACATGGCGCGTTGCGTTCGTTTTAGTGTCTACTAACTCACTTCACCCAAATATAATACCTACGCTTTCTTTGAACGTCTTCCTACACAACTCTATTATAACTTTACTGATAATCGTGTTTCCAACAAAACATTTACAATTTTCTCCATTGATCTAATCGGAATCTCATCAATTTGACCTTTCGGTAGTAAATAAACTTGATCTTTGATATTGAGTCTGGGGTATTAAATGTCGCCATAATCTTTTTCTACCTACGGCTCTAATATTTGTACAGACTACAGATGTGTGTCTTATCGCCCACGTTAGGAAAATTCACATTAAAAGAGATCGTCGTAAAATTATTCTGTACAAGATAAAAGTAGGTTACATATACCTCCTATTTTATCTTGTACGTAATAATAAGACCTGTCCTGTCTGAAATATCAACGTAGAGTCTAAACCACTAGAGTTAGAAATATGTAATTTGAATATTCTGGATTTAAGAAGTCATAGATTTGCTTCGTATCACTGTCATCGGGTAACATGCCCAGAAGGTTGGCAGCATTGGCACGCCGAATAGCAATGCTGATTATCTGGGCAAAAGTAAACCAGCTTTCTGGTCACGATACAACCATCAATCAACCGGTTGGATATATTTTGGAATAAATTACGAGCGCTCGGACCCCATGTATCCAGCGTTTCCACTCCAAACGACTCAAAAACCTACATACTAAATTACTGTAATTCTGCTGTTAGAGGGTTGCCGCGTTTGTAGCAGTAATGCCAGATTATTTTTTACAATATGCATAAATATCGTAATAGTGAAAAGAGTTAACTGCCAGTGACTAGTTTAAACAAATTACATATTCCTTAAGCATATTTCACATTCTGGAATCCGTTTGTGAAATATGTAGCATGTTATACACTGTGAGAACGGATATTTCTATAGAATTACTAAGTTAAGGAAAGCATGAAATAATAGATTCCTTGATTTCACTCGGTATACACGGCATACCAATATACCAGACTAATAAGCCGTATGGTTTATTAGTTTGGTATATTTGTCTACTGGCTAGTTAGAACCTAACTGGTAAGCCCAAGGTCTTAAGTTGGATTCCCACCCAGGAAATAAAAAACCTTTGCGTAATTTGTTCTTCGATCGGGCGTCATTTATCCGCAATATATATTTGACAACCGGTTGGCGTAGCGGGAGTGGAAGCGACTGCTACGTCGAAGGTCGCGGGTTCGATTCCCGCTCAAGTCAAACTTTTACGTGCATGAACATGGATCTGGGTGTTTCTATGTATAATATGTATGTATTTACAAAAAAAAGTGTAATATGTATGTTTATCCATTATCTACTGGATATGGACTAGATGGTGTTGTGTGAATGTGGTAGAATATTATATTATTAATACGTATTTTTTTAACAATACATAAGTACGTTTATTAGTTGTCTGGTTACCACAGTAGAAGCTCTGCTTAGTATGGGTTCAAATGGCCGCGTGTGACTTGTCTTAAGATATTATTATTCGAAATAACACATCTACGTTCCACGTTTCTTAAAACGTAGATCGGTCAATAGTACCGTATACGAGACCATCGTATTATCGTAGTCTAGTAGACAATGAGTCATTGCGGGATTGTTTACTATTCTTCAACACGAAGGTCACCCCAGACGGAGGTATTTACGCAGTTATAATGTACTGGCTTTGATAATATTTTGGTCGTGGCCGCTGTTGGTAAAGTGATCAGGACAATGTTGACGGAATCGTTTTCAATAGTTTCGGCAGGTTCAGTTGGAGTACGTGTCCTACTCTGGCAATTAATTTTATTGCCTATTTTCTGGATTTTTATATCCTGGTATAAATTCAAATTCACTGTATCTTATACGTTACAAAGCAATGCTTGCGAACGTTGACTTTTTACAACTTTTCGGTTGCTTCTAAGACGTCTTCTTGAAGCCCAGGATGTGTTTGTTTTAACCAGATTTGACAGAATTTTAGTTGGTCTATTTCTTTGTATTGCAGCGTAATCATGGTGGTGCCTTATCTTTAACAATAACCGCCCGCTAATCAAAAGTAAAAAATGTAAATGTAGTAACACTGTGATCCAAATACAAAGTAATATCATCAAAGGTTATTTTAATTTATGAAAATATTGAAAGAGTGCTCGGCAATCGGCTCTTCAAAATTTATCAACACTAAAAAATATTCCAACTTTGATAATACTGTCTGATGCTATATCTACAGTAGTTAAAGAAAAGGCTGCTTCTGTTTTGGCTTAAGCAAATAAAAGTACTTAGTTTTATTGTAATTAATAATGTAAGAACGCTTACAAAGATGATTCATCAGACTAGACAAACATCGAAGGCAAAGAGAAAAGTCTTAAGAGGCTTTAGTCGCTTATCACAAAATAAATCATCCAAATTCATCTATAGGGGAAAGTAGTAGAATGATATCGAAAGCTTTTTAGCTTCTATTCCTCGAGAAAAGAACATCCTCACAAACAAATATGCGAGACAAAATCGTTGCAAAAAATACAAGTAAAACAAGCCACAATCAAAAACATCATATCTCATTCCTTTATCTGCGATTTTATTCAAGCGTCTATCTGCCCTGCGACAAACACACTCTTATTACAAACTTCAATATTACAAGAACGCTTCAACTCCAGATATGTACTGTAATCTTAATAAATAACCTCACATACTCCCTTCAAACAATTGTATCAACAATATATAATAAATTACTTAGGATTGGACGTTTGAAACATTTTGACCACGTGGTTTCGCGAATCACGATGTGAAATAGACCTTATGCTTTGAGAAATTGTGCTGATTATTGTGTGAAGGAGTGAGGGAGTAGATTTGAGTCAAGGGTTATATGGGTATTACATCATAATGTTGAGGAAAGGGCTGGGAAAACGCATGTTTATTAATATAATCTGGGAAGCTGGTTTTTTATCAGCAAGATTCTTTGGTTTTGTACTATAAGTTTGTATGGAATCGGGCCAATTAGGTTTGCTTAAGTCTAGGATGGAATTTCTTGAAATTGTAATATTCGGGCTTAGCCATTAGTATGTGGAAAATGTTTATATTAGAAGAGTAGGCTTACGATAGCTGGTAAAATTACTCAACATTCTTCTGCACCGATAAACCAACAAATTATAATTTGGTTTTCAACTAATTTCGTACTGAATTTTTATTAGGTTTAGATTCCGATTCTAGAACAAAGATGAACTTAATACATAATTATGATGATGCACCTACCAACTGGAATATCCAGAGAATTATGAACAACTACCTTTTCTCTATTAGGTTTTCATAATTCATTGACGCACTTACTTTTTTTTGCTATTTTTTTAAATAATGACATATTGTAAATATTGCGACTTATATCTTTTTTAGGGTTCCGTACCTAGAAATGAACGGAACCCTTATAGGATCACTTAATTGCCCGTCCGTCCGTCGGTCAAGACCCTTTTTCTTAGAAACGCGTGGAGGTATCAAACTGAAATTTATATCAAATAGTCACATCTACGGTCCCTTGAAGCTGTGAAAAAAACAAACTTCTAAGCCTACGCAATCAAAAGATACAGACAGCCATTTACATATGCTGCAAATTTCTAATTTTTTTAAACTAGCAAGGGAATTAAAACCTACAGGGTACTTCGCGTGAACTCAGAATTTTGAAATTTGGTACGAAGCAATAAATATATCACAGATAAAGGAAAAATTGCGAAAACCGCAAATTTTTAATTACATCATATAAAAAAAATATTTGTAAATATAATTTTTAAAGTTACTACCCCTTTTCCTCATGAACGCGTAATGTTATTCAATTGAAATTCATATCAAATGCTCAAGTCAAAACTAAACTGTACTTCCAATCGATCTAGAATCTTGAAATTTGGTATAAAGCAACGTTTTATAGCACATAGTAAAAATTTTGATAACCTTATTTTTTTAGTTACATCACATATTTTTTAAATAATTATACATACAGACCTACAGATTTGTACGGAACCCTCGGTGCGCGAGTCCGACTCGCACTTCACCAGTTTATTTATAACTAGCAGCCCGGCCCGGCTTCGCACGGGTGGACATTTGTTTTTTAAATATCTTTCTACCTATCGCCACTATAAGTACCCGGGACACAAACCTCTGTCTTTTCGAAGTTATGTGTGTATTTAAATGTTAATTATCGTTCGCTTAATAACGTGCCCGGTAGATGGTAATAGGCTCGCTCCCTATTACATTGGGACTGAAACATAACTTGCGAAGTGAGGGTGTGTAATACACCTCTGACTACCACTTCAGGGTTAAAAGGCGTGAAGTTCATTCTATCTATCTATATCGTCAAGCCTGTCTCCCATTAGTGTAGGCAGAGACTGTGGAACGCCACATGCTTCGGTTTGAACATACCTCTTTCGCTTCCTCGACATTCATTAATCTAATCATGCATGCGCAACTATTATGGGTACTTTTAATTAGGCCCTTTTTCGCCTTGTACTTTTTTGCCTTACCTATACATTTTAAATAATCGATAGCATCAAGAAAGTCTCGTCCCGACGGAATATCGGTGTGCGAGCGCTGAATTTATTTTCTCACGCGTTATTTTATACTTGGGCCGACGCTGATGTATGGTAGTGAGTGTTGGGTATGGCAGAAAAAGCATGAAAGCAGAATTAACGCAGTTGAGATGCGATCACTGCGTAGTATGTGTGGGGTGAGACTGATTGATAGAATTCTGAATGCAGCAATACGAGAGCGATGTGGCCTGATAGAAGATGTTGTGACAAGAATTGAGAAAGGAAAGCTGAGATCGTTTGGACACGTGCATAGGTACGTGGAGCGAATGAGTGAAGAAAGAATGATGCACCAAATATATGAGGCAAACGTGTATGGGCAAGCCGGTCGCGGCCGACCTCGTTGGACATTCGTCGACCAAATTGGTGACGTTCTGAAAAACGGCAAGATCCGAAGCACCCGGAACCGGCGAGCATGTATGAAAAGAGTAATGAATGTAGACGAAGCGCGTGAGGTTTGTCAGGATAGAAACAAGTGGCGTTCCGTTGTCTCTGCCTACCCCGACGGGAATAGGCGTGAGTATATGTATGTATGTATGCGTTATTTTATATTTATGAAAAGAGTAATGTGTGTAGAGGAAGCGCGTGAGGTTTGTAAGGATAGAAACAAGTGGCGTTCTGTTGTCTCTGCCTACCCCGACGGGAAAAAGGCGTGAGTATACATATACTCACGCCTTTTTCCCGGCCTAAATTCCACGCCTAAATATAAAATAACGCATACATACATACATACATATGTATGTATGTATGCGTTATTTTATATTTATGAAGAGTAATGTTTTTGTATTTTTTTATTGATAAAAATGGTTACTGTGGATTTTACTTAGGAGATAGGCCTATGCTATTGCGCACTTTCCTGTAGGTAATAATAAGTAAGTACTTTAATAATGTAATACATTATTTTTCTGTATCATTAATAGTTTTAGCTGCGCATGCCATGAAAGACATTTTCTGGAAAAATTCTTACACCTCGGGATACATTATTAATGTTTCTGTAGTGTTCCCTATTATTTTATAGAAATAAATATAGCCTATGTTACTCAGGGATAATGTCGCATTACAATGGTGAAAGAATTTTTAAAATCCATCCAGTACTTTTTTTAGTTTATTCGTAACAAACATACAAAAATACAAATCTTTCCTCTTTATAATATTATTTATATTAATTTAGTTAACACATACTCTTATCCATTTGTCGAAAAGTGCCTATGTCTTATATATAAGAGTGTGGTTATTAAGCTATGGCGTCAGACTCGAGATCCTTTTAATACTATGATGATAACCAGTACTAATATTATAATATTTTCAAAGATAAACCCCATATTTATTCAGACCCCTAAGCCAAAGTAAATCATTAATTATTTGCTCGCAAAATAATAAACTGCTGTACAAAGCATCTAATTTCTTAAAGCCCAGACATCAAAACGACAAAGCCTTTTTTGTGTCCACAATAGGATAAAATAGACCACAATAGGCCGGATATTTTATAGGAGCAGAGTTTATGTTAATCGGTCTCGTCTGGAATAGAAATCTGACCTAAAATATGGCCTTCCTGAAGTATTTGTTGTAATCTTTTGGTATTAACATACTGAGTGGGAGAGAAGTGTCAATGACTTTAAATGTACATACATACATACATAGACTCACGCCTGTTTCCCGCAGGGGTAGGCAGAGACTACGGAACGCCATTTGCAACGATCCTGACATACCTCTCTTGTTTCATTCACTCCCATCAAGTTTCTCATGCATGCTCTTCTGTTTAGGGTACTTCTGACCTGTCCTTTTTTAAATGTTTATGCTTATGAGAGGATGCCCGCGGCTACACCTACGTTAATTTAAGGCTACTGCTCTGCTCCCGTCGCTCATAGCGTGATATTAAATAGCCTATAGCCTTCCTCGATAAATGGACTATCTAACACTGAATTTTTTTTCAAATCAGACCAGTAGTTCCTGAGATTAGCGCGTTCAACCAAACAAACAAACTCTTCAGCTTTATATATTAGTATAAGATAAGTCTAAGTAGTCTCTTGATATTAAGATCAGACTAGGTATATCCTAGTAGAAAAGTTTTTACTGAAATGCTAGTTTGAGTTATCTTGGCAAAAATAATTATACTCCTTGCAATCACATGGAAATTAGAGGCGAGGTTACACAACTGCACTCAATAAGTTGACAAAATTAGTAATCAAAATCGCGTGAATGGCAGCGCTTATGAAACGGAAAAGTAAACAAATATTATTTTCTCATATTCATATACATGACATTTATTGTGAGTTTGACGATTTTATATTGTAAATATATCTTATTTGCCTATAAAAGCCTTTGAAACACTGTTGACATTATCATGACCTCTAAAAAGTGTGAATTTTGCACATGGTTTACGTTATACGAAAATATAAATAAAATTTTCTTTTTGTTTCAGACGTCTTACATTGCATGGCACCGCCAGTCAATTAAAAATCAAGCTACAATACAATTAAACTTATTCAACTGTTTTAAAACGTCAATATGAGATTATCATCTTAAAACTGAATTAGTCTTATCATCATTATTCATTGATCTTTCCAATGACTACACACAACTAGAGAAATTGCTTTTGTTTTCAGAAACCTATGTTATTATTATTAATCACATTTAAACTAGCTTCTTATATGCACTTTCATCTATAATTGTAGAAATTACATATTAACGAGTACAACACAGAGCCTGAACTAGTTCGCAACATAAACCAGTTATTAAAGTAAAGCCTATTTGTCGCCAGTCATATATCATTTTAATAGTATTCTGTAGAATGGTGAGTAGGTATTTTTTGGATGCAGTACGGACATTAATCCTAGAATATTTGGCATCCATTTTATAAATTTTAATAGAGCTTTTCAACAACGGCTCTATTTAGATGCTGGTTCAAATTGTGTTTTTATTGTTATGGGTTTTTTGAAGGATATGAAGTTACTGGAATGTTCTTATTTAAGATTTTGAAGAATTTAATTTGGCGAGAGCTTAAAACGAGAAAATTAGAATTAGGTGGGTATTGAGTGACCTATTAGAGTAATGGTTACCGTGATTGATAAGCTAGAGGTCTTGGGTTTGATTCCTGATTTGCACAACTTCGTATGATGAGCGCGATGATTTGTTCTCTGACTGGTTATGATCGATCGTTTACGAATATTTATATATATGTATACATTTTCTGAATGCTATGCTATATGTCAATTCCCCATTTAATTTCGTGGGTGAAATAAAAGGTGACTAAGTAAAATAGTTCTAACACATAACAAAGTAAATAATACCTTTGAGAAGAGATGGAAAACTCGACATCAAACCCTACAGCAACCCATGTAGGCCAAATCTTCCAACTGACTCCCAGTGGTACTGTGAAGCAAATTAGGGAGGCATAAGTCCAGCAGTGGACCGATAATCTTCCTTATCTGTTATCAGGTGGCTGTGTGTGGATTGTCAAAAGATATACCTAATATTATAGTGTGGCAACGTATATAACAAGGTTAAGAGATGTGATGATTGATCATACGATGCTTAAGTAAAGACCGGTCAATTACGTGTCCGACCACGCACAATTTCCGATTACATCGTTTTTCCGAGTAGGAATTTATCATCATAATAATATTGTAGCGTGGCTTGACTTGCCGATCGTAATAGATAGAAAAAGTTAAGCACAGCTTGAACAGGTTACCTCATGGATGTTGTGGCATTTACACCAGAGCGCTACAGTGCTTCGAAGGGCACGTAGAGCCTTCGGTCCCGGTTCTCGTCTTAGTACCAGCATCGAGCGCTACCGCGCTTCGTAGAGCACGTAAAGCCGTCGGTCCCAGTTCTCGTCATAGGACCAGTATCGAGCACTACCGCGCTTCGGAGGGCACGTAATGCGGTCGATCCCGGTTTTCGCCTTGGAACCCGTAACGAGCGCTACCGCACTTCCGAGGGCACGTAATGCCGTCGGTCCCAGTTCTCGTCTTAGGATAAGAGTTGATAGACTAAGTCGGATGCCTTCGGGCAATCTGACAACTTTCCGACACCAGCGTAGAACACACAGTCCCACGAAAAATTTAATGAAATCACATTTATTTCATCGTCCGCGAAAATGTGTATAGGTTATTAGTAACGCCAAATATTATAAACATATCAGTTTATTATGCGATAAAAAATCACTTTTTTCCACACATATTTTTATATTCACACGAGAAATATCCTTTATTGATGTTCAATCATGAACTGTTCTATTTACAACGTAACTATAATAAACCTAGGCAAATAAGAGACTATCTTTCTCATTTCACAGTTCTGTAGACATGATAGGAACGCACAATCTTAACTCCTGATCACATCTTGGTGTCTCCGAGTAGTCGCAGAGTTCAACCGTGACTATGACATACGTATTGACCGACAAAAATGGCAAGGTATATATATATATATATATATATATATATAATCATAATTTCCATGGGTTCCATAATTTTAGTTTACTTCTACACGTTATAAACAAATACCACGATTTGAATTCCACTGAATGGTTTATTGGTTTTGTTGCATTCACCAGTATTTGTATACGATATCCAGGTTCAATTCCACTGTAAAACGTTAGATTTCAGAGGCAAAATATTATCCTATTCCCAAGAAAATTTTAGTAGCAGTTCTTAGCGCCTAATAATGTAATACTTAAGGCGCAGCTAACAAACTTTAATTATACTCGTAATAATACTACATTTACCGATGACCTCGCGACGTGAAGAAAAATAATAAAAAATACACACACATTTTCGCATTTATAATATTATCAGCATGCTAACCTTGGGAAATAGGGAGTGTTTTCTGCAAGTGAAATAAATTATACAAGTATTTTTATCTAGTAAAATATGTCAAAAGAATGGTAGTTTCATTCATCAATTAATGTTTAACCTTTATTTAACATTTTTATCGACAATTTATTGATAATAAGTATTCTATTTGACAGCAAAAAACTATGACGTCACTAGGTCTTATTTCATACAAACGCCGTAGCAAAGGTCGTTTTTGACATTTCATTAAAAGTGCTTAGGCTTGATTTGACTAGTTGGAAACAACCCTATTCTAAATCAATTCTTTCCTAACATCTCGTCTCTATTCCTCCTTAAATCTGCCAGCTAAACATTCAGATATGCTACACGTGCGACCATAAACATAGCTCACAAAATATGTCTTCAATTGAAGTATGTTTACCCACCTTACTACATTTTATGATAAGCTACTTGACGTACTTGGGTAAATGGAAGTGTTTTCGCCGGCATAAAGCAAATATCGTCAACTACCTACCTATGATTACATCTAATGGTTCGTTTAGGTATCGACCGCATTGATAAGTGAATTGCATGTTGACTTTGTAATTATTTTCACACACACAGTCTCACGCCTATATTCCCGCAGAGGTAGGCAGAGCTATATTGCTACACCCACTTTTTACCAGATTTATTTTACTCCCACGTAATAGGGCGAGCCTAATTGCCGTACCGGGCACATTACCAGGCTCCGTGCTGCTACGGCGAATTTCCTAGCGGAAAAACCCAATAACACTTTGTCCGCCCTGGAATCGAACCCGAGACCCAATCCCACGCGCACATGTATGCCGCGAGACCAACGAGGCAGTCGATTATTTTCATTGCCATTAATAGTAAAGAAAGTCAACCTAGGCAAGCGGTATCTTGGGCAAGAATATATTAGGTATACAATCAATATTAGCTACAGTCTTTCGGTCATTACCCTACACTACTGATTCAATACCCTACTGGACTTAAACATTTCTTATTTTGCTTCACAGTCAACAGCACTACGTGTCAATACCAGGATTTGGCTTCCTATATACGCTGGTCAGACCGGTTGATAATATAATATATAATATATTATATAATATAATAATAATATAATATATAATATATTTTACCACATACACACATCACCATCTAGTCCCAAACTAAGCAGAGCTTGTACTATGGGTACTAGACAATGGATAAACATACATAAATACTTTTTTTTTTTGTAAATACATACATATTATACATAGAAACACCCAGACCAAGTCAAACATCCATGTTCATGCACACAAATGTTTGACTTGAGCGGGAATCGAACCCGCGACCTTCGGTGTCGCAGTCGCTTACACTCCCGCTGCGTCAACCGGTCGTCAGTTGATAAAGGGTTTGATGTCGAGTTTTCCAAAAAAAAAAAGCTACCATTTGCTTCGTGTATTTGATGTACCTATTTCCCTTAGGCGGCCTCTAACGGCCATTTTCAATATTCGATCCATACATGTATTTTGAAATTCGAGATTAATGTTTGACATATTTTGTATGGAGCTTGTGCTGAGTGTCAAAAACGAATCTAAAATGTACAGATAAGTACTATCTATAGATCGAATATTGAATTCCGTAGTAAGACACCCACGGGATGAAATGGGGCAGTGTTATTTTGTATTCTTAATCCGTCACCATCAGATTTCTTTCTGTTTTCTAATAAAATATACCCTTCTTTTACCGGCCTTATTCCCATAGTTAGTTGGGGTCGGCTCTCCTAGTCAATTTATTTTACAAACGTTCATTTTAAATTGTCCCGCAGGATGACTACCTTATAAATATCTTCGTTTCTAGAATCGGATGTCTCGACACTCTTACACATGCAACATGATCACGAATGTACTAATTAATATAGACCACTCAATAAAAAGGTGCCAAGTCGGACCTGAGATTAGAGTTATAGGGTTTATTACATTTTACTTAGATACAGCACATTTCCATGGCAAACATGGCAATTACAGCACCCTTCTTATCTACCACAATTAGGAAATAATACATTATAATGACAGTGTCTTAAAAATTAATTTAGGGTCCCAAGCCAACCTCACCTGCAAGTGGTGCACCTGCCGATCAACGGACGAGGCTCTGGCAAACAAAATATTCCGATAAGCGGCAATAGGCTCGCCACCTATTACGTGGGATCAAGACACTGGCGAAAAGTGGGCGTTTAATATGCCTCTGCCTACCCCTTCGGGGAAACAGGCGTGAGTCTATGTATGTATGTATGTATGTCTTAAAAATGGTATTGACAAATTATGACTATATTGCATTTACAGTTTTAAAGTTCTCAGATCTTCACGAAATTCATATTTTCATTGCCATATTTTTAAAACATAATTTTGGTATATGTGGAACCATTGAAATGGTTAGATGTGATATATTAGTACCATTCACTTCTGGGTAAGTACGTAACTTTGCAGATGATTGCTGTACTTTGGTCATGATATCATTTTTAGTCGAAGGTTTTTTATCTTGGAGACTATGCTATAAGCTAGCCTAGTTGTAGCCTTTGTAAATTATATGATTTACCATGTTAATGTTTTAATCAAGAACATAATGTAAATAGGTAGTTGTAATTACAGCTACTTACCTATTTACATTCTGTTCTTGGTTAATGTGGTTTTTATAAAATCAAATAAAGACTGTATTATTTAAATAATACCGTTGAAGGGTTAAAACGCTAAATCCGCTCTTTCTTTAATTTCAAGCTCAGTCCGAGACAAATTTTATAGAAATTGGTTTAGGTGACATATTTATTTTCGCATTTAATATATTATTATCATTAAATTTGTCGGTGCAGGATTTTAAATTTGTAGTCTTCTCTGTGTCAAAAGTGTGATGATATGGAAAGGTCCCTGAAATAAAAAAGACGTGTAATAAAAAAGTAGATACGTTTTTCTACGTGTACATGGGGTTGCATGGGCACATGTAAGTCCATATGTATGTATGTGATTATGCCTGCGTGCACTAGAAACAATCACGTTAACACGATGTTGAAACGCATTATTCACGTTAATACGTCGTAACTGCTTCCTTCTAAATATAACTCTCATATCGATTTGTTTTATGTCGTCGAGAAATGAGAAAATTGGATCATTCATAAAGTTCCATAAAACTTTAGAAAATCGACTTTTCTATTATCCTTCTTCATCTTAAATATTGATTCTATACCTTTAAGAGCCTTGAACTCTTATTTGTCTGAATCTCCTAGTTTCAGTAGTCTCAATTGTGTAACGAATAAGTTGAAGTCTAATTTTATGAGCCGATTTTTTTTACTCGGAGAGTAGTAGAGTACGTCCTCATTGATTTCTCGTTATAATAATAATTCCGGAGTTTAATAGTTTCAGAGAATACATCGGTATTTTAGTCTTGAACTATTTTCCCACACCGATTGTCATAGTTCTCCATTCTCTTCTTAACACTTTAACAGCCGATCACGTACTGGGTACGGGTGGATGCGATGGTCTCAGAACGCTGATCACGTGCTCAGTACGGCATCGACTTTGTTTTAAAATGACGTCCGTGATACGTGATTTGCGTGTAACCACGGTGTACAATTACTCTTTAGCTACGTTGCACAGTCCGGCCCGCGTTGCATAGTCTCCTAACGCCGCTAACGCGAAAATACGTGCACGCATTTTTGCGCGAAATGGCGACCTCACCAGACAGACTATAATGTGCCCTTGTGTAACTATCCCTGCTACAAAATATTTCATACACCTAGGAATTATACCGATTGAAAAAAATATATTCCATCAAAATTATAAAAAATGTACATGTTCGAGTTTTTGTTTTTTTCACTTTCAGCCTATTTTTATGTGAGATTTTCAAATAACAATATATAATTTACAAATGTTTTTTATTCCTATCCTAAAAATATAAAATACCAAAAATAAAAAAAAAATAAAAAAATATGGATGTATCACAAACAGTTTTTTTTATAAGGCTTACAATATCGGCAAAAATCGCCGGCGTACCAGGAAAGGCGCGCTTTAAAATGGTCGGCTGTTAAAGTGTTAACTGGTCTATGTCAGTTACTTCTATGTGTTAGATGAGCTGTCAAATGTCTTAACCATTTATTTTTGCTCTTGGCTTTATTTTAAACTTTGTTAAATAGTTAGAAGCAAAACTATCCAAAGCAATTTAAATCTCATAAAATTAACCATATATTATATTTACATCCCCGTCTCACATTTAGTCCCATACCATTGGTAGTTGAGGTTTTAGTCCGGACTAAGACTACAACATTTGCATTGCTATGAAAGTCATAAGAGCCAAAATTCCAAAAAAGGTTATTATATACTTGCGCGGTTATTCCACATTACTGAAATGGGAATCTCTTAAATCACAGGCCTGAAACAAAATAATATTCTTAAAAAAATGTATTCTTCATCAACGTTTTACGTATTTGCTCAAAAAGTGGTCGATTGATTTCGCTGTCCAGTAACATCCAGATTGATACCGAGTTTATCCAATTTAGCCTTATCAGACACAAATCTGTTCACAAAGAGTGCTTAGTGCGATTCAGAATTTTTGTTCAACATATTAACTATAATAAAAACTACCTTTCACAATCTTATAATTTAGCTTGGAGATGATGGATGACGAAAGACTGACCAAACAGATATACAAGGCAAGTGTGAATGGGACAGGACGAAGTGAAAGACCTAGGCGGACGTTCTCTAACCAAATTGGAGATGTCCTAAAAACAGGACAGGTTAGAAGTACCCTGAACAGAAGAGCATGCATGAGGAATCTGATGGGAGTGAATGAAGCAAGAGAGATATGGGAGGATCGTTGTGCCTACCCCTCCGGGAAACAGGCGGGAGTCTATGTATGTATGTATAAGTTAGCTAGAAAAGTCTACCACTTGTAGAAACAAAAGTCCTATATAGTAACGCATACAACCCTTCAACCAGACATTTCTTCGCAAATTGTCTAATCTTACACAGTAATATGCTAAACATCCAATTTTTCCAGCTGTACGGCAACGTTGCCGGCAAAACAAAGTATTTATTGGGTGTCATATGCATGCCCTACCATCACCGCTAACCATACATTTATTATTCATGCGGGTGAGGAACTGCCGGGTTGTTGTAATAAGCTATGATTATCGGTTTCTTGCACGTATACAGGCGCTTTTCTAGTTGTAAACACTTCAGCCTTTATGTAGGTTGTTTGGTCAAGGTTGTGATGTTGTTGAAAGATTCTAGTCGCTAAGTGTGTTTTGTCTATGTATCTTTTTGTAGATTGTTTTTCGATTGAATTATCTGGTATAAAAGCTTTGGGTACCTATAATTTCCGAGTCAGAAAGATGTCGTCAGCTTTGGATTTGTGATTGATAAGATTTAACTTCGAGCCGACAATAGTTACTTTCTTCAGAGAGTAGCGATAGCCGAGTGGTGAGACCGCCAGCTACGCAGAGGGTCTCGGGTTCGAATCCAAGGCACGCCAATGACTTCAAAACACAAACCAATGACTTTTCGAAGTTAAGTTTGTATTAAATTGTTAATTATCGCTTGCTTATAGGTGAAGGAAAACATTGTGAGGAAACCTGCATGTCTGAGAGTTCTCCAAAATGTTCTCGAAAGACTAGTGAAGTCTGCCAATGCGCACTTGGCCAGCGTGGTGGACTATGACCTTACCCTCTTGGCCTAGGCCTCTTCTCACAGTGAGAAGAGGCCTGTGCCCAGCAGTGGGACAGTATATAGGGCTGATGACAAGATTTAACTTACTTACATGATATATATTTTGAATCAGGCTTTATTTAAATGTTTTAATTTTATCATAGGTAGGTATATATTTATTTTTGATCAGTGCAGGTTTTTTTTTTAAGACAGCTCCCGTACTAGTTATAAATCCTGTGTCGCGGGGGACTTTACAAACATATAACCAAAGGACACAATGAACACCGCCGCTTAAACCACTACACCAACCGTGCAGTTGATTTATCATTATAACATAATTTCACGCCTTTTATCCACGAAGGGTTAGGCAGAGGTGTATACACACCCACATTAATCATTATGTGTTCGTCATTATCAATTTTAAAGCGAACGAAAGGCTCCTTCTCATCATATTCCATAATCCTTTAAAAGAACTCTGCTCGCGTAATTTGCGTAAAAAGAGAACAAAACTTTTGCTGAAGGTTTAATAATTATATTCTTGTCACCAGAAGCTACCCACAGCTTCGCTCTTACTTTTTTAATGAAACTATTTCTGCCCGATCCCGTGCGAGTTTCGAAAAATCCCTTCTTAGTGCACCTTACGGTCCCCAAGGAACATACAGGCAAAATTTCAGGGTTTTGCGCCCAAAAGTTTTGGCTGTGCGATGTCTGTCAGTCAGTTAGTAACGCAAGAATTTTTTATATATACAGAATGTCACAAGACCCATCACCAAGCCGAACTCTAATCGTTTTGGACATCATGCCAAGTCATACTAAGCAAAAATAAAACCTGGGAAACGATTTCTTTTTTTCAAGTAGACATTTTTTAATTCGCAATTAAAAGCGCGCGCGTGCAATTTTCGAAAATCCTACTTATCCATGGGTGCATCGGACATCTATAGAACAGATTGGCGGGGTAAATGTATCGATTTTGTACCTAATTACAACAATTTCATACTAACTTTGAGCCTCAATATCTCCTAAACCAGTAATTTCCCAGGCATGGTACCGAAGTAAAAAATGTTTGTAATGATTGGTACAATATGGGTTTTCAGTTTTTGTTAAGGCTCTTTTTACATCTGTATACACTTATCTTTATATTTTTTTGCTAATCTAAAGTCTTGTTTTGCAATAGTCCATTCATCCCAGTGCTGCAGAGTCCACAAGTATTGTGACGCCATGAAGCATTCCAATGGCCTTCAATTTGGGCGTATTGTAAAACATTTATTGGAGAGCGCAACTGTTGAGAGGAACCAAGACATAACGAGAAAGTTTCCTTATATCTTAGTTTATCTAAATGGGAAAAACAAGTTCATACTTTTGCAAACGAGTGGTGAAGACGGTAAATACTTATGATCAAACTTGCGTGTTGAAAAGCGCTAATGCGAATTATTTACCGGCGTAGTAGACAGGTCTTGACCTCAGAACTTTATTACAGTATAAATGTTCATTTATCGATTCGGTTCAGGTGGAGCTTTGATTTCAAGGTGAAAAGATTTTTAGGCTTTTAATTTGTTTTATTTTTTAATCAAATATAAACAAAAT
The DNA here is from genome assembly GCA_944739405.2 of Euclidia mi. NCBI lineage: Eukaryota > Metazoa > Arthropoda > Insecta > Lepidoptera > Erebidae > Euclidia > Euclidia mi. Next base: position 16,371,479 of record OX123207.2, read on the forward strand.
TCTAGCTGGCTCTGAAGAAGTTTTTCGAAAAAGGCTGCCTAATCCTAGTAGGTACAAGTCGTACGCAACGCTACCTGCCAGGTTGTATTCAGATACACTGAGTTACAGTCTGTTGGTTTCTCCAAACCATTCAATTATTAGGTTTGATAAGCAAATAAAACAAATTGTAATGTATTTGTAAAAAATCACACGTTGATATTGTTTTAATTTCGCGGATTACTTTTTAAATCAATATGGCTGCTCATATTTTTTTTTATAGACTCACGCCTGTGTCCCCGAAGGGGTAGGCCGAGGTGTAAAATTATACCCACATTTGGCCATTAATTTTTAGGTCCCACGTAATAGGAGGCGAGCCTTTTGCCGTACCGGGCACATTACTAGACTCCGTGCTGCTACTGAGAATTTCCTAACAGAAAAACCCAATAACACTTTGCCCGACCCGGGAATCGAACCCGAGACCTCGCAATCCCACGCGCACATTTATGCCGCGAGACCAACGAGGCAGTTCATACTTTTATACGATTATATTACTAACCAACGAACCGCGAAACGTTCAATTGCGTATATTCAATATTATTTCACCATAAATCAAATCTTAGCTTATCATTATTGTACGTCACCAGCCATTCCACGAAGTATTAATTAAAAAGAGTAATACAATATATCATTACCCAAAAACAGTTTGTTAATAAATGTTAACATCGCCGCGAACTAAATAGCTCCGATCCATCAAGCTCGATAAGAAAGTAGAGTTGAAAATTAACGACATCAATCTTTTTGTGAGGAGGTTATATTACTCGTATTATAGTCAAAGGATAATGATACTTACTTATTAGAGGGGAATTGACGTACTTATTACAGTGATAAGTTTTTAATCTATGTATACTTAGGACTAAGGCAGCGATAGCTGAGTGGAGAGACCGACAGACTGCTACGCAGAGGGTCTCGGGCTTGAATCCACGGCACGCACCAATGACTTTTCGGAATTAAGTGCATATTAAATTGTTAATTATCGCTTGCTAAACGGTGAAGGAAAACATCGTGAGGAAACCTGCATGTCTGAGAGTTCTCCATGATGTTCTCGAGAGACATGTGTAGTCTGCCAACCCGCACTTGGCCAGCGTGGTGGACTATGGCCTTACCCTTCTCATAGTGAGAAGAGGCCCGTGCCCAGCAGTGGGACAGTATAAAGGGCTGATGACGACGATACTTAGCACTATTGATTTTGAACTTATGCGATCTATATATGATACAAGTAAGTTTATTTTTCTTGCTTTGCTGTCAAGTGTTTATTTGTACGTGTGATAACTGATTTTGTATGCAAAGAGTCACCCCACTTTCATGTTGTATGTGTCGTAGGGGGCAAAACAAACAGTGTTTGGGAAGAGATTCAAAACTAGTCATCAGTTCCTATATCATCCCGTCTAGGCAAATCCTCATTTTGACTCATTGTGATACAAATTATGAGGGGTAATTACGTGGACGCGGAGGAAGTTAAATTAGTTATAAATAAGGTGGAAAAAGTAAATTACTGTTTACAAATAATGTAACTTCTATCCAAAATTATATCTCATTAGCTGTTTCCCGCGGTCTCACCCGCGTCCTGAGGGAACTACTTCGCGTACCCGGTTAATTTATAGCCTATGTTACTCCTTGGCACATCAGCTATCCGTCAGTAAAAGTCCCGTCAAAAACAGTCCAGCCGTTTCAGAGATTAGCGAGAACAAACAGACAGACAGACAGACCGACAGGCAGGCAAAAATTAAAAAAAATGACATTTCGGTATGTGTACCGTTTATACATCGATAGGCATTAAGTAAAAAGCGGTTATTTTAATATTACAAACAGACACTCCAATTTTATTTATGTGTATAGATTGTTTTCTAATAAGTTTGTCAATATTATTCACTAGATGGCGCTGATCATTATCTTTTAACGGTTATCCATTCGAAATACAAATAACATGTCCTGCTGACCCCTTAGATATGTGATCTTACCTTCCCCATGGTTAGTTGTTGCTAAGAGAAAAGTTCAGCTGACATCATAACTTCGCAAAGAGGCTTTTGGACACAAGTAATGGTGCAGTTACTGTGACTTATAAACATGGCCGCTCATTATTTTCAAATACTGCCTCTTTCTTTGGAACTATTTTGATTATAATAGCATTGGTCAACGCTGGCTCATTCTTCGCTGGTATTTTTGATTTCGATAGTGTAACAGTTCTTTGCTTATTATACAGCGTATGTAAGATATTACATATTTTTGCATAAATAGTACAGCTGCAAGCGTTTTAAGCTTTTTAAATCACTTTCTACTCATTAGTTTAAATAACCCTTCGCATCACTATGTTCTGTTGGAGTTGACTACGTACTATCATCTGTTACGATCACATATTTTGTTTTTTAAGTCGGTTTGACATAAGAGTAAAGAATATAAAATGACCATTTCACTTCCTAGGTGTCGTAAGAAATGAATAAGGCAATGAAGTTGGTATTCGAACGACTTCATTTCCTAAGTCGTCTCTGTCATCGTGTGATGCTCATAGTACCTTTGGGAAGCGACAAAAAACACATGAGAACCCATACCCAGGTCAGGTAACCCATACTCGGTCAAATTCTTTTATTGACTATGAAGTTACTTTGACGCAAAGAAATTTATGTCCAACAGTGGATTGTCAATGGCCGTTCTCACTTTTAACTTTTCCCTCTCATGTGCGTGTCAGACTCACTCTGTACAAATTAAAACTTTCTACCTCCTTACGAATATAGAGAGTTGATATCTAAACGCTTAGGTATATGATTGGTTGAACAGTGAAAGCTTAGTTATAGGGCCCAGTTGGGACCCTTGAGATGGACCCCTACAAAGTTTGTTTCAATATTTATTATATTTTATATTAACATTTAAATTTATTGGAACTTCAACCTGAATACCGAAGTACATCAATCGCCTCCATCCTTCAAAGTTTCGGCGGTCGAAGTCGGGGCACATTTAAAACGAGAAAATGTGTTGTCTTTTAACTTTAATCTATTTACTTTCACTTTTAATGGAAAACTTTGGTGTTTTTCTTTTTAATTGTGTTGCTCTGTTTGTATTGGCTTCAAGTTTGAAATATTATTGTGTTTATATTTTAGTTTCTTGTGCTTTACTGTTATTCTTTGAGAAAAATCTAAATTAAAAAGAAACTTTTAGAAGATTCGGTTAAGTTTTGGGGATTGAAAATTAATTTATGGTTGTTTTAATCGAATACTTTCTATGTTTTCGACCGTGAAATGTGAGTGAATTACAAATGTTATTATCTTAAATAGCAGTCATTTGTCGCTTCTGATTATACCCGAAGCATCAAAAAAATTATATGTGCATAATGCAACATAACATAATCTGTTGGGCAGAGTCAGCTGACAAAGCTGAAGACGGAGGATGGCAGAATCTTATCGTCCAAGCCTGAGCTCTTGGAGGAGATCGAAAGGTTCTATGGACAGCTATACACGACAACGCAACAACCCGCAAGCACTCCAGCGTCAGACCCTAGAGCTGGATTGACCCGACACTATACCGAAGATATCCCGGACGTCAGCATGCATGAGATTAGTGTGGCTCTCAAACAGCTCAAAAACAACAAGGCGCCGGGTGATGACGGAATTACGAGCGAGCTTCTGAAGGCCGGCGGTGCACCCGCTAGAGAAGCCCTTCGGAAGCTATTTAATTCCGTCATTCTCGAGGGTAAAACGCCACAGGCGTGGCACAGAGGTGTGGCGGTGCTTTTCTTTGAGAAAGGGGATAAAACCCTCTTAAAGAACTACAGACCCATCACACTTCTGAGCCACGTCTACAAGCTGTTTTCGAGGGTCATCACTAATCGTCTCGAGAGCAAGCTAGACGACTTCCAGCCTCCCGAACAAGCCGGTTTCCGTAAAGGCTATAGTACCATAGACCACATACATACGCTGCGGCAGGTTATACAGAAGTCCGAGGAGTATAACCAGCCCCTATGCTTGGCGTTTGTGGACTATGAGAAAGCCTTCGATTCGATCGAAACCTGGGCGGTGCTACAGTCTCTCCAACGGTGCCGGATTGACTACCGATATATCGAAGTACTGAAGTGTTTGTATGAGAACGCCACTATGTCAGTCCGCCTCCAGGACCAGAGTTCAAAACCTTTTCAACTCCAGCGAGGGGTGAGACAGGGGGATGTCATATCCCCGAAACTGTTTACCACTGCGCTGGAGGATGTTTTCAAGCTTTTGGACTGGAATGGCCTCGGCATCAACATCAACGGCGAGTACATCACTCACCTTCGATTCGCAGACGATATCGTAGTCATGGCTGAGACCATGGAAGACCTAGGCACAATGCTCGATGGCCTCTGTAGAGTCCCCCAACAAGTAGGTCTTAAGATGAACATGGAGAAGACGAAAATCATGTCGAACGTCCATGTTGTACCTGCTCCTATTCAGATTGGGAACTCTACGCTCGAAGTTGTCGACAAGTATATCTACCTGGGACAAGTAGTCCAATTAGGTAGGTCCAACTTCGAGAAGGAGGTCAATCGACGAATCCAACTCGGTTGGGCAGCGTTCGGGAAGCTACGACATATCTTCTCGTCCGATATCCCGCAGTGTCTCAAGACGAAAGTCTTTGACCAGTGTGTGTTGCCAGTGATGACTTACGGATCAGAGACGTGGTCGCTCACTATGGGCCTTATCAGAAGGCTCAAGGTCACTCAGAGGGCGATGGGGAGAGCTATGCTTGGAGTTTCCCTGCGAGATCGGATCAGAAATGAGGAGATCCGCAGTAGAACCAAAGTCGCCGACATAGCTCTTCGGATAGCCAAGCTGAAGTGGCAGTGGGCAGGGCACATAGCTCGAAGAACCGATGGCCGTTGGGGCAGAAAGGTTCTGGAGTAGCGGCCACGTACCGGACGACGCAGCAGAGGTAGGCCCCCCGCAAGGTGGACCGACGATTTTAAACGCTACGTTTATCAGAGTGTGGTCTCCGAATTCGATTACTTCAATGTTTTTTCGGTTCGGCAACAAATTTTTTGGTCACTTTGGTTTTCTGTCGGATCCATTATTTATTATTTATACACACTTAATTACTTATATTACTACAATTGAAGCGACTCAAACCCGGGGCTCCAGGGTCGAAACCGTATTTATGTCTTGGATGCAACCGGGATAACGCTAGGACGACGATGCACTTATATTCGTGCACAATCTTAATACTAGACTGCCTCGTTGGTCACGCGGCACAAATGTGCGCGTGGGATTGGGAGGTCTCGGGTTCGATTCCCGGGTCGGGCAAAGTGTTATTTTTTTTGTTAGGTTTTTCCGTTAGGCAATTCTCAGCACGGAGTCTGGTAATGTGCCCGGTACGGCTATAGGCTCGCCCCCAATTACGTGGGACCTAAAATTTCCTACCCCTTCGGGGATACAGGCGTGAGTTTATAAAAAAAAAATTAAAAAATCTTAATACAGGCATGGGTCTGTTTCCACAAAATGTTTTTTCGGTTATGGATACTTTTTTTGACATTTGGTTTAATATTTCAAAGTCGCCGGCAACACAAGATTTCTTCCTAAAGGGAAAGTTATCTATTTGAAAACTATTTTAGGCTCGTTCTCCAAACGTATCTACTAATCTAAGAACTAATCACTCGTTGTAAAAAGGTGGCCTTTTAAGTAGTAAACTGCATCAATAATACTACTTAGGCGCTCCCTTTTTAGGAAGGGTCTAAAAAGTATTATTGATGCGGTATTCAATAATTGTAATTATCTATTACTGGTCTTCACCAATCTTAAGTTCTGTAGATATTTATTTACCTTATAATGTGTATACACAACTGAGTAGTTTCCGTAAGTAGTTTTAGTTTTCTATTGAAACCATTGAACATTTTATGCTAAAGAAATAACAAGATGAATGTCATTTCAACAGATATAGAAGTCATTTTTGAGTGAAACATTACTCATCTAAGCGTAATATAGTTATTTCACCATCGGAGAACGCATCGAAGCTAATGGCTTGATATACACACTCTTACTTCAGATCCGTGAGACTAAAATTCAAAAGTTATTGAACTCTTCCTGCCCTAGTTAAGCAAACTTTATACTATGAATAATGTCCCGAGTTTGGATCCCGCGCGATACAAAGTGTTCGTGCGTTATTGTGTTGTAAATCAGATAGGTGGAGTTTTTGTGCACCACAGATATTATTGTAATGCGAGATAGTTTTAGTTTCGTAAAATGGGGTTAGAATATACCTTAGAGAAGTTCTTGCCTTTTTACAAATATGAGTTTTGGTTTTATTTTGAGCGTGGTTTGATTATGTATAGTAGAATGGAAAAATAGTTGAGATTTATCGTAACAGTTTGGCAAAAGTGAGTACGGTATTTTAAATTTTCTATGAAATGCTTTCTTGTGGCATTCCAACTCTAGAACAGGCTTTACTCCAAATGCTCATGTTACTTATACATACATACTTATGTTCTCAAGATACGAGTAAAAGTGAAACTACCTAAACTTTTTTATGATTGTGAAGCATCTCATTTCCCTCATTCGCTTTCATTAATTTATCGCAAGTTAACCTGGCTGTTCTCCAGAAGTACAATGGCTATAATCACCATGATATTCTATGCCTATATTTGCCCTTTTCTATAGGTCGATACATTTTTAATATTTAAACATTATTACTTGTAAAATATTGTATAACAAAATATGTTGTATTTACCCACACATATAATAATTAAGTTAATTCTCAGCAGCAGACCAAATCGAAGGAGCAAATCAAACGAGCAAACAGATCGCCTGATGGTAAACAATTACCGCCGCCCATGGACACAAGCAACACCACAGGAGTCAAAAATGCGTTGCCGCCCCTTGGGGTTGGGAAAAGAGTTAGGATAAGGATTGGGATGAGGGAGGAGGAATACGGGATAGGGCCTCCGGCACTCTCACTCACCGAACGCAACGCGAGTTTAGGTACTGTTGCTTTACGTCGAATTTCTGTGAGAGGATCTTCCCCGGTCGAGCCCGAGGTCATGCTGGAATCAGCAAGGCTCTACTACCGTGACCGTTGTGGTATTAAAATTAGTTGATTGTCACAATGAGACATCGTCGACCAAGCGTTATCCCGATTGTATCCAAAACTTTCACCTTGGTGACTGGGGTGCGCTTTCTAGTTCCAAAGTAGCATTGTCTGACAAAACAGTGTTAGAAAATTAATCAGTTATCTTTGGTCTAGGTTTTTATTATCAAAACAGATTCAATCGTAATACCTGTCATTGCTTGCATTTTTTTTGTAGTACTTTATAAAAATAACTACGTTAAAAAAACCGACATCAAAAACAAAAATGTAAAAAATTATAAAGATTTAATATTAATTAAATACTACGTATTATGCCCCTTAAACTAAAGGGCAAAATATACAAATCCGTTATAAGACCTGTCGCAGTGTATGGATCGGAATGCTGGGCCATGAAATAGACGGATGAAAGAAGTTTACATGTAGCAGAGATGAGGATGTTGAGATGGATGTGTGGAGTGACAAGGATGGATAAAATTAGAAATGAGTATATTAGGGGAAGTTTGAAAGTTGCACCGGTGCAAGAAAAGCTGAGAGGAAATCGTCTGGCGCGGTATGGGCATGTGATGAGGAGGGATGAAAAGCATGTGACTAGAAAGGTGATGAATATAAGAGTTGGCGGATATAAGGCAAGAGGAAGACCAAAGAAAAGATGGATAGATTGTGTGAAGGATGACATGAATGAAAAGGGAGTGAATAATCAGATGACGTCTGACGTCCGACTGTGCCGACCGCAAGTAATATGGGAACAGGGCAGGCAAAAGAAGAAAGACTACCTATTATTTATATGTGCTGTTTACTAATAGATTTGAAGTTGGTGCCAAGCCTTTAACAAATAATAATATGAATATGAGCAAATTAATACATTACTTCGTAAGTAGGCTTGGCATCGACTGTAAACCTATTAGTAAACAGTTATTTTTATTTAATACTTTTTAGTGTATTGTTGTATTATCAACTAGTTATGGGTAGACCTACAAAAGGTGCTGCGCCCCTTAAAAATATGGATCTCAAGAAACGGCCTTACCGCATGATTTACGTCCTTGAAGTCACCATTATCATAATTGTACGAGGCAAATTGATTTTTGTAATCACTGAGTTCGTATGGCCACCTTCTGGCTCCTTCATCGGACCCTAGAGGATCTTAGTTATCATCCGCACCAAAGTGCTCGTTAAGACTCCTTAAGCCCAAACTCGATAGAGTTTTGTCATTTATTTACTGACTTCCTATGGCCACCATTCGATTCCATCATCAGATCAGCTCTATGTCATAATCATTTTTCATTGTCATCTATTTTACATACATATACAGAATTTCAGCTAAATCGGTAACCGGGAAGTGGATCAAATTTACTTGCTAGATTTTATTTCAGACATCGGGATAGGTGAAGGTAAATATAAAAATGCTAATAAAATAAAAACTACTGGGCCGCCCTATTATATATTCGAAACTATCCCGCATCAAACAAAAAAAATAATCACGTAAATCGGTTCTGAAACCTCGGAGAAATCGGTGTACATACATCGAAAAAAAATATATCGGCCAAATTGAGAACCTCCTCCTTTTTTTTGAAGTCGGCTAAAAATAAAGCTTAGACAAGGTCTATACCTACCTCCTCAGTGATAAACTGGATTAATCTATATCCACTTCTCGTCTTCAGTATCTCCTTCATATAAATGGCCTACTTTTAGTTCCATACCAACACGTTCAATTATTTCAACACGTGCACACCTAATACGTGGGCGTTTACTTGTTAGTGTTATCACTTGTAGAATATTTAGAACGGTCCCACAGGTTTCAGATGACATTTCAGTAATGGGATTAAATATTATGTTCAGTTTGTGTTTGGGCTTGATAAAATCTAAATTATATTAAACTTTCGAAATTTGTGTACATTGTGCTGTATGTATGGACTAGCTTTAATGGCGTTGGTACCTATTTACGTTTTATCCGTAATCCAATCAAAACTTTATACCAAGAAGAGTTATTATAGGTACATTTCTGGTTTAAAAGGTACCAACTACGATAAAACAACAAATAATTTAACTTATTTGTTTCCATAAATAAAGTAAAATCCTTACAGAAATTGTATAATCGGCGTGCGTTCTACTGGGTAGAAGCAAGTAAACAAAATAAATAATATTTGGAACTTTGTTGTTAGTGTAAATCAATATGGCAACTATACTCTTAAAAACCAACATTACATAAGTTTTACATTGACCAGAAGGCTGGAGTGTATTTGGCTCAAAAGTTAAGCATTGCCATACAACGTGGCAATGTTGCCAGCGTTCTGGGCACGCTCCCGGTCGACGGCGATGTGGAGGACTTTTATAACGCCCTCTAAATTAGTTTATTTTATGCTTTGTATATATTTAGGATAGTATTTTAAGATTATTAAGTTGCATTATATATCTGAATAATATGTAAATACATTGTTACAAAATCATACATTTTAATTTTTAAGCTTTTTAATTTTCACTTCTTGTATATATATTAATTAGTTTTATTAAATTATTTTAAGTCTTATAAATAGCTTAAACTATATCTCCAATTGTTAATTGTTTTATGGAAATAAAGAACTGTTTTACAAATTTTATAAATGTTTTACATTTACAGGATATATATTATATCACGTACTTTTGTTTCGAGTAACCGATTTCAGCACTGTTGCAAGCGCCATGTTTACGGATGTACCTACTTCTGACGTTAATGACCACGAAAGTTTAAATTCCTTTACCATCACTACACTTTTTCACTTTCAGATAAAATATTGATCTTTTGAAAGTTTGCTACAGCGGTAAATTGCTCCAGAATACCTAGAAATATCGTTGAACTTTACAAGCACTAACATACATGTAGGACTACCACATTTTATAAAAAGGTCGAATTAAAACACAATGTATTTAAAATTTATCGTATTTACTTTAATAAACATTACGCCATGCATAATTAATTAAAAGAAGGAAGATTTAAATTAAAAAGAAAGAAAATTAATAGCTGCCAATTGAAATTCAATTTGATACCACATCGATTTTATTTTAGTGCCATTAGAATTTATGTTTCTAACGTAGTGATTACTTTACTCAGTAATTTCATTTAAACTGAAAACGTTCTCTTTGCAAAACCAAAATTGAAACTTAGATTTGATATATATACCTATATTTAACTTGTCACTTTAATATGGCTGACCCACTTTTATGATTACTGTTTGGTAAAGTTATGATTCAATATATGTTCAGTTAAATTGGTAGCTATGATTTATTTGCTGACTTTGCTGAAGTCTGCGTTCTATGTTTGCTAGAATTATGTTTCAGTAGTGTGTTTTTTGAGTTATAATGGTATGCTCAGCGCAGTCAAAGCTTAAGATGGATAAAAGCATCCTTGGGGCATCCTTCATTTAAGTTTCAACATTATTTTTCATCCTTTCCATTTAAGTATAATTTTGTATAACTTATTTGTGAAATCATTTTTTACATTGAAAAATAGTTATGTTAAGTCGTTTAATAAAAATACACGTTAAAATTTTCTTATAAGCTGCTTTTTTCTATGGCGCATATACCTTGAAATACGGCAAATTACTTAAATGGCATAAACGAAGATTGTGTTTAATGATATGCACGATGATCGCATGACGCTGTCATTGTTAGTTGATTTAAAATAATCTATTAAGCAAGGTTAATATTCCGCTGGATGCGGTAAAATATATTTTACATGAGCGTATATATTTTTAGCGTATCTGAGGTAATATAAAACTCTGTCATATAAAATGTATAGCGTTATGACGTCGGACGTTTTGAGCTGGATGCCAAAGCTTTATTCCAGCATAATTGGAACGGTCTTATTGTATCTGCGGTTCGGAAAACTATAAATAAATTTAGGCGAAGGCTTAAGGTACTATATTTAGAAACGTTCAGACCTCGTAATTACTTTGTATATATATCTGAAATAGATATATCCTTAAAATGGCGAAGGTATTGAGTATAACAAGATTCGCCCACGAGTAACTTAAACAAAGATATAGAGAATATGCTAGAAGTGGCAGTACATAAATTGTTGAGCGTAGTTAATATTTGATCAACATATTTTAGAAAATATTCTTTCATTTTATCTACTAAATATCTTTTAATAAATTAAAATAAAGCTTGTAGTGATCATATTTCCGAGCGTTTATAGTTGATTGGAATTAGGTAGTTACTATACGATTTTAGGAACGTTGTGTCTCGACGGGTATAAAATATATATGAATATTTAAAATTTAAGATGTATTTCAAGTTTATTCCAGTGCCAAGTTTTATTAACGATTACTACATTCCTTGTTGGCAATTTTTCCAAATCACAAATCTAAATAAATATGCTTAAAATATATTTAGTGTAGAAGTTTTGCTTTCACCTAAACAAAATACACAACATTATTGACCGTATTATTTACTTTATAAAGGTGTCCCATCATCTTTAAGAATAACTTGTTGATCGACTAGAGGGACCAAAATGAAATACATTAAGGCCACATTCAGTTTCACTTTATCTGTGCACATCGCCAAACAGTTTGTTAAACCCATTATTATAACCAGTGTGTAGGCTCTATATAAAGCTGGGGTCTCAAACGATTGCCCTCAGTCGCACTTTTATCTTTGTTCCCATTAGAAGTACTTAGGGACGCTTTAGTGTTTTTGGTTTTCTAAAACATTATTTATTGGTATTTTGTGGTTGATTTAAAGTCTCTTCACTTCGGTATTATCACCAGAAGGCTTTTGTTTTATTGAAATGTGAGTGTCTTTATTTTAAAACACATCAAACAAAATGTAATTTTCAAATTTTCGGTTTAATTTAACAAAATTTAATGTACCTAATGTAATATTTTTTTCAAGGTTACTACAACCAGTTGCTATTGCACTCTCACGCGATCCAACAAGACATAATTTATCACCACAGTCTGGCTTAAAATATTTTTTGATATTAACTGTCCTTTTCTATTTGTAAATTCTTCACCCAAATTTTTTTTTCTTTTAGGTACGTATTTCTGCCACCCAATTTTCTTTATTCAATAATCTCTTCCTACCTGGAGTATTTTTTTTCGGATACTTCCTTCGCACCTTAGTGTTTATGTCTCATGATGTTGCAAGGTTTTCTGCGTTAATTTGACTTGTGTCCCCTAATACCTCATTTTCTTTAGCGGTAGATTTTTTTTTGGTTTGTCCTACAGGATCTATTATACCACGACGTAGTTCTTGGTTTTGGTCTAAAATACAAAACAAAGAATTTGTAATTAAAATAATTTCTTTATTATTCGTAGTAAGCAAGTCGATAAACTTACCAATTTCACACAAGATATCGTCTAATTCTATATTGATGAAATTTTCTTTATCGCCATCAGTTATCGATTCTGTATCAGCATCAGGTGTTAATACATGAGCTGAAAACATTAGTCTTAAATTCCAAAATAATAATATCAGAAAATATAAGTAAATAAGCTCAGAAACTAAACCCTACTTTCAAGAGGGTGGTTTTTCAAAGGTTATTTAGCCTCGTTTGATTTCCGCTAGTCATACACTATTAAAATAACGCACGAGGAAAGGAAGCTTCCATGCCTATGATTAAAATTATAGGTAGTAATTTAATGTACTTTTACTTACAAATTTCATGAGGTGGTAAATATTCTGAAATTACTGGTGAGCAAAATTTCTTCAGTTTCATTAGAGACCGTCATATTCTGAGATTGTATTTTTACTGGAGATCGCTGTCTCAAATTATATTTAAGATTCAGTAAATCGTTCCCAATAAATGATAGCATTGTAATGTTAATAACAAAATCTATTACTGTCGGGTTAGTTTCCCTAACTACTATTAGTATATTTACTTTATATTTAAAACTAACCTGTATTTATAAAATTCGTTGGCACTGAACCATCCAAGGGTACATCGGCAATATAACTCGAATCGGTTATCGAAACTGTTCATCTGCGACAAAAACAAAATCACTAAATTGAAATGAATTCGAAGAACTTAACAACGATATCATGACGGCTATTATCAATTCTACTCGTAAAAATTTAAAAGCATAATTCTAAATATGATGTAAAAAACTTACCTGGGTTTATAACATTTGGCAGCACTCTCCCTCCCAAAGGTACATCGACAGTACGATTCGAATAGATAAACTGTTCGACATCTAAAACCAAAATCTCTAAATTTTAATTATTTATAAGTAAGTGCATAAAACAACAATACTATTATTTAAAATAAGATTCAACAAAGAATTATAAAATCGGACTATTATACTAACCTGCATTGTGATTATTCGTAATTTCACTTTTAGCTAAAGCTAACTCGAGTATTTTACTTCGGCGACTCATTTTAACTATACAAAATTACATTTATTACAAAATTACATTTTCTTGCAACAACACACTGTTATAAAACAACCAAACACTCAAAAAAAATAAGTTTGCATGTAAACTGCAGCGTAAAACGTGTTGAAACTTGTGCGGAACTAGAAGTGCAGGGCGCCCGCGCGAGTGTCATCGATAAATATTCTATAATTGTAAGTTGAGTATCTATAACGAATATAAACATAACCCGATATTTATTCCAGAATAAAACATTGTTACTTGTGTTACAGTCGTTTGACTTTAAATATCATCACCTGTTTAAGATTAAAAACATTGTAACTAAAGTTACGACGAAAGCATATTTAATACGAACAAAATCTTACCTAAAACAAGAGGTTATTTCTTGTTACAATATTTGATATATAATATTAGGCAAACATACTAGCGTGTAACTAAATATACATTTTTATCATCTTCATTGGACGTCAACTTACAATTTTTTACTACTTGTTAAAATCGTAACGCGAATGAATTCTGATACAGGGATGAGCGCATAAAAAAGATATTTTTTTGTTTACTGTGGATATGATTGTAACTCAAATTCATCTAAAAGTGAGTTACGATGTTTTTCATTACAGGTGTGTGTCTCCTAGAATTAACCGCGTTCATCCCAGTTTATATTATAAAAAAGTACGCTTTTGCGATTTTATGAATGTAATATTATGTTTTATAATGGGTGTTTACCTGAAATAAAGATGTTTTATTTTAATTTTATTATTTCTTATAATACCGCGTAAAGCGATTCTGTAATGAGATGTGTAACGTAATACTTCTTATCCGACAGATTTTAGCACATCTCCATCCTACAAACACCAAACGGGAAAACATTTGTCCCGAATCAGGCCTACATAATATGCAAATGGAAATATAACACAGAAACACCCTTCCGACGAAAACTTTGCAAACATGCTCGAAGAATATAATCGTATGAAGTAATGATGCTATAATCATGGAAATAATCATAAAAATATAATATAATAGTATTTACTTCACGAAAGCAAATATAATAAGTGCTTATACAAATGAAAACGTACTAGGGTTGAGTGAAGAAAAGAAGGAACATAGCAATATTCTATAACGATCAGTCTTATCAGTTTTAAAGGGTGTTGAGATTTACTGAGATAGGGAAAACATATTACAGTAGGCAAAAGTGTACATCTTTATGAAAAAGAACAGGAGATGATTTGGAAAATGTGAATCAAAACAATGTACACATTGTATGTGCTATATGTATATAATATTTGCAACTTGATTATTCATAAATGTTGTCATATTTTGCAAACTTTTTCGAAATGTATCTTGCTAAATCTATACAAATGACTACGATTTTAAAACATTGTTTCTTTAAAAACAATGGTTTAATTTATTAATTTTATTTGTTCAGTTACAATGTTATCCGTATGTTTAAGATGTTGTTGCATAGGTATCCACAAAATTATCTGCACATCTTGATCCTTATGAACTATAGAACATTTTATTACGGAAATTAGCAATCTCGGCATTTCACTTGTGAATGTGTCTGATTGGTTGCGTTTTCTACGGTTAATTCTCAACGAAATAGTATTAATAACAGATCTTGATATTCATTATGTTAAAAGCCTACAACAAACGAATGAATTTTCTTGTGTTCAGTGACTAGAAAGACGAAGACAAGTTAAACTCTCGCAATAGCAACAGTTCTATTTTAAGTCTGATAATGGTCTAGATTTATTTCCGTATAATCATATAATAAAACACCAAACGATCCAGTTTATATCTGCTTATAAGATAATACTTCTGATTGATGGATATTTAAAAAGACTTGACCATATAAGTATTTTAAATATTTACAGAATCTTAATGTTCCATGTAGGAGTGGTGTATTTTTGTATCTCCTTGAAATAAAAAATATACAAAATAGATTTTTCCGTTAACCTCGTTTTTTTAATTACAATTTTAATGCATTTTATCTCATCAATAATCTATTCGATGTTTGTGAGAAAAGGGAATCAACCAAGCAAACAAGATATGTGGATGATCGTAAAATATATTTGCGTGTATCGCATGTTTTGGGGAATACTTTGCAACCATGTGAGTTTTATAAGCATCTTCATTTGAGACATATATTATTCTTGACATAATTTTGCAACAGTATAATGTTGAAAATAAATCTATCAAATGGGTTCTCTCGAGGGTATTCTGTATTTTATGTAAAAATAGCGCGTAAACAGGTCCCTAGAGGTATCTAAAAATAATTAGGATATTATAATTAAACTATTCACTGAAATTAGTGAAGGAGTAAAGTTTCGGTAGTTTGATTTAATTTAATATATTATTTTTTATCACTATGTATCTGATCACAAATGTGAGGTGTTTAATGGTATAATGATAAAATGTTTCAAGATAGTAGTAGTAGCTAATCGGTTATAAATATTAACGAACATTTTAAATTGCATAACAATGCACTCTTAAGTGTACGTATGTACTTACATACATAGACTAACGCCTTTTTACCGGAGGAGTACGGTGTACTACGGAACGCCTTTTGCAATGATCCTCACATATCTCTCTTGCTTCATTCACTCCCATCAAATTCCTCATGCGTGCTCTTCTGTGTAGGGTACTTCTAACCTTTCCTGTTTTAAGGAACACATGTTTACTTAGACATTAGTAAGTGTCAATTTAAATGAGTTTAAGGTTGTCAAATAATTCAATGATATTACAAGAAAGAGATAGATACGTTACCTACGTAGTAATCAATCCGTAGAAACGGTACACTAACGCACTCATCGATAACTCCATATTTATTTTATTTTCGGTTGACAAGATGTGTCAGTTTCACTTTGATGCCTGCTCGCGACTTCAAACACACATATGTTCAGACTTGCTAACTGGCTTATGTTTAGCGTCCTGCATTTAGTACGCCTATAATATATCTACTTCTTTTTACTTTTGTAACATCATTGAAATAATTGAATTGAAATAAATACCTAAAAAAACGTCCTAAGTTCAGTTTGCTTTTGATAGAAAGTATTATTACCAAAAATATGATCGCGTGTATTCCCGTTTCAATAATACTTACTAAGATTACGATAGTCAGCAATAGCTTTACCAAACCGATATTAAAATTGGACAGTTATGATGTATTGACCTAATTCGATATGGCGATCGTTATCTGTAACGAAAATCCAACCCCTGTCACCATTTTGTATTACTGTTGTGGGGATATAAAAATAAATAAATATAGTTTTACTGTTACGCGAAGGTTCCTTAGACCATTCTGTATGACTATTGAATTCGATCTTTTCAGTTTTATTTGATTTGTTGTAGTCTCTTCAATCTATGTCATCATCAAACACAAATCAAAGAATAGCTAGAAATTTTTCTTAGTACGTGCCAACGAAGATACAATTTCTTACGATATTCGTCTGTCCTTTTACTCGGCATGGGCCACTTCTCACTATGAGAAGGGACAGGCGGGTGTAAAAGGCAGGTTGGCAAACATAATGTATATTATCTTTCGAGAACTCATCTTCATGTATCAACCACGTTTCCACGCGATGTTTTCCTTCATCGTTTAATAAGTGCTAATTATCAATTTTACACCCACATAATCTTCAACAGTCAGTCGAACGCGCCGTGAGTTTGAAATGACCGTCTGTTAAATAAACTTGCAATAATATTTCTATTTTCCGCTCGTAAGCATTCAAAGCCTCAAAGCCAATCAAAAAGTAATTTCACGTCTATAGCAAACACAATCCAGACTTCCCACATCCTCTTTATACATACATATTGTGCACAAAAGGTCAATGGTTGAAAGGGAATGCTGACGTGCGGGGGAGCTAGCAACCCCTTCGTTACGAGAGGAATTTTGCGGGAAATAGCGTATTATGCATGTATTGCGAATAGCTGTGAATGGTATGGAGCACGTATGGGGTGAAAGGGATTTGAACCATTGCGACACGTGTATTGTCAATTGCTATAAAGAGGATTTGATTCAACTGCTGCGGTTTATTATTACGATTTGATTATTGGTTTTTGTGAATTGTCCTCACCATCAACCGAGTATATAAACCTAAGTAGTAGGGCACTACTGTTGGGCACAGGCCTCTCTTTACTATGAGGAGGCTATGCTGGTGAAGTGCGGGTTGGCAGAGTTAACATATCTTTCGAGAATATTATAAAGGACTTTTAGAAATATAGTTTTTCCACTATGTTTTCATTTATCATTTAACAAGCGGTAACTTAAAAAATATCTGCGTAGCAGTCTGTTAGTCTCTATACTAAGCTTTTACTACCTTTTGTATCATCACTTTGATTGGCGTATCTCCGTCAATGTCTTATTTATATATTCATGTGTGTTTTCTTGCAAGCCGTATTAAAATCTTTGTTATCGGCCGGAGTAAAACTTTAACGTGACGGTTCAGATAACAACTTATTTTCATAAAAAGGCGTTCTACATCTAGGAATATCGTCTGAGCCTTTGCTGTTTTTTCGCTTGAATTCCTTTACTCATGAAAAATTAACTAAAGAACATTTTCATACACTTTTACATATTTCTCAAAAGCAACATAATCTATTTTAACATTCATATAAAATATTTTAAAGAAAAGCTCTAATTTTCCTCCTAATTCATAACATGAACCAGTTCATAAAACTGCAATATAATTCAACTCACCTGCAGGGGTGGCAAGCACTAGGGGAGCCTCGCCACACCTTTGAAACTTCTACAATGAACATACTTTTAAATTAACTTAGTTAATTTTTAATGGCAAACATTTTTCTTAAATGAGTTCCCAACTAAGTTTAGGAATAAAATAAAGGAGAAATACCAAATACGGCCTGTAGCGGCCAGAAAGTTGTGAACCGTTGAAATTAAACAAATAATTTTTAAAATGTATACATCGTTTTCGTTTCTTGATAAAGCTTCGGTGAAAGAATTTAGTTTTTTAAAGATTATTATTTTGAATAGGCTATGGTAATAGCGGATGAATGTATTATGTTGCCAGCATTAAAAATAAAATTAAGTATGGTAGGCAGAAATTGTTTTAAGGAAATAATATTTTTATTATTATATTAGAAAACAATATCTTTTATTTACGTTATAAATATATTTGTAAAAAGAATCAAGAAATATATAATTTATTATACATTCCATAATTATTGTTCACGCCTGAACATAAGAACTTTCTAGAGCCTGCCCCGGAGAGGCGCTAGAATGTTCACGCCGGAACATGACCTTCCTGAAGCCTATCCCGGAGAGACGCCAGAATGTTAAAACATGAACATGACATTCTTGGCATTCCAACACACATCCAACTTATCACCGAGGAAGATGGGTGATATTTTAAGATCATGTAATTTATCACGTACGGCGGTCGGCTCAGACATGCTGCATCGGCACAATACACCGACGACACACAACTAAATACGTGTATATGTGTACATAGAATAAGTTTAGTATATAAGATTATAGTTTTAAGAAATAAACCAGTCATTAGCTCACTCCCGGCTTTGACTCATACCCTACCCCTCACCTCTCACTGCGGCCAAGACACCCTTAGCCGTCACCATGATCGGTCTTGTGAGTCTGCTCGACCGGCAGTGAGAAAACCCACTTCACTACACCCTAATCCTACCCACTTTCCGTCTGTCGCCTTAGGTCTCCCGGCGACAGATATCCCGGCCTAGGGATCCCAGGGACTGCTAGGGAACTAGGGATTAGGGTTGTATACGCGACAGTCTGTGTGACCACAGTGTACACGGCCTCGCTATACACTATACCTAACAGGGCTAGGGTAGACTAGGGAGTTAGGTTAGAGTTAGATCTAAAATAGGGATAGGTATATCATAAGATAGGTTAGGCTAGATATAGGAACCAGTAGGCTTAAATTAGGATAAGTCTAGGTTTAGGTACGTGCAAGCTTAGGGCTATACTTAAGAGCTATCGAAGGTTAGGCCCTAACTTGTACAATTATTAATCGGTAAAAATCGTTTTGTTTTTTAATCGATAGTAGAAATATTTTTTCAAACTATTTGCAACACATTTTTTATCTGTTATGTCATTCGTGTTGCTACTGCGTAACGTGAATATTTTGCTGTGATTTATTGGTGTTTTCATACGGTTTTAATGTAATGTAATCAAATATAAATTCAATAATAATGATCACTACCTTCTACCCATGCTAAGAATATGCAGCGGTGTTTGTGATTGTGGTTAGTTTTTTTGGAGGAGTATACATAGTACGAGGTTCCCTCGTACACAGGTAATTATTCATTATTATTGGCCTCTCTTTATGTATTTTTTTGTTATTTATGACACAAAGACATAGCTTTATTTACATCTAGGTATTATATTTATGTTAAAATTCAATTTTGATGTATATTTAGTTGTGGAATTATTTCCATTTCAAATATCTCGTATCTTATTTCCACCAAAAGTTATGTAAAAAAAAATTATACAGGTTAATAGAGTAGTAATTTATCTTCAAAACACACATGGTGTCGTGTTTGTCCGTGCCAGGCCCATAATGTATGGCCAAATGGTACATCTCCTTTGGAAGACTTCTATAGAATTCAGTAAGACTTTTTACTGAACACTTTGCTGTTTTATCCAACGAGGTTAGGCAGCGAGTTTTGGCTATCAACATAAATAAAAGTTATAGCTAATTTTAAATTTTGATTCGCACATGCTAAGAACTGAAACTGTTCGTCTTATGGAGCACTTGAGGGGTATTTTACTACACACAGAACTAACTTCCTTCAACACGAAAGATTCAAAACAATGGATTAACTGATAGAATGACCGATCTTAAATTATCCATTATTTGAACTGGGTCAAACCGATCCATAGCTTTCATTAAAGTAATTGAAAAGTTTTAAATTTTATTGACGATAAGTCACTTTAATGACTGTTTTATTGTTACCCGTTTTAGATATGGCCTTAATTTCCCATAAATTTGTAATGGTTTGAATGGGAAAATTTTCAACTATGTTTTTTGCTGAAGCGAATCTCAACATTTCGCGTATCGCGTAGCGTATTGCTTTGAGATCGATGCTGTAGATCAAATGGTCTTTAAGATATTATTCATTTTACTATTGGTTATCATACATCATTTGATATTATTGCTTCTCAATCAATAGTTACAAGAGTATCGTCATTTTGACACTGACTTGTGTACAAAACAATCACACCACATCTGAAACTGCTTTTTCATTAATAAAACGTGATGGCAGTATATTTCTGATCTCAACCTTAAATTCTGAAACGCTATTGCTTGAATGTATTCAGAATGGTATTCAGTAGAATATTTTAGTAGAATTTTACTTGCTGTAACTGCATGATATTTTTGGCAATTAAAATTTTGTGGCTGCGTAATTTATAACGTTTGTTTTAGGTCAAATACATAGTTTAGAGAGTAAAACGACAAAACCTCGGCTAACGTAGTGTCACGCTATTAATTATATTTAGCAAATTAATAAAAAAACTAGAGGATGCCCGCAGCTACGCTCGCGCATTTAATTATTTCCTTTTCTTTTCGATTCTGTGGGGTTTCGCGACATCCCTTCTTCAGCTTTCCGCGCCCAGTAGCAATGAATACAGATTTACATAGAAGGGCAGTTCTTAAGGATTTCGTGTGCCGATTCCAAGTGGGGACTGTCTCCAGTTTAGTTAGTTATTATATAGTTAGTAGTTGGCGCCGTTGGCGGCGCTGGCGTCGTTCCCCGTCTCTCTTGCTCTCGCAGTTAAGATACACTCGAGGAACGTTCGTCTCTCTTGCTCTCGTAGAGACAGCTGTCACAGCGTGACTGCCACTCCGCCAAGCGGCAATTTGGGTCACAGAAAGTTAGTCTTCAGAGTGCCCATAGGAAATGCGCCTCTATATAAATATCTGAGCTCTTTGTCAGTAGTTTTGGCTGTAGCTTGTCTGTCAGTTAACCATTACGCCAGAATGTTATATATACAGATAAAAAATGCATAAATTTTGTGTGATCTTATCATATTTTCGATAATAATTTCAAATTTCCTTCCAGAACAACCCAATATCACTGGTCGACGTGGGAACATCACAGTCACTACCAGTAGCCGTGAACACGACCTCTGGGGATTTTGTAACAACAAAGTTAGTGCCACTTATCAAAACTAGTAGTTATGCTCAGTACTGACACACGGTTTTACTCGATAGTTTTACTCGAAAACGAGTAAAAATCAACATGTGGACTGCAAAACTTACAGTTCGATGACATCAAATACTCTGTAATTTTACTCTAAGCGAGTCTTCGAGTCTGGCTCGATCGAGTAAAACTCTATGTGAGTACGGAGCTTAGCACTTATTTCATTTTTATTTTCTCGTTTATTACTCAGATCAGGGGAAAAAGTAGATAGAGTACGTTCTACATTGTAAGTGAAGTTAAAAATGAATATCTCTATTAAATACACGCTTCAACACTACTTGTAGCTTCGCTTTATATCCCCGTCTAGTCTTATTTACCTTTTTACTTAATGTGAGGTGTATTAAAGTGGTTTCTAGTGGCGGAATTGACTCATCTCTCTAGTTAAGCTTGATTTATTTGTTTTAAAGCATCGTATTTTGAAGTTACCTACAACATAGGTAGGTTGACTAACACAACTATTTAAAGAGACATTTATGTCTATTAAAGACGCATAAATGGTGTTATACCTAGTTAAATATAGAGTGTAATTTTAGTTCGAAATGAAGTTAATATCTATCATACGCGTAATCTTAGTTCAATACGGGACAGTCAACTCGATATCCAATGACATAGTTTCAAGGTCTTCAAAACAAACAACAACTGGTAATGGTCTCAATTAACTTATGAAAGTGAAACTAGGTAAGTAGAGAATAGGACCATCAATTACTTCCAGTTGATTTACAGCCGGTATTACATCAAGGGCACGGAAAATAAGGATAGGGTGACACCCTCGTGAGTTTAGTATAAGTCACAGGTGATAGCGAAGCTATAAACTATTAAATATATTTTATCATTCACAAGAGTTGGTTGAATTACTTATGTACAATCGATTTAAAACATTCGCGATTTGTATGCATCATACAAAATAATTTAGCGGGTTATAATCACGTAAAATTAACTTATTTAAGGTATATACCTATTTGTTCCCGACGTTTCGATCGTTTTGCACCGAGAGACTCACTCAACGTCCCGCTAAATTATTTTGTATGACTTATGTACATTCAAAGTCTACTTTAATTCCAATTATATTACAAGAAAAAGGTAGATGCGTTACCTATGTAGTAATCAATTCAGAGAAACGGTACACTAACGCACACATCGATAACTCCATATTTTATTTTATTTTCGGTTGACAAGATGTGTCAGTTTTACTTTGACGCCGGCTCGCGACGTCACACACATATATGTCAGACTTGCCAACTGGCTTATGTTTAGCGTCCTGCTTTTGATACGCCTATAACATATCTACTTCTTTTACATTTGTAACATCATTGTTTAATTCCAAATCCACTCACGCATGTAAGCTTCAGATCTGTAATCTATTTATTAATCTACTAGCTGTGCCCGCGAATGTTGGTATTTAATTAGCATGACATTTATGCCAAAAGTATACAATATTTATAACTTTCATATGTATATTATATAATACATATCCTTAGAGAATTTCTTTATGCACAACATTACTTGTTTTACCACCTTCACATAGAACATGTATTTTTTTTTACCGCTTACTCGTGAACACGCCACATATAACTGACCATGTGAAAAACAACATGTTCGGGGGTCGATTCCAGCTGTTTCAAGTCTGTCCCTGGGATTTATTTAGAAAATACACACAGGGCTACGAATATCCAGCCCTGCCGAAAGTAAAATAGCCCCGTTGAGTTACTCAAAAGGTATCTGAATTCAGGCCTCAGTGTCCCACCCACGGATTCCCACGTACGTGAGGAGTGGGAATTTGGGAATAATGAGATACCTGTATAAGTACAGAACACGAACGAACGATAGACATCAAAGAAACGCAACCACGTTCATTATTCAAAAGAAACGACAAAGACACCATCATCATTGTCTTGCCCTGGTCCCAATTTATTTGGGGTCGGCGCAGTATGTCCTTCGCTTCCATACTTCTCTGTCACCAGTCATCCGATCGTTTATATCCCTTTCTCTTTCATATCCATCCTCACACAGTCCATCCATCTTTTCCTTGGCCGCCCTCTCCCTTTTCGTCCTTCTACGTGCATATTCATCACTTTCTTACCTACGTACATCTCACCTCTTTGCATAACATATCCATACCAGACCAATCGACTCCCTTTTACTTTCATACTACCTCTAATGTAATCATTCCTAATTCTGTCCATTCTTGTCACTCCACACATCCATCGTAACATTCTCATCTCAACAACATGCAAACGTTTCTCATGCAATCGTTTCTCATCCATCTTCTTTGTAGCCCAACACTCAGCTCCTTACAGCTCGACGGGCCTTATAACCGTCTTATACATGCGGCCTTTTAACTTCACAGGCATTTTGTGATCGCATATTGTGCCTGAGACCTGTCGCCATTTCATCCATCCTGCGTTAATTCGTTGCCTAACATCCCGATCAATTTCGCCGTCATCTTGCAGGAGTGAACTTAGGTAGCGAAAATCGGAGCATACTGATTGAGGTGTACCGCCGAGCGTAACCGGTATAGGACTGGAGAGACCGCCAAAGTCACAGAACGTATACTCTGTCTTGGTTCTGCTTATTCTCAGGCCTACATTCTCCAATCTCTGCCGCCACTCCTCCAGCTTGCTCTGCACCTTTTGTCCACTCTCTGCTACCAGAACGATGTCATCGGCAAACAGCATGCACCAGGGTGCAGCATCCATAATTAACAGGAAGAGATAGGGGCTAAAGGCCGACCCCTGGTGCAAGCCTAATCGAATCTGGCTGTGATACCGGCCGCGGATCGGACTTGACAAAGACACCAATCCGACGAAAACAAAAGAAAATTAACCGAAAACCTCATCAATCCACGGAGAATCTTAACACCGCCATTCAGAAAATAACGTCATTTGCTCAACGCCATGTATGTTTACATAATCAAACCGACCGAGATAGAAAATAATATGGTCTAATCGACAATTTATTGAAAAAAGGATCTATAGTCATTCAAAAAAAATGAAGTGATTATATAACTATTATATAAACATAATAATTTGAAATAAATGAGATTGGCCGTTTAAATTAAGTGGACATTGTAATAAATTTTGACACAGAGACTTTTCGTTTATGAAAGTGCCGAATATTATACTCTATAAATTTCTTAATAACAGAAAGATAAAGAGAGACACAAATTATTGTCTTTTTTGCAAGAAACATTTATTTTGCTAGAAAATTATTTGAAAATAGTGACATCTATCGGTCGGCAGGATATCTATAAATATGCTCGGTTCGAGTAATTTATTTATCGAAAATACATAAAAATATACTGACGAAATTAAGAAACGCCTCCTTTTTTAAAGTCGGGTAAGTAGCCAGTTTAGACTAACTATACTTTTACTAACAAACTTATAATGATCATAGATGGCACCACATTATATAACCAGTTTTGGATGATCCCTGTTTTGTTTGGGACTACGTACAAAGGAGAGGTCAAGTTGTACACCGAAAACCACTCAACCGATTGTGATGTAACATATACTATTTTATAGGTTTGAGTATCCTTTGTACATGAGGGTAAGTTTTATTGAAATCAATTTCGCCATTTTAGAAATCTTTAGCAATATGGGGAAAGACGTCGGACAGACAGACAGACATAAATTCAAAAAATTTTCAAGTATTGCTTTTTAGCATTTTCCTAGATTTTTTAGCTAGTTTTTGTCAAAATATCTTTAATGTACAGACTTTTTCACCTCTACAGTTTTATTATAGTATAGATTTAATTTAGAAATGCAAACAGTGTATCTGAAGAACATGCAGATGACACACTATCTGCTGGTACTAATATTTGATCTACCGGACCGGCCGTAAGTGTTATCTGTGTGTTCATGATGAGACAAATACTATTAACGATCCTAGGTCCACTTACGTTTTGTAAAAGCTCCGGTATTCTTATTATTAGTATTTCTATATCTGTCAAAAATACTAAATGTGATCACCCCATTTTATTCCTTGGGTGTCGTAAGCGGCGACGTACAAAAATAGACGAAGCAAATAATATTTTGGCGAAGAGACAGAAAACTCGACATTAAACGCTTTACCAAACCGTCTGGCCAGCGTGGCGTAGTAGGCCAAATTCTCCTATGAATCCGGAGAGGCTTGTCCAGCAGTGCCTGTGAAAGACAGAATTAGAAGGATTGCTACATCATGTCACAGCTATATCTTCTTTCGTTGTGGCAAAATAGCATGACTTAATTCACTCAAGTCACAACATTCCCTATTGATCTATTTCATTCCCCTTATGTGCGTGTTTTACCTTGGTTGCATACATAAATTATTATTAAACATCAACGCACAATTTTTCTTACATTGTGTTTCATGCTTTTCTTTGATATTATAATATTACATTATATTTTACCGCCACATTCGCTGTTCGCCCATCGCTTGCTCCATTCACAATATTTTTATGAGCAGCTCTCACGTCAACTTTTACCTTGGTACAGTTTAACTCCTGTTAAGTTGCGACCCGGCACTTTTTAGTGCTGTTACGGTACTTTGTCTGATGCGTATGTATATTTTTATTTTATAGCCCAACTTTATGTTATGTTAGGCCTCAAATCGGAGTTAGGGTTGTGTGAGGGATCGTTGGAAAATTATGAAGGATTTATGACACTTCTTTGGGTTAGAAAACTTTTTCTATGCGTGTTTTATATGATATACGCAACAAATTATTTTTTTCAATTACGATCAATATGTACTTATTTTAAAAGTTTATTTAATTTGATATGAATTTATGTGTCCGTGTGGTGATTGTGGTGTGTTGTGGTGGATTAAGAATACGGATTGTTACCAGCCCATATCATCCCATGGGTGTAGTAAGAGCCGACAGAGGGAGCATATAATGCATTGAACAGCACTGTAAGAGAAGGAACACTTGATACAAACCCTATAGCAAACCATTTGGCCAGCGTGGTATAGTAGGCCAATTTCTCCTTTCAAAGGAGAGGTCTAGTCTAGCAGTGGACTGTTAAATGATGATGACTGTTAAATGATGATGATGATGAATTTATTATATAGTTTTTGATACTATTAGTCTGCTTTCTTTATAGCTGTCTAATATTTCTCATAAATCCTCAAAAGCTACTTTAATATCTAATGAGGACATTATTTCTGAAGGATTAGTCTCAAATGTATCTAATGATCAGTACTGACACACGGTTTGACTCGATAGTTTTACTCGAAAACGAGTGAAAATCAACGTGTGGACTGTAAAACTCACCGCTCGATGACATCAAATACACTGTCATTTTACTCTAAGCGAGCCTTCGAGTCTGACTCGATCGAGTAAAATTGTATGTGAGTACGGAACTTACAGCTATCTTGCTGTACTTTAAAGACTGCAAAATGATCGTATCTTTATAAAAGACGATCATTTTGCAGTATTCCAGTTGTTATTAGTGAGAACTTTTGCGATTTGAAAATGATTGATTCCCACTTAAATCGAAGCAGTAGCAGTAGCTGGCTTTACTTTATTCCAGGTTTTTACTATCCGAATCTGGCGATAAAATTAGTTTCGTAGTTACTGTGACAGTATTACTCTGACTTAAAGTTAATAAACAACTTTGTATTTTGATTGGGCCTGTCGTAAAATGACAATTTTATTGCAATATAATTGTGAAATAGTTATATTTTTATTTTATTCTTGATCGTAATGTTCCGAATAGACCAAAGAAATTTTAATTAAAATTTGTTTGTTTGGTTGAACGTTATGATCTCAGAAACTTACTAGTTCGCTTTGAATAATTTTTTTTGTGTTAAACAGCCCAGCGTTTATCTAGAAAGGCTATATTACATAACGCTATGAGCCACGGAAGTGGAGTAGTCATCCTAAATAACGAAGGTCAAACCGCAGGCACAGCTAGTCTAAAATTAAACTTAGGTTCCATTTTGTGTATTTAAAAATGACACCACCACACTTCTTATAAACTTTGTGTTGTGGAGACTTACAAGAAAAACAGCCGAAAAGTCATTGACACAATTTTTGTCCTGTTTAGTCTGATAGTATAATTATACTCGCCGCCATGACAGAAGTAGTGACTGTGCAACCATTTACCCCTTCTATATGTATGTACAGTCTCAGATTCACTGTAACTAAAACGTTTAATTTATTTTAATTTCAATGAAAAAACTTAAAATTAAATTTCGCTATATTTTATGGTTTAATAATATTACTTTTCGTCTTTGTAACTTTTTTAAATATGTATATCCGATAAGGAATTCTATTTTTATCTGTCTACTACATAGCTATTTGGGAGATTGAACATTCCGATCATAGCAACAAAACTATTAAGTTAGTTAAAAACCTTTACATTGCTGCCAAATGCGTTACTATTCTGATCTTGATATGGTAATAACTTCTTTACTTCGTCTTTTTTTAATATTTTGCATAAACCATCAGTAAGTGTAAAACATCGATAGTCTGTTAGGAACCACTCAATTCTTTAATACTTTAAATACCTTTCACATTTTAAACTTAATATCTAATCTTCTTTGCACTTTGAATTTAACCATGTAGAAATTTCATCTAGAGACAAAACAATGTTTATTGCATTCTCAGCTTCTTTGCTCGTGTATTTCGTCTCCGTGGCTTCGTTTGCAAAGTTACAGAATGAGGACAGCACATCAATATTTTATCATTCCCCCAAACCGATTCATCAGTCCTCACTCTGTTCAATTTAGTTAAACTTGATTGCGTATGCAGTTAATTTCCTTTTGTTTCAATGTGTATTGATTTCCCTGTAGTTCTTTGGTAAATTATAGACGAAATAAATTATTAGCACCAGTATCTATTTGTTTTTATCTTTCGTCGTGTCATTGCTTTTTAAAAGCTTCATGTTCTTTGCTTGTTTTTCAGTGAATGTCATTATCCGCTTTGTATTGTGTTTTTATTAATGAGGGTTTTGCATATCATCTAATTTTGTAAAGATAAATTTGACTATCAATATCAATCTCGTACTTAACCTAGGAATTATTCGATTAACTTCTATGTAACAATATCAATGTTTGTGACGCTATGAATAATTATTTAATTATTCTATTTGGTGATTCAAAATCAACATGATAATTATAAGATGCCGATATTGTAGAAATAAAGATCATATTTAAATATGTTTCTATCTGATACTGATATAAGTTTATTTGACATATCTACATACATGTGTCAATTCAAAACCGTTTTCTGTGTGACCTACAAATTATTGTTTCAAGTCTTGAGTGATATTTGAGTCCGCCAGTGCGAATGTTTAAAAAATATCTTGTATGAAGCTCACAACTCGCGAATTTTTTAAATGGTCTTGTGAGGAGCTTGCATGATGAGATAGAATCAAATGAAAATGTGTGTGCGAAGCATAGCATATGTCTTCTGGTTAGCAATCGATGTCATCGATGACGCGGTCCTTACAAACCGGCTCGACCATCTTGACCTGCGTAGAGATGTTGCGTCTCTCTGCGTTCTCTATCGTATATGTCATGGAGAGTGTTCTGAGGAGTTGTTCGGTCTGATACCCGCTTCAGAATTTCACCACCGTACAACTCGCCACAAATTAAAATTCCACCCTCACCAACTTGATGAGGGGCGTTCTTCTACCGTACGATTCACACGCCATTTTCTGCCTCGTACGGCCAAACTGTGGAACCAGCTACCTGCAGCGGTATTTTTTTAAAAGGTAAGCAACGCACTTGTGATCCTTCGGGCATTGCAGGTGTCTATGGGCGGCGGTGATTACTTACCATCAGGTGACCCGCTTGTTCGTTTGCCTTCCTATACTATAGATAAAAAAAAATAGCACTGGCCTCAAATATTGTTCTTCTTCTAGCGCTATCCCAGTTTTCAATTTGGGGTCCGCTTACTAGTCTAACCGGATTCAGCTTAGCTTTTCCACAGGGCGACTGCCTGTCTGACCTCCGCAAACCGAAGGGATATCGATATTATATGGCTTAGACTAGTGTCAGTTTATTTAGAAGGTACTGACGCCCTGTAACGACTGTCAAAGATCTACATG
The DNA here is from genome assembly GCA_944739405.2 of Euclidia mi. NCBI lineage: Eukaryota > Metazoa > Arthropoda > Insecta > Lepidoptera > Erebidae > Euclidia > Euclidia mi. The sequence continues at coordinate 16,401,127 of OX123207.2, forward strand.
AGAACCGGGACGCTTATTTACAAAGCCTATACCATTAGAGTGAAAGTGCAAACTGAACTGGCTTAGCTTTTGTTTGACAAAAACTTGACGAAACCCTAGTCTATTCTAGTACAGAAATGAACCGAAATCGCGTAGACTTTGTAGGATAAATTCATTCTAATATTGCAGCAACAAATGCTATTCTATTTGGGTCTAGGTTTAGGACCACAATGTGCAGTGTTGGTTGGTTTGGTGCGACTGTATGTAGTTAATTCAAGTAACTAAATAGCTTATGTTAGGTTCTCTTTTGACCCTTAACCCAAAAATAGTCAACTTAGTTTATATTATTTTATATTAGTAAGTAGACTTTATGTCCAATTAAATATTTTTTAATAGGCAAAGGTTTAAAATATCAAGGCACAAGAGCTAATCCATTTGAGTAAATTTTTTTACTGAAATAGATTAGGTATTGTCGAGCTATATGCACAAACAAAAGCTATTCTATTAGAGTCTGACTCGTGACTCAAATATGTAGTATAGGCTTTGGAAATACGCAACCGGGACCGACGGGTTAACGTGCTCTCCGAGGCACGGGACAAGCGATAATTAACAATTCAATACGCACATAACTCCGAAAAGTCATTGGTGCGCGCCGTGGATTCGAACCCGATACCCTCTGCATAGCAGTCTGTTGGTATATCCACTCGGCTATCGTTGCCTACTATTCTACTACCTCAAAAAATTTTTTTGAACAAAATATTTTTCCAATTCACAGTTTTGATGGCTCTTATTATTTTTTTAATTATTAAAAAAATAAGCCGTTTTATTTTAATATATTTTCCGTCATTCTTTACTGTAATGTTTTTATACACTGCTGCACAATGTATCCTAGATTTATAAGTGGTTATGATTTTCTATACGCAATAAAGTAAAATAAATATTTTTGTTGTTGCGCAGGCGCGGAGATGTCGCGTTGGCGCGGCTTCGATGGCGCGGGGTGAGGCGCCGTGGCTAGGCGCCGATGCGCGCCTGGCTCCTTGTGTGTGCGGCGCTCGCGCTAGCGCCGTGCCGAGCGACCGCTGCCACACCCGCGCGCGCGCACCGCTCGCACCCCCCGCAACACCCCCACCCCACGCACCCCACCGACCCGCAGCGCTTGGAGCGCATCAAGTTACAGATACTAGCCAAGGTATGGAATGCTACTGCTGTTATAATACACATTTTTCTCTAGAGAGTTGCAAAGTGAGCTACAGGCTTGAACCAGGGTGTGCATTGTGTCCGTTAGTTGTATGTTTGTAGAGTCCTCCGCGACTTAGGATCTATTCCTAGCCCCGCACTAGTAGTTGTCTTACAAAAGAAAAATAACCTCTTAGAGCAGGGGATCATACAACCCTAAAGGATCCGTGGATGGATTACTGAGATTCCATAAAGACGTAAAAAATTGTTTAAAGATCAAAAAATACTCATGCTTGCAAGACTTATTCGTCGCTCACCATGTTAATCTTATCTTATAGTCTTATACTTAATATATAAAGCTGAAGAGTTTGTTTGTTTGTTTGTTTGGTTGAACGTGCTAATTTCAGGAACTACTGGACCGATTTGAAAAATTCTTTCAGTGTTAGATAGCCCATTTATCGAGGAAGGCTATAAACTATATAACATCGGGATATGAGCGACGGGAGCTGGGCAGTAGCCTTAAATAACGCGGGTGTAACCGCGATCATCTTCTAGTACAGATCGGTTCACGAAAGTTGACCACAAATGGCGGCCGTCGCGCATATGTACATTCGTGCACCAATGGCGTGGCTCCATTCTTGACGCATTCCGCGCGCGCCTCACCCCCGCACCTCCACGGGGACCTAAAGAATGATTTCTGCGCAAGGGTCATCTTTCATGAACTGACCTATACTAATATATAAAGCTGAAGAGTTTGTTTGGTTGAACGCGCTAATCTCAGGAACTACTGGACCGATTTGAAAAATTCTTTCAGTGTTAGATAGCCCATTTATCGAGGATGGCTATGGGCTATATAACATCGCACTATGAGTGACGGGAGCGGAGCAGTAGCCTTAAATAACGCGAATATAACCGCGGGCATCCGCTAGTATGCTTAATAACGACAATAAATTGACGTCTTTCATAACTAAAGACTCGTAAGAGGGTTAATATTTGGGCCATTATAGTAAAAACGTAAAAAAAACTGTCTAAAGGGATAATCGTAGTTTTATACTATAAGTGGTAACAGCAATTAAGTAGAAGAGCATTGCGCCAGCCTGCAATCCAAATGATGAAAGAAGAACTAAAAAAATGTACGACTATGGGTCCAAACTATCTTTGACCTTCTATGCATAAGTGACTAGTGCTTATCGTACAATCAAACAAGTCGGCGCTGGACCAGTTTGAAAAAAAATCCCTTGGCTCGCTCATAGAGTCAAGGCACACTAGAAACTGGTGTTGTATACGAATGTCAATGTGCGTGTAAAGTAGCACTGTAAGCGACGATGTCTTGCTGAGCGATTCTCGCCCTTATGGTGGTCTAGCGGGAAGTTGTTCCACTGTACATAATATGTATAAGAAAAATTGTGACTGTGAAATGGACTTGGTAACTCTTGAGTCAGTCCTTAAATTTGCTACGCAACAATGTTTCTGAAATCACTTCATCAATTTAACTGCGAAAGCCTGACAGTAAATCAAGCGAAATACTCAATTTATGCGTATCCGTACATACCAAATTCTAGATACTTCTTAAGTGTATTGCGATCACCATCATGTGTTCCTTAAATATTGTACAATTTAATTTTCATCTAAATTAAGTAACATTTTCATATTTTTTTCGTTAATGCCTCCGCGTCGTTATATACCGGATATAATAATTTTCATTTTAACTTTGCTTACGAGAAATTGAAAAATTAAAACTCTTTTACTGCAGCATACTATATACCTATTCATATTCATGGCGGAGACGCAAGCTAGAATGATTTATGATCGTTGTTTCACCAGCTGGGGCTGTCATCGCGACCGACGCCGCTAGGGGCGCCGCCTCGCGACGTGGTGCGGCAAATTTTGGCGCGAGCCGCCGACCCTCGGCCGCCACCGCGCCATCACGACACAGACAACGAACACGCAATGCGAGAGATCATCGCTATTGCACATAGAGGTACTAATAGAACAGGTACTCGAACACATAAACAGACAAATAAGCACAATGTGGGATAGCGGATTAGGTACTCGAAAACATGAACAGATTAAGTAATGACACTATGTGATAGATTGTGAGTGTCCATGTGTACTCTACACATGGACACTTGTAATAGGTACACAAAATACAGAAACAGACAAAAATCGCATGAAGGAAACGTTGATAGCACACATTTCGGTAAATGATAGATACTTCTTAATGTTGTACAAAGTTTATTTAAATGTAGGTATATTGAAACACAAACTTTTATTACATTTATCTATTTACAAATATACAATAATGTATTCCAAATCACAACAATTATAACAACAAGCGACTCAAAGAAGTGCAACCGTTACGAGTTTTTAAAATAAAGCCACACTTAAATTACACGCTACGGGCAATCTTGCCAAAATACGTAACGTGATTCATATACCATTACAAAATTTTCAATTTCACGCAGTTTTCAAGCTGTCAATGTAACTTATCTTCGGAAAACAAGCTCGATCAACACTGGTGTTTTTATGACGCCATAAATGGGTCACAACATAATTTCGTCTTAATTACGTCCACGACACTAACTGTCGATAATATTCCGTCTAGACTTAGCCATTCGATGCCAATTACACACAAAAATAGGCGGATTTTTAGGCAAAAATCGCGTGATGGATCTTAATCAGAAAGTGACATCATTGGTCTGGGGTTTCGTCTGGATATCGTCTAGTTTGTGTGTGTGTCTCGACCCTCGACCCAGCGTAGTATTAACATATTCGATTTGGATTGTGCTCCCCTTATCTGCGTATTGTCCGCCTTTTTCGAATGGAAGAGGCTTGGCACTCGATGTACATAAATAATAATGCTTCATGATAGATAATAGAATATCGTTTCTTTTATTTTCTTTCTCTCTTTTTCTTGATTGATTTGTGAGTTTGTTAATTTTGGATTAAATGGATTAATATTTCACCGTCTGTCTACACTATGTTACATACGAATTTGGTTAAATATAATTTCATGATGCCCTGTGAATTATTGGCTGATAATTCCATGGGTATCTTTTATATTATTTTAATAATCTATTATGTTTACCTATTATGATGTATGTATGTATATTAATGCTACCAGTTTAGGTAGGTACTCTTTTCAAACACAATACACCTACACATCTGTTATTACTTATTACTAATTAATTACTTTAATCTAACTTGCATCTGACTGTTTTTGGTTATAGCATTTTACAATGTTAATCGAAATGGCCCATATAATAGTTTATTCGTTATTGTTTTGGTAAATGTTACAATTTATTTATTTATGTGCATTTCTGTTACATTTTTCTATAAGTATGTTCGCAGATGACCTGACGTTATCAACATGAAATTGCACCTTTATAGCACGTGAGTACCTATATCATATTATTTGTTGTTTTTTATACAACCTGAAATATATATTGTAGTCATAACAAACCATTCATACGGGTATTTGACGCATAAGTATTAAGGATACAACAGTTTTATGGTTATTTGGAAAATCCCAAGTCGAAGTTATTGACTATTGTAAATTACCATAACAATCCATTAGTCAACTATTGGTGCATTTGGATAAAACATTTATTTCGGTTTTCAATACTCTTAGTTTTAGTGTGTATAATTCAATTAAGGTATATAATCTAGAATAATACCACTCACTTTTGTTTATCATTGAAAAAATCGACTATAAAAAAGTGAATTGTAGCGGCCTTGCTTGTCATAAAGGAAAAGGAATTTCATAGACAAACAACTTGCATTGCTCTATTTTTCTTTTTATTTTATACATTTACAAACGTACATAAGCTAAATGACACAATATTCATATGATTCATGCGTATTACACATAGTATAACATAACATTCATATAACACTGTCAGAATCATTGTATAGAATGTATAACAATACCAAATATTGAAAATTTATGTGCGTACGACACATGATAAATATTTTTCTATTAAATACTACACTAATTTTATCGGTACACTTAAGATAATTTTCAGTAGTAATTTTTTTATAAAGTATGATTTGATAATAACTTATGAAGGACATTTCATTAGACACTTATTTATAGCATTTGATGCCTATTTCACTGTTACTTACGTTTATTTAATACTAAACTGACAAAGTTGGCCGCTGCGAACACACGCTCATACTTGTACTTTGCATTACAACAGCAACCCTTTTCCTCAATTAGATTTTATGAGATGCGCCGTGTGATATATGAATGGTGTATCTCAAGGACCTTTTCTTGGGCCATAATAGACTGGTATCTTTCACGTTTTGATATTAGTCGCTGATTCATTTTTATGACGTAATATTTTTTGGTATCACCCAGGGGCATATCTTTGGTCCACCATAGAGATTGAACTACAATAATTATTTACTTTACATATCGGAAGTGATCTTTTTAAGTGACGGAATGTTGAATGTTCATTACTATTACAAATAAAATGTATTCATTTGATGTCAGCATCGTAGCGTAAGCATATGACTGCCACATTATTTTAATTGCGGCTGTTGTTCTAAACTTTCTAATGTTAGTGTACGTGTCTATCAAACTCATTACCAGCTCAGACATTATATGGGTCTTTACAACGCTATTTCTTTTTAAATAAATATTGCAATTCTTCAATGGCTCCCTAAAATACGGGTAAAATCTGAAAACGCTACCAAATACCATATTTTCAATGAGTTTTCACCTTATTCATCAACTAAATATTTGCTTATCCCAGAGTTCTATTTCAGCTTTAATATTAAAAAGAATTGTGTATAAATAGCAAAACATGATTTACAATGTTTGAAACTTTTGAATTTACCATTACTATATTTTGCACAGGTTTATTCAGGTATTGTTCATTGTTCAGGTTATTGTTCACTCAAAAATAAACACAATACCTCTCAGACAATATATGAAAAGCTTTGCTGTTTGCCCTTTTATACATAAAAGCTTCCATTATTTTACCATAATTCAAATATGACAAAGAAAAATGCTCAAGAGTAAGCAATAGCGCTACATATATTGAACGTAATATTCTAGAAATGTTCGCAGTTCTGAATGGACATCGGTATGGTACAAAACATAACAAAAGTGCTCTAAAGTGCAGGCATACTTCGATTGAAAATAATCGTCACGTTGATTAATTATTTTGAGGTTCAGTGTTATTAAAAAAATGTCATCCTGTTTTATAGCTAAAAATGGACAGTAAATTAGTCTAACTTCTACTTATGGCTATAGAAACAAATCCTAATGACAATCCATAAATTCATCGTAACATACTCTATTTAAATACCACTTACGTAACATTATATTGCCAATAATGGTTTGATTAGAGGTCCGAATGCCTAAGTTTCGTCACTCTCATTTTATATAGTTTAGAAATAAAAAACCTAGAAAATGTACTGAAATAAAATGATTTCTAAAACGATACTAACTGTAAATTAGAATGAATCATAAAACCTTACTACTGATCTTAGAGTGGAGATTGTGGATCACATCAATTATAAAATCTCAAACAAAATGCAGTACTGTCAATATATCCCAATTTTTTAATTTTACTTTCTCATTTTTATATATATTTACAGTATTTCTACTAAACACTTTCATACATTTTTCAGTTACGAAGAAATCGAGAAAATGCAGCACTGAAGAGACTACGAAAAGCCATCACCGGTGCCACTTTGTTTAGAAAGAAGAAAACGGTGAGTGATAAATAGAATTATATACATACTTATCTTGTTTTCTAATTTTGATGTAATATAAATTTGCGCTTTGAATGAGATAAAAAAGCATGGGAGAAGTTTAGTATTTATTTATTTGTAAAATCATCATCGTACTAACGCTAAGCCGAAATTTTAATTTTCATAATTATTTTAGACCGACAGCAGTTTGCCATGCGTTAGGCAAAGAGACAAGCTCTATGGTTTCGAGCTGTGACCTATATTATTTATTTGAGGTTACTAACCTTATTTTCCTTTAAAAAAATGCAAAATATACTGACATAAGAAAATACCCACAGAGTACCTTTTTATATTACCATACGCAACGAGTAAAGCCCAATTTCGCTTTATAATAATTTCTTTAAACCCTTTCTTTTCAACATCTTTTTAAACTCCATCATAATATGCCAACTTCAAAATAAATGTTCAAATTATAAAATAATCAAATATAGTATAATAAATAGCATTTAAGCGTTTTGGTGTAACACTGTAAGCTTATATTGTTTAAATTATATTAATATCTTTCTCTTAGCGTTATCCCAGTTTCAGTCTGGGGTCCGCTTTCTAGTCTAACCGGATTTGGCTGAATATTAGCTTTTCCACGGAGCGACTGCCTGTCTGACCTCCGCAACCCGAAGGGATAGCGATATTCCATGGTTTAGACTAGTGTCAGTTTATTTAGAAGGTACTGACGCCCTGTAACGACTGTCAAAGATCTTCATGACAACCGGGACCGACGGCTTAACGTGCTCTCCGAGGCACGGGACAAGCGATAATTAATAATTCAATACGCACATAACTCCGAAAAGTCATTGGTGCGCGCCGTGGATTCGAACCTGATACCCTCTGCATGGCAGTCTGTTGGTATATCCACTCGGCTATCGCTGCCTTTTATTTTATTTAATTATATGAATATATAAATGCCAAATAGTATATATCTAATGGTTATTTGATTTTAGTTAGACTTTTCATATGAAAAGTCTAACTGAAATCCAATTATTATATTTATAAGTAACGGCAAAATGTTATGTTTTATACTTATAATTATTAGTAATAACTGTTTGCAAATTCTGCACTATAATAGAGAAGCAGAAGTACAATAAAATCAATATATTATACGAATCAAAGAAATAGAAAAACAATATTTAAAGGGCGTCATGAAAATTCTCGACGTCGTCATCGATTGGGAGCGTGCCCAGAAGACTGGCAGTATTGCCACGCTTCATATCAATGTTATTTTTTGTACTACTGTAATAAAACTCGTTAAATATAGATACTGATACTCTGATACTTCTAGTTCACAGATATAGTTACACAGTTCACAGATACAGTCTCCACCGTTACTTCACAACAAAAAGGTGCCCTCTCGGCCAAGTGTTCTCTTTTTGTAAACTAGTCTTCCCCTACCAAAATGACGGTTGGCCAGTGTTGACATTTCTTAATCATAAAATGAACTATTAAAATCTTTAAAAACCCTACACTCGACAGTCCTGACGACGTGTATGTCATACACGCACCACGTGGTAACTTAAAAACCCTACACTTGGCTGAGAAGACTCAATAAAAGAAAGAAAAAAAAAATGTATGCATCTAAGTAATTTTTGTTTAAATTAAACTCGTTTGTTTTAAACATTTACAGCAGAGAAAAAAAAAAGGTTACAGACCATATCCTTAATCACTTGATGATTACAAATTCAAAACAAAAAAATAAATGATCATAATAAAACTTCAACTGATCATTAAACCACAAACATTATTTGATTCAGCTACTAAATTTATGAAATCTGTAGTACTACCACTAAACTTGTTGAATACAAGCTCTAATTATAAGTTTTCCACACAAATAACAATTTTTCGTCAATTTTGGCGAACCAATCAATTCTCACCCTAAATACTTAGATCTAAAGGACTAGTTTTTAATCTCGAATTAAAAACTATCATTCAATCTTTCCAAAATTTATGCTTATACTTGTGCGAACCAATAAATTCTCGCTACTGAACTTGCGTACTCTATCAGGTTGTGAACCAATCAATTCTCACACCTGATCAGAGACACCAAAAACCTAGGCAAACCAATCAATTCTTGCCTATAATAACCGATGACGTGAACCAATCAATTCTCACGCTCGGTCTGATGACATGAACCAATCAATTTTCATGTCAGGTCTCTGTGTGATAACCGATGACGTGAACCAATCAATTCTCACGCTCGGTCTGATGACATGAAACAATCAATTCTCATGTCAGGTCTCCTTGTGTGATAACCGATGACGTGAACCAATCAATTCTCACGCTCGGTCTGATGACATGAACCAATCAATTGTCACGTTCGGTCTGAAACAATAATATTAAACATTCTGTATTAGTTGTCCTGTAGCATCCTACATTTATGACTACCTTCTATGCATCACTATGTTCGCTCTCATCACTAGATTCGCTAGAATCTGATTTATTTAGTTATAACGCAGCTACATGTACCCATGGCAGCATTCGATCAGCTGCTACAGTGTTAGTGCGTTTATTTGTACAATTACTGAAACCTGGAATAGACGCTATCTTGATATCAATCTTGGTCTAAAACTTCAGTAACCCTGTATGGTCCTATGTAAGATGGGAGAAGTTTCTTACTCTTCCCATCATTATTAAAAGTAACTTTAGTAATTTTGACCAAATCGCCCTTATTGTATACTTTAGCAGGGCGTCTGTTCTGATCGTAACGTAGTTTCATGCTTAGCTTGTTCAGCGTCTATTCTTTCTTTAACTTGGCTTCGGATAGTGGTCACATTTATATTTTCCCTAGTCACATCTGCTATCTCATTTAAGTTAGGATTGATTTCACTGTTCATGAACGTACCGAACATGACTTCAGATGGTCTCCTAGCGGTTGTCTTTTGGACAGTGTTATTCAATCCCCATTGTATTTTCCCTAACTGGTTGTCCCAATCCTTCTCATGTCTCAGGTTTAGCGCTTTTAACGAATTAAAAATTGTCCGGTTCTATCGTTCTACCTGGCCGTTTGATTTGGGACTCGCGAAAGCGTTCAAGATGTGTTTTATACCTTTATCATAACAGTATCTTTTAAATAAGTTAGACGTAAAGCAACTGCCACGATCACTGATCAAACGGTCAGGCAATCTAAATGTATAGAATATGTCATCCAGTGCACGAATAACATTTTGTGTATTCGTGTTTCGAACTGGCTTTATAAACACTTAGTAAACGAGTCTACCACTACTAAAAGGTAAGAGTATCCTCGTTTGGATCTGACGAAGGGGCCCAGGTGGTCAACATGCAGGGTGTGAAACGGTGACTACTTTTTCGATTGGATGTAATAAACCTTCCTGTTTACTCGTGGACTTCTTAGCGTAAGCACAATCAATACAGGCGGACACATACTTTTTGATAAACCGTGACATTTTTGGAAACCAATAATTACTTTTAATCCTTTCCAATGTCTTCTCTAATCCTAGATGACCAATATCGTCGTGATTCATCCTGCATATTTGCCACCTCGCCCCCTTTGGGACTGCCCAGCGAACTAACGAAAAAAATATCCTTATCGCCGTTAAAATACCTATATAACTTATTATCTCGAACAACATAATTGTCTTTAATATATTGGAGATTCTTGGGATCTAAATCCTTTTCTAAAACCCTTCTAATACGTTCCAATTCAGAGTCTCCCAGCTGGAGGGTATGTAACCAGTCTTCGTCACTAATAACCATAATTTGAGCACACAGACTAGAGGAATCAGATATAGAATCTGTCGGAACAGGGTTGCGAGATAACGCGTCTACATGGGACATTTTAGTGCCTGGTCGATATTGTTATGAAACACGCTTGCCCAGACAACCTTGCTATCTCATCGTCTATAATCGGCATCGGGTATATTTCCTTTACTGTTATAGAGTTTAACATTCTATAGTCAGCATACTTTCGAAAACTACCATCCTTCTTGCGAACTAATATAATAGGGCTTGTATACTCCGATACCGATTCCCTAACGATCCCTGCGTCCAACATCTCACCTTACATAGTGCAGCACTTTCTCACGTTCGTGATGTGACAACCTGTAAGGGCGATAGACAATAGGACGTTGATTATTCAACTCAATTGTCATCTGCGTAACATCTGTACAACCCAAATTTTTTAAATTTGAGGTGAAGCAATGTTTATATTGTTTAAGTATAAGTAAGCTTTTGTCTATCGTCCTTTGATACAGAATAAACTATGCGAACGTCTTTCACCTGAATGTCATGTTCACAGTTACTATCTTGAGTATCTGCAGACTCTGCAATTCCTGGGGACTGCATTACCATCCTCTGGACAAAATCTACCTTTTCTCCTCTACTAGCAACAAATTCCTTTTGTAATTTACAGGGAATAGAAAATGGATAAACAAGAATGTCTAAATTCCCACGCTGGACTTGGTAAACACCGCCATAGACAACAATCTCTTGATTAGGACCACCTACGATGTTGTTGGTCAGCATTAAACAGCCACTAAATTCGGAACCTACGCGAGCCTTTATGGATGCAGGTCCATGAAGCTCGACGTCAGCAGCGATTCTAATTTGAGTAAGTTGACTGTCATTAGCATCGGGATACACCAATGGGATTTCAGAGTGCAACTTACGAAATTGCAAAGTCTGGGAATTTTTGAACACAAGAATATGTGGTTGTTCCGTGTATGACTGCCCTATTAATATAGATTTTTCTAACAGATTATCTTCTACGACTCTGCAAGCTACCCTCGCATCTACTCCATCTACTGCTATATCTAGCAACATATTGCCTAGCAATTGAACCACCTCATTCCCGAATCCTTTCAAAACCGACGGGACGTGATCATGCACCATATTTAGACTCGAAATTATTGACTCCTTAACCAACGTCTCTTCGCTACCGAAATCAATAAATGCATCTATCGTACTACCATTTACTGTGACCAGCTTTATGAATTTTGAGTTGGGACTGGAGCTTGAAATAGACATAATCTTAGACGGTCGGTGGTCCAAGTTTACCTACTGTATTATCGGATTTAGGACCATGTAAGCAATTATCGACCTTATGGCCGATTTTGTTGCATTTACTGCATTTGATTAGTGGCTTCGGACAAAGTAAGTAAGGGTGACCTCGCTCTTTACAATTAAAACAGAATAACGGACCCTGAGACTGATTAGATTTATTTTGATTTGTTTTAGAATTGGATTGGTTAGAATTATTTTTAACAAAACTACGATCTGAAGTTTGGCTTTCTTTGTTGCTCATTAGGAATTGAAGAAGCTGATCAGGCTGAGAACAACAAAGTGCCAATGCACTCGATTTCATAGTCCTATCAGAGGGCCAATTCTGGTAATTATATTTGTTCAAATTCCAATATCGATCTAGTCTCGGCGTCATAAATGGTATTCTCGTAACTTAACTGACACTTGAATGAGATCGGGACTACATCGAAAGTTGAACCAAGTGTGAACTAGTGTGAACGGTATTCTGCTAATTATTAGTAGAGCAGGTAAGGTATTTCTAGTTTTTTCACAATGATACCATCGTACGTAATATAACCACATGAGTAAATAAACCGAACAGAGAAACAGCTTCTCGAGCTTGTAAATTTGTTACCTATTTTGGTAGGGTTGTCACAATAGGTTAAGACAAATCGCTTGTTCGGTATACGACATATTCTGGAATGGACAGATTGATGTTGAGTTGGTTCGTGAATTGGGCAGATTCTTGGACTCGACCGATTCGCTATACAGCAGAAGTACAGTTGTAAATAAAATAGCGAGTGGAACCAAAAAAGCATGCACCTGATACTTTTAAAAGCACGGAATAAAAATATACATTTGTTACCAAGGACACGACGTGATGACGTGATTTATTTGACATTCCCAACGATACCACTAATAGTGTTGAATATTTTTCTGGTAATATTTATGATCTATTTTGCTAATAAACATAGGAATCGCCTTTAGCTATTATGTGCCACTAGTTTTACCACGGGGATAGGTATCTAAAATAAGTTTAAAAAGAAATCGTGTAAGACAAATTCATGTCTACAAAACAAATGACTATAAAATGATCAACCATCGATAGGGCTTACAAAAAACAGGTGCATGCGATTTTCGACCTTATTGACAATTCATGATAAACTTCTTTTTGGTATTTTCTTGCTTTCTGACATTGATACGTTATTAAAATTATAAATTCTGAGTTACGTCAATAAGGTCGAAAATCGCATGCACCTGATTTTTGTAATCCCTATCGATGGCTGATAACTTTCTGATAATCACTGGTTTTGTAAACGTTAATTGCTTTTATACAATTTCACAACTAATGAGTTCACGAGGATCCTCTGGGGGATCTGGCTAGGAGATCCTGGTGGACAACATGCAAACATGTTAAGTATTTCGTTGCCAGCATTGACAATATTTATTTCAAGATCGAAATATTCGCGAAACTTTTGCTCGAGAAATTCAACAAATGAGATAAAATTATCAGGAGGGAAAAACGAATTAAAAAACCCAATTGTACGTTACCATCGTTAAAATCTGTATAATGTCTGAATTATTTCTATTATTGAATATTAAATTTTTTAATTATTGAATACCTATTGAAAATAATTCACACGATCCAAGGAACCAATATATTTACTTACCGAAATTTTACTACTTAGTTGTATATTAATTTTAATTTGGCATGTAAACGTATTGGCATCCAATAACCATTCCTATTAATGTATTTTCCCATACAATGGCAAAATTCATGTTTTTGTTTTTGAGTTTTAGACATTACCTCTAAGATCAACAAGAGATTATAAATTGATTATATCGAAATTATACTATAAGGAGATTAAGTGGAGCAGAATACCAATTGTGAGTCAATTCAAAATTAAATCGCAGTTCAGTCAAAATTCAGTGTCAGTCTCTGTTAAATACGAGAATTGGCCTTCTGATATACCGTGGATAATACAATCTACCGCGCGTTTACCCGTGATGTCACACTGCGTCAACAACGCAAGTTTTTCATAATAATATACTTCAATTGGTTCGCCAAACTTACTTTTTCTCTTAAGCATATCTTCCAGGATTTGGCCATAGTTTTGCTCACAAGGAAAAGCACTCATTAATTTCTTTCCAAGTATGCAAAATTGTGTTTAGACCCTCATACCAAACTTTGGCCAAACCCTGTAGTTTTATCATCCCAGCCGTATACAGTAGCGCATTCATTTACCTTACGCAGCCAAATGTCAACACGCTGGTTTTTCGCTGAGGGGTCAAAATTAGGAAGAATGTTTTTATGATCAATATTCTTGGAAATTGATGCACTTGTAGACGTCTGAGTTGTAAAACCATATTTAATGGAATTCACCAAGTCTATGACATCTTTAACGGTAAAAGAAGGAGTACGTGACCTTTTATCTTGTAGCGCCCCGTCGTCACGTAGAGTATCGTGGCTCTGCTCACGTGAACCTCGTCTCCGCTTGGCTAGTGTGGCTTGATACTCCTGTTGACGGGACCGGCTCCGGCTGCAGCTGTGCTGCTGGCTCCTGGTGTGGCGAGGACTCTTATTCCTCTTGTGGCTTCTATAAGATCGATTCCCCTGCGCCTCAGTTATTTTCTCACGTTCCCGGCGTAGTTCCTGCTCGAGTACACGTAGCCGCTCTCGTTCTTGCTCAACCTCAAGCTCTTTCTCACGAAAACTTTGCCTCCGTGACTTGCTGCGACTTCGAGTGCCACCACAGCGTGCACCGGAGACATCGCGTCGATGATGCGACGAACACCTTATTGGGGTGAGCAGGCGCCGTCGGCTTTCTTTGCGACCACAAGGAGAGGCATCCAACGACCGGACATAGTTATCTTTTTCCATTGTGTAACTTTTCGAATCCCTCTTCTAAAATGTAATAAAACTCGCTAAATATAGATACTGATACTCTGATACTTTATTTTTCTCTTACTAGTTCACAGATATAGTTACACAGTTCACAGATACAGTCTCCACCGTTACTTCACAACAAAAAGGTGCCCTCTCGGCCAAGTGTTCTCTTTTTGTAAACTAGTCTTCCCCTACCAAAATGACGGTTGGCCAGTGTTGCCATTTCTTAATCATAAAATGAACTATTAAAATCTTTAAAAACCCTACACTACAGACATACCAGCCTTTTGGTCAAGGAAAGCGTCAACCAGGCTCTTCGCAAGCTCTCTATATCACGCACTTGGAACCTATGACCCCAACGTGTCGACTTCAAACAGCTCAAATACATAATGCTCTACTAGGTTTAGGTATTTGCGCCGTTTGAGGGTATCCACTGTGTCACCTTAGTTTTTGCATAACCTATGGGATGACATTTATACAGAAAATTAATACATGGTTTTGATGTTTATAAATTATGAGCTATGTATATTAATACCTATATTTGACCTACATTTCGAGCTTGCATCAGTCGTGATATTACAGATAGAATGAAATTGCCTTCCATACGTTTACTTTATAGCCCTTTTTTTTGGTGTCGGGTTGGCAAATCCTCATGGAGTCCCTTCGCCCTGGGGGGGAAAGACAAAGGGGACTGTCAGACTCTTACTGACTAAAAACCAACCCGTGCTCCTCATGTACCCATGTGTCGGAGGGTAGGGTTTCACCGAAGCATTCCTCGCTACCCCCCGACGGGTATTGGCCCACCAGATGGTCAGGCGGGCCCCGAATGAAACCCCCTTGGCGGCGGATGAAGGTGTTGGGCTCCGCCGCCAAAACAGCCAGCGGCCGCAGAGGATAGGGAGGACGGCAACGCAACACCGCATCTCCTCTTCCTCTGCGGCCCCACCGCGACGCAACGATGGTGTGCCCCCATTTGGTCGCGGGAGATAGGGCGCGCGGCAATGCAACACCGACACGCCTCTCCTCCCGCGACCGCGCCCGACTGCGAGGGACAGAAGAACTGTCCCTCGCACCCGCACCATTGGTCGCATCCTGCGTAGGCCTCCGTCAAGCCCACGCGGAGCGTCCACTCCTAGAATCTCGCTTAGCTTCACCGTGGGTGACCTAACCACGGTTACTGAGCCCCCCACCACGACAAGGTGGAGATCCAACGGAGAGGTTACATTATAGCCCTGTGCCCGTGGTTACACTCCCGTCATTTAGAAGTAATCCCCAGAAAATGCTGGGCTATCCAATATATCATTTTTTTTGTAGAAACATAGTAATTATTCAAATCGAATCGTCATCATGATCCTAGCGTTATCTCATGATCCGAGGCTTTCACCATAGAGCATAGATATTTACATAGAGGCGCATTTCTTATTGGCGCTCTGTAGACAAACTTTCCGTGACCCAAATTGCCGCTTGGTGGCGTGGCATTCGCGCTGTGATAGCTGACTCTATGAGTGCAAGAGAGACGAACGTTCCTCCTGTGTATCTTAACTACGAGAGCAAGAGAGACGGAGAACGACGCCAGCGCCGCCAACGGCGCCAACTACGTACTACACTGACGACAGTCGCCAACTCGCCACTTGGAATCGGCACACGAAATCCTTAAGAAATGCGCTTCTATGTAAATCTGTATTCATTGCTTTCACCTTTAAGCCCGGGAACCGCTCTCTAGGGTAATGAAATTTGATACGATATGAAAATTGAACGGAATAGCATATAGTATGGAAAAGCAGCTTTATTGTGTTAAATCTGGTTAGTATCACAGTGTACTATTTAAGCAATATTTTTTTGGTCAAGCTACGGAAGCTCTCCGTCTGGTAGTCCCCTCCATTCCGTAGTTTGAGTTCCGGGAGGTAAAAGCAAAACGTGCAAGGCTTTCCCCTAAACGCGTTCGGGACCTACGCACTAAACGCGTTCGGGACCTACGCACTAAACGCGTTCGGGACCTATGCACTAAACGTGTTCGGGACCTACGCACTAAAACCACTACAGCTTCCTTAATTCTTGAAATGATGGTGTCATGGAGGGTTAGGATATTTTGCCGATAACTTTAAAGACTCGAGCGTAACCGAACACTTAAATTATCCGTACACATGAAGAATATACTGGATGTTACAAGACCTATCACCAAGCCGAAGTCTACCTACTCGTTTTGGACATCATACCAAGTCATACTAAGCAAAAATAAAACTTGGGAAATGAAATTTTTTCTCAAATAGACACATTTTTAAACCGCAATCAAAAGTGCACACGTGCAATTTTCGAAATACATGGGTGCATAGGACATCCTTAGAACGGGTTGGCGCGGTAAATGCATCGATTTTGTACCTAATTAGAAAAATTTCATACTAACATTGAGCCTCAATATCTCCTGAACCAGTAATTTACCAGGTATGGTACCGAAGTAAAAAATGTTTGTACTGATTGGTACAATATGGGATTTCAGTTTTCGTTAAGGGTCTTTTTACACCCTGTATATTATTAGAGCATGCCCGCAGCTTCGGCCGCACATTTTATTTCCATTTAATCGTATGTACCCGATCTCGTGGGCATTTCAGAAAATACCTTCTTAGTGCACTCCTACGGTGCCTAGTACAATACATGCCAAATTTCAGCTTCTTGCGCCCTGTAGTTCAGTGCGCGTTATCTGTCAGGCAATCAATAATGCATGAATGCTGTATATCCAGATTATTAATCATAAAAAAACCGAAATTAACTAATCTAATACCAATATATAAAGCTGAAGAGTATGTTTGTTTGTTTGATTGAACGCGCTTATCTCAGGATCTACCGGTCTGATTTGAAAAATTCTTTCAGCGTTAGATAGGTCATTTATATAGGAAGGCTATAGGCTATATAAAATCACGCTATGAGCCACGGGAGCGGAGCAGTAGCCTTAAATAACACGGGTGTAACCGCGGGCATCATCTAGTTACGTATATATAGTAAATTAATTTTGTTAAGTATGCTCTAGTAGCTTATCAGAATCTGTAATAGTTTGCAATGAAACTTTATGTACGAATTGTATCGGACCTTATTTCATTTTTATCTACCTACTCCGAAGCTATGCCTCCCGCAGTCATGTTAAATTATATTTATGATAATTATTGTACTCGTTGCGGTTTTATGATGTTTTGTAGCTTGTGACCTTCCTCAATATAAAGGCTTTGGGAATATTTATAATTAAAATAAATATTATGATTTTAAATGCTCCTGCCGCTTTTCTTTTTGGAATGCTAAGAAACTGCACTTGCATATGAGTCATCATCTTCAGCCCTGTATTTAAACTGTCCCACTGCTGGGCATGGGGTTCTTTTCACTATGAGAAGGTTAAGGCTGGCCTAGTGCGGGTTGGTAGACTTCACATGTCTTTCGAGAACATTATGGAGAACTCTCAGACATGCAGGTTTCCTCACGATGTTTTCCCTTCACACTTCCACACATAACTCCTAAAAGTCATTGGTGCGCGCCGTGGATTCGAACCCGGGACCTTTGCGTTGCAGTATGTCGGTCTCTCAACTAGGCTATCGCTGCTTCTGAGTGCTGCATATGAGTACTTGTAATTAAATCATCACCAGATACGCTGCTGACTAGAAAGCTATTTCAGAAAGTGATAAAAATAAGAATATTTACAAATACATAAAAGAAAATAATTTCAGACCGAAAAATACCATTTATTTTTCGGTCTGAAATTAGCTAGAATGCATGCTTGCATTCCAAGAATTCATGTTCAGGCGGTAATTCTGATAGCACTTTAACTTTCAGTAATAAAAAGTTAACAATAAGTAGTAACAATGCTTACATCAGTATATAACACGAGTACTAAACTTCAGAACGCAACAAACGAACTGCTATATGAGCTTCAAGGCGTACTCAGGGGCGTATAGATCTGCCAACAAATCCATATCTGCACAGCAACGAACGGATTTCTACAACGCAGCGCGGCATTTGTACTGTACGGTGAGCTTCGTACTACATCGACAACTCATCAGCCATGCGTATGTTTTGAAACCTTCGCCTTTTAGATCGTTCGGGAGCATAATACGCTGGATGAACTGCAAGCCTCCTCATTCAACCTTTTAACAACACGTGCAATCAAACAAGTCGGCGCTGGACCAGTTTGAAAATAAATCACTTGGCTCGCTTATAGAATCGAGGCACACTAGATACTGGTTGTATACTGGTTGGTTTGTATACGAGTACCTATCAATGTGCGTGTAAAGTAGCACTGGAAGCGACGATGTCTTGCTGAGCGATTCTCACCCTTATGGCGGTCTAGCGGGAAGTTTTTCGTCTGTACACTAACGTCTCTACTTCAGAAATAGTATGTATCCCTAAAAGAAAGGTACATTTCTAATGAGTGTACAGCGTATGCGTGTAATGCGTATTGTACATGAGGACTGTCACAGTCCAATGATGATGAGGAGATAAAAGTCTTATTATGCGTCACATTGCAACATCTGCTTGGAATTTTCTCAGCTTCTCGGGTAAGGGTAGCACCCTTCGGCGCTTCGTTTCCTTGCTTCACTACTTCGTTTCGTTTCACCACTAACTCGCTTCTCATACATAATATATTATGATTCTCTAAACTAGTTCTTGTATCTCCGTCCACTAAAGCATAACGGCGATTTTGTGCATTTCTATTAGTTAAGTGTTCTCCGATTTAGTACGCGTACGTCATCTACGCGTTTTGTATTTATACCATGCTGTCACCGTTTAGTTTCTGCCCATTGTCAATTTTAATCTACTTTAACCTTAGTAGTAGAGACAGATTAATTTGAAATCAAATGGTATTGGTTTATTTTCTTCTAAATACACAAGCTGAGTAAGCATAGTGGAGAGGCACGTAGCGATGGCATTTCGAAGTTATTTGCGTAAAGAATGGTTAATTATATTATCGCTTGCTTAAATGATGAAGGAAAACATAGTGAAGAAACCGTATCGCAATGGGACAGTTTATATACAGAGCTGATAATAAGTACACAAATATTGCAAGTTATTTAGCACGCTTATTATATTAGCCTATTTGAGTGTTCATCTTTACAAAGTGGGTGTTTTTATCGGTATGTGCAGCCATGTCGGTGCTATGGGGGGTACGTTATACTATACAGACGAACATTTGGAAGAACGCCAGACCAACGCGATTTACTACCAACGACCGCCGGCACAATTTATACTATCTTTTTAAAACCAGAAATGCAAAATACTCCAAAATGGAATGTGATAAAACACTGTGTTTTTTTCTTTGAAATAATCGTTTTTCTGCTATAAATAGCATGTGTTTGTTATGTCATTGGAGTAGTAATTATTGTTAGGAATTGATTATAGTCACTAGTTTTGCATTGCGACGTTGGCGTAGTAGTTTAAGCGGCAGTCTCGCTGCTTGACACTGCGCCGCGTGTCGTGGGTCGATCTCCGTATGTTTTGTGTGATCCCTGAATTGTTGCTCCGAGTCTGGGTGTTCAATGTGTCCGTTGGTTTTATGTTGGAAAAGCTCTACGCGATACAGGATTTATACCTAGTGCGGGTGTTAGGTTTTAAGAAAAAAAGAAGAAAACTGATTGTAAAAAGATCTGAACTCATATAATAACTAATCTTTTAAAGAGCTCCATAGCCTCTAGTATTGGAGTTAATATTTAGGTTGTTCAAAAGTCTCCCACGTGGTTTAAAGATTTTTTCATGATAAAAGAACTAAGATCGACGGATTAAGCATGGTCGCACTCTGATGTTAATGCCGCCCGTGCAGAGTTACTTTACTTAAACGATCTATAACGAAGGGCAAATCAAGACATGCTTTAAGCGCCACATAGATCCCACCATTGATGTTAAATACCCAGGCATACCTATCATAAAAGCCCATGAATATCAAAATTGTAATGCAAAAGTAGATAGATAGATAGATAAATCTTTATTGTGCAAATACAGTTGGTACAAATTAGGTATAATAGCTTAAATGTAGGTATACAAATAGTAAATGCACAAAGGCGGCCTTATCGCAAAGTGCGATCTCTATCAGGCAACCTTAGGATGGACAGACTGAAAAAGAGAAGTTTGATGGTGTAGGTATGTATTACCTATACATACAAATAATACATATAATACATACATATACATATAATGATATCAATGCAAAGTACAGTGAGATAATTTAGATTATAATGACAAGTAGTGCTTCTTTAATGCGTCTTTAAATATACTAAGCGATTTTGCTTGCTTAATCTCAATTGGCAGTGCATTCCACAAACGTACAGCCTGAACAGCAAAGGATTTATTAGTAGTTATTGCCTAGGATAATCAAAGTGCCCAAATCCATCTGGCCAGCATGGTAACGGAGGCCAAATCCTCCTGTTGGCTCACAGCGTCATTGTGACGCAAATTAGGAGAGTTCTATGTCCAGCAGTAGACTGCAAAAGGCTGTGATAGTAAAATCGGAAGTGGCATAAGGGCAGCTTATAAGATTCTAGCCAAAAATATGAGTAAATAAAGACAAAACAGAATAAAAGCTTGGCAGAAATGGGAATGGCCGACATAAAAAAAAATCTTAATAACCCTTTCCTAAGTGGTTATACGTAGTTGTCCGTGTGGTGACGGATTAAGGATACGGAATGTCACCACCCCATATCATCCCATGGGTGTCGTAAGAGCCGACAGAGGGAGCATATTATGCAGAGAACAGCACTGTAAGAGAAGGAAAACTTGATACAAACCCTATACCAACCCGTTTGGCCAGTGTGGTATAGTAGGCCAATTCCTCCTTTCAAAGCAGAGGCCTAGTCCAGCAGTGGACTGTTAAACTGTACTGAGTATTTGTATTATTTTAGTCCGTTATTTATTGAAAATACATTGATTAGTGGGCACCAGGAAGACATCACTATCATCTGAACAGAATTTCTTTCTAGTACGCCTATAGTAGTTTTCAAAAACCGGCCTAGTGCAGATCGATCCACGCACAATGTAAGGTTCTGAAGTATACCTTAGTTTCCTTACCCAGTGAACTAAGGATAGTCGGACTCAAGCACATTATTCATTTTATCGCTCGCAAGTAGAAGTCTAAGCTAGTTTTATATTACTCGTTAATTAGCAAAATCTTATTAGCCGTTATCCTTTTCTTTACTTTCATAATAGAAGGTGCATTATAAATTAAACTGTGCATTATAAATTAAACTATTTAGTATATAAATATTTATGTAACGCGTCTCTGTCGCGTTATTATTTGAAAATAACTTATATTTCCCTCAACGTTTCGACTTGGGTTACACCAACCATGGTTATGAGGGTGACTTTCAGCATGATTAACACATAACTAAGTACTATGCAAATGGTGGTTACCTTTATGCATTTGTGTAAACGTACGTTGAATTGTGACAATAAATTTCACAGCACTTCTGGGAAACCTGATTTGTTGTCACAAGACCCGTGATAGCCAAACCAGTGCCGCAAATTTCCGCATCCTTGCACCGGTGCCGGTGGTACCCTCTTGCTACGTTATAGCAGCCCTTGTTTAATATGATAGCTATTAAATTTGAGTTAATAATGAGTCTGTAATGAGTTAGCGAGTCACTGCCTGCCCAATCCGTACTTATGGTCCTACAACTGCTGCGGCTAATCCGTAACTGTTCTTAATAAATAAGAGCCCAACAGATACCAGAAGGCCAATTTATGTATTTTTTGTATCATGTATTGTTTCAATGACATTGAAACTATACTTTGAACACAACATTAGATCAAAACTGCAGATTAAAAGTTTTGAAGGACCTCTGCACGTAGAACTTGTCTCCGTGTACGTCTTACTTACTTTAATAATATGTTAGCAAAATACACGTGGTAAAGAGACAAATATCTAGTAGATATTATTACGTATGTATGTCACCGGAAAATAACAAGAACCGTAAACTTATAAATTGTCTAGGAAATTTATAAACTTTCGCAGGATTCTAAACAAGAGATAAATTGTATTATTTGACGCCCATATTTTCGGAAATTGATAAATTTACCGAATTCATTCGTAAAATAATACGTAAGCAATAACCGAACGCCATGTGCGCTCTGATTGGTTGAATAAGTCACGTGTTCCATTTTCTTCCTCGCCACCACCATTCTTCGCCACTTTTACGAATAAACTGGAACTATAGCTAAGTTGACGGAGCCCTGCTTCGCAAGGATCCTACTTTTGTGTTCGAGGTCACAAGAACACCTAACATAATCTATTAAGTTGAACTGATCGACGAATCATTATCACCGACCGACCAATCAGAGAGCAGTGTGTGATTTGCCATGTTTGAAAGATGCTTAAAATTAAAAGCTCTTCTGTGATTGGTCGCACCGTGCAGAATCTTACGAACGGATTGCCGTCAGTTTATAGATACATTTACGACGAGACGTCGCAAATTGACAAATTTACGGAAATTTTTGCGTAAAGTAATACAATTTATCTCTCGTTTAGAATCCTACGAAAGTTTTTAAATTTCCTAGGCAATTTATGAATTTACGGTTCTTTTTATTTTCCGGTGACATATACACAACAAAAGTTTTACGACATGGTCTGTATAATTATAATTAAACAGTCAATCAGTAACATAAATTTCCTAGGAAATTTATAAATTTACGGTTGTTATTATTTTCCGGTGACGTACATAAAATTATACGCACCGAAACAAAACAGAACTTGCCGTGCTATTACAAGGCGTTTTTGACGCGTGTACAATGATAAAAGCTTTTAACATAATAAGTACATTTTATCTAAGCGAGAAAGTATCGTTGATCTCTAATCGTGGTTTAAAGGCTGAGTAAGTTTTTGTTTTGAATTTGGTAAATTTCTACTTCAGACCAAGCATGAGCTTACTATGTCTCGCAGTTTAGTCAAGTAATTAATGAGAAACCTCTTAGGCGATGATTACATTCGTTATAATGAGCAACTGTTCTGGGACATTGCCGAAAGCGGGAAAAATCTGCTGTTCCATGCTAAATAGAACTTTTCCCTAAGCAAAACGTTATGGTACAGCTATTTTCTTCACGATTCTAGCTATTTCTCAAATCTATAGCTGCTCACAAAAACGAGTAAAATCATTCCCTCAATCAATCAATCACAAAACCTTTTATACAAATATTACTTCAATGCGCGTTGGATATTTGTTTAGTCAATGATCTACTCCTGATCATACACAAAGAATAAACTCCGTAGCATTGCTACCTAATAGCCACTTAACCGTGACAGATGCATTTAAAAAAAATTATACGAAGCAATTCAAGCGACATATGCCTCAGACAAATTTACGACTGCATTTAAACTGCTTTTCAAGATGACTACTGTTATATAGCAAAGTACTTAAATGTCTGCATTTTGTTTAATAAATAATACAAAACTAAGCCATTCCAAAAAGATTTTGTCTCACTGTAAGCGGGGATCACACGATTAAAGAAATAGTTGATTGGCCGCTCGAGTCGGAGTGCTTTATGTATGAATTATCGCGACATTCCGTCCTTTCTAAGTAATAACTCAGTTTTATCGCTCAGCTTGTAGCCTTCCGCTGCCAAAGAGGCTATGTCCTTATAATTACACGACGCATACTTTACAATGGGGGTGATATATCAAAAATTATGCCTTTCGCAAGGCTATAAAATTTTAAAGTTAAATTTCTGCGATTTTATAAGCACGCGCTTGGAATTCTGGCGTCGGCTTTAAGTTGGAACTTCGTATATTTGGGACAGTCATGCTGCCATGATACTACGCCTTATTTGTATACAGAATGAATGCATTTTGAATGTTTTCCAAATTATTATTTAGCGCGCCAGAGAAAACCGTTATACGATTCGTTTAAACGGCAAATAGAAAGCGTTACATTCTTTTAAAGTTTTATTTGTTTGTAATTTTGAATATCCATGAATAGCAAAGTAATTTATGATTTCAAAAGATTTTGTACATGTGGCCCAAAATTCGTGAATATTTAGCAGTTTAGGCATAGTCTCATTACGGGGCTTGGCATTTGATGTGCTTGCGGTCCAATTTATTTCCATAATACCAAAAGATACCTGCAAACTAAATGGACATAGGACTTCCTCAACTCTTTCTAAAGAAATTCAACTTCGAGACCGGATCCTGCCGCTTATCGATCCTATTTCGTCCTACTATGTGTGGCCTTGTGGAGATACGTATAGACTAAGACTACAGAACAAAAGGCAGACAGAGCGCGCGGAACACTTGCGTGAAGCCACTAAAGCAAATACAAAATTGAAAAGCGAATACAAACTCGGCTCAGTGCGCTGCGAAGCATCGCACAGTTCAAACGCCACGATCAATCAAGCTTTTAAATTCATAAAATGCCGTCTTGCGTTTTTAAACATTGTAAAAGTTGTTTCCAAAAGCAAAAACGGGAAGATGGTAATATATTTTTACAGATAACTATGGATTATTTGACTGTTTTATAATATTATTTCGATAAAATGCGTATTTCTGCAGAAAATATGTAAGTGTTGCCAGTTTACGTCGACGCCGTTCTTCCTGAATTAGGGAAAATGCACTTGTCAATTGATTATGTAATAATGATGGTCATGTTAATGAAAAATACATTAACGTAATGTAAAATTATATTGAAGATTATCTTTCTTCTTATAAAATATAGTAATAGAATTTCCATTAGTATATACATTGTTTTGAGTTCGATCCCCAAACGATCCAAATATTCGTGTACACATGGCTCCTCGTCAAGCTTTATACACTTTGACCTTTGTACCGTTCTTATGGCGTAGGGAATAAGTATCAAAATCGTACTGCAACTGTTTAGCTTGACTTGGCGCCGTTTGTATATTAAGTACAGCAACAGAAATCATTGATTGCAGCCATTATTAATGTTTAATTGCAATTTTTTTTTGTTTTGATTTATGAATCATAATATTCATAATTTATTGTGTGCATGACAAAATGTTTATAGGTAATTAATATTTAGGACGCAAGCCTATTGCAATTAACCAAACATTTCCAGATACTATACTGAGAATATATGTATATATATATATATCTAAACAAAAAATAAACAACATATTCGCCGATCTAAGATCTGAACCCCATGATTGGTAGTCGTTAATATATGTAGTTGGTATTATATAAGTATTTCTTCTGGATCGAGGGTATTAATCACAAAACATAATCTATTTATTTCTCAATTTACGAATAAAATTAGTTAAAACTTTACTCAGTACCTACATTTAAGAAATGTATTTATAAAAGCATACATTAATGGTTTCTTTTATTTGAATCATTTTCATAACAGCATTACATATTAAAAGCATTAATTAAATCCATGGTAAATTCTTCAAAACCGCAAACGAATATAAAATATGTAATATTTTTATATCCGTTTGCAAAAACTATATACAAGGTAGTGGGAGATTATTCATAATCTGGCAACTTTACACACACATAGGCGCGCGTGTCCGTACAGTGCCAGTCGCCAAATGTCACGCACACATAGCTGTCAACGTGCCTCACTTAGTCGGACGAATACGCTCCATCTGAGTCTTAAATCTGTGCGTATAGACTACCCTGCAGAGTGGTATCGGGTTCTAAACTACGGCGCGCACTACTAACATTTCGAAGCAATGAGCTTATTACATACATACATAGACTCACGCCTGCTTCCCCGAAGGGGTAGGCAGAGGCATATTAAACGCCCACTTTTCGCCAGTGTTTTGATCCCACGTAATAGGTGGCGAGCCTATTGCCGCTTATCGGGATATTTTGTTTACCAGAGCCTCGTCCGTTGATCGGCAGGTGCACCTCTTGCAGGTGAGGTTGGCTTGGGACCCTAAGTTCTTGGTGGGAACACTATGCAATGAGCTTATTAAACTTCATCTTAACTATTGCTTGCCTTGAGCCTTGGAGAGCACGATAAGTCGTCGGTCCAAGCTGTCGTGTATATCTCTGACAGTCGTTACGCGGAGTTAGTAACCCTTGAATACACTGTCACTGGTCTAAGTTATAGAATGTCGCTGGAATACAAAGTATCGCGCTGTCAAAGTCCATAATTATAAATATATCTACTCTGTAGGGATGTACAGAGGGTGACCAAAATTTGGCGCGTTATATCTCCGCAAAGTGTTAACGCCCTATAGTTACTCGATTTAAAACAGAGCTACAAGATTTACACTAGAGAGCAAAATAAAACGATACTCGAGATTTAGTTCAGCTGTATACATTTTATGGTTCCAAGTGTCCTAGATTCACAAGTGGCGATGTAACTGTTTTATTTCTAAGATTTTACACTACTCTTAGGTTTATTTTTATTGTTTTAAAGTGGCCTATATTTTTTACAATATTTAGACTTGATACATGTTTCGAATACTATGCTTCCATAGATTATCGACAGCAAGTAAGTATGATTACTTGTCCTACTTTCAAATAAGAATTTGGCACATAATAATTTGTTATGAAGTCTTTCTTTTGTCGGCCTTTACGACCCCGTACTAAGTAGAGATGTCCCTCGTATACCACAACATTTCACACTGTTGTCTAGCTATTTAGCAGCATAAGCTGGAGGTTGTCCCTAAGTTTGCAATAATGCCATTATGACACCAATTACTTGCAATTCCAATATCAGATGGCCAATATTTTGTAGTCTACTAAATCTATAATATGTCCATAACGGACAGTTTTTTTTATTTTTTAATAATAATATTGTACCACATTCACACAACACACATACTATGGGTACTAGACAATGGATAAACATACATATATACAATTTTTTTTGTAAATACATACATATTATACATAGAAACACCCAGACCAAGACAAACATCCATGTTCATGCACACAAATGTTTGACTTGAGCGGGAATCGAACCAGCGACCTTCGGCGTAGCAGTCGCTTACACTCCCGCTGCGCCAACCGGTCGTCCAAGTTATTGCTTAAAAACCTTTAGGTACCTATACTTTGTGCAAATCAATTGATCACAAATTAAATTTAACAAATTACTATCACTCATATGCTTCCAAGCTATATCACAAACAATTTCATGAATTTACTTCAAAAAGGTTCTACTATTAAAAATATCTTAATTTCCTATCATAAGCTCAGTCTCTCATATCGATTCGAACCAACGTCCCCAACAGTACGTATACAAAAATATTGTGTCAATATTTCAGCATACCATAATATTGAGTAAGGAGCGTCTGTCAGCATATTCTTTGAGTTATTCGTAATAACAACAAATGGATATAAGCTATCGATAAATAAATATGAGCAAAGTAGGGTGGCACAACGAAGTCGCTACATGAACAAACAGGCCGCGGATTTATTGTATACAGCTACGGAATAAATATCGTAACTTCAGCGTTAGTCCACAAATAGTCACCGACCGACTGTTCACTCCACTTCACTTTCCTTTTTAGGGTTCCGTAGGGACAGTTCAGGGAACCCTTATATTTTCGCCCACATCATCAGCCCTGAATATATACTGTCCTACTGCTGGGCACTGGCCTGTTCTTCAAAACCTTGGTGGAGGCCTATATTCTGCAGTGGACGTCCCTAGGCTGATAGGATGATGATGTTGATATTTAAAGACTTCGAAAAAAAATCCGCTTAGTTTCCAGCTGTCAAAAATAATAAAGATATTTAAATGCTTAGAAGAAACAGGACAACGGATTTGAACATTTTTAAAAATCTGATGACATATTCAGTTGACTTAATTGTCACAATCTTTTACCCCGTTGTCACCAACCTTAGATTATATTCCATATTCTTCGTCACATAATTGCTCCTTGTTAGTCACCAACATATTTGTTTATATATTTACAGATAATCATCGAGCGCTGAAAATGTTGCAAGAAATCCTTCGATTAAATAATTTCGCCGATGACAAGATAGATGGCGTTAGCTGTAGAGCGTGCGGGGTAAGTTGCTTAGTCTAAGTTTTATGTGACTTTACGAGTCCTTTTATCCTTTACAGACTTTCTCGGTAAATTGCTGGACTTAAGGCTCTTCTAATATGTTTCACAGTATCACTAAATTGTGATTAAATACAAGGTGTTTGGTCTTCTATACAACGTTAGCCAGACCGATTGGTATAGGATTTGAAAACGAAGTTTCCGTCTTTTCGCAAAGATTATTCCCTACGTGTATTTTCCTTAGACCCTTTCTACTAGACCAACTCAATGAAGTAACAATGTAGTAGGTAAATTAATTTATTATTGCAATACAATAATACAGCCACTGCGTCAAATTTTCACTGCCTTTTCGAAACGAAACGAAACTATTAAACTACGTTTATATTATGTGTATGGTTTTAGATGAGGTTCAGATTAGAAACTGTATATTGTTGATTTTAATTTTCTGTTATGTCTAATCCGAAGTTTATTACTTTCACTATATAAAATAAAGGTGCGGGTCAAAAAAGATACAGCCCCCCCCATTTTTTTTTTTGTAAATGGGGTAACTCCTATGTTAGTTGAAGGTTTAGCGCGGGTAAAACTACGAGCAGCATCTTGTATATTATAAAATAAACTGCCAATTGAATACTTTTACACTTTCGCAAATTATACACATCATAGTTAGTAATATTTTAGTAGGTAAGAGTTCAATCATCACCATCATCAACGCCCTAGGCCCCTAGCGTTATCCCAGTTGCATTCATTGGCTATTTAAAAAATTGTTGACCAAAATGCACATAAAACAAAGTACATTCATTTTACAATGAAAAACAATAGCCGACACATCGCATCTAGTGGCTCACAACAAGTTTCATTCACATGCTGACACTGCATGCGCTTGCCCTACTTTAGAAAAAACTGATTATTTTAAATATCTAGGAATTACGCTTGATAGTAATCTTAACTTCCGCAAACATATCGAATTATTGTGTAAAAGAGTGCGGAAACTAATTTCCATATTTAAAAATATACGCGACGTTGTAAACTTACAATTGTTAAGACAGGTTTACACTGCACTATGTGAATCCAACATCTCATATTGTATAACCACATAGGAAGGGGCAGCTAAAAAGATCCTACTGCCTTTAGAACGGGCTCAAAGAGCTATCTTAAAAGTAGCAACCCTTCGCTCTTTCATTTTTCCCACTTATGAGTTATATCAGTCCACCGGAGTTCTAACTGTGCGCCAATTATTTATTCTACGCACCATACTAAAACAACCCACTTCTTCCTTACCTATACACCAATCCCATCAGGCAAAAGACGGAAAGATCTAGTCTGCACCAAACCTCGAGGTAAACATGTTTATGTAAATAGTTTCTTTGCTTTCCTCCGACCTTTCCTATATAATAAATTAAATGAAACCTTAGATTTATATAGCATAAGCTATAAGTAGTGTCATCTTGTTGTTACAAAACACCTAATGACAATGACCTACTCTGATACAAAGAATTTGCTTAAAGTAATAAAATAGTGTGTAAGTACCTACGTTAAGTTACAACAAATCATAATATTAAGTCTACTTTCTATTACATATTGGCAGTTCATGATTATTATTATGTAAAAATATAGCCCTTTATTATTATTTTTTAATATTTTTTCTGAAACACAGGTGTTACAGCCTAGTTCAGGTAAACATTAAAATAGCTCTATATACCAAATATTACCGTAATAAATAAAGTAAATACGCATCAATGTATTATACTGAATTATATAATTTAATTATTTTTACAGTAATACTTTCCTATGTAACATGTGACGTTTATTTTATTGAATAATAATAATATAAATAAATAAATTATATAATATATAATAAAACTTGGAGCCCGGGTTCCGCTTACTAGTCACAATAGATACATACATATATACATAGACTACGCCTGTTTCCCGGAGGGGTAGGCAGAGACTACGGAACGCCATTTGCAACGATCCAGACATACCTCTCTTGCTTCATTCACTTCCATCAAGGTTCTCATGCATGCTCTTCTGTTTAGGGTACTTCTGACGTGTCCTTTTTTTAGTACGTCTCCAATCTGGGGGGCGATTCAGAATCTTTCGATATCTCATTTGACATTCGATTCCGTTAATTGTCAAATGGGCTAGCTCATTTTTTGTCAAAACTATCGCATTTCCTATCAATTTTATGCATTCAGTATGAAGTAAATTAATAAATAAACCGAATTCAATGAATATTTGTTCAAAATATCTCTGTTAGGCCGCTAAAAGACGAGGACAATAATTTAACATATCGTACGATTACTTGTCGTGACGTTCTGAATCGGCCTGCTGGTCAGATTTGAAAGAATATCAGCTTTTCTACAGAGCGACTGTCGTCTGACCTCCGCAACCCAAAGGCATAGCGATATTCCATGGTTTAGACCAGTATCAGTTTATTTGAAGGTACTGACTCCCCGTAAAGACTGTCAAAGATCTTCATGACATCCGGGACCGACGGTGTAACGTGCTCTCCGAGGCACAGGGCAAGCGATAATTAACAATTTAATATGCCTTAACTTCGAAAAGTCGTTGGTGCGCGCCGTGTACCTATTCGAACCCGATACCCTCTGCATAGAAGTCTGTTGGTATATCCATTCGGCTATCGCTGATTTCGTAACATTTCAATATCGCGTACCTAATTATTTGAAAAAAATAGGTAAAGTAACACCGGTTGTGGTCACAAGATGTAATTTCTGACCACGGCTGGTTCAAACCCATGCCAAAACGCAGAAACAAATATACGGTATCCTTACCTTTTATTTTCAAATAAAAATCAGACTTTACTAAGTTATGTGTGCATTATAAATAAATTATCGCTCGCTTAATGATGTGCCTGGTAGATGCCAATAGGCTCGCCCTCTATTACATTGGGACCAAAACATAACTAGCGAAGTGTGGCTGTGTAATACACCTCTGCCTTTTTTTTTTGTTCACTACGGTGGTAAACTCTCCTTATGAGTCGTCTCAACTCCGCCAACCCAGCCATTAAAACGGCTGGGCTTGGGACTGGCGGAGGAGGTATGTGGAGGCTCTCCCCTACAGGCGTTCGGGGCATACCCACTAAAAACCACCGCGGTGTCCCTACGGGTCCCGTGTGTTGGCGGGGTCACGCGATTCGCGATTAGCATACTTTCTCGCGACCCCGCCTGGGATTGGCCCGCCGATGGTGTTGGCGGGCCCCGTCTCGTCATGATCTCGCAATCATCCATCAAACTTCTTGCATCCATCAAATTTCTCGCATCCATCACCTCACAAAGCTACTTGGGAGGCGGCGAGGACACGCGCCGCCTCCCGCCTTTTGGCGGACAGGGAGCAGCCCCAGCGCTCACCGTCCGCAGGCACTGAATTCAGGGTGGTCGGAGGTCGTCTCTTGTTCGACGTCCCCGACGCCCGGACCTACGGTTGGGGAGAGGGCGATGTATTTCCCTCTCCTGCTCCGCCGCCTCCTTGCTCAGCATGACTGCTTCGCAGAAGGAGGCGACGGCGTTCCAAGACCTCTCACTCCGGACCATTGACAGAACTACGGCCGGGAGCGAGAGGACAACCGTATTCAGAGCCGCGACCAGATCACGGCGCTGCGATGCCCAAGCTGGGCATTCCGCCAAAGTATGCAACGCCGTGTCTTCTACAGGGTCGCGGCTGCTGCCACAATGGTGGCATCCGGGCGTTTCCTCCCGGCCTATCCTCCACAAATACCGGCCAAAACAACCATGGCCGGTAAGGATTTGAGTCAACCGGAAGGTGAGGACGCCGTGACGTCTCTCCAACCACTCATCAACCACGGGACTTACCGCCACTATCGTGGCGTGCCCGGCGCTGGGGTGCACAAGTCGTGCCTTCCACTCCGCCACTAGGACTTGGCGGAACTCCGACCGACGCGCCTCGATGTCACGGTGCGCCGGTCTCTCGCCCTGCTCCAGGGCTTGCTGGCGCCATGTATAGAGTGACGCCAGCAGCTCAGCTTCCAGATCCCAGGGCGGTGATCCGGCTAGGAGGCTCGCTGTCTCGAAGGAGACCGTGCGGTAGCCTCGTATCAACCTGACGGCCATGGCGCGCTGCGGTGCGCGAAGCGCCGTGATATTGTGGGCCGTCAGGTCGTGCGCCCATATCGGGGCCCCATAAAGGGCCATGGACCGCACGACTCCGTCGTAGAGCCTCCGGCAGGAGGCGGTTGGCCCCCCGAGATTGGGCAGCAGTCGTGACAAACCTGCTGCCGCCCCGAGAAGTTTGGGGGCCAAGCGTCTGAAGTGTTCACGGCAATCCCATCGGCTATCGAGTACGAGCCCGAGATATTTTAGGCTCTTCCCGATGCCGATGGTGACCCCTCCTACCATAATGTGGGCCCCTGCGGGTGGCCGTTTCCGAGGCCCGTGGAAACAAATGGCCTCAGACTTAGTGAGGGCCACCTCTAGGCCCAAACGCCGGATCCTTCCAACGACTTGTGCGACCCCAGCGGTCGCCCTTATAGCCGCCGCCCGGTACGTCTTATCACTCGCGGTGACGAGGGTGTCGTCGGCGTAACAAGTGACACCCACGCCAGGGAGGAGCGTACCGCGCAGCACCCAGTCGTAGCCGATGTTCCACAGAAGGGGGCCGAGGACCGACCCCTGTGGAACACCGCACGACATAACTCGCCGAATACACCTCTGCCTACACCTTCGGGGATAAAAGGCGTGAAGTTATGTTATGTTATTTTCAAATAATTACGCGATATATACCCGTTACATAAATATTTACTCAACTGCCTATTGAACCTAGGTAGGTACATAGGTATCACAACTGTAGATACCGGTACTATCTCTATGTTTGCATACATTATTAAGTAGTTGTCACGCAATGCACTTTGATATCATTAGTGTTATAGATTGTATTGAGTTTAATATCAAAGGACTTTGACTTGGAATATTTATTTATTTATTTGTATTGCTTTCTGCTTACGATGTATTGCCAATAAATAAACTCTTAAAAATAAATAACATCAGACGTAAACAATATATTTATGCACCTAAATAAGTTCCTACTCCTCATCAGCCTAGGCTCCTAAAATCCCAGAAACAGAATATTGGATATAGACAGAATATCCCAGTTAGACTGATATTAGCATTTCTTCAGAAACTGTCTGACTGACGTCTTACCCCCGCACCTCAAAATGATATTTAACAGACCTAGACCAGCGTCAGAATACGTCCCGTAACCGCTGTCACAAACCTCCATGACCGTCCGTACTGACTAGGTACTTAACGTGCTCACCGAGTTGTATATCAAGCGATAATTCACAGGGATTATTTCGAAGTTTCCGAAATTATACACGGTCAAACGTTAGCCTATCGATAATAAAAAAACAATCACAATCTATTATTGACAATGCTACCAGAAATATCATCAGTGATCAACTGTATAACAAACAATTCATAGTCTACCTAACCTCACGCTTGTCAGTTTGTAAACAAGTCTGCAATCCAGACATAACTATGTACCTACTTACTTGTCTATAATTTCTAGTTATTTATCATCTGAACTGATTGACAGCAACTGCTGGAAATAAACGATCTTAAGCCGTGCGCATCCATCCACTTACCGCGATCACAATAAGATCATCAGTCCACCTGGGCGAGACCTACCTCTGCTGGGGCGTGGTACGTGACATTTCTAAGTTTTATCCATCAACTAGAGGACGCCAGCAGCTACGCCTGCATTTTTTTTTAAATTTACCCGTTTTGGCTGATCCCGTGGGAATTTCGGGACATCCCTTCTTAGTGCACCCCTACGGTCCCCAAGGAACATACATGCCAAATTTCAGCTACCTGCGCCCAATAGTTTCGGCTGTAGCGTGTCTGTCAGTCAGTCAGTAACGCAAGGATTTTATATATTAAGATAATGCCAATCATGGAACGTGAATTCAACGTTACTAATCTAACCAAAAATAAAATCCGAGTTAGGCAACCCAAGTTCAAAACACTCTAAATTGATAAGAATGAATATGTGAAGAATATATTGACACTGGAATAATTACATGTACAGACGTAACTACATATATATTTTGGTTAGATAAAGAGAAACACGATATACTTGGAGTATATTATTGACAAAAGTGAACGCGGTGCTAGCGGTCATAAGATAAAGTAGTAAAATTGCAGAATAAAAGTAAATTATACTTAGATAAAACTCGGCATACTTTCGCACAGGCTCAAAGCAAAGAACATACAACACCTTGTCCACTAATACACATATCACAGTAGCAGGCAACTTAAATGACAAGCAAGTAGACAAGTTAAAAAAAATAGCATCGGGATGAAAAATCAATTAAAAAAGAAAATGGATTTATAGAGTAGGTCCTGCCGAAAAAGATTGTAAACATGATAAATGTTTACAAATCTCCAAAATTTAGTTTTCTAAAGCTTAGGACATCTGTATGTTGTAGATATACATAAATATTAATATAATTATACCATAGAATGTAAAACATATGCCATAATATGAGGGCGGGGTGGAGGACACCAGGCTTACTCTTTTGGTCTTGGTGGACTTCTCAAACGCCTTTAACAACGTCAGTAACGACCTTTTCCTTTCAGTCTTATCCTATCTAATGATATCACCTATGGCACTGGAATGGTTCTCCTGTTATCTTCGAGGACGCCTGCAGTCGGTACGTGTCGATGAAACTTCATCAACATGGCGTAATTTGGACTCTGGTGTTCCCCAAGGCGGAATACTTTCTTCTCTTTTGTTTGCACCATTTATTAACCTCCTTACTCATGAACTACATTGTGCGTGTCATCTGTATGCTAATGATCTACAACTTTTTCACAGGTAGTAGAGCCTTGCTGATCTCAGCAAGAATGGGCCGGCTCGACCGGGGAAGTACTACCCTCTCACAGAAAATCGACGTAAAGTAACAGTACCTAAGCTGTTGCGTTTCGTTCGGTGAGTGAGAGTTCCGGAGGCCCTATCCCCTATTCCTTCTCCCTCATCCCACTCCTTATCCTATCCCTTTTCCCAATCCCAAGGGGCGGCAGCGCACTTGTGATTGGGACTCCTGTGGTGTCGCTTGTGTCCATGGGCGGCGGTAATTGCTTACCATCAGGCAATCCGTCTGCTCGTTTGCCGCCTATTACTATAAAAAAAAAACTTTATACACAGTCCTCTTCAGAAAATTTAGATTCAGCCATAGCAGCTATAAACCAAGATTTGAACGCTATTAAGGTCTGGTCGGAACAGTTTGGCCTGGCAGTGAACCCTGCTAAATGTCAGGCTATTCGCGTTGGTAGTTCCCGTATTTTAAACAGGGTTTACTTGCAATCACAACCTGCTGTAATTTTTGTTGGATCTATAATCCCGTTTAGTTCAAGCGTCAAGGATCTTGGCTTACATATTGATACCAACCTTAACTGGCGGGCCCAGGTAGCGAATGTGAGTCGTAAAGTCACTGGTGCCTTGCGGTCGCTTTATCGACTGAAGAACTTTCTGCTATTCAGGACTAAGACAATGCTAGTACAGACTTTAATATTTCCCATCATCGACTATGGTGACGTGTGCTATCTTGACCTTAATGCATCAATCTTCTTAATAAGCTCGATCGCCTTCTCAATAATTGCATTAGATTCGTTTTTAATCTCCGCAAATTTGACCACATTTCTGAGTACCGATTAAAGCTACGATGGTTACCTATTCGTAAACGGCGTAGCTTGCGTACTTTGTGTACTCTTCATTCTTTACTGCACTCTCCATGTGCGCCCGTCTATTTAACTTCCCATCTTCAATTTCTCTGTAATACACATGAGAAAAATCTTCGTACCTCTAATAATCTTCTGCTTCTTTGTCCTTCTCACAATTCTACCCTAGTACATTCATCCTTTATTATACAATCTATCCTTCTGTGGAATGCTCTCCCTCTTGATATTAGAATGTCCACTAACCGTTTTACGTTTAAAACTAGAATTCGGCAGAATTATTTAGACGCACGAATTATAGAATATATTATTATATTTATGCGTTTATTAATAAATATATAGTTATGGTATTTAAGTAAGTACGTATATTAGTTATATGTATATCATTTTATATTTTATATTAATGAGTAGGTTTGTCTTTTGTTTTTCATTTTAATTTAAAAACTGCACCTATTACATGTTTATCTGCATCACCCAAAGGTTGACTGGTAGATACTGCCTTCGGCATTAAGTCCGCCTTTGTACTATTATGTGCATAAGATTTAAAAAAAAAAAAGTTTTTGTAATATGTAATATGTACACATATTTAGAAGAAGTAACACCAGATTATAAAACTAACACGACCAACCTTGACAAACAATAGATTTTTGTGATTGCTAATTGTAAGCTCAGCCGAGATTAAAATTATGTTTGATATTAAGTTTGTTTTTAAATAATAATAGGCGGCAAACGAGCAGACGGATCGCCTAATGGTAAGCAATTACCGCCGCCCATGGTCACAAGCAACGCCTCAGGAGTCACAAGTGCGTTGCCGCCCCTTGGGGTTGGGAAAAAGGATAGGATAAGGAATGGGATGAGGGAAAAGGAATAGGGGATAGGGCCTCCGGCACTCTCACTCACCGAACGAAACGCAACAGTTTAGGTTTATATTTTATGTATTTATTTATAGTCTCACGCCTGTATCCCGGAAGGGGTAGGCAGAGGTGTATATTACACCCACATTTCGCCATGAATTTTTAGGTCCCACGTAATAGGGGGCGAGCCTATTGCTGTTACCGGGCACATCATCAGACTCCGGGCTGCTACTGAGTATTCGGAAAAACCCAGTAACACTTTTGCCCGACCCAGGAATCGAACCCGGGACCTCCGATCAGCAGTCGCATACGCTATCCACTGGACCACGGAGGCAGTCCGAGGAGACAGTTTAGGTACTGTTACTTTACGTCGATTTTCTGTAAGAGGGTAGTACTTCCCCGGTCGAGTCGGCCCATTCACCTGAAATCAGCAAGACTCTACTACCGTGAAAAAGTTTGTGAACTCCCTCGATATTTAAAACAGCCCTGTTTCTAAACTGTCTCCATGCTAGGCACGGTAATCTTCACTCATTAACAAGAGTTTTGTTGTGAAAAGGAACTGGCGCAGTGCGGGCTGGCAGACTTCACATATCCTCCTAGAATTTTACGGAGAACTCTCAAACACGTTGTTAGTCTCTCCACCAACTATTCATCAAGTTAAAAATAATTATTTATTTGCTATTTTAAATTGGTGAACTGTCGTCAGTCTAATATGTAGACAAAACGTTGTAAATATTTTAGTGAGAATTGGCAATACCTTAATTTCTTCAGAAATAATCGTCACAACTCACAAGTAGGTACGAGTAATGTGGCTTTAACTATGATACCTCATTATTGAAGCATCACTGACGTAATACTCAGTAATTAGCCCCGCAAACCTTGATATGAAGATACTAGTAAATAATGTTGTTGTTATTATTATTGCACCTCAATTAGAATAATCTACTAATATACTCGCAATGACACACATGCAAAACGTGTAAACCCGGACACATGCGTAAAGTGTGGGTTAATATAACAAGGACAGTCTTCCACTAGAATTCTTCTAGATTACATATTATAGTTTTTAATTTGTTAATCATATTATGACCTGGCCCGAGCCTCCGGAGTACGAAACCGTCGGCGCCGGCTTTAATGAAAGTCTTTGATATACGTTTTGGAAAGTCAGATACCTTGAATATATTGATATACTTAGCTAAACCATGGAAACCGCCAATTCTCTCCTCTTCTCTCGCCAGTTGCTCTGCGGTAACGGTGGTAACGCTATTATTCTGTCAAATCTGGTTGGACCGTGGTAAGCGTACTCCATGCGCCAATACGAAAAGTTTTGGATACAACCGGGACAGCGCTACGACGATGGGGATAATGATTCGAGTATGCATATTAAAACATTTGATAATTATGTAAGTAACTAGCTTTTTGCAGCAGCCTATGAGTGATGGGCACGATAACTTATTCGAAGTAGAATTATTTATCTACAATAATGTAACTATGTATTTGTAATATAAAACTATGTGAATAGGTTATCTGGTTATCATAGTTCAGGCTTTGTCAGGTTTGCAATCAGATCAGGGTCGTGCGTAAAAAAGGAAAAATGTACTAATGAAGCGACATCTTAATCAGGTACGTTATTCTTCTTTTACAAAACTTCTAAGACATTATTTTATAATATTATCCAACTATTATCCAACTTAGGGTTAGGGTGCATAGGGTTCCCACCAAGAACGTAGGGTCCCAAGCCAACCTCACCTGCAAGTGGTGCACCTGCCGATCAACGGACGAGGCTCTGGCAAACAAAATATCCCGATAAGCGGCAATAGGCTCGCCACCTATTACGTGGGATCAAAACTCTGGCGAAAAGTGGGCGTTTAATATGCCTCTGCGTACCCCTTCGGGGAAACAGGCGTGAGTCTATGTATGTATGTATGTATTATCCAACTTTTTGGCTTATTTATTTTGCCTGCATTAGTAATAAAATTGATTTTGGGATGTATATCACGTACATACTTTTGTTTCAAGTATCCGATATTTCAGTAGTGTTGTAATCACTGATGATTTCTTATCTCATGGAAAAATACGTCACGCGACCAAGAAATATTTGAAAGTTATAGAATTATGATCACGGATGATCAGATGCACCGGATTGCTATTTGTTTTTTTGAAGATCTTTCTTGCAAGATCTTTTTCTCTATCATTGCAATCATATAGCGGGCAAAAAGTTGCATAAAAATAGTCATTTCTTTCCTCATCTGCCAAATTCTGTGTGGTTTAGTCTAGATTTAACATTGTTTGAGCAACGTTCAATAACATAGTTGTAAGAATTAACAGTGTGTCGGGATCGTTGGCCGGGTTATCGGCACTGATAAGAACGGCCCGGTACAGAAATATTCCTATTTGCACTTAGAAACTCAATGCTAAGGCCGAGTGGCAAGATACAGACGTTCTTTGTGTTGCAGACCTTATGGAACCTCTAACGGTTGAGCTAGTTCCTTGTTACAAGTAGCAGTGTTTATATTTAACTCTTTGTCTTTTCACTGAGCTCGTTTTGTTGCGTAATTATTAATGTCATAATTATAATTTAATACAATTTTAGCATTACTGTTCGAGACAAAGTAAGAGTTATTAAAGTAAAATTGTTGATAAAAATCATCATTATGGAAAATTTGGATTAGCCAATTTTCATGTCGCATAATTGAGCCTCAATAAAATCTTTGCTTTTAAAGACTTGGTTCCGTATGTTCTTGGTTATTCTCATGTGCATGTTCGGCGTCTATGCTAAGTGTATTTCTTTTCATTTTCGTGCAAGACCGTGAAACAGTACAATTTAATTTACTTACACTTGTCTAAACCATGGAATATGATTATTTCTTTGGGATTGCGGAGGTCTAACGGCTCTGTGGAAGAAAAAATTCTGTCAAATCTCTAAGATTGTAAGCAAACACTGACCAAAGTCTTGGATGCAACCGGGATAACGCTTATAAATAATATTCTCCAGTTGGCACCGAAGGCAACCACGTGCCATTCTTCACGATCATTACGCATGAAACGGTCGTCGACCCCTCTAGTATTACATCTTAGTATATAATATTAAATATTTTTATCTCCATTATTTTTCTATTGTATCTTACCTAAGATCAAAGTTCGAGTTATAATATTACGTCTAATTTTAACAAGCTATGTTTGATCTAACTTTTTCATTCTCTTTAATGACTAAAGTATGGTTTAAACAAGATTTGGATTATATTTTAAGCCATGTTTTGAGTTTTTATTCTAAAGATATAGTGATACTCTATAGCTTAAATAAATTTAAGATTAGGCAAGGGTACTGACTCCCGATAGCGACTGTCAAATATCTTCATAACTGACAGTAACGATTGTTTACGAGCTCTCCGAGGCAAAGGGCAAGCGATAATTAGCAATCGAAACATACATAACTTGGAAAATTCAATGGTGCGTGCCATGGTTTCGAACTCGATACCCTCTGCATGGCAGCCTCTTGGTATCTCCACTAGGCTTTCACTGTATTTTGTGTCTACAAAACTTGCCATACCTACGTATTGATTCATACCCACAAAGTATGCTATAATACAAACAATTATTATTATTATCATTTAGTTTTAATCATATGTAAACAGGAAAGTATACATCATAAATATTGGAAGCTAAGTGTTTACTTATGATCGATCAATTGAATAGAATATTGCAAGTAAATAAATTATGCAAAGTATGTAGGCATATGCAGTAGAATCATCTTTATTAAATAAATTCAATTAAGTCAACTCTTTGTAAATAAAATTAGATCTTTCCTCCCTTACATTATTCTTTGGGATAAGATTAGGCATTCCACTGCTTTTGACGTGTTTTCATAACGGACAGTGCTAGATCAAATACACTTCTCTCTAGTACGTTACGGAAAATCCATTCTTACTGGTAAGATTCCAGACAGTTTCATGCGCCCTGCAGTTTTTTATAATTATATTTATTATATAAGTGGTCAGAAAAAGATACACTACCTACTCCTTGCTTCTTTGAGAACACGAACCCTTCGGTCTCGTCTGCCTTAACAGAAAGTCAATGCCCTCAAATACCTTGACACTGGTTAGAATATTGCTAAGACGCTTTAATGGTGCTGCTGTCAGGTTTGGTAAATTTATTTAGCAGATCCTGTGTTTGAACATCTGAATTGGTCTTCAATGCTACCTGATAATACTTTGAGTCGGTCTATAAATCTTTAATGCTGCAACGAGCAACGCCATACTGGATCCTTAAATGGATCAACACATCATGGTACATCAGCTTTTGCATAGGTCAACACTCAATATGTTTACTAAAGTGTTCGGTTAAACCATCAGGGTAACAGCCTCTCGCAGTCCACTGCTGGACATAGGCATCTCCTTGTTTGCGTTAGACTAGCACTGTTACGCAAATAACTATAAGCCATAAGGAGTCTTTGGCCAACTATACTGCGCTGGCCATACGAGTTGACAAAGAGTTTGATGTCGAGTATTCCTTCTACTGTAGTACCATCAGCTTCTTATTTTTTCATTAGTCGCCTTACGACACACAGAATGAGATGAGGATAACACTGTACTCTTAATCCGTCACCACATGGATACGATTCGATCAAATACAGCCAATTACTATGCTTTCCTAAAATTACAAAGATAAGTCACCAAAATCTTAGTGGTTGAAAATATTTAATACACTATAATTATTATTCATTCTCCAAAATAAACACATCAGGAGTCGCGGTTGTGTTTTAAAAT
The DNA here is from genome assembly GCA_944739405.2 of Euclidia mi. NCBI lineage: Eukaryota > Metazoa > Arthropoda > Insecta > Lepidoptera > Erebidae > Euclidia > Euclidia mi. Next base: position 16,443,161 of record OX123207.2, read on the forward strand.
GAATACAAAGTAAAATGTTTGTCTATTGAATAGTTATTATATAATCTAATGTCAAATGATAAGCCAGAATTCGCAACCTAAATAGATTGCCGTAACTAGATCATATTTAGTTGAATCTTATTATTCTTAATAATGTTTTTATTCTGTGAAACACGTGTCACGATGTGTTCGCATAGCAGCAAGGACTTCTGTACAAAATGTCGTATTTGTTATAATCCTTTTTTTATTAAATATCTCAATGATCATGAGGAAATGCTTTTCAATTTAGTTAAACACATTGACATGAAGGATTGGTTTAAAAAAGTTATGTATAGTAGCTACTTAATTAATACAGTTTATCTAGCAGCAACGAACAGAAATTTATCGCGTAATCACAACACTACTTTTAGTATTATGAATTTCTGGAGATGACAAATAGCCAAAACGAAACAGTTTTGAAAATAGCAGATTCATGTTTGGATATTCGTTTGTGCCAATAGGTATTCCTAGGAAACCCTAACCTTCAAGACATTTTAAGGCGATAATTCTGGTGTACACAGTACTTACCTATACAAAGATAGTCTTCTGAAGCAAGTAACCTATGTCTTTCTCTTAAATAACTGTATGATAGCACGAAGTTAGACAGTCTTCTCAACAACTAACTATGTCACCCTCTTGCATAACGGGAGAAAGAGAGATGGAGCATATTTTTATTCAAAAAGCTGCCTCGTGTCATCAGGTTTCGTTTGGCACGAGACTAGTTAACAAAGTAACTATTGCGCACAACTGTTATCTTTCATGCGATAGGTACGTGATTTCCTATCCTAAGATGTTTCATTCCAATGCTCTGGCCGTGACTCTGTTGACCTATTAAAAGTTTAAGTTCATTTTTCTAGCATTGGCGGAGGGTGAAAGCTTACAAATCGAGATTGATTATCTTCTAGCAGTAGGTATCCGTAAAATTATTTTTTTCATTTTCTTAGGTTTGAAATTATAGACTCGTAGTATATAAATTACTATTTTGGATATACAGTCATGATCTGTTTTACAAAACTGAATCACTCGGTATAAAGACAATAAAGTCCAACGCGATTTTAATTTCAATTTGAATACTGCTACGAAACCTTATTGAGACTGTGTACATATACATAATTGGCAAAAATATATATTAAAATTTACCCATATTTTTGCAAAGTATGACAAAGGAGAAAATATTCCCATACCCGACATCCGTAACGGAAACTATCAAAAAAGTTTCAAGTGCATTATCCCTTACGAAGATAAAAGAAATCATCGTGAGGAAACCTGCATGTCTAAGAATTCTCTATAAAGTACTTGCAAGATATGTCATCATCATCAGCCTTTAACAGTCCACTGCTGGACTAGGCCTCTCCTTTGAAAGGAGGAATTGGCCTACTATACCACGCTGGCCAAACGGGTTGGTATAGGGTTTGTATCAAGTTTTCCTTCTCTTACAGTGCTGTTCTCTGCATTATATGCTCCCTCTGTCGGCTCTTACGACACCCATGGGATGATATGGGGTGGTGACAATCCGTATTCTTAATCCGTCACCACACGGACAGATATGATAAGATAAGATATGTCAACCCGCACAAAATCAGCGCGGTGGGTATGATCTTACCCTGCATAAAATGATAAGAGTCTCGTGCCCGGAACTGTTTATCATATATTCATTATCGTAGCCTTATCCCTGTTGCATACAAACATTATGCCTTGAAGCGTAGAGTCAACTTTCTAGTCTAACCATTTGAATAGACGAACATAATATGATGAAAGCACAAAGCTTTAGTCGAAACCTTGAGTTCGAACGCAGCCGCCGGAACTGTTACTCCCAGTTACTCCTCAATACTTTGTGAGAACATTATGTTATTACGGCATAGTTCTCTGGTAATGGTTATGCTGTAAACGGCAATAATTATCACTTGACTACCCAAAAATACGTGCTGCTTACTTATATAATGCAGATTAAAACAACTCAGTGAACTCTTTGAGATGCATATTTTTTCTTACTGATAAAATGCTTCGTGCGTTTGAATTCCAGTTTGTACCTAAACATCCAGGGTTCAATGCCGTTCGTTCTCTATTATTTCATAATAATTATTATGTTATCTCACTTTTATGTTTCGTTGATACGAAATATACGCGTAATTTTACTTTATATTCATAATTGTCAGTTTGTAGTTTATTAAATTCCAAAGACGAAAGTGATTCCTTGTTGTATAAATAATTTTATTTATTATTGTTGACTAGAGGACGCCAGCAGCTACGCCTACATTATTTTTTAAATTTACTCGTTTTGGCCGATCCCGTGGGAATTTCGGGAAATCCCTTCTTAGTGCACCCCTACGGTCCCTAAGGAACATACATGCCAAATGTCAGTTTCCTGCGCCTAATAGTTTCGGCTGTAGCGTGTCTGTCAGTCAGTCAGTAACGCAAGGATTTTATATATTAAGATTAGTTTCACTTTCAGTCCAATAGTTTTTTTTCCCTTGTATAGAAAAAATCATGTATCGGAGTGGGTACATTCTTTTTCCTATTACATTGTATAGAGAAACACAAGATCTCATTGCCGATTAACTGACTGCACGGTTGGCGTTGTGGTTTAAGCGGTCGCCTCGCCGCTTGACACTGCGCTGAGTGTCGTGAATTCGATTCCCACACGAGACAACACTTTGTGTGATCCATAAATTGTTGTTTCGAGTCTGGGTGTTCATTGTGTCCGTTGGTTGTGTGTTTGTAAAGTCCCCCGCGACACAGGATTTATTCCTAGTGCGGGAGTTGTCTAAAATAAAAAAATAAAAAAAAAAATAAAAATATGACTGTAGCCAATACGATTTATTTAGCGTACAAAACCATTACCATTGGAATACCATATTATAATGTTAATGTAGCTTTTATGACTGAATCCTCGCGTGGTCTTAGGAAATCCGAATTCGTCCAAATCGATTCAAGAGACTGGGCATACGAGTGGTCAGTTGATGAAACTCAAAATTGTTGATAACACGAAAACTGATTATGATTAAGCCCCTTTCTTGCAAAACACTTAGTGTTTCCAATTAGCGTAACCATCAGAGATTTAATTAATTTTGTCCATATGGCAAATTAATAAATATGCTAATGTTATATCTCACCAGCTGCATACACTTTAGTTCTATCGTTTGTATCAAGTTGGCGAAGAACTTTGAAATCTTTTTATCCTAATCCTTATGAATCTCTAATACACTACTACCAACAATGTACGTAAACAATTCCAATGCAAGCTGGGGATTCCCCAGGCTGCCCTCAATAGGCAAGTATGCATTGCCTAGTTGATAACCTAATGACTGTTTTCAAGCAGCTCCGGGTCAAATATCACTTGTAGGAATGTAACGTTTTTGTTTTTGAGATTGAGCACAAGTATTAAAATGCAATTCATTTGCCATCAGAGCCTCAAAATTGTAGCATTGGCAAAGGTAGGAAGCGACAATATTTTAATTGCATGTATTTATTTATTTCAGCTTTGGTACCAAAGCTGAAATTATGTATGTGATGTAGCCACTGACTACATCTTATACTAATATATAAAGCTGAAGAGTTTGTTTGTTTGGTTGAACGCGCTAATCTCAGAAACTACTGGTGCGATTTGAAAAAATATTTCAGTGGTAGATATCCAGGAAGGCTATGAGCTATGAGCGACGGGAGCAGAGCAGTAGCGTTAAATAACGCGGGTGTAACCGGCGTCACCGCAGGCATCCTCTAGTCCGTCAAAATTTTGCTATGAAAGGATTTGAACAAATCCCTCAGAATTCGTTCAAAATTATTATAAATATTCGCCACGTGTTTCATTGAAGCCAGTGGTCAACTGATAAACTGTAATACACTTTCTAGTAAATGCAAAAATCTCTGCTTCCGCACTTGAGTTTGCCAAATTAAAAACAATCATTCTGTGTTATTAGACAGAGTCAAATTAAAAGTGTTCTTAGTTTTTGCTTGGAATATGTCTATCAAAAATATTTGCATTCTATTATCTTATACTAATCTTACCTATACTAATATATATAGCTGAGAGAGAGTTTGTTTGTTTGTTTGGTTGAACGCGCTAATCTCAGGTACTACTGGTCCGATTTGAAAAAATCTTTCACTGTTAGATAGCCCAATTACCGAGGAAGGCTATAGGCTATATAAAATCACGCTATGAGCGACGGGAGCTGAGCAGTAGCCTTAAATAAAGCGGGAGTAACCGCGGGCATCCTCTAGTCTATTCTATATAATTCTGTGTAGTTTTTGAGCTACAAAATGTATGCTACAATAACGCATAAGCTTTATAAGTTATGCTGATTTAGAATTAACGTTATCTAGAATAAGTCATATAGTGTTTAGACAGTATTTTAATTTGCTTTGGTTCATTTTCTATGTAGGATTTTAAGAATTATGTATTTCTTTACAGTGGTAAAGTTTCTTTGCGTTTCCTTATTGATAAAGATGAACACCATTACTAATCCAGCAGCAAAAAATGCAGAATTTGGTTAATTTCATACAACTGTACCTTAGCCAAATTCGGTGTCGACCAAATGTAAATAAATCATGACATAATAATATGATTTTTAGGGTCATTACCTAGTACCGTTTCACATTTAAAAACCTTCTTAAATTTTCACCTTTTAATACAATACAAACTGCTCAGAATAATATTTGTAAGGTCATTGTATTTAAAGTTATGTTTAATGAATATGCCAAACCAAGTGTCTACGGGATATATACCACGTACCTTTGTTTTGAGTAACCGATATTTCGGCACTGTTGCAAGCGCCATGTTCACGGATGTACTGAAAACAAAGGTACGTGGTATATATCCCGTAGGAACAGTACAAAGTAATTATAGTGACCACGAAAGTTTAAATTCCTATACAAGTGTCTACGGCCTAAAACAGGAAAATCAAATAACCCGCACAAATTACCTTTGAAACTGCATCAACCTCGAAGGTTTTCGGTGAAAGGGAAGAAATCGTCAACTTTGGCTGAATTTATAATTATAACTTATGTACTTAGTACTCTCACAATACATTCTTAACAATATTATAATATTCAGTATTTGAAAAGATTTTAAAGCATTTTGACACCTGCGTTATAAAGGGCTACTGCTCCACACCTGTGGCTGATAGCGTGAAGATATATAGCCTACTAGAGGATAGGTACTCGCATCCACGCTCGCACCTTATTTTTCCGATTCCGTGCGAATTTCTGGAAATCCCTTCTTAGTGGACCCCAAGGAACATACATGTAAAATGTCAGCTTCCTGTGTCCAGTAGTTTCAACTGTACGTAAGTTGTCTGTCAGTCAGTCAATAACGCAACAATTTTAAATAGGTATACAGATTTAAACTGTCACAATTTATAATATATTGCGTAAATTACACGGCGAAAGGCATGCCCATGGCAAAGCTTATATTTTACCAAATCTGCTAGGGAAACAGGCGACCTACAATATCTCCTGGTGACACGCTATTATGATGATGTCACTATTTCTATGCTTACGCACGCATAAACTTTATCATCTCGTCACTGAAACTACTTGTGTTAACCTAATCTCAACTCTGATAATACGACCAAGGTCACAAGGCTAAGCAAATGTATCGAGGGTTACATCCGGTGCAAACACTTGCCACTTGTTTATATTTAATTGGAGTCAATAATGCGTCAGCCACGGGTCAAAAGGTAAAACTTTTTTTATTTATTCGGTACCCAGACATGGCCACTTAAGTATTTCAAGGTGAAAGTAAAACCATCAAATTAATGTCAAATGACAAAAAGCTATTGCACCTCAATAAATAAATTAAGAAATGTAGTAAATTAAGAAATCCACAGTAATTTTAACATTTTATCTTGTTTCTTCGTCGCGCAAATCAAATGTAAGGATTATCTATCTTCACAGTTGAAACCCAAACCACGTGCTTATCCTTCACATGTTGGGACAGGCAGAAGCGGTGTGTGAAAATCCTAAGTAGTTCCAGGCTTCTAAGACCTACCTAAAGGTACAAAAATGTAAAGGACCCATTTACATTCCTGTTGCTGCGTAATAGGGAATATGCGTGTGATTCAGATATAAGCGAATATATTTTTATGCAATTCTTTATCGGTAAAAAAAAACACCTCTAACCTTATTTTACATTTAAACACTATAAAATCGCGAATATTAATTAATAAAAGTTGGAAAATTTACGAGCGAAATTTAAAATGTCGAAACGCGACGCTATTGGCTAGACCCCAAAGTGACGACACGGTTCGCAGATTTAAGTTTAAATCAATATTAAACGCTTATGTTTCATTAATATCGTGTGTAATAGTAATAGAAGTGTGAAATACATTGAGTTTGCTGTTTGAAACCTCGCTGCAGACAGTTCTTGGCGGACAGATCAACTACCCAGTGGCAACGGACGGAATTCAAATCATCATCCTTAAACCCGGGGAGTATTTTACTTATTAACTTACACTCCTCAGCACATATTTACTCGGCTCACTGAACGTGAGCTTCGTCCATCACACACGGGCACAGTTTCTGTCTCCTTTTGCTTGACAAAACTGGAAGCAAAATCGAGGACTGAAAAAATGCCCCATACAAGCACAAACTACACTTACACTTCACATTTATATACATATATGTAATTATTTATTAAATAAGTATACATTATTATAATTATTTATTGATTGTCTGCCTTGATTTAGTTATTAAGTACAACCATCTTAGATATTTACCTAGATTTAGTTATTTAGTACAGCCATCAGCAAGGATTATCCTACCTACTTGATACTGATATAAGAGTTGTTCAACAAACCATGTTAATCTAAACCATTATTTAGTTTAATAGCCAAATTACCATTCTTACACCTTTCTTTCAATTTTCATAACTTATTTTCAACATACCTACATCAATCTATAATTCTCATAACTTTTTTATCTCTTTTATTTGGTACTAATTACGTATATTCACTCTTGTATATTAACATAATACCTGTCTTTCTTCAAAGTATTCACCTGTTTTTCCTTTTTTAGGTAATTTGTGAAGCATGTCTACAAACATTATGACCCGCAAGGCACTTGCTAAGGAAACAGAGAACAACTTGAAGATAGCGCTGTTAGAATTAAAGAAATATAAAGAAGATAACAGTCAACTATTGAAGGAACGTGTTGATAGCGAAGAAGAAATTAAATATGTCAATGATAAAGTATCCCAGCTGAAGGCGCAATTGACGGAACTCCACATTGAACACATGGACATCTTGGACCAACGAGACAGACTACAGGAGGAAGTTAGGTCCTACAGTAGCTGTGATGAGACCTACCTTAGACAACTCAGTCGAATTATGGAGTTGGAGGCGAGTCTGAATGAAGCCCAAACAACAATTTTATCACAAGACGAATCAATCCAGACGCTCAACACCACAGCAAACAAGAACCTGTTTTCAGAGGCAATGAGCGGTAAGGCTAGTGTTATTAAGACTGTAAAATGTAAGTGTAACTGTAAATCTAAATTGATAACCAAAAGGAAATTTAGGCAATTATCAAAATTAAATAAATTGATAAAGCGACTTGAATCCAGTCACAAGGGGTCAAATAAAGTAAATAAATTATCACAAATTAACCATGACTTGGTTAAGGAACAGGGGTCATTGATGTCGAAGCTTGAGGCTAGCAAGTAGCAATGAACAATTACTCAGTAGTAGATTATTATATGATCAGCACACTCAGGAGCTACAAACACACATATCAAAACTGACTGCACAGCTCGACAAAATGGCAATAACACACCAGAAAGAAACTCAAGAATACATATTAAAATATGATGAGATTTCTAGAGTTGGTAGAGAGAATCTAGAACAACTACTCTCTATAGCCAACAAAAAATGTTGCTTAAATTGTTCAAAATTAAATAATGATTTAGAATGTAGTCTAGTACTAGAACAACCTCACAAAATATACAATGACTCCGGTTCTGATGCCTTGTTACAAACAAATCATATATGTTCACTTGACACTCATAGTATTAACACTGTATTGATGTTTTCTGACCAATTGGGAGTGGGTTTGGGTAGCTTAATAGATAGTTACACTAACCGTCCATTACAAAACTTTTGTTATCCAGGAGAAAGAATGTCTTCATTAGTTAATAAGTTAAAACATGCAGAATTAAATAAACATTCTACAGTTATTATTATGTATGGTGATAGCTTACTAGTTACTAGGAAAAATATACTAGCTTTATCGGATATAATGACTGATAGAAGTTCTAAAGTGGGATGCAATTTTATAGTCTGTGCATTTCCTTATTCTAAGACCTTATCTGATAAAGAAAACAACCAGATAAGTAAATTAAATCTATTATTATATAATAGTACATATCGTCATAGTGACAAAATTTTATTCTTTGACACTAATACTTTTATTAAAAGTAATTTAATTTTAACAAAAGATACTATGTATCTTTCTCGCTCGTTTAAACGACAACTTGCTAAATTATTAGCATTTAATTTATACAGTGACCCAAGTACTGTTAGAGTACATGACAATTCCATTATTGACATTCATAATAATAATAATTTAAATTAAATTCTGAGACAATAGAGAACACCTCTAGCTATAATAAGATTACTCGTAACTCATTGACTAATACACTTAAACATAATAAAATAAAATAACAAAAATTTGATTAAATTAGTACATCAGAATATTAGAAGTATGATTATTAAAGATTTAGAAATGGAATTGTTTATGAACTGTAATGCTGTTGATATATTTTGCATCACTGAACATTGGCTAAAAAGCAACCAGTTCATGTTCAATTTCAGTAATCATATAGTAGGGAGCTCGTTTAGCCGGCAGCAAGCAGTACATGGTGGCTCGATGATTTTACTTAATAAGCAACTTAAATTTAAGGAGCGTCATGATATTGTAAGTCTGTTTGTTGAGCGAACTATTGAGGTAGCCTGTGTGGAACTGAGAAGATTTATTGTAATAAGTGTATACAGGCCTCCTTCAGCATTGTATGATAGCTTCGAGCGTGTTATGGATGAGATATTAAACAAAGTTGCAAAAATAAATAAAAATGTTGTTGTGTGTGGTGACTTTAATGTAAATTTATTGGAGGATAGTAGTCTTAGTACAAAATTGAAAGCGCTGTTTCTATCATATAATCTGGAGAACTTATTCTTAGAGCCTACAAGAGTTACTTCCTCTACATCTACTTGCCTAGATAATATATTTACAGAATGATATCATAGTAAGAGACAAGCAAATTATTAGACAGACTCAGACCATTGTGGACAGCAGATCTCCTTTAATGATAACAGTAAGAATGTTTCTAGGCAAAATATAGTTGTAATACCTAAAACTGCAACTCGTTTTGCTAGGTTTCAAAGTAAACTAATGACTAGCTGGTCACTGTTAGATGATGAAGGTGACCCTAATTTGTTATATAATAGCTTTTTCAAAGCGTTTTGTACAGACTTTAATTCGGTTTTCACACCTAGAACGATTACAGTTGGAGGTAATGCAACCTTCTGTGAATGGGAAACAACTGGCCTTCACAAAAGTAGAAAGAGATTGTATGAGCTATATGACGAGAGAAACTTTAATTTAAGTGAACAATTTCAGGATTATGTTAGAAACTATGCTAGGATATTTCGGAAACTTTGCAAGAAAGCTAAGTCTCTTTACCTGAGTACAAGGATTAGGAGTAGTGACGATAAAATGAAAATGACATGGAATATAATAAACAGCGAGACTGGGAAAGTTATAAGTAAAAGTTCAAAATTTAGTTTGAACATTGATAACGACACTATTACATCAGACTCAAAAGTTGCATCGGCATTTGAAAGTTTTTTTACTGATATCCCCGTTATTACTACTAGATCTTTGGACTCATCAACCAATGCAGCGGAATCTCTTTTAAAAGAAAACATGAGTATAACCTATAGTAATTTCTCATTTCAGTATATAAATTCAAATTATGTTATAAAAGCTTTTAATACTATAAATTTAAAGAAGACTGCAGACTTGTGGGGAAATTCCGTTACTATTACCAAGTCTATTATTGCTTTAGCTGCTAACAGATTAGCTTTAATATTTAATAAGTGTATTGACTGTGGTGTATTTCCTGATCTTATGAAAGATAGCAAGGTAATACCTTTGTACAAAGCAGGTAGCACATCAGACCCCACCAACTATAGGTCAATTTCTGTGCTGCCCACATTTAGCAAAATTTTCGAGAAATTGATACTAGACCAACTGCAAAGTTATTTTAATAACAACGAGCTTCTACACTCTAAACAATTTGGTTTTACAAAGGGGCGCTCCACGACCGATGTGTTGTTGTTGTTGTGTTGAGCTTGTAAAACATATCTTTGATGCCTGGGAGGATTCACATGATGCTTTAGGTGTCTTCTGTGATTTGTCTAAAGCCTTTGATTGTGTAGAACATGATACATTGATCAGGAAATTACATCACTATGGTTTAAGTAGTGCATTTTCTTACTTCATATTTGAGTAATAGGATTCAGAGAGTTGATGTCAACGGGACGCGTTCGCATGGGTCTGTAGTCAAAATGGGCGTCCCACAGGGTTCAATCCTCGGTCCTTTTTTATTTTTAGTTTATATTAATGACTTATCACACCTCGTCAATGACAAGCACGGGATAGTACTGTTTGCTGATGATACCTCACTTTTATTTAAATTAAAACGACAGCAAATTGATATGGACGATGTAAACATTGCTATCTCAAAGGTGGTTCGCTGGTTTGAGGTTAACAACCTGCTTTTAAATAGACTAAAAACTAAATGTATTCGATTTTTGATGCCTAACGTCAAACAAGTGAACACCTCAGTAAAGGTTAAGGATGATGTGTTGGATCTTGTGGATAACACCAAATTTTTAGGCATTACACTAGATTCTAAGCTGCAATGGGGACCACATATTAGTAAATTGTCGAATAGACTCAGCTCTGCAGCATACGCAGTCAGGAAAATTCGCCAGTTAACTGACATTGACACTGCCAGGCTTGTATATCATAGCTATTTTCATAGTATAATGTCATACGGTATTCTCCTGTGGGGAAATGCTGCCGATATTCAGACCATCTTTGTTTTGCAGAAAAGAGCTATTCGAGCAATTTATAATTTGGATTATGGGGCTTCGTTAAGGAATAAATTCAAGGAAATAAACATTTTAACAGTTGCAAGCCAGTACATTTATTCCAACCTAATATATTTATTCCAAAACAAGGCCTCATACTCAAAGAAAAGTGATATCCACAATTTGAATACTAGAAATAAGAGTAAGCTAGTAGTGCCGGCTACCCGGCTAGAGAAAATAAAAACATCTTTTCAAGGCCAATGTGTGCGCTTTTACAATAAAGTGCCAAGCAATATTCAAAATTTAAGTTATAATAAATTCAAAAAGATTATAAAACGTAAACTTTGTCAAAAAGGGTACTATTCAGTGCTAGATTATATTGAAGATAAAAATGCTTGGGATTAATTTGCTCGGTCCCACAGGCTACTTATGTTTGATTAGTGTTAAGTTTCATGTGAGTGTGAGTTATTGTGTCTATATTATGCTAGTAAGTACTTTTATATTATTATTAAAAAAAGCCTTATTAATTGACAACAACATTATAGACACACCAGCTCATATACTCATGAAAAAGTTTTTAAATTGTATAGAATCAAGACGTAGAAAAGAGTGGCCCGGAGTTTCTTGCCTGATTCTTCTCACGAGGCTCTACTTTCTGAACAGGCATTTTTTTCAATGCTCAACTATGTTAATATGCATTTAAAGTTACTTTTTATTTTTTTTATTTGTATAACTTTCTGACGTGTCCAAAAAATTTAAAAATTTTTATGGAGAAAAAAGAAAAAGAGAATATGTCAAAAGTGTCAAAACAGTACCAGACATTTGACAGAGTTGCGAACGCCGACGTCATGATGTAACCACAAAAATTGGAGGTGTTTAAACTAGCGTTATGTCATTGTAATTTTCAACATTAAATTTAAAATAAATGTTGACTTCTGCACGACTAATATGTTTTTTACGGTATCATATTAACCTAAATAAACGATAGCAACATTAAAAAAGAACATGCATATTCCCTATTATTATCGTTTCAATTGATTCCAATTATTAATAGATTCATTCCTAACCAAAACTCACATTCTATATCTTTAAACCTGAACTTGGAACCACCTTACCTGTCTTACTTTCACTCCTATGACATACATTTTTTAAGCTAGTATTATTCCGTTTAAAAATTATACAAACATTTTCATAAAAATCTTTATCGTCACAATGGGAATTTAAGGTTGTTAAGTTTTTTACATAAAATGTTCTTCATTAGTTTTGTCTTGTCTATTTGTACTACAGAAAGACAATTTTCCTATTTTATCTGATATATTTTGAACAAAATGCGATTAAATTTAGCATTTACTCACAATTGGTATTCTGCTAATTTAATGCCATCAAGAATGCCATGATCATCTATTTGACATATTTTGACATATTGTTCGATTTATAATCTAGTCGCGATATAATTTAAGTTCATCATCATCATCAGTCTTTAACAATCCACTGCTGAACTAGGCCTCTCCTTTCAAAGGAGGAATTGGTCTACTATACCACGCTGGCCAAACGGGTTGGAATAGGGTTTGTATCAAGTTTTCCTTCTCTTACAGTGATGTTCTCTGCATAATATGCTCCCTCTGGCGGCTCTTACGACACCCATGGGATGATATGGGGTGGTCACAATCCGTATTCTTAATCCGTCAACTCACGGAGATATAATATTAATTAATATAAGTTATAATTTAAGTTCATTGAAATGTTATTTTTTTTTGGGCTTACCGTGCATTTGTCAGAGGACGCAATTTTATTTTATAGGTGTCAAGAGGGGTTAGTGTTAAGTTAAATCCAAGTCTGTTGGGCCACAGCCCTTGTCCTGCGGGTGCCATCTTGAAAAGAGTTGTACAAATGGGTTTCTAATTATTATCTGGCAAACTATTGGTCGCACAGAAAAAAAACAAAACATGTTTAGTTGCAAATTAAATTATCCATAACTTTCGTCCCGTAGCATTTAGTCGTAAAATGAAAAATAACAGAGTTACAAACTAAAATCGAACGAAATTTGCAAGAAATTTTCTTTTCCAAGTGTCATAATTTTGTCGTCGTCAATAATAAAGAATTCTTTTTTCCTTTAAAACAAGATCCAGTCTTCCAACTTGAGACTCTGCTGTACCATTATCCAATTTTCACTCATTACCACAATCGTGAAAACTGAGCCTGAAAAAAAAAGCTAGCGCTATTCTGTGCCATCTGAAGTTAATAGTCTGCCCAGCCAGAGCATACTCCAATTTGTTCTGCAGTGCCTAAATGTTCTGGGGACACCTGCTAGAAAATTATTGGCGATATCAAAATTCATTGAGGAAAATGATGAATAACTGACAAATGTGCGAATTTCCTCTTGAATGCTTCATCAAAAAATTAATACCGGCGGTGGAATATCGCTATCTCAGTATCAGACAGGCAGTCGCTCCGTGGAAAAGCTAATATTCAGCAAAATCCGGTAAGACTAATAAGCGGACCCCAGGTTCAGGGATAACGCTAGGAGGATGATGATAATCAAGAAAAAACATATATATCTGCACTGTTTCCAAAATAGCACCCGGGGCCAAAAGGTACGACCCCACAAATTTGGTGTTAACTTTACACTAGTCCTCCCTACACATCTGTAAAATAAAATTGCGTCCTCCGATAAATGCACGTGAAATGTAACTTTTCAATGGGCTATGAACATCAGTAAATTTTGGAGAATATCTATGACATAAGACCAAATTACATTAGATCCAAACTGCATTTTGAACAAATTTATTTACGAGGCCCTCTGACCAAATGTACAAATTGTATCTTGTAAACTATCAATAAATCATTAATAGTTTAACCTGAATAATATATTTTATTTTATTTGTACTTTACAAGGTCTGTCACTTTCGAGAGTCTGTCAATTGGCTTTTTCACAGCCTAGTTTACTGATAGTGTATAGTAAAAATACACAAGCTTCTGTATCTATCACCTGCTTCAAGATACTCGGATCATGATTACTTAACCAAATATAACGTCTTGATTTTTTCTGTTATACTGTGTTATTGAAGCCAAGACTCAAAGCGTATGTTTGTGTGCAAAATATAGAATGTACCCGTGAAACTCCGGGCAAAGAAGCATTTTATTTCGGCACCACATGGTTGTCTTTCATGGATTTGTTGCCTAAGGCTAACGTAGTGTTTCTTTTACATGCTTTTATTTTCTTTCAACTGTCCCGTTATGTGTATCTTGCAATATAAGTTTGACTGGGTTTTTCCATTAGGAAATTCTCAGTAGCAGCACGGAGTCTGGTAATGTGCCCGGTACGGCAATAGGCTCGCCCCCTATTACGTGGGACCTAAAACATCGTGGCGAAATGTGGGTGTAATATTACACCTCCGCCTACCCCTTCGGGGATACAAGCATGAGTCTATAAAAAAAATAAGTTTGACCCCTGTCCCGGTTATCTATTGAGTTCCAATTTTAATACATGTGTATAATTATTTCGTGACAATGTAATATAATGATGTCAAGGAGCTGTTCTGATATTGCAGCTGGACATATTAGCTTCACAATGAAATGACACAACTCCATCGAGCTTAGGCTCGTTTAATTCGTATTTATAAGAATCTGATCCTTTATGGTAAGCTTACGAAAGCTCGTTGTATAAAGAGATTTTACTTTTAATTGATTTCAAGTCAGCACAGAGTTTGTTCAAAATCTTTTTTCTCTTTCTTATTAAATGGCATTTAAGAAGAAGCCGAAAACATGACTGAAAGAAATGTCCGCGTATTTCTTAGAAACAATAGTTTTGGTAACATTTGGCTAAAATTCTGTCAATATTTGCTTGATCTCAATCAAGTAATGTATTTTGTTTCTTAGAAGCAAAACTGTACAAACAACATCGTTATCATGTTCAATAATGACTACCTACTAGAAGTGTACCCAAACAAACAATCTGACAAAGATTTATCTGTATATATAATAAATTCTTGCGTTTCTGACTGACTGACAGACAACGCACAGCTAAAACTATTGGTCGTTTTAGCTGTGCGTCTATCAGTTCATTGTCAGTGCCCCCAAGTGCAACGAGCTGAAATTTGGCATGTATGCTTCTTGGGTACAGAATACAGTAGAGGTTTACTAATAAGAGATTTCCTGGAATGCCCACAGGATTGGGAAGAAACGGTTAAATTAAAATAAAATGTGCGGGCATAGCTAGCATCCTCTAGTTTTAACATTAACACATATATTCTTCCTAAATTTTTAAAGGTAAAAATAAAACACACGACAGTCACTCCGTGGAAAAGCTTATATATTTGTAAATATTTGTACATATCTGGATAGAATTTAAAAGTCAAACTAGTGGAAACACATTTGATGAAAAATGCTAAGTCGATGAGAATGATGAGAAATGTTGGCACGCGCGATTCGTGATCTTTATAATTCTTCCATCATCACTTCTACGTAGTTCGGAAATTGACCATTAGATGTCTCCAGTGGTAGCTTAGCTTCACATTTACCGTTACATAGAAAATCATTTCATCATTTTTCAAAAAACAAAGTGACTAAGAAAGCATTTCTCTGCAATAACATCATAATGTCCGCCACGTGCAAACATCCGGCAACAATTAGATAAATAAGTGCAAATACATATGTTTGCTACAATGTTGTATATTATAACAATAATTCGTTATCAACTTGTATAGATAAATTGTCATGTCCAATGAGCGGGAACAGCTACATGGGCAAAATTCATTCATTAAAGGCCACGTGATTTTAAGGAACTACTGACATTGTAGATAATCTTTATCAAAACTACTTTGGTGGTCTCTTGCTAGTAGAGAAATAGACTCAGCATTTCTTTCTATCTATCGGTTGATAGAAAGCGGCCTTACAAACTCCGTCGCCACTGTGAGCTTGGCTTACAGTGGTGACGGAGTTTGTAAGGCCACCTGAAATCCTCTGACACGGTGCAATTAGGCATGTTTTTATTTTTGTTATTTAATGATTTAAAATGTATAAGTATTGTATAAGAGCCAATGTGAGCAAAACAATTACTTACTTTGTCACTTTCTACAGTATAGTCGGTGATTGGATCATGCAATATAATGTTTTTATGTCTATGATGTCTCAGCGCAAAATCACTGCTGATCCATAGACTGATAAAACATAGAAATAAATAGAAATATATTAACAAAACCCTTGTAAAAATCCAATTGCGATAAAAAATATATATTAAGGGCCTATTTACTATAGTCTGATAAGTACCAGTTATATGAAAACATACAAAAGCCGGCTAAAGCCGATTTTATATGGAGAATACAAGCATATATTGAGATAAAACTGGGCCTTATATACCTACATAATGATCTGCTTGACATTCCGTAAAAAAATGTCACTTCAACTTATTTATAGACTCAGAATACTTTTCAATTTGGCATCAACATCCTTGTTCAGCAATGTCCAGTAATCGTTTGTATTAATTTCTAATTAATTTCCTGGCTGATTGTTTAGCTAAGTATAAAAAGTAACAAATTATTGTCTGCTTTTTAGATTCTAGCTGTTGGGAAATCCTTTTTTACTTAAGCAGGCTTTTGTGCAATTTTGCTGGTTAATATTGACATAACACCGTTCTTTCGTCTCATATTCGCTCTTCAGTCTGAAATGTGTGTTTCCTAGCAGGTGTCCAGGTGAGAATGTGATAGACCCATATTTTAAATAGTTCAGTGTTTTCTCTAGAAAGGGGAAGGGCTAGGTGGATCTGGGCCTTACTGCCTGTTATTTCGTATCAGCTGTAAAACAATTAGTCAGTATTCAAAATGCAGAACAGTGAACAACATTGTTCATAAAATACATGTCAGGGCTGGGATCCACCTAGCCCTTCCCCACTTCTCTATAAAATAACTATTGATGGGCTCAAATTTCCTGTGGGTCACTCAGGTATATACATTATCTTAAGATAGCAATAAATAGGAATCTACGCTATAATATAAAGAAGATTCTATAACTTTCTCCAAATATTGAAGATGTCTTATTAAATATTAACTTATTTGGTTGCTAATTTTAGTTGTATATTATCGATTTTTAAGTTTTTATTTATCAATGTTGCATGGAATCTTACGTTTTTCGAGTAATTAAAGTATTAATTTTAATAAATATCTCAAAATTGTACTATGAATAAAAAGATCGGTCTCGAGTTTGTTTCATTTCTTTGCATTTTCTGAGAACGTTTACGAAAGTAGAGATTTCAACGAACAAAATGCCGAACAATTTAAAAAAAAGCTGATATTTTGACGTGAGAATTTTCAGTCAAAATAAGGCGTAAAAATAAATATTTTAAATAAAAAACATTTACAGTGTGTTTGGAACATAAAAAGGCAAGTTTTCACCAAATTTCGTGTAAAAGAAACAACTATTGTAAAAGTTAAAAATAAAAACCAAAACCTTGGTTATTTGAATTTTTCACATCAATTTTGACGTTCTATGAATAAAGTGTAAATACAAAAGTTGTAGATCTTTTTATTACCTACAACTTTGCCTTTGATGTTTTTCCCGTAGGACTTGTAGTTTTGCTGGCAATCGAGATAAACCCTTTTTTACCCTTAAAATCGCAACCCCATCCACTTACCGACCTCGGATCGCCCCTAATTTATTTTTCCTTAAATTTTTGCTATATTCTTTTCCAATGGGTTTCATCCTACTATATTTTTTTATTGTTTCAAAAATTATCTACGGTCTATTAAGCAATCGCATGCGTCAACAAAACTACGAAATATCTGTCAGTTGCATGAATACGTTTTGTATATTATGTTAGTTGCATCCTTGTCACTACTGTTCCGCAGATAACTGCGAAATTGTTGTTACACATACACATTTTCTTGTAGTTTTGACAGTTTCGCACATGTTTCGTCGCCGCAATAGTTCCGCAAAAGTTTCGCAGCCGCATGCGAACGCGTAGGTGTAGTAACAGCGTGAATATCTAATTGTGCAAAGCAGCATGGCCCACGCTTTTTTAAATTGGATATAGGTAGTCCAAGCCAGCAGTCCTTCTAATGTATCACCTGTGTAGCTGGGTACAGCAAGAGTGACCATTGAAGACTAGTAGTTATGAAACTCGTGGAGTTTGAACATGGAGAATGTTAAACTGTCTTAGAAAACACAACGAACTAAAGAGCAGGTCCTCTGCGGTCCGCCATTTCCCCGCCAGAATAAAGTAAACGCTTAAACGTCAGCAATAAAGTTGAACATCGCGTGCGTGCTTTGACCGAGTTCAAGCATGAAATAAGTCGAAAATCTTACGCCTAAACGGAAAAATGGTTTTTGCTAAAGTAATTATTGTCAATACAAAAATTGTCCTACTATACACGTCCATTTATTTTATGGTTATTGGTTACCGCAGAAATAACAGAGAAGATTTAGACAACATATTTTTAAATGGTTTGATTATCATATGAAAACGTTATCGAGCGAATATTTTTCAACTATATTTAGTAGTTGACAGACAAATACCTAAATAATAGTTTGTTAGGCTTTAACTTTACCAGCATATATATCTGTGTCGCAACATTTGTACAAAACAGAATAAAATTGAAGTGCCTGCCCTTAATCAGAAGTACATTTATATTGAAAATCGCATTATCATTTTAATATTACAATGTTGTGAGTCCCATACAATAATAGGTATGCACCCCCAGCCAAGATTGAACTCATCAGACACTGGTACTTATAGAGTGTAATATCATTGCACCACCAAGTACAAATTATTTATGCGTGTCGTGATAAACTTTATGTTTACACAGCAGAGCGTTGCTCCCTCGGTGAGCAATAACAAATTCTTTATGATTATTTGTTAAATGATAAGCTTAATGTAGCTTTATTATTGTTCCTTGCTAATTATAGTGCTTATGTACTTCCTGGAGGCATGACACGTTCCTAGTGGAACTGTAGGACCTAGCTCAGTCCCTTAGACAGAATATGATCGTTTTAAAGTTCATATTTTTTCAAATTGGAGAAAATATATACATTTTTATTTCAATGAATTAATTTTTGTCTAAAAGAGTAAGAAAAGTAAGAAAATATATTTTGTGTTCTCGCGTCCAAATTTTCTAGGCAGCCAGCCCTCCTGTAATCTATTATTTTAACATGTATCATTTAAAAAAAGGTTGTTTCATAAAAAAACATATCTCGGATTATTAGGACGAGTATAGACGCCTCTATTTGCCATCGTCCCACGCAACACCAGTTTCATCCACAACTGTGCAATTTTTTTATGTGATGCAGATGATTTCTGCGCTAGAAATCATCTGCCTCACATAACAAAATTGTGGAATGAGCTGTCAGCTGGGTTAATGCCGGACCAATACGACCTTCATACTTTCAAGAAAAGACAATACTCAAAGTCAAGGTCAAAGTCAAAATCCATTATTCATTTAGATCATAAAGTGACACTTATGAACGTCAAATTTAAAACATTATTACTGTATGCTTCTACATTTACATTTACTGCCACGTTCGCAAAGCAAGGGCGTAGAACCATGAGAAAGCACGGGCAATAAAACTCACGGTCACTCTTTTCTAAAAGGCCGGGTAAGCACTTGCAACTCCTTTGTTGTTGCTGGGTGTCCATGGGCGGCAGAAATCGCTTACCTAGGCATCAAAAAAACACATTATATATTTATTTTTCTGATAAATTCTGTTATATGGCGTGGCAATCTATGAAGTTGTCACAATAGGCCGGTGGTGTGTGTTGATTTTTTCAGAAGACTCTAGCTTATTATATGAGCTTGAGCTCGCGAGCTATATGAGCCTTCTGAAAAATCTATGGTTAGATCAAATATTAGGACGGGCCGTAAGTAGCGTCTAAGACTTGCGTGTACATCTGTAACGGTATGTGAAAAGCCACCACGTCCTTTCAAAACAAAGCGCTGGTTCTGCACCTGCTTTCAATACAGAGCGGCCGAGAATACTTCGGTATCTTTACTTACAAGTGAATAGTAGCTGGACTATGTTTTCTTGACTCTACATAAGTAAAATAACATTTAACAAATAGTATTTTATTGCTTAAAATCTATAGCTGTCAGTCACTAGCGGACTGTAGTGGCGATGCTAAGATTCTAACTAGCGACTCTAGCGGCGAATTTGGAAGTTGTCCGGGTACGACACTTTTGACAGCTCAATACAATTACCACTATAACCTCGAAGCAAAGTTGTATTGAAAACTGAGTCCTCCAAATTCACCGCTAGAGGCGCGCGGATAATCTTTGCATCGCCAATAGTTACCGCTAATTTAATCTAAATCCGGTCTATAGCCTTGACGTCATCTTTCACGCAAAAGCATCCAACCATCCATTCTCATAAACTTTCGCATTCACAATATTAGTAAGATATAAAAAGGAAACAATATTTTGAAGATTTTAAATTTTCGCGATTATTATACATTATACAAGGTTATTTAGCGGGTTTTACTTGCGATAAAAAATATATTTAAGGCATAAATACCTGGGTACTTGCCAACGTTTCGGCCGACTTGCTTCAGCCGTGGTCGCGGCGGTATAAAATATTTTGCTGGTTATCAATATACCATATCATAAACTGAAATCCTATCTTGTACCAATCATTACGATCATTTTTTACTTCGTCATACCTGGGAAATTACTGGTTCAGAGAAGGCTTCTTGGTGTCCTCATTTCACCTCGGAATGATTTCAACTAGCTGATATCACCCAGATGAAGTAATTGGACATAAGCCGAGCATTTTCTTCACCTTAGAACCAATTTACATAACATAACACCACGCCTTTAATCCCCGAAGGGGTAGGCAGAGCTGTATTACACACCCACTTTTCGCCAGTTATGTTTGGTCCCAATGTAATAGGGGGCGAACCTATTGCCATCTACCGGGCACATTATTAAGCGGGCGATAATTAACATTATTAATTTAATACACACATAACTTCGAAAAGAGGTGTTTGCCCGGGGTGCCTGGGGATCGAACCCGAGACCATCGTCTCGGCAGTCCGTTACGTACACCACTGGGCTATCGCCGCCTAGCCAATTTACCCAGGTGGCTAAAAGCATTTTTTTTATAAGATATCAGCGCTAAGCGAAATCTAGCGAGTTGAAATGAGGGCACCAAGAAGTCTAATTTGTTCACCCAGGTGATAGCACCGATGTTAATAAAGTTAAATACTATGTAAAGAATAAACATACCATGAAATCCGCTGCTACGTGAAAGAATGACCAATAATCAAGTTAAATAATGTTATTATTTTATGTTTCAGTTGAATGGAATATTTATTTGTTGCCATGTTAATAACCAATCATATTTTTATAAATAGATTAATAGAACTTGTGTAATAGTAGACAAAGTTTTGTAATGAAAACCTCAGATTCCGTTGATAACAGCTTTAATCTTGCTTTTTTGTCATTAAGTATTACAATGATTCGCAGTTTTTACGTATTGATGCCAGCGTAACAAAATTAGAAATCGAATAACAAAAATATGTGCGGGTGTAAGTAAAATAAATTTAGGAGTCAGGTACAGTATTACTTAAACGAGTAACTTGATGCCATTTAAAATGATCAGGCGTTTATGCAGCGCAGACATCTTCCCCCCCGTTGAAAGACTCCTTTCAACTGCGTTAGTCGTCATCCGGTAAAGATGTAGGCAAGGGGCAGATCCGTGTGAGAGGCCTCCTGAAGCAGCCTCTGGTAGTCTCCACGTCTGCGACTCGTGTGACGCCGTCGGTTCCAGGGAACAGGCGGCTGACTCGTCCCATTCGCCAGCTCAGTGGTGGGACGTTATCCTCCTGGAGAAGAACTAAATCTCCAACTTGCAGGGATGCTGAATTAGTACGCCATTTGGAGCGCTGTTGTAGTTCAGCTATATATTCCTTTTCCCAGCGCTGCCAAAAATGCCGATGAATCTGTTCAAGCTTCAAGTAACGTTGAAGGTTGTTCTGGTTCTCGTGCTCGAGCGATGGACCAGGCAATGCATTTAGGGCACGCCCTATCAGAAAGTGACCGGGAGATAGGAAATGGTAATCGTTAGGGGAAGGGGAGAGTGGGCACAAAGATCGACTATTAAGCACAGCTTCCACTTGTGTGAAGAGAGTACATATCTCCTCAAACGTTAAATGATGGTTCCCCATAACGCGTTTTAAATGGTATTTCGCGGATTTAACGCCGGCTTCCCAGATGCCGCCGAAATGTGGAGCATACGTGGGAGAAAACACAAACTTTATGCCTTCATTGGTAGCAAAATTAACTACAGGTTCATGATTAGTTTTAAGAAAATTGCCAATCTCTTTAGCTGCCGCAACAAAGTTTCGACCGTTATCGCAAAATATCTCCGCTGGCTTGCCTCGTCGCGATATAAATCTGCGTAACGTCATGATGAATGCGTCCTTGGACAAATCACTGACGGCTTCCAGGTGCACACACTTATAGCGAAAACATACAAACAAACATAAATAGGTTTTAATTAGTCGTGCACCTCGACCCTTTCTATTTAGTGTTAGGAACGGACCAGCGAAGTCAACTCCCACAGTACGGAATGGAAAATCAGGTATGATGCGCTGTGCAGGTAAATTTCCCATCATGGGAGTTAATGTTTTACCTTGTATACGTCTACATCGAACACAAACATGTACTGTGCGGCGGGCCAAATGCCTACCATTTATAGGCCACACAGTCTCTCTTACACAGGCCAGCAACAGCTGAGGCCCAGCATGCATATTGTGTAAGTGTTCATATTTAAAATACAATTTAGTGAGTGGATGAGAAGCGTGTAAAAGTATAGGATGTTTTTTAGTATAATTGTAATTAGATAATTCTATCCTACCACCGACCCTCATCACCTTGTCATCATCCAAAAAGGGTGAAAGTGACAAAAGTGTTGACTTGCTACTTAAAGTTTTATTTTTTAACAAAAGATTGTACTCTAGAGCAAATGAAGTTTGCTGAGCAATTTTACATAAGCTAATAAAAGATAATTCTAATTCACTAACTGTTAATTTACCAAATAATTTACCTTGAGGACATTTATGTCTTATGTTATGTATGAATCTATTGACATACGCAAATACACGTCTCAGTTTTAAAAACGATGAAAACTTATCTATTTTCAGAATTTCTGTTGCTGGTTCCAGGACAACAGCGGAAGTGGACTTCATCTCAGGTAAGTCTGATTCATTTATTAATTTCTTTAAATAGGGCCAATCGGATTCAGGCTGTATTAGAAAGCTTGGACCTGACCACCAGAAATTAGAATTGATGATTTGATCTGGGCTCACGCCCCTTGAGATCAGGTCAGCTGGATTCTGATCAGTCGGCACATAGCGCCACGACGAACTATCGGTAAGTTCATTAATTTCGGCTACCCTATTAGCTACAAACGTTTTTAACTTTGCAGAATTACCATTTAACCAGCTGAGGACAACGCTGGAATCGCACCAGTAAATGATGCGATTGACATCACATCGCAGAGAGCTGGTAACTGTCTTACACAATTTTGCAGCTAATAGCGCAGCGCAAAGCTCCAGACGCGGTATTGTTATCGGTTTCAACGGCGCCACCTTAGACTTAGCACACAGTAAATTTACCTTTACCTCGCCAGCTAAGTTGTGTGACCGTAGGTACACACAGGCACCGTAAGCGACTTGAGAAGCATCAGTAAAGGTATGTATTTCTATATAATTAGGAGCTTCGCATAGTGTTAAGCGCGGGATCTGTAAATCTGATAAAAAATGTAAATTGCCAATGAACTTGTTCCAGGATTCCAGGATATCGGAACTAACTGGTTCATCCCAACCCTTCTTGTTCAGCCATAAGGACTGAAGTAACATTTTAGGTATAATTACACATGGACTGAGAATTCCAAGAGGATCAAAAATCTTGAATGATGCAGACAGTATCGATCGCTTGGTAACCACATCATTTTTATTGGGAATCTCAATCGATATTTGAAGGGTATCGGTTTTAGGATTCCAATTTAATCCTAAAGTATTATTAGATTCACTTAAACTAACCTTATCATTCTGATCAATGACTGATGATGATAAAATGCTTGGTAAATTCGATCTGAATTTACGTAGTTTAAACCCACCTGACTTTAAAGTGTCCGACACCTTGCGTTGAATGTATAATAGCTTGGACTCGTCGTTTGATCCGGTGACCAGATCGTCGACGTAATGGTCGTGTTTAATAATGTTACCTATAAGCTGGTCATCGCAATTCTCTGCCAATACTGACAAACACTTGGTGCTCAAATATGTAGCACTTGCAAGACCATAAGTTACGGTTTTCAAACGTAAAGTTTTGATAGGATTGGACTCATCACTTCTCCAAAGTATTAATTGTAAATTACGATCCTTTTCATTTAATTCAACCATTCTAAAGAATTTTTCAATATCAGCTGTCAAAATATATTTGTACTGACGAGCTCGAATCAAAATAGAAAAGATTGAGTCTTGAACATTGGGACCGACCATCTGCAGATCGTTCAGAGAGAAACCTGAGGAAGTTCGTGCCGATCCATCAAAGACAACACGAGTCTTTGTCGTTTCACTGTTTTGCTTATATACTGCATGATGGCAAAGATAATAGGATGGAACGGGATTAGTAGTCGGACATTCCTCTAAATGACCTAACTCTAAATATTCTTGAATGAAATTGCAATATTTCAACTTTAATTCTGGATTCTTACGGAAACGTCTTTCTAAATACAACAATCGTTTTTTAGCCATAGCGTAAGAATCTCCTAAACAATCTGGATTATCAATTAGGGGCAGCCTCACACAAAATCTACCCGATTCTAAACGATAAGTATTACGATAAAAATGGTCTTCACATGCCTGCTCAATTTTGCTAAAATATTGCTTATCTGGAACCTGCTCAAGTTCCCAAAACCTTTTCAAATGAGAATCAATATTGGAATTATTGCATTCGTCACTATCACTAATTGAAACATGACACGGAATATTTTTAGGTGACGAACAATTCCTTACATTTGGAGAAATTGGGCCGGCAACGAGCCAACCTAGCTTTGAGCTACGAAGCTGGGGCATATTAGTACCTAATGCAAGCTGATCACATCCGAGTAGGTCCCAAAACAGGTCTGCACCTATCAAGACGTCTATGGCTGAAGGCCGATTAAAGCTAGGATCAGCTAGCTGTAGGTTGGTTGGAATATTTAATTGACTAATGTCTATAGATTGTTTTGGAATAACACTTGTTAATTGGTTTAATACATAAAATGACTGTACAACACTATAGTCATCATTAAGAGAATTTAATCGGGCAATACAACTTTTGTTTACGTATTCCGCTAAGTTGTTGCCTATACCGATAACGTTTATAGTATTAATAGCACATACCTGTAATGATAACTTGTTCATAAGTGACTGGCTAATAAATGAAGACTGACTGCCACAGTCTAACAAAGCACGCACTCGAAATTGTTTGTTTGTTTGTGGATTGATAACATTAACCATAGCTGTTGATAAAAGAATGTGATTTTCTATAAAATTATCACTAATAGAATTATTTACTGATATTTCAGTTGAACCACGATCTGTGTTGGTATTATTGCTGCTGACTGTACTAGCATTACTTGCACTAGTATTGTTTAAATTAGGGGAATGCAAGAGTGAATTGTGCCTACGCTTGCACTCACGACAGGGACCCAACTTGCAGTCACGTGCAGGATGCCCAGTTCGTAAACAATTGGAGCATAAGTGCAACTTAAATGCTTCATCTCGTCGTTCCTGAACGCTCTTCGCAAGGAATGTAGGGCAGTCGTATATCCAGTGGTCACCCTTACAGACAACGCACTGCTTAGCGACAGAGCCGGTGTTCTGAACTGTAGATGAAAAGGATTTAGTACTACGAGAATTGTTATTATTGTTTTGACGTGATTGTGTGACCTTGGGTATATCAGACTTGTTTTGATTCATAGTTTCTAACACATCAGCGCGATCAGTTAGGAATTTTTTGAAATCCTTTAAAGCAGGGAGATTGGACAAATTATTACGATGTTCTTCCCACTTCATGGCAGTACGATTATCTAATTTTGGTATAAGAATTTTAATAATTATCATTTCAAGCAGTTCATCTTTCGTTGCTAAACTTGACAATGCTCGCAAGTTTTTAGTTACGTGGTCAACTAGAAACCTCAGTGATTTGTCCGATTCACGTTTGTGTTGTTGTTGTGTTGATTCGAAATATATCAATGAATTAAGGTGTTGATTTATAAGTTGGCGCTTGTTATCGTAACGATCGCACAAAAGCTGCCATGCAGTTTTATAATTATTTTCAGAAATCTCTAAATTGGAAATAATTCGCGCGGCTTCCTTTTCAAGATACGATACCAAATAATGGAACTTGTGAATAGGTTTAATGCGTTCATTGTTATGAATAAGCGATAAATAGGTATCTCGGAACTCAAGCCAGCGGAAATAAGCGCCATCAAACTTTGCGATTTGTATTTGTGGTAATTTAAAATCAACATGATGACATTGAGATGACAGATCGTTATGACATTGTGATGAATTGTGCAAATCAGATTCGTTTGAAGTATTTTTGTACTTATCAAGTTGCTCTTCAGCAATTGCAAGATGTGAAGTGAAGATCTGCTCAATTTCATCACGTTCGTCGATCTCGGAGTCCATATTATCGCAATTAATGACCTCAATCTGAGCCTGTAGTTCATCAAATTTGCTAGACATAGCTCGTATTTTACCAATACTAATTTCTAACTCTTTAATTTGGGTTTTATTCAATTTTGAAGAGCATACTCCATCTAAATATTTTTTAAACTTTGTTAAACGACCTTTGACCGAGCTACGCTTAGCAAACAGTTCCTTCAATTGTTTTGCATTACAGTCTTTATCTTCGCTTAAAGACATTTTGTTAAATACTAATAGCAACAACAAACGATAAACTAGCACTGAGAACTTTACGAAAAATGCTTATTGTTAATTGAGTTCTAAACAGTAACGCAAAATGAAGGAATAAAGTTATATGTTTAGAATCTTATCTGATACTCCTTCGGCGGCACCTGGCGCAGCAGCGCGGCTGCAGCTCGGCAGCACGACGATGCACCGACGTCACCCAAACGCGGCTAGCGGTAGCTGGCAGCGTCAGGCAGCGATGGAGTTTCTGGAATAGTCGGCCCAAAATATTTGAAATAATGTTAACTACAATAATGGCACGAACTATTGGGAGGGTGTCTATGAGAAAAATTGGCAATATTACTAATTGGTGTTTAGATACTCAAGTATTGTTCATTTATGAACTTATTTTAAGGAATGTACTGGTATTTTAAGAATTTATAATTTTGCAAATGATGACGTAGGTAGTTGTCACACTGAACAATGAATTTTAATTACACTATTTTTCTATATTTACTGGTTGTTTACTTGAAATAAGCTTTAAATTAGCTAGATACTTTGTTGAACTAATGAAATACACAAGTGGAATGTACCAAACAGCGACCCTTTTGATAGGAAAAATAGGTTTAGGTGTTAGGGTAAACTATGGGAATGGCACTTAACTGATAGGCGAGACGGCTGCTTCCGGCTGCATTGGTCCTCGCTGATGGCTGTTGGCACTGATAGAAACACGAGCTGTTCTACAAATGTTGACGGAATCCTCGAACTGGCGTGGCAGGCTGACGGTGAACCCCGACGTGGCGTCGTCGTAGAAGCTAAGGCTGGGCGCGGCGCTTTCTGCTGACCGACCTGGCTGGCTTAGTTGTCTTCTTTGATAGTGTTCCTGCGTCTGTAGTCCTCCACAATCAATCTTTGGTAGATTTCCTTTTGACGAGAATTCTTTGTTTTCGTACTTCGATCCGAATTTTGCAAATCCGTGATGTCGCGGTCGCCAATTTTAATGTGTAATAGTAGACAAAGTTTTGTAATGAAAACCTCAGATTCCGTTGATAACAGCTTTAATCTTGCTTTTTTGTCATTAAGTATTACAATGATTCGCAGTTTTTACGTATTGATGCCAGCGTAACAAAATTAGAAATCGAATAACAAAAATATGTGCGGGTGTAAGTAAAATAAATTTAGGAGTCAGGTACAGTATTACTTAAACGAGTAACTTGATGCCATTTAAAATGATCAGGCGTTTATGCAGCGCAGACAGAACTTAACCTTAACATATTTTTACGAGTTCGGGTGAAACAGGTCAGATAGGAGTTTGTTCGTGGAAAATTATTTTAAATAGTTGATTGATTATAAACAATATTAATTGAATAAAAAACTGAAGCTAAATCATGCCTAGTCATACTAAGCAAAAATAATACCTGAGATAAGTGTTTTTTTTGTAGATTTATATTTTAAGCCGCAATTAAATTATTGCCGCGCTCGAGCAATTCTCGAAATATCTACCTATCCCTGGGTGCATAAGACATATTATATACAACAAATTGGCAGCGTTAATACATCGATTTTGTACTTAATTAGAAAAAGGTGATTTTAAACCTCAATATCTCCTGAACCAGTAATTTCCCAGGTATGGTGCCGAAGTAAAAAATATCGTAATGATTGGTACAAAATAGGATTTCAGTTGATATGGTATATTGATAACCATCAAAATATATGGTACCGCCCCGCGACCACGGCTAAAGCAAGTTGGCCGATACGTTACCCAGGTATTTATGCCTTAAAGTACGAGATCCCGTGACAAATTAGTGCACTCATCGAGTTTTCGCTAAAAACCAAATTTTTATGTATATTTATGATTAGGAGAATATATATTTACTAGGTTGCCTATTAAAATGTAGCCGCAAGTATTTAATAAATTTTTTTGTATATTGATTTTTGGGAGAAATTTTCTTTCACTTGTTTTTAAATAAAATATCGTCATCACGGCAATGTATATAAAGATTCTGAAAAATCACAGTTACGCCACATTTTAATAGGCAACATAGTAAATATTATATATTCTCCTAATCATAAATTTATATAAAAATTTGGATTTGTTGTTTTTTTTTTGATGAGTGCACTAATTTGTCGCGGGATCTTAGACTATTAAATATATTATTTATCGCGAGTAAGACCCGCTAAATAACCTTGTATAATGTATACTAATCGCGAAAGTTTCAAATCATCAAAATATTGTTTCCTTTTCATATCTTACTAATATTATAAATGCGAAAGTTTATGAGAATGGATGGTTGGATGCTTTAGCGTGAAAGATGACGTCAAAGCTATAAAACCGGATTTAGATTAAATGACAATGGCAGATCTACATACATTAAAATGTCTGAAATTAAATTGAAGCGTACAGTAATAAGAAATATATCAAAAAATTTGGCGTAAGTAACAGTCTATAAATGATTCTATTTTCAATCAGGAAAGGCGGAAAAAGAAGATGTCGGTGTTTGAATTTTTAGTTAAGAATCAACAATGTAGGTAAAAGGAAAGTTATAGCAATGAATACAGATAAATAGATAAATAAATATCTATGCTCTATGGTTATAGTATGATCAAATGACATAATTATGTCAGATTGACATCAAAACGCAGAAGTATTTTGTAGCATCTAACTGTCACAGCCAAAGACAAAAGCAGAGCTGCACATTTTAAATCGATTTTATGTGAAATCGATACAACATTAAAACGATGCTGTGACGTTTTTATTTGATTTAAACGTTGTTTTGCTTCAAAAATATTAGCTTATTGATATAATGTTGATTAAATATTAAATAACTGCATTTTAAACCAAACCAACTCTATAAAGGTCGATCGTATCGATTACTTATTTAATAATCGATACGGATATAGCACTCACGTCTATTCCTGTCACACCATTGTCTATTGCAACAATCAAATACAAAGAGATTGGATATATAAACATAGAGGGAGTCCTAGTACTTACAAATTGAACACAGTCAACTGACGTGTAAGATACAATTTAGACAATATTATGCCATCAAATTATATAACTTTAGTAATTTATTCTTTTATAACAGTTCTATCATGATTTTGAATTTAGCCGTATAATATTTATATCGACTTTTCAAGTGTTGTAAAAAAATCTTATCGATATGTCTTTCCACAGTATTTTATCTCGTTATTTTTTAGATTTCCACGTGATAAAGATTTATAAAAAAGTGGATTGCTGCAGTATGTCGTGGCGAAAATTGGGTGCCTAGAAAGCACCAGAATTTGTTCCAAGCTTTTTACTGCGGAATGTTTTTATAGTATTGACAGATAGCGCAGACTAAAAGAAAATTCTGTACCAACATTACTCTTCCATTCTAAACTTATCAGTGTGAGTGTTTAAATAATTACTGGCTTTTACTTTTATTAGGGAAGCAGGGCCAAACAGTAGTCGGATCTTGGGCTCCATTCGATGTCTCGACCAAAGGAATAATTTAATTTTAATATTTTCTTCAATTTTATTATCAGTGCATAGGGTTCCCACCAAGAACGTAGGGTCCCAAGCCAACCTCACCTGCAAGTGGTGTACCTGCATATCAACGGAAGAGGCTTTGGCAAACAAAACATCCCGATTAGCGGCATTAGGCTCGCCACCTATTACGTGGGATCAAAAGTCTAGCAAAAAGTGGGCGTTTAATATGCCTCTGTCTACTCTTTCGGGGAAACAGGCGTGAGCCTATGTATGTATGTTATAAACAGTATTCAGCCAGCTACCTGCAGTAACACTGTTGCCACGAAAAGCCACGACACGCTAAGCGACAAGCGATTTCGATGTTTATTTCTGAGTTTAGTTTTGCACTGAGGTGACAGCGCTGGCGGCAGAATAGAGAGCGGCATGAACATTGAAATCGCTTGTCGCTCAGCGTGTCGCGGCCGTTCGTGGCCAGGCTGTTAGGCGACATCCACTAATTTCATAGTTTTACCATATCCTTACTAATACCTATTATAAATGTAAGTGAATTTATTTATTTGTTAAGCTTTCACATTTTGACTACTCAATCGATCATAAAAAGTTCAATGCACGTTGCTGGGAGTAAATATGGGAGTACAGAAAAAGGTGCAAGATACTTTTTATCAATCGGCTTTGGCCTATAAATCAAGCTTCAGGTATCATCAGTGATTGCTAGGGTGGCAAACACAAAGGGTATGCTTATTTATTTTAATATACTGCTTTGCATTAAAACGTGTTTTTATTCTTTCTTTAGTGTACGCGTGCGCCTTCCATAAATGAGACATCTTCTGTTTCTTCGACAACCAGCACTAAAACGCCTACGTTAGTTACATTTTCTCCACCAGTAGGTACAGAAGCGATGAAAATCGTGTGCGCTAAACACTTACGTACAATAGAAAAACTACAAAAAGAAGTTTTTCACCTTGAGCAGCTTGTTAAAAGACGTTTGTTAAAAATAAATTATTTAAGACAACGGTCTAAACGTCTGATGAAAAAGAATATTGCTATGAATTCACGTTTACTTAATAGTTTGCAAAACGAAAATATCGTGAAGGAGGATTTGATAATTTTAGATCACGTGAAAAATAACAGTGTTACCTATTGAAAAATACCTTCTACGCGCGGCTGGTGACAAAACACGTGAGATTAGCTTGAAGTAAAAAAAAAAAAGCTGTGACGCTTCATTATTATGTGCTACTGAGTACCCATTTGAAACAAAAAAATATAGATTCAGTTTAAAAATGCAAGTTTGTGTAATAATTATATAAATACTATCCATTAACTAGCGTTCTGACTGCTGTGGACACAAACTTACGGAATGTATAAAATGTACATACTTACTATACTTTACAAGTCTATTTGATTTTGAACCTATATTGAAACTTTGATCGATGTCGATAGCGGATTTGCTCAATCACTAAAAAAATAAAAAGTTACGAAATTTGTGTTCAAATGGTCTTTAGTGTCTGTAGTTTTAGTGTCAACAGTGATTGAACGTTTCAAATTATTTGAATTGTATGTATGTGATGTGTATAACTAACATAGGTTAAGCTTTGGTTATTACTAACAAAATGAGTCTAGTTACTTGAATAAATGATATTATTATATTATTATTATTTAGCTCTAACTGACAAACATAGTGCCATCTTCTTCTGGCAACTCTAATTTGTCATATGAGTGAAGAGTGTAGCTATAGTCAATTTGTTCATAAAAATATCGTTCATTCCATGCTTTAGTTATTCTTCTGTGATCAAATACTTAATAAAGTATTCGTAATCAATTGGAATGCTTTTTATCATCATAAAATACTCCAGCTTTAACGAGACAAAGTGAAAATATTAAAATCGTAGAAAAAAGAACCAATTTATTTTGTTCATCATTATGAAGTTTAAGTTCGCCACTACAAACCCAGACCAAATTCTGCCATTGTCCTTTAGCGGTAACTATACAGTCCGCTTTTGCTTAAATTATATGTATTAGTTGAGTCAAGAAATCATAAAATCAATCAACAATAATACGATCTCTTCATTAATATAATCTGGTACTTTTATAACTTTTTTGGTTAAATAAACTATTAGACACAAAATTAGTTTACAGCTTACGACGGTTTGTCGTGCTTTCTGAGGCACGGGGCAATAATTGAAAAATTTATACCCACTAGTCGAAAAGTCATTGGTGCTCAGTGCAGCCGATTCCCACTGCAATGCATGCCTTTTTTGATAACGATAAAAAAATCCCGTGTAACGTATTTCCCAAGGCAAGGGTGGTACCCTTGCCTTGGGAAATACGTTAAACTGTTGAATCATCCCATTTCTCTCCGACTGTCGCCTATGGACCGTATGACCTGCTCCCTTGATTGGTCTCAGCTGCTCCAGCTGCTGGCCGAAATTCACTCTGGTGGACGCTATTAATTCATCATCATCACCATATCAGTCTATAGACCTCCACTACTGCCCATAGGTTTCCCCAAAACACTCCACACAGGCCAATCTTGAGCTGTCCTCATCCAACCGTTAACCGCGATTGCAACAAGATCTTCGGTCCACCATGCCTACCCGTGCAGGGTAGTCC
The DNA here is from genome assembly GCA_944739405.2 of Euclidia mi. Lineage (NCBI taxonomy): Eukaryota > Metazoa > Arthropoda > Insecta > Lepidoptera > Erebidae > Euclidia > Euclidia mi. Next base: position 16,476,237 of record OX123207.2, read on the forward strand.
AGCTACTATTCACTTGTAAGTTAAGATACCGAAGTATTCTCGGCCGCTCTGTATTGAAAGCAGGTGCAGAACCAAAATATATTTTTGTATCCATTTCCACAAGAAAAGAGGTCCATGACCAGTGTCGGCCACATGGCACAAGCAATAACTACAGATAGACCTCTGACTGAGCGATGACTACGCAGCAATACCGATATAAGACAGCGTCGTAAAATTCTGGCGACTTGATAAACTTGACCGCGCGGTTGTTGAACTTTTCTCGTCAAAGGCACTGTACCTACTGAAGCGACAACATATATGTATGTAGTGATATTTTGCAAATTACAACATTTCACTGATGATGCCACACATTACACACACATTAATTTATGTCACATAGAGTCTCAGAGCCAAGGCCTGGCGTGCATGCTGATACTTCACAAATTATATGAGTAGGTTAGAGAGCTTTTATCTGAGAGAGCACGTATACCATCGGCCCCGGTTATCATGAAGAACTTCAACTTAACTAAGAAATATATTGTTTAGCTTTATCGTAAACGAAGCAGCGGCGGCTATATGTGTATTGTGTTATAGTAGGTATACAAAACTATAATGTCGTAGCTTCTTGTCTTCGCATAATATTATAGAAAGAAGAATGTATGAATGACGAAGAGGAGGACAAAAAATATGTATGTACAAGCGTTCCCATCCCGACAGAACTTGTCTTGTCTGTTCTGCGAATAAAACTTGGTCACCCACTGACTGCAGAGCTTTCTACCGCTTTTAATAGCACATTCAAAGCATCCAGGAACCCATTGAAGTAAACAAACAACCGTTCAGGAGGAGCTAAGTGACTAACACGCATAAGCAAAAATTATATACTTTGGAAGAGAGAGATGGCAGCTGAAGGAGACATGATTATAATGTCTCCGACGTTCTCACACACTGAAATCAGAGCAACATATACTATTACTTTTAATGTATGTTTATTCTGTGAGAGGGTCAATTAGATAAGATTACACTACAAAAGTAGCCGCGAGAAATATTTTTGCGCACCAGTTTACGGTGCGCAAAACACCTCGATGCCGACTCATTTCACCCGTCGTCAAACAAAACTACTTAGGTAAACCTTGTGGGCCTTATTACAAAACATGGTTTAAATATAAAACCTGGTTAAGCTATCGATGGAGAATTTTTAAAAGGACTTTTATTGACGAAGGTAGTTATTTATTTTTACTCGATATTTGTTACAACAAATTTTAGTGGCAATAGTTTTACAAAAATGTGTTTATGATGCACGTAAGCTTAGGTCTAAACCTCGATTTATTATTAGTCTATGTTTTGTAATAAGGCGGTAAGCGTTTAATTTACATAGACTGCAACGAAATACTTAAAAAAACATCACTCAATTTGAAAAAAAAATAAGATGACATGCACGTAGTGCATGCACCACGTAGTGGTTTAAGTAGCAGCCTCGCCGCTTAACACTGGGTCTAGTGTTGCGTGTTCGATTCCCGCACGGGACAACATTTTGTGTGATTTACAAATTGGAGAGGCTCAGCTTGCAAGATTTGACTGACACATACTTACCAACAATACAAGTGTGCTAAAATTTTATTATAATTAATATAAGAAGGCAGCGATGGCCTAGTGGAGAGTCAAACAGACTGCTACGCAGAGGGGGTTCACGTTCTGCGCACACCTTAGATTTTCGAAGTTATGTGTGGATTATATTGTTATTTGCCACATACTACGTGCCTTGGAGGGCACGGTAAGCCGTCGCCGCGTCGGTCTCGGCTGTCTTAGAAATCTTTGTCAATCTTTACGGGGAATCAGTACCCTTGAATATTGGTTTAAACCACAGAATATTGATATCCCTATGGGTTGCAGAGATCAGACGGCAGGCGCTTTGTGGTTTAATATAGCTAATGTTTTGTCAAAGCTGGTACTCCACGGCGCGTGTCATAGCTGCAACTAAGAAAACGCAAGGTCGATGTAGATGGTGATACAGTGTAATAAGTAAGTACCTATTAGAGTAATGAAATAAAAAAGCAAATTCTTAATGATGACTTGAAATATTAAACATGACTACCTACTATCTTTTTGTTTACATTACAACACCCACGATGACTTACCCGATCCGATGATAGTTGTATCTATGTACATGTCCCTTTAGTAAAAACAATAATTGGGCGATAGTGACAACTAGAGATAGTTATATTTATGTAACGGTCCTATATTGCGTAATTATTTGAATATAAAAGGTAAAAGTCCTTAGCATTTCTCGATGTTTTGACAAGGGTTACACCAGCCGTGGTCAGAATTACCTTAAATTTTAACCGTTACTTAACTATTACTATGTGTGAAAGTCGCAAAAGTATAAAAGCATTCAACGGTAGTGATATCTTGTCTAACGTTGAATACTTTTTTACTTTATCAAAGCTAGCTGATTTTTCGGTTTTTTCTTCACCATCAAAGTAAGAACAGCCTGACATCATTACGAAAAAGATTTAGTCCAGACATGGCAATATAATATACTTACTAAGGTTTGGAGACATAATGGTTGACTAGTCAAAAATTAAAATACTTTAAACAAGTTATTAAATTACATCATCAGCATCACCATCATGTAGTCCACTGCTGGGTCTTTCCTAATTTTAGGTACATGCTTAAGATATCTTCTTTACGTTTCCAACTCCTGCACTACGAATACATTTTGTGTCGTAAGAGACTTTACAAACAATCAATCAAAAGACATTAAGTAGGTAGGTACACCCAGACTCGAGACAACACATTGTAGATGGCCCAAAATGCACTACAGCTCAACGGCAACGCGACAGCTTAAACCACATGTCAGTCATAGCCAAATACCTAATTTACATCAATAAATTATATAGTTTAATAATAAAAATAAATTATTTATATGTTTGAAATAGTTGGTTTGTTTACTAATAGATAAATAATGTAATTAAAGTAAGTACCGTCGATACATGAATCATAAAAATAAATTCTTACACATATCACTCATTAAATATTATTTTTAGTGTAATGAAAGCTATTAAGCTTTGTTCATTTCTCTACGATGATATTTGTAAGTCATCATCATCAGCCCTGTATATAAACTGTCCCACTGCTGGGCACGGGCCTCTTCTCACTATGAGAAGGGTTAGGCCATAGTCCACCACGCTGGCCTAGTGCGGGTTGGCAGATCTCACATGTCTTTCGAGAACATTATGGAGAACTCTCAGACATGCAGGTTTCCTCATGATGTTTTCCGTCACCGATAAGCAAGCGATATTTAACAATTTAATACGCACTTGACTTCGAAAAGTCATTGGTGCGTGCCGTGGATTCGAACCTGAGACCCTCTGCGTAGCAGTCTGTCGGTCTCTCCACTCAGCTATCGCTGCTTTAATTTGTAAGTCAGGACAAATAATCTGTCTAGTTTTATAAGATTCTTTCGTAACTGAATGGCTGACAGATAAAGCACAGGCAAAACTATTTGTCTCAAGCTGAAATCTGGCATAAATGATCCTTAGACAGCCTAATGAAAAGTGCACTATGAATGGAATTTCCGAACTTTTCTAAAACGGTTAATTTAAAAATAAATGTGTGGACATAGCTGCTGGCATCCTCTATTATATAAAATACATAGGGTTCCCAGGGGTGCATAGGGTTCCCACCAAGAACTTAGGGTCCCAAGCTAACCTCACCTGCAAGTGGTGCACCTGCCGATCAACGGACGAGGCTCTGGCAAACAAAATATTCCGATAAGCGGCAATAGGCTCGCCACCTATTACGTGGGATCAAAACACTGGCGAAAAGTGGGCGCTTAATATGCCTCTGCCTACCCCTTCGGGGAAACAAGCGTGAGTCTATGTATGTATGTATGTACTCCAAAGTTTCATCAAAATGCGATCAGTAGTTTTTGAGTGAAAAAGTAACAAAATAAAGTAAAAGATACCTACTTTAAGTTGCCTACGTGACAAGACCAACGTGCCTGATGAGACTTCGTCCTTTTAAAATATCTATTTGTATTGAACAATACAAAAATTAATTTCTAACAAATGCTAAGATCGTTCTAATCCATGTTTTGAATATTTTCTAAGAATTTCAACCCCTGAACAAGAGGGTATTAAAACTTAATAGGCTCATTATCTAATTCTATAGAAATTCACAAAGAATGAATTTGGTGAAACAAAATATTTGCGAACAATAGACTTTACTATAAGCAATGAAGTGTTAAATCGTTTTGTAGATAATATTTACTAATGATACCTACCGCTTCTGGAACATTCTTTATATCTAATGAGTTTATGAAAGAAAATAAAACGAATTCTTCATATGGAAATGTGAACCACCTCCTTTTTGCAGTCGATAAAAAATAAGTTACTAATGGCTGGTCCCAATATCCCGGAAGTATTTAATGTAAATAAACGCAATAATACCTTACATAGGGTTTTTTGACTAATTTGTTTAATATATGGTACTTTATCTTACCATCCGACTGTAAGGAATCCTTTACATACAAAATTGTTTGGTGTACAAAACAAATTTTTGTTTCTTTACTTTTAATGGAACCTAAATAACAATTTGCATAGTAATACTGACACTGCTCTCTAACTTAACTCTACAGAGGAAGGTAGTGATAAGGTATTTTTAAAAAACACCTTCATCTAATTTGTTAATATTAAGCGATAAGATCGCTATCGAACACTATCTCGCTAAGCTCGATTTCTGACACATTCTACTAAAAAATGATGCACTGCCTCTCCTTTTCTGTGTGTCTTGCAATTCGGCGAACCCACTTAATTCATATGATACACTTTTTACCACGCTATTAAAAAAGAACGAAAACAACTTCAAAATCATACCGAGCAGCTTATGTAATTAATTTATGCATCGCCGTTCTAGTAAAGAAAACCAGCCTAATTTTAAACAAAGTAGTAACAAAGACAGTATTAAAACTAATTCTTTTAAGCATTATCTACTCAGGTACACAGACTATTTATATGTCTTTCCGAATATAAAACAATAGATACAAAGAAAAGCTTAAGCAAGCTTTTCTTTGTATCTATAGTTTTATTCCAAGATTGGAATCAATAAAATTATTTTCTTTTATAATAATTAGAGTCCGGTTGAACACCTTTTATTTACCTGTGAAAGACGTGTGATATAATACCACGCTGCCCTTGTTCCCAGAAATCTAGAAACTGAATCCAGATACCTCAAATCCAAGCTCACCATTTAAAAACCACCACGGTACCCTGCGATGAGTCATCAAACTGAACTAAACAAAATCTTATGATTTTGTTTTGTCCCATTTTTAAAATTTTTCTTTAATTTGTTTCGTAGATTTATTCATATTTTAAATTATAAGCTTATAATGAGCAGAAACTTTTTCAATACTATTTTTTATTTTATTTACACTAATAGACAGAGCAAGCCCCTTTGTTTACCACAAGTAAGATAGCATGCTTACATGTTACTAAGCTGTTTTATAATAAGTGTAACTTATCTAACGTCTCCGTTGCTATCTGGGGTACAGCCGCTAAGACACGTGGGGTCAATAAGTACCTACTACATTGAGATAATTTCGACCTCCAACTTTTATACACTTCTTTGTCTAAAAACTGTCTAGGTAGTTGTGCTAAACACGGTAAGTGGCACAGGGTACCTAAAACTACAAAAGAACAATATAAATAATAATATGTCTTGGTTAACAATATAGAAAAGTTGTCTGACTTGCAAAATTATTTTTGCAGTCGACGTCGATTAAAATATTAAAAAAGGTAGGCTATCGCCTGGAGCACAGCAGAGTATAAAAAAGGACGGCAAAATGATAGATTTAAACCACGAGGCACAGTTACTAATATACAGACTTGCCAAACCAATTATAAAGCTTACCAGACCCGTTCCCTAACAGCTTAAAAGTTAGCATAGCTTTGAGTTAGATTTTTAAGTGCTATTATTATTCCTTTTTCAATCTTTGAAGTTTCAGCCGCATATGAAGCCTATATGCGATCGATGTCAATGACACTTAATTGTAAACATAGTGGCTGAACTTAGCCCGTGTAATGTGGCTGTAATGACATGCTGTCTATACCTTGCACTATATTGTAGCTTAAGACCATATGATAGTAGTATACAGTTCCCTGGTGAAAACGGCTAAATATCGCACTAAAATATTGCTTGAAATAATACCACGCTGTGCTATTATCAGATCTTCATTTCCACAATGAAGGTAGCAAACAAATAGGTCGGATCTGTCAAAAGCACTAAATGTTACCTACCTTCACCAACAAAGGCAGTCATCTCAATCGAAAGCTGAATTATATAGAAATTTAAACTTTCGTGGTCATTCAAACTTATTTTAAATAGCACAACAAAGGTACGTGGTATATATACCGAAAGAAAATTTAAAATAAGAAAGCTGAATTGCTATAACACCAGTCTAAAGATATTGCCTGGTTCTTTTCTAACACCTGGACCACGCGTCTAAACACTTGGCAAACTGAACAGCTTATCTAGAACATGAGCTTGCTAGACCGCAAATTACCGACACTCGAACGAAAATACAGAATAAACCTTACACTAGGTTATAATATTTTTTAATACAATCCTAAAACTGGAACACAGCTTCAAAAATAGTTCTTTGACGCCACATAAAGTATGGCGTCTTTAATTAATGAACCACAGAAATATCAACGAACGCAGAACCTAGTCTTTCTAAGGCATACCATCACGAGAGCTATCACTGCAATCTTCTACTACAATACAACCGACCTATGACCGTAGTTTTATCTACAACTAATATTCTTACTAGATTTTGTATATCAATTTGGAGCGATCAGATTGTCAGTCCGCAACATCTATATAAAGGGGACGCACTCTAGGATCCCGCGCATTTGCCTTTGGTAGCAGGCAGCCGTCAGACCAAAGTATTGTTTCAATAAAAAGACTGATTTTCTATGTGGTACTTCATCCCATTTCAACATGGGGACAAGTAGTATTAGCATATTAAGTGTATTATTATTAGTTTCCGTTTTAGGGAAATCAGCGTACGGCAATGGTAAGTAATTTTATGTAATTTTTTTTGTTGAGCTTTTGTGTTTTAATTTCATTTCTATCCTGTAATAATTAATTAGTATTAAAAACTTTAGAATCGTGTGTGTCCAAAATGTGTATTTTACTTTCTTTTCTGAAAAATGTAAGATTAATTAAATTAAAATTGCAAAAGTTCAAGTTTTAGGACAATATATTGTTAATAATTGTTACCTATTTCGCTCCTTTTAATATTTTATGTGTTGCTTTTAAAATGGAAAACTCTGCATGATTATCGTTCAATGCAAAAATTATAACTTACTGTGTAAAAAAAATACGTACATAAAATTTTAGGAAGCTTAAGTACGAAAACATACAAACAATACAAAACACTAACTATATTATACTATAATTAATAATTCACTTGTTATTAAATACTTACATAATAACAATCTGGATTTTAAGAGCTTCAGGATTCATATGTAATTTTTCTACTTTGTGTATTTATAGAGAGCCATAATTTCATTTTTTTATTTGTTCTATATTTTTATACAAATTTCATACACATTTGCAGATACATACAATACAATGTTTAAACAGCGTAAATTATAGCACAAATCTAAAAAAGTAAAACATTTTATCACGCATGAAATGCATCTATTGCTAAAAAGAAATATTCCTGCTATCCTATCTTTAATCAATCATTAAATAATGGTCCTAAAACAATAAAATTATTGTTTGACTTTTGGATAATGAAATTAAATTTTGGATACAACCACGATAGCGCTAGAAACATGTTAGGACAGTAGAATTCTTTGATGTAATTACTCTTAAAGGTTTTTTTTTTAATTCCACTTTACAAAAAGAGTGGTTGATAGCTTGTTGATTTGAGACTGAAGTAAAGTGCAGCCAACAGTAAGAAGTAACATAAAATTAATCACCATCTATTTACAGTTATTACGAGTATAATCAACAAAGAAATATATTCTTCAATGGTCCAAGACCACAAATTAGGAGATATTTCGAAACTATTTCGGTACTAAGGGATAGTCCTTTAGTAGAGAGAATTGTTTGATATTTAGTATATCCTAATCGAAAATTAGTATACACAAATATCAACTAAGCTTGAGTGTCAGTGGAAAAGATTTAGCATTATAAAAATATTTTTTTACTCATCAGTTTTACGCAAAGCAATTAAATTTATTTTTACTGATAGCCTTGTATATTATTTGTAGATTTATAAAAAGACTTGTAAAAACCTTATTCTAATCTAGATAATGTACTTATTGGCAAATTGGTCTCAAATTCTATCCAAAAAATGTTTACTTACGATACTGAAATCTTACCATATAAACCGTCATACATTATCATTGAAAGTACTGAGAAAGACATCAATAACTACCAATGTAAAGCAGCAGTAAAATAATTAAATCTGCGTAAAAAAAAATCAAGTAGAAACTTTCCGCATTAGGTCAAGAAAAGAACAAAGTGTCGTTAACGGTGACAGATAACGTGCTAACAATTATTATTTGCAACAAACATTGATAGAGCTCAACTTTGACCCGAGATATGACTATCTCTTGGTCCAATGTCAGCAACGGGTAATGGACTTGCCATAGGTATTGATAATTGGTTTAATTAAACAAATGGATCGGTAAATATTAGCCTCCAAACGATTTGGTTGACAAATAAAATGTTATCAGCCACATTGACAGTTGGTGTTAATGTAATTATAAATAATAAAGCTTAAACTAAAGAGTCTTTGGAAATACACCTAGGTACCCAAAGCTCCTATACAAAGATTTTCAGAAATACAAGTATTTTGACAATTCACCTTAATCGCGCTATTACTTAAAAATACCAGTTTATTGATCGTTTTTAACTGTATTTAGATTTGTGCACTTTTATTGATGCAGTAGAATTTTCACATTTAGAAATATACAATAGCCATGATCACAGTTTTTATTTCTTTATTGCTTCTTGAATACAAAAAATATTAACAACTTAACTCGTTCTTTGTTTACAATAATACTCCATATTTGGTAAAAATAATTAATTGCTGACTCACCAAAAAGCCATTGCATACTTCATAGGGCTAAATAAAGCTTCTTTTTACCATAACTAAACTGTTATTTATGACTTTTTACATTGTAGGTACGTGTGCTTATTAACTTATACACATTTGAGAATTGAGAATGGATTTGAGAATGTGAGAATTGGATTTATAAACTAGAGCTAAGATTATGAATTTCAATTTCAGGCTTTAACAACCTATACTTGATTTTAAACTTTCTTCATCTTCTTCAGTCTAATCTAACAAACATTGACTTTGAAATAAATTATCTGTCTAATAAATATATTAATTATTGTAACACATTTGGCTATCAGACTAATTATCACCCAAAATCCTTGACAATGGCCACTGTTCACCGATGATGAAACAGTTAATAATAACTAAAATGATAACATTTACACTCTTCAGCTTAAATTATCATATTATTAAATTAACATTATCTGCAGAGTTTATCGCTCTCTGTTCTTTGTTGAGCTGTGTGTAGCTTCTTAGTTTTGCGAACAATTTATCATCTTTTTGTTTTGGTAGCCTCGTAATCTTAAAATTGTCCCGAGTAACTGTCGACAGGTCATACGCCTAAAGCATTTTTGTACCTACGTAAAACTGAATATTATTATTTTCGTACTCAGTTTTAGGTTATTAAACTTATGATATATTCTACTCGACATAAGATCTTAAATATTATTCGAATTAAATTTAAACATTATCTCATTTTCGACATAAATTTAAATATTATCTCATTTTCGAATAGCCTTATTATCTTATTCTTTGCCAGGTTTACTGGAACATAAATTGTTACAGTATTACAAAAATTATGTTTGGCTGTAATTTAACTGGAATTTGACTCTATGTTAAAAGAAATTTAGGCATGCAAAATGCCTTACATTTTCAATATTTTCTAACTTTTCCTGAACGATTTTGACTAGTTTCCCAAATAATTTGTTTTTTTTTGTATTTAATTAGTACAATTACATGTTTACCATGTGTCGTATTCGTATGACCTGTCAGTCAATAATAGCATCAATTATATCCCCGCTGTATACGGATGTGTTTGTTTAGCTTCGCTCTTAGATTAACTGATGTTAAGAGCGAAGTTCCGCTCCCGTAGAATTGTAAACTTGAAAGTCATGTTTCTGTACTATCGAAAGTTTCATGTTGAATTTCATTTTCATTTACATTTGGTTGAATTTCTTCAAATAGACGGTTATTTTATACAATTGTTTGTTTTCAACTTCTTATATAAAATGTGGTTAGGTTTTAAAGTTAGTTTAAATTTTAGGTCCAAAAGAACTTTCTAGAATATAGGTCGATTGTGCTTTAAACATTAAAGGTCAATTCGGGTCGCCAAACTCGGGAACAAGACGGTCCCCTCTGCCTGGAATTGGATAATTGATGCGCTTGCGCAGGGGTCACACTGAGAGGGAGAGTGATCCCTGATCATATAAAACAAAACAATTGCTTTCTAATTAAAATTGTCATAATATTTACATAAATAGTCTAATCCTAGAAATAGGTAATAGAACAGTTATGGTGGTTGTATGAGGAAAATACTGATTAAGACCAGACAAAAACGCCACCTACCTTATCACATATAACCAATTTAAATAAATAATTTCGAGTTATGCAAAAACTGAATATATCCTTTTGTCTTATACTTTCTTTATGTTCATGTTTATTAAAATCTCCCACGCAAATTCACTATAACTCAATACTTAAAACGAGTATACTTATAGAGAGCTAGAATATACTTAAATATTTTAGGTCAAAATCTAGGCTTACTTTGGAAGCCATAATGACAGTCATGAAAAATTTTATTACTGTTATGATCACACCTTTCCCTCTATCTATATTATGCCTAATTAAAATCAGCCTTGAAGCATATTCACCCATAAAACCGATGCTGATTCATATTTAGATAACTTCTTAACCCCTGATCCGGGATCTACTTTGTTGTAAATATAAGTAAATAGTGGAATCGTACCTTGAACCATGTGTTTATACGTTTCTAATTATTTACATGTTTATTCAATGATAGCCTCGGGTCAACCATTTCTTCTAAATGATTGATTGGAGCTTTCTCTGGGACAGCGGCTAAGTTTATTAAGATTGATGTGCACGATTGAGTTTGATGTAACGCTACCTCATCACTTAAGTTTTTATTATTGGTCTTGTTACGTTGTTTTATTTTGTCACTGACAGATTTTATTAGCTTTGTTCACACGTTTAGTTGGGCCTATGTTCATGCCTTGGGGGACCCCTTATCCGTTGTTTATTGATAGCTATTGCGTGCGCTGGGATACGTAGTAAAAATTTCTAGATTATTTTAGACACAACAGCTGCTTTCCTTCATTAGTTATAAAAAGAAAAATTAAAAAAAAAATACGCTGCAGAATTCGAGACCTAAGCGAACATAATTGTGCCGAATGCTTCAACCACAAATCCACAAACTTAAAAAATAAACCACAAACCATCATTACGATCAAGAGGTAGCTATTACGATATATGAAATGTAAATGTTTTAATTCTAAGAATACTCATATTCATTAGTGGTAATGACATCCATAGATGTTTACAAGAATAGTATGAGAACGATTCGGTATAAAGAGGTAGTTAACTAATTAATGGCTACTATGTATGAATATTCCTAATCAGTTTGTAGGTATTGTCAATATTAATGTTGTTGGTGTCAGTGACTAATTAAAGCAAATTACTTACTTTGTTTGTTTCAGATAAATGTTCCATAGCTTGCAAAGGATGTAAGTTATTCTTTATTTATTTAAATAGTTTTGGGATTATATTTTATTCAAACTTTCACAATATGAAAAAAAAATTATCATCACAGTGCGAATTACATTATTTCACATCTTTATACCATTATCTTATTTTCTTTTCTTTTATTTCAGCTCCGACGACTCAGGCTTTCTTAAACGGCCACAAATACAACTATGGCGTTGAGGGTACCGTTACTATCTACATGAATGGCAACTCTAACCAGGAGACCAGCGTGAAGCTTCTTGGACAGGCTGCCGTATCCGCGGTCGGCAACTGCGTGCATGAACTGTCTGTGCAGAATCTGGTCATCTCTGGACCTGATGGCAAGGTTAGTTTTACAAAATGTTCCTCCTACAAATAGATAGTCGTTTGATTATTTTTAGATAATTTGATGGAAATCATTAGAGATCTCGAATATCTTTCTTAATTTTGACATAAAGGATCATTGCTTTTGTTATATTTATTAAGATCACACAATTTATATTACTATTTTTACCTCCAGAAATACCAGAGTCCGCCTGGCATGGAAAAGCCAGTACGATTCACCCTACAAGATGGCCGCATTGGAGCTGAGATCTGTGCCGAGGAAGGTGACACCCGTCGCTCGCTTAACATCAAGAGGGCCATCATCTCTCTGCTGCAGACAGAGCAGAAGTCCTCCACCCAGGTATGGGAAAACAATCAATTTCTACTAACGACTACCATTAAAACTTTTATATTGTTTAATTTTAGGACTCTATTAATACGAAAAGCTGCACAACGACTGCTAATAGAACTTGTGGCAAATATCAAAGTTGCTGTTGTTGCAAATGTGTACGTAAACTGAATGCCTCGTATTTTCAGGTGGATGTCTTCGGTACGTGCCCCACGGAAGTGTCTTCGTCCCAAGAGGGTGGTGCCATCCTGGTCCACCGTAGCCGTGACCTGTCCCGTTGTGGTCACCGCGAACAAGGCAAGAATGAGATGATCACCGGTGTCTTCAACCCTAATGCTGTAAGTAACTTTAACATTTTTACACAAGTACCATAAAAAATACTGACTGCGGTCCGAATATGACAATCTGTATGGGATGCGAAAGTCAGCCTGCAGTCGTTTTTTGGAAAAAGTAATTTCTGTCAAATACTAGAAAGGCAGATCACAGACTGTAGTTCAATAAAAAGTTCTAGTTGTAACCAGAACAACGCTAGGCCGATGATAGTTTGAAGCTAATTATTGTTTTATACACTAACAAAAGCTTCGTATTAAGCTTAAAAAATATGCTTTCGTATTTTTTTCCGACAAAATATACAAATATAATTGCAAACTTACAAAACTTTTATTTACAGCAAATCAAGGATACCCAAGTGCTGCGCTCAAGCATGAACGTAGAAACCAAGGTCAACAACGGCGTGCCTGAGAAGGTCGCTGCCACCGAAGAGTACTTGTACAGGCCTTTCTCTGTCGGAGAGAACGGAGCCAGGGCGAAAGTCCACACCAAGCTGACACTCACCGGCAAAGCCAAAGCTGCTGCTGCTCCAAGTAAGTTTGAAGACAAATCTTACGTAATTAACATAATGATAATAGACATAACATAACATACATAACATAACTTCACGCCTTTTATCCCCGAAGGGTTAGGCAGAGGTGTATTACACACCCACTTTTCGCCAGTTATGTTTCGGTCCCAATGTAATAGGGGGCGGGCTTATTGCCATCTACCGGGCACATTATTAAGCGAGCGATAATTAACATTTTTAATACACACATAACTTCGAAAAGTCAGAGGTGTGTGCCCGGGGTACCTGGGGATCGAACCCGAGACCATCGTCTCGACAGTCCGTTACGTACACCACTGGGCTATCGCCGCTTTTTTGTATGATAATAGACTAGTTGGTATTTTTGCAAATAGATGGCATGCGTTGCATTGCAGTTATTGTGGCTATGTAGTAGTAATACAATCAAATAGTCACAATGGCAAATATAAAAAAAAATACGAAATTAATATAAGCAATCGATAATGTTTAAATTACCTATCTCATAATAAATAGATCAATTATTAATTTTGATACACACCTCTAGTCAATCTTGATTATTTACGGTATTATCTCTGTTTTGTAGTTTGGGTGGTAAATGCTGTTATTTTTGTCCTCAGGCCACTGCACCGTCTCCCGCACCGTGATCTTCGAGAACCCCCATGGCGTGAAGAACAGCAAGAACAATATGCAATCCGCAATGAAGGCTGTTAAGGAAACTGCCGTTACATGCAACGTGCCCAACCCCAAATCCGCTGGCAACTTCGCTCAACTCGTCAGGGTAAGAAGAATACATATTACGAGTAGCTATTTGCTTTAATCATAATTGAGTCAACGTGAACTACGAATCTGATTCAAAGAATTAAAAACGTATTCTCCAGTCTACTTTTAGCTGCTTCATTTCCGAAGTTTGAAACCCAGGGGTGTTTGTATTGCTGTGAAAGTTCATGTTTAACAGTCAGTTATCGCTTAAGGCGAAAGTATTCTTATTAAAAGGAAACTTGCCAAACATGACTAAAGATTAACTGATATTTTTCAGATTCTGCGTGCTTCCAGCAAGGATGATCTGACAAAGGTCTACGCTCACGCCAAGGGCAACGATATGGAAAAGTAGGTATTTCTAATATCAATAACATTAAAATAAAGTTCAGCAGAATTCCCGAAAAATACATTTTGTCATTTATGTGCATGATTTATGATTAGCTAATTTTACAATTTCTTTTAGACGTGTATTCCTGGATGGTCTTCTCCGTGCTGGTACTGGTCCAAGCATTGAAGTTTCGATCCAACTACTGAAGAGCAGAGAGCTTAACCCGCTGCAGCAGAAACTGGTATTCTTGTCCCTGGGCAACGCCAGGCACGTTAGCAATGAAGCTCTCAAGGCTGCCGCAGTAAGTACCAATACTGACTTATTCTTTCTTTTGCTCACTATTAAAAAATACATACATGCCCATATAACGTTATATTGCTGGATAATTCCAATCATGAATATTTTCTTTCTAGTCCATCCTGGATATGCCTGGCCTACCTAAAGAAGTATATCTTGGAGTTGGTGCCTTAGCCAATGTTTTCTGCCGTGAGCACCAATGCCACAAAGTCAGGAACGATGGAGTTGTCGCCTTGAGCCAGAAGCTGGGCGCTAAATTGCAAAACTGCCGCCCGAAGTCCAAAACTGAAGAAGATAATGTGAGTACAAAGAAGAAACTCGTAAATTTTCTACTGATACTCCTTTTTTCAGAAGTTTGGTTCATACATAAATAATTGAAGTTTTGTTCGTTAAGTTACTCGATTCATAAAAATTGACAAAAAATATTTTGTGGTCTAGTATTCAAATATTCTTTCTCTTTTAGGTGGTAGCCGTTCTGAAGGGTATCCGCAACATCCACCACTTGGAAGACAGCCTCATCGACAAGCTGACGCACTGCGCTGTTGACAACAATGTCAAGGCTAGGGTTAAGGTCGCCGCTTTAGAAGCTTTCCAGGCTGATTGTGCTCCTAAGGTAAGTTATCAAAACACCATCTTTCACATCACTGGTTCTAAAAAACTGAGATATGGTTCGGGTTGGAGGTCGATCATCCGACCCAAAAAAGTTATGTTCAATAGCAAATATCAGTTTCTTTTTTAGTACTTTTACTAAATTCCATACATGATGTTCACACCAATGCAACTTTACGATTGTAAACAGCTGAAGAAGACCGCTCTCGACATCATGAAGAACCGTCAACTGGACTCGGAAATCCGTATCAAGGCTTACCTCGCTGTCATTACCTGCCCGTGCAGCCACTCCGCGTCTGAGATCAAGAACCTGCTGGACTCAGAGCCCGTTCACCAAGGTAATTGCAATAATATTATTTTTAATTTTACTTCACGGAAAGTGGGTTAGTTTAGGCTAACGTCTCGCCAATGCTGTGTTATAGCGCCGAGAATGATGAGTTCTATCTCCACACTTTGAGATCAAGTATTTCTGTATCCATTGGTAAAATATAAATTCACTGAAACCCAAACTTTACATATTTCGCGGGAGGAGCCCTAAATAATTTCTTTAAAAAATATATAATAACGTCTTCGTTAGTTTCCAATTATACCCTTTTCCGTTATATTCTTTACCCTGTATTTGTTTTTAAAGAATTACCGAGTTAGCATCTAGACAAAATCTTAAGCTCCACCATGGTCACCAGGTTATTCATGTAGGATGTTACCTAAAAGTGAATAACTTTGCTTTCGTATCTTGAAATTAAATGTTCAATGCGGCATCTCGGCTCTTAGATGCTGGTATATTATAACGTTACTAAATAACGTGTGTTATATTTTAGTTGGCAACTTCATCTCGTCGTCTCTGCGCAACATTCGCTCGTCTTCCAACCCTGACAAGCGCCTGGCTCGCCAGCACTACGGACTTATCCGCACACCTAACAAGTTCAACAGCGATTTCAGGTAAATATCATTATTAAGTACATGTTCAAATCTGAATATAAAATTGTTGCATTACTGAGTAACTGACAGACGATGCACAGCTAAAACTATTGAGCGCAAGAAGTTGAAATTTGTATAGTTCTCGGTGACCATAGAGGTAAAGGGAAATTCCCACGGGATCGGGCAAAATGGTTATATTAAAATAAGGTGAGCGGCCTAAGCTGCGGGCACCCTCTACTATTTGATAAAGTATTAAGCAATTAGCTGTGCCGCGGTGTTCTTGAATGCATTATTTCGTGTAACGCGTATGTATATGTATGTAAATTATTTATGTCGTAGCGCTAGCGCTCAATTGTCGGGTATTTCATATTTGTAACGAACCAGGATTACTACAAAATATAGTTATTATTATTTATTATACACTTTCTTGTACACTTATACAAATATTTTAGGAAATGTACATATTATGTATGGTACAGTACAATGGGCGGCCTTATCGCTAAAAGCGATATCTACCAGGCAACCTTTGGATGGAGATATTATTGGTAGGACAGAAATGGTAGTTGAAAGTGCATAGTTGTAAAAAAAATATATATAATATATAAATTCATATACCTACCTACAGTCCACTGTCTAACATCTTTTATTTGCAACTGGCCTATAAAAGTATATTAATAAATGTTTTCTTTACCAGAAAATATTCCTTCTCTGAAGAAGAATCTTTCAATATCGATCTTCTTGGAGTTGGTGGTAACATCGAGAAGAATGTCATCTACTCTCAGGACTCGTTCCTGCCCAGATCCGTCGCTTTGAACATGACTGCTGAAGTCTTTGGACACAGCTTGAACGTTCTTGAGGTAAGCAGTGTTGAATATTTCGTTTTATATTCGCCTGATCATGGACGCGGTAAATAAACTGCATTTGAATTTATAACCTAATAAGATGCTTTATTCTCAAAATCGATATAATCTTGCTATTCTACTTGAAATCAAATAACGTAAATGCCTCAAGAATGCGCCAACCAATTTTATCTCTGTGGTAGGTACCTACATAAAGAACAATAAATATGTAGTATTGTATTTTCTTTAGTCTTTCTCCTTAGATAAATAGTTAGTCTCAGAGCGCAGCGAGACCAATAAGTTATCTAAGCTTTACCCATTATTTTATTTTAGGTTGGTGGTCGTCAAGGCAACTTGGACCGTATTGCGGAGCATTTCTTCGGACCCAAAGGTTTCATCTTTAGCCAAGATCCGTTGAGCATCTACAACAAATACTTTAAGGGTCCCCTGACTGAGTACAGGCAGAAGGCTGAAAACGCCGTCTCCAGAGGACGCCGCTCCGTTAAGACCGACGTAGACGCCTTTGATAAGAACGTGAGTTCTGTCTCTTGTTACATCTTGAAATGCTTATATGGATGTGTGTATGACGTTTTTCATATTGTATACTTCAGGAATTCTACAGTAGCAATATAGCCAAAGTCTACTGGAAAAGAACTAAAGACATCATCTTTAGTTCTTAGTAACAAGTGAAATACGTTTATGTTCCCTTTTTCTAATTTTATGTGAAGATACACTCAAATATCTGATCTATAAAACTTATTAATAAAAATATGCTAGCCAATATTTTTATTTCAAAATCTGTTCAAAATTAACCATGTTGTTTCTTACCACAGCTAAAAGCCGAATCTGCCCCGTACAACAACGAATTAGACCTGGATCTCTACATTAAACTGTTCGGTACTGATGCTGTCTTCCTGTCTCTCGGTGATGGCAAAGGCTTCGACGCTGAACATGCTATGGACCAGTTCATGCAATATGTCAACAAGGGCATCGATGAATTGAAACATTTCAAGGTAATTTTCGTTTCTTTTTATTTCATTTATTCGTATTGAATGCAAATCTTGGCGCAGCTTCCACATGCAGTACTTGCTTTATGGTGACTAATTGTATTTATTGGTATGTGTTACTTTTGCAGCAAGAACTCCATGCCCATGTGCTCTTCTTGGACGCTGAACTCGCATACCCAACATCTACCGGTCTTCCCCTCAAACTCGACCTTGTTGGTGCAGCCACTGGTCGCCTGGAAGCCGCTACCAACGTTGATATTCGCCAGATCATGAAGAATCCCCAGGATGCTAAAGTCGACATCAAGATTGTGCCTAGCACAGATATCGAAGTCACAGGCGCTTTCTTAGTAGATGCTGATGCTATCACTGCCGGTCTGAAGGTTATCGTCAACTTGCATAGTTCTACTGGAGCCCACGTCATCGCTAAGGTCTTAGAAAATGGTGCTGGATTTGACTTACAAGTTGGCCTGCCAGTTGACAAACAAGAGATTATTACTGCCTCCAACGATTTAGTGTACTTCCAGGCTGAAAAGGGACAAATGGAAAAATACACTCCCGTTAAGACTGATAGTGCTATGAAAGAAACTTCTGGATGTTTCGACCAGGCTGCCGATTTCCTTGGTTTAACTGTATGCGGCGAGTTGAATGTACCTTTCGCATTCTCTGGACCTGAAGCCCAGCCTTCAATTTCTAAATTCATTGCAAACTACCCGTTGTCGGGAGCTGCTAAAGTTCGCGTAACTATTGAAAAACAGAACCTCAGAGGATATCACATCAAGGGAGTTCTACGCTCAGACCAAAATGGCAAACGCGGTTTCGAGTTGTTGTTTGATGCTGAAGGCGCTAGAAGCGGCCGTGCTCAGTTAACTGGAGATTACGTTCAGAATCAACACGAAATCGGAGCACAAATTGCCTTGGACTCTCCTCTTAAAGTCATCTCTGGCCAAGTGTCTATGTCTCGCAGTCCTTCTGAGCTTAGTTTGCTTGTCAAGGGCAAATATGACACTAACGAAATTTACGGCAAGATTGGTTTCAACGTTCAGGGCGGCGGTGCTCGTACAGTATACAGGCCTATTGCAGAATACAAAATGCCTGGTGATAATGAGAAACATAACATTCCGATCAGTGGTCAAGTCATTGAAGAAGTCAGTGGTTCTAAGAGAAAGTTTACTTTTGACGGAGTCAAGTTGAATCTACCAAACATGAAAGAACCACTCTGTATTGATGGCCACTTAACCACTGGTGGTCCTAAGGACATTGAGTTGGATGCTACTGTGAAAGATTTAGCTACGATAAAGGGATCTCTGAAAAACAATGATGTCACTGCTGAGTTCATGAACAGGCTAAACCCGTACATCAATTTCAGATTGACAGGTCACTTTGAATATGATCAAATTGTAAGTAGAATGAGTCTAAGTTTGTAATATCATAATATTATGTGAATCTGATAGATTTAGTAATAAATTTTGTTTCTTTAACAGCTCCGCAATGAGATTGACGTCGTGTACGGTGGTGACTTGCGCAACAACCAAAACCGCGTAGTTTTATCGCAGATGTACAAATATCACAGCGCATCCGACAAAGACTTCAACTTGCTCAGCAAGAACAAGTGTAAGTATTTTTAGCAAATACATCATATTAATAATCTGAGTAACAAACAATATCATGTATGTAATGAAAAAGTGTATTGATAATATGTATAAGCAACATTTAATTGTCCACAGTTGAGGTTTACGCCTTACCCTTGAAAGTTCATTTTGATATTGACATCGATCCTAAAAAGGTTGACATAGAAGCAGAAGGTCAATATATTGACAAGAAGGCCGAATTTGAACTAAATGGCAGGACCCAAATTAGAGCACCAGGTGATTACAGTTTGAAGGTAAAGGCTGTGGTCGACAAAAATGGTCTCGAAGTATTCTCAAAGAGAGACATCGTATCTGTTGACAAGTCTAACTTCGAAAACTACATTGAATTCAAAAATATTGGCAAGTACGAATTATCCGGAGTCGTTCTACACAAAACTAAGCCAAATGATATGAATGTTGGTGCTATTGGACACTTTAAAGTAACCATGGGTGGCAAGAGCCAGGACATTAAGTAAGTGTTGTTTTTTTTATCAGCATGACAGCGCTAGTTTTGTCCCCAAAAGGTGGAACGTATTGTATTAAGATAATAATAAGTACATAATATACCGTAACAAACCTTTTTATTTCTAGATTCGACATTGGAATGATCGAAACCGCCAAACTGTATTCGTCGCACGCCAAGGTCACCGAAGCTCATGGGGAAGTCTTGGACTACCTCCTTAAGATCAACCGTGGTGCTAATCCTAATGGACAACTGAAGCTGATGGTTAAGAATAACATCGCTGCCAATGGTCAATTCCAATTCACTGACAATGATGGCAAAGGAAACGGAATGATCATCGTCGACTTTACCAAGGTAGGATAACGTTTAATCGGTCTTGTTTTTTCTTTTTGCTTTTTAGAACACAACTTCCGCACTAATATGCATTTTGCCTTTCATAAGCATCGCCTTGTGATTTTGACTTTGTCTTTGACTTAAATCTTGTGACATGACAAACACTGACCGACTGCCTTACAAACATTCAGCGCACGTACACAAAGTAGATCTAAACTTGAAACAACAATTGCATGTGACACAGTGTCAGCTCGTGTACAAACCCACAACTTAAGGCGCAGTCAAAGAGCTCAGATATTTACATAGAGGCGCATTTCATATGGGCGCTTTGAAGACAAACCCTCTGCGACTCAAATTGCCGGTTGGCGTCGTGGCAATCGCACTGCGGCAGCTGTCTCACTCTCCTCCAGTGTATCTTAACTACAAAAGCGAGAGATACGGAGAACGACGCCAGCGCCGCCAACGGCGCCAACTACGTACTAAACTGGAGACAGTCCCCACTTGGAATCGGCACACGAAATCCTTAAGCACTGTGCTTCTATCTAAATCTGTATTCATTGGAGCAGTGCTCTTTTGCTACTGACGGATACTATTTTGAGGCTATGAACGAATAATTACCCTCATTATTTACATATTTAACAGTATGACACAGAGGAAACGTGATGGATGTGTTGTCTACTTTGAAGTCATCATACTAAAATTTTATTTCCCTTAGGCCCAGCGTAAGATCAAGGTTGACGTCAAGTTCATGGCCAAGGCACCGAACTATGGCGCCGACGTCGATGTGTACCTCAATTTCGAGAAGAACAACAAAGATAAAATCCACTTCAGCACAACTACTAAGACTACTGACAAACTCTTCGACTCCAAGTAAGTATTAAATCTAAATGTAGATTCATTAAGTAATTAACTTTAAAAAATAACGTTCCTTAGCGTAACATTGTGACCTAAATTAACAGATAATTTTGACTTTGACTTAAATATAACAGACCGATTTAAAAGTAAACCTAATTTTAAATCGGTCTATTATAGTAAATAGGTAAACATATTTCAGACTGTAACTTACGCTACTATAAACTTTAAGACAATTCAATTCAAACAAATATACTTTTAATCAGTCTAATCCTCGTATTCAAAAGACAAAACATAGTTATGCTAACAGATAAGAATATTCTAACATTTTTTTTTCTCAGGAACAAGTTCGAGTACGGAGGCAAGAAATTCGAGGTTATCGTCCGTCAAGATGGGTTTGAAGTAGTCGGCAAGACTCACAGTCTTGTAGAAGTTGTTCTCCCGACCGAAAGATGCCTGTCCCTGAAGCTCGACCGCGATGTCTCCAAGAGCAATGACGTGAGTTTTTCAGTTTTTATACCACGTATTTCACAAAATAAACGATAAACCGTTTTTGCTAGCAATCAATGAATTGGAAAAGTCATTCATCATTAGTCGCAAAGAAAACAAGTGATCAACTTGGATTCCCGAGACAAAAGTTCTTTTACTTGCTGCCAGTATACCTTTGATACTTGTTAGCATCCTGCGTTTCAAAATACCAACATCAAAATATTAACTTAGTTATTCGTAACATATAAATAAAAAGATAACTTAAAAATGAACGGTAGGCGAACTTTTAGTTATTATTCAATACTTTACACAGGTGATAGCCTAGTGGAGATTGCAATGGACTGCCATGTAGGGGGTATCGGGTTTGAATCAACGGCACGCACCGTATTAAATTGTTAATTATCGCTTGCCCCGTGCCTCGGAAAGCACGTTAAAAAGACGGTCCCAACTGTAATGAAGATCTTTGACAGTCGTTACGAGGAGTCAGTACCCTCAAATAAACTGATACTGGTCTAAACCATGGAATATCGCTATCCCTTTGGGTTGCGGAAGTCAGAAGGCAGTCGCTCGGTGGAAAACTGATATTCTGTCATATCTGGTTAGACTAGTAAGCGGACCTCGGGCTTCAAGGCGTATAAGTCTTGGATGCAACCGGGATAACGCTAGGACATGATGATGATTCCATATTTTCCACCATCACTTTTTGACCTTACCTGCAGAGTTCCATTATTTTCCTGCTATGTAATGGTCAACAATATTTTTAGTACTACAATGGCCACGCTGAGTTGTCACTTTCTGACGCCGCTAGGCGTGGAGGAGCAGCATCTGTTATCAACTACAAGGCCAAGATCCAAAATACCAACGTTGAGAAGGACACTTACAACTACGAAGGACAATTGGAACTCAAGATCAAGGGTGGCAAGCAGCTTCTCAACACTTTCTATGTGAAGCAGAACCCTGAGGGTGACAAGCTGAAATTCGAACTGAAGGTTGGTAGAAATGCCCTTTGCATTCCATTATGTTTATATTAATTGTCAAAGACCTATATTTTCTTCAGAAGAAGAGTAAAATGGCCATAAATAAAAGACTAAATAAAGTAACGCAAGTTTTAGCTAACTATTCGATGTTTCAAAAGTACAAGTTCAAGTGTTACTTTTTTACATTTTTTATTGTAAAAACTATTACTAGAAAACTGATTTAATTTCTATTCTTTGATAATGTGTTTGTCTTCCAGAGTGACGTTAAAGGAAACATGATACCCAAGCCGGCTTCTCTATCTGTCAGCTACAATACCCCAAACTCGTTAACCGAGGTTGATGACAAATATCGTGTTAAGGCTAACTACGGTGATGACACTACCTTGGAGTGCGCTGGTGACTTAGTAGTAAAACTCCTTGATGATGGCGAAAAGAAGTAAGTTTCATCACTATTTTATTTTTTATAAAAGAACTAAACGACTTATTGCTAAGTAAACATCGATATATAATCGATGTAAGTAAATAACTTTACGGCTGTATGAATGCAACCAGAATTTAAAAATATATGTTTGTTTATCAGGTACGTGGATGACTACTTCATTAATGTTAGGTTACCCTTCGAAAAGGCTCACGATATCAAATTAGTCAACAATATCAAATATCTGCAACCAGCTGGCAAGGATGAAGTTGAGGTAATTATAATATCTTTATTGTTTATATTCAAACTTTTTCTTGGAACAGTATTTGAAAAAGGAACTTGATCAAATCTGGAAGTTCTTTTTCCATTTGCGGTGTCTTAAGCGAGTACGCTTAAGACACCGCAGTTAGTAAACTGTCCAAAAGAATTTGACTTTAATTGATTACAACTTTATTCGTTTGCTTACAGTTTACCATCATAGAATCACTCCAGATCAATGCTGATGTTTACAAAGTTGAGGCTAACGGCAAAGTCAGCCCTCAGACCGGATCTAGCACTGTCAAGGTGTTGGCCCCACATGTAGACCCTGTGGTACTCGACGTTAACTACAAGAATGACCAGCAAGGTATACCCGCATCTAAGTTATTTTGCCTTGTTATAGAATCTTAGTTATTGAGTCGTCAATGTAATAAGTAATTTCTTTCTATATTCAGGCTACGGATATTTCCTAGAACTATTCCTCAGAAAGTCTAACAAAATCAGTTTCAATTAGACCTACATTAATAAAACAATTCCAAAAAAAATTAAGCATTTGGCCATTTTAGAGAATGCTTTAACTAATTCCTTACTTTTCTGTACACAGATGACAAATTGGACAACCATGTTGAACTTAAGGCGAAATACGGCAAGGGTAAAACCGCCAGCATTGTCATGGACGCTAAAGTGGCGCCAAGAGACAACACTTTGAGCTTCAAGGCCAACGCCCCTGGTGCTGAAAACTTCAAGCGTCTCGAATTCACAGTACATTCTAAGGTAAGAATAATTTCAAATTAGGTCAATTGTATATAGTCACATCTCAAGAAGAAGAAGAATTGGGTTCAGTAGTTTCAGTATAATTGTGCCATACTTTAGCACTTAAAGGGATTATTATAGCGATATCGATTCAATTCTAATCCAGTAATCACCAAAGGATAGACATAAGAAATGCAATCTTTAATTTAAAATATTTAGTAAAGAAATTATAAAAATTTCATCATTTAGAAAAAAAAACTTTTATTTATTAGATCAGTATAATATTTTTTTTTTGTTTTAGAACCCTGCCGCCGATACATACATCTCCAACGTGGTGCTCGACGCCGACGGCCGCGTCTACAAGGCTGACTCCAGCTTCGTCTTCTCCAAGGCCCACCCTCTGATCGACGTCAAATACTCCGGGCCTAAGAACGCCAAGACTAGCAGGTAATAAAAGTTAAAATATTTTACATGATTGTCATGTAATATCAAATCTTATTAAGTCTCAGCAAGAGTAGTTTCTATTATTTTATTATTCACTTCACGCACTAATTTATCGCAGCAACCAAATCAAAATCACAAACCTTTTTATCCAGGCTCTACATCAAGGGTAACTCCCTAAGCTCAACTCAGGGTAAGATTGAAATGAAGATTGAGAACATCCAAGACGTTTCTTTGGACATGACTGGTGAGGCTAGCCTACAGAAAGACAACATTGCTATCAAGGCCACCGCTAACTCACAGAAGCTTGGTCTGAAGAACTACAATATCGAAGTTGTAAGCAAGGACGCTGGTAACGGCAAGAGGCTTGAATTCCACGCTACTAACGACAACAAGAACATCCTTAGCGGCAGGTAAGAATCTTTTAAACTTCTTGACGACAAATATTTCGATTTAATGAAGTCTTTTTAGCTATGTAGCATTTTATGTTATAAGTATCCAAATCTAAAATTGGTCTACGACCATTTTTTTTTTCATTTCGTTTATTTTTATTTATTTTACGGCTTCGCATGATACACGTACTAATTTAGAAGACTTTTTAAGAAGAGCTCTTATCTATTATTTATTAATCATGTAGCCTATGCAATTGATTTCTGTTAAGAGGAAACACTACGGGCGAGAGAATAGAAAAATAGGTATTTGTAAAATCTATTGCTGTCGCGCAGCCTCAAGCTTCCCCCCGCAGAGCGCGATAGAGACAACGCTACTGCTGGACCAAAAATACCTATTAAATGTACACAAAATCAACGTTTCGTATTCCCCTGATTCCTTCTCTAAAACTTCATCGATTTAACTAGTTTTTCATATTTAATTAAAGAAAGGCTTTGGCCGTGTTCCTGTTTTCCTTTTTTTAAATAATCTAGCCAAATTAGTTTTTTGGATGTTTGAACACAGCGAAAAATCTGGCCAATTTTTGAGATATTTGAAGGTTCATATCTTTTTTAATATATAAAATTTATGAGAAAAAGGAAAACATAGGGACATGCCAATCGGGGCCATACATCTTTTGGAAAAAAATAATTGCTCTACTAGCATTATCTAGGGAGAAAACAGGAGACTACGTTTGTATGGAGAAACGGCCGTGGTGTTTCCTCTTAAGGGTACTACAGTGATAAATCTACATTTATATTTAACTTTACATTTATATTTTTCTCTTCTGCAGCACATCATTCATCAGCAAGCAAGAAGGCCCGAAGATGATCATTGAAGGCTCTGGTGCCGTCAAGGTCAAGGAAGAGCAGAAGTCTGCTAACTTCAAGTTTATCCGAACCATTCTTGGTGAAGGCAACGAGAGGGGAGTCGAGGTAAATAACTATTCTAAACCTTATTAATATAATAATAAGTTATTATGTTTTGCTGTTAGAGCCTTATGTTTGAGGCAATTTTAGCCCAAGGCTAAACCAATACGTCCACAAAAACACATTTAGTAATTTCAATATCAAATTGTTTATTGCGAATATAGCTTATTACAGTTGGTATTTTCAAAATTATATCAGTAAATGACAAACATTACTTAGTGCAGCTGTATTCTGCATCGGCATGCAATATATAAAATGCCTAATTTTACTCCTTTTCCATCAGACTTTCTTCAACATTGCGATCGGTGAACGCAGCTATGTTGCCGAGTCCAGGATCACAAACCTTGAGTACAAGAACTCCTACGTCTACTGTGAGGAGAAGAAACAGTGCGCTCACGCCGAACTGAACTCCAAGATTGATACATCGAGTAAGTACCGCCAACATATTCTAGTAATGCAGTGTTTACAGAAAACATTTAAAAGAATAAACTTACTAGCGGTATTTTTAAGAAAAGTGGTATCAGTACCTACCAAGCTAATGATTTATTATTTCGTCTAGAACCCGGAGTAATCCAGAATGTAATCAACGCCGGCTTCGACCTTCGCAAACTGGGCATTGCGCCTGAATTCGGACTGATAATCAAGGACGAAGTCTCTGACAAGAAGCTTCCTCAATACACAATGGATGTGCACATCAACAAAGAAGACAAGAGATACCACCTCCACGTTTACAACACTCCTGAGTATGGAAGTGAGTATTCCTAAGGGATTCTGCCATTTTCTAGGATAAATAAATTCACTTCAAATCTTCCAACTACTTACTTATAATAAAAATATTATAAGTATCAATTATATGACGACCGGTTGGCGCCGCGGGAGTGTAAGCGACTGCTACGCCGAAGGTCGTAGACGAACGTTTCTAACCTATCATATTTCACAGGTGCCAAATCCGGAATCACCGTCCAACTGCCGCAACGCGTCTTGGCCCTCGAATCTGTCGTCAACTACCCCACGAACAAGGGCTTGCCTTTCCCCATCCGCGGTGAGGTCTATCTGGATATGAACAAGAACAGACAAGGGCACAGGACCTCTGCCAGATTCCTCGTCGACTTGGACGTCAGCAACGAGCAACAACAATCTGCTGTTGCCGAATTTGGATTCAACCATCCTAAGATGAACAAGGTCGGTTGCTCATATTATTTAGGTACTTTAGATTTAGGTTATTTAGGTATTTGTCTCTTTATTAGCACCTAATGTGATAAATTGCATATCATTCTTTAAATCTTTTTTCTTAATCGATATTTGCAAATTTTAACAAAATGAGTATATTTTATAGGAAGCCGTTATCAAGATACGTGGAGCCCTGCAGCGTCCTTCTCAGAACTCATTCAAGATTGAGACCAGCGCCGCTATCTCCCACCCCGTCCTCGGAGCTGTAAGTCATCTACATACATTATTTTCGCACCAATTCAATACTTTTATGGTTTAATATTAAACTAATGCATATTTATTATAACAGGACCGTGAGAGCAAGATTCTGGTAGAAGGATCCCCGACTCACATGAAGCTTTTGGTAAGTAGCTATTCATTAATCTAAAGCTAAAATACTATAAAGATAAATTCAGCAGAATGATTACTTTTATTTAAGAATGTCTTTCTAAAGGTATTTTTGCCCCTTTCAGGTCAACACTCCTCTGGTTAAAGTGATTGACGTTGAAGGTTCAGCTACCGTCAACGAGAACATGCAAAAGGGCGAAGTGATGTTCTGTCTGCTGGAAGGCAAGCCAGTGCGCATGTATGCCATCGCCAAGGATTACCAGTACTTCGAGTTCACTACAGGTTATAGCGGTGATTACTTTGAAGTGTTCTGTGGAATGCAGCACTAAACCAAACCTCAGGGACCATAGACGCTTAAAATATAAACAGGAATATTCTGTCCAATCGCAAAGCTACAATATGCCTTTGCATTTGTTGGTTTTATCGACTATGGTCCCTCGCATCCAAATTTTCTTACAATGTCCTATGACAATTTAGATTCCAATTTTGAAGCCTGGACATTGTACTGAAGAAAATTTTCCAAAATAACTTTCCTATATATTTTGAAGAATGCATCCCTGAATGAAATAATATTTAATCATAAAATAAGAAAACATAAATATTGACAATATTGAATGAGATTATTTCTATAGTTTCTATAAGGAAGGTGTCTAACCTATCAGTTTCCTAACAGATGAGTCCGACCGCAAGTTATCCGTGGTTGGTCACATTCAACCCGAGAAGCGCATAGACATCAGCGCCGACATCCTGCTCGGCGGAGAGAAGAAGAACATTGTCCACGGAGCCCTGTTCCTTGACGATAACCTTGTGAAGAGCGACTATGGCGCAAATAAGGACAACTTCAACTACTTCTTGGTAAGTTTATAGAAATTATAAATAAATTCGTTGAGATGATGATTGAACATCTAATACACGACACTTTAAGTTGTATTTTTTGTTTTCTGTAGCAATAGTACTAAAAGACAATAAAATATATTTTAATTTTTCTGCACTCATATTCAAAATAGCATCAAAGTCTCAACTAAATAAATGCTTAATCACAGAGATATATTTATTTAGAATCATGTTTTATCAAAACGATTTCCTCCATCAGGGTGCTCTGAAGAAAGACCTCGAGAACTTGGAAAGCCGCATCAAGCAGCTCGGTGAGAAGGCTAACACCGACGTCAAGGCTCTGCTGAAGCGTGTGGAACCAACCTTCCAGAACGTTCGCAACGCTTACATCGAGGACATTAAGAAGCTCTACAAGGAGGTCGCTGATGACAAGGTCTTGAAGGAGATCTCTGAAGCTTTGTAAGTATCTATATCTTGCAAATCCGAAAATGTAGTCGTCGAAAAGGATTTATTAATATAATCTTGATAACTTGCCATATAAGTACAAAGTGTCACAAAAGTCGATTGTATCAAAAGCCTTAAAATACTGCTAAAATTTCTAATACTGCTAAAATTGCCGTGGTTTTTAACAAATTGTTTAATTTCACAGGGACGACATCGTTCACTACTTGGCCAAGATGATTGACGAAGTAATCCAAGCTACCACACCACTCGTAGACCAGTTTGTGCAAATGTACACTGATACCGCTAAGAAGATTCACGACATGTACGAGAAACAGGTAAGCGTTACAAGCTGCCAGCAAAACAGATACGCATCTCTTGCAAGAATAAAGAAACATTTCTGTAATTGCTTGAATTTAATGGATTTTTTCACCACAATACTGATTATTGAATAATTTCTGTCCAGATCGAGCCCCAAGTGAAGCAGCTGTACAACACCTTCGCCGCAGCATTAAAGGAATACTTAGACGGTGTCATCGAAATTATCTCGCACGTTGCTGCCATGGCCCAAGACTTCTACGACAAGCACAGGCCTGAACTCGAAGAACTCACCAACACGCTTACTGCCATCTTCAAGGGTAAGTTTTAGCTAATGCTAAAAGCGCACGCAGTCGTAGCAGTGGTAGGTGGACTGACGATTTTGCTGATATCGCGGGATGGATGCAGGTGGCTCAGGATCGGTCCATGTGGAGAGCCTTAGGGGAGGTCTATGTCCAGCAGTAGCAGCAGTTTTCCTTCATAGTCAAAGAGGAATAGAGAGAGAAAAACAGAAAGAGGGTTGCATTATATATTATATTCATTAGTCATCGTGTCCAGTATTTTCATTATTTCTTTTATATCATCAGATCTGACCCGCTTGCTCGTTGCCCAACTGAAGGAGTTACGCGTTCGCCTTACACAGATCACCAAGGATCTCACCGAACAAGTCAAGGAACTGCCCATCATCGCCTTGATTAAGGAGAAAGTAAGTTTTTTTTAAATAAGATTTATCATAAGGATAACGTGATATGACACTAGAGAACGGTATCCTATGATCAATATAATAAGTTACGTATTGTGTTCTTAGTCAGAATATGAAGAACTAATCACATTTTCCCTTGTCTATTAGTACCAGGATTTAGCTGTACCAGACCAGGCCTTGGCTCTTCTAGACCAATTCTTCAGAATCGTCGAAGACTTCGTGCCCACGCCTGAAATCAAGGACTTCGTTGAGACCCTCCAAAGCTACGTCATGAAGGTAAGATCTTCACCACGAACGAAATCTTGGATCATTCTCTCGGTTTACTTTGAATACGCCATACTGATGATGAATTTGTTGACAAAATATTTGATGAAGAAGAAGTACTTATAAATTCAACAAGAATAGAATATTTAATTATTACAATGAATATATATATGTTTTGTACCTATTACGCAATAAATGTCTCAGAATAGGAATTATATTTCAAAGATATTCCATCTTTCAAATGTAATTGCTACTCTTGTATGTGACAAAATGAGTCTCATCGATCTTAAATTCGTCTCGAAAAGTTCTAACATGTATCTATATGTTCTTCCAGAAACTGAGACAAGACAGATGTGACGACCAAAAGGAGCTGCGCGCGATATACCAGAAGTTCACCACCGCCGTCACGTCACTGATTCAGTTCGTCCGCAACCAACTTGGACAGTTTGCAGCGCCAGTCGGACCTGCTGGATTTACCCCGGTTAGTACCAATGCAAATTTAAGTCATTCTGATACGTATTACAGCTATACACTGTGATTCAGTTGCTTTGTTTTGCTATGGCGAATAAAGCAAGTTATAAACCAAATTGCCATTCATCAGGTCTACGCTAAATGCAATAGAAAACGATGATCCTTTAGTGAAATAAAGGCTTGTTCTCACAGTTTAAATTCTGCCTAAGTGTTAACGAATTTTTCAACCAGTTCAACATTCATTCATTTCTACAAGTCCGATTTGATGATTTGTCAACGAAAATATTTAAACTACTTCATTATTCTAAACTGCACTTTCTTTCTCAGATGTCATTCGGTCCTGGTGAATTCCCATCAATGCCATCCATCCTTGGCGACGCTTCCACCAGCCCGCTGACCAAGCTGCTGCAAGGAGACATTCCTGATGTCCTCGCCATGATCAGAGCCTACAGGCCCAAGAGCCTCAATCCCTTCGACGAGGTTCCCGCTAAACGTAAGTGCTTTCACAAATTATTATTTTATTATGTTTGTTTAATTACATTTCAAGAAAGAATCTTGCAATCTTGAATCTTGCAATTATTATACTATGCAGTTAAAATAATGTCAGATGTAACAAATTAATCGTGTGATTTGGTGACAAACATTGAATAAAATGTAGTGTTTCTAAACTACTTAACTTTTAGATAATACTTTAAAATTTTTAATATCTGGCTGTTGCCCGTTTTTCGATGTTTCGTCTTTTATTTCACCCCTTTCGGTACGGAATATTAAAAAAACTACTAGGGCTTACTAGACAACTAACGGCCGTTTTCAATATTCGATCCATACATGGATTTTGAAATTCGAGATTCGTGTTTGACATATTTTGTATGGAGCTTATGTCAAAAACGAATCTAAAATCTACAGATCTATCTATAGATCGAATATTGAACTCCGGAGTAAGTCATAATGTCGCACTCATTCGTCGCTCAAAGATATTTTCAGCTGCTGTAGTTTACGCTCTGCAATGATACCTACATCACGACCTGTCTATAGATTATTTCAACTATATTTTTTCTTTTAGTGCGCGCTGTGGTCGTGAACGGGCAGCACATCTTCACGTTCGACGGGCGCCACCTGACGTTCCCCGGCAACTGCCGCTACGTGCTCGCGCACGACCACGTCGACAGGAACTTCACGCTCATGATGCAGCTCGTCAACGGAGCGCCCAAGTCGCTCATCCTGGAGGACAAGAGTGGAGCTATCCTTGAGCTCAAGGATAATGGACAGGTTAGATTCTACAATAGATTTGGTTTAAACGATCTGACAAACTTAGATGAATATGGTTTTTAAAACCGTCATTAAATTTATAAACGATAAGACTTAAATGCTAGAAAAGAAATGATTATTAATAAATGCATTCTGTTTCTCCAGGCTACTCTGAACGGCGCCAACCACGGCTACCCGATCATCGAGAAGGAGTCGTTCGCGTTCCGTCAGACCAAGGGACGCATCGGACTCGGCTCGCTCTACGGCATCATGGCCTTCTGTACTCCTAAACTTGAGGTATGGTTCCATTAAATGAGTAATATTTAATCAGTAACATTCGACATGTCAATGAAGAGACGCAAATATAGAATCTAATTTTTTCCCATAATACTGTAAAGTACAGTCTAATTAAAACGGCACATTTCTTTTTTACTTTGCCGAGAAAGTTCTATGAGAAACATGAACCCTTGTGTAATATTGCAATACTATCTAATGTTTTATAACAGGTCTGCTACTTCGAAGTGAACGGATTCTACCTCGGAAAACTGCGCGGTCTTCTCGGAGACGGTAACAACGAGCCTTTCGATGACTTCAGGCTACCCAATGGAAAGGTACGTGTCTTTTTTTAATTTTTATCTTCTGTCTATGGGGAATACTTACTGATTTTTGCAACACGACATACGTTAAAGTCAACAGTCACGGATTTTTTTGAAAGGAGCAAAGCATTAAAAAAATTATGTTAGGTGTAATATTACACCTCTGCCTACCCCTTTGGGGATGCAGGTATGAGTCTTTAAAAATATTAAAAGCAATATGAAGCTACATTAATATAACAATAGCTAATAATACACCGGCGACCATTAGGTAGTATATACCATTTGCTAAAAGTTCTAGAAAAACCTCAAAGAAAGAAAATACCAATCACTTAACTCACCTACATATATAATAATCTTCCTTACGTAGATCTGCGAATCTGAGAGCGAGTTCGGCAACGCGTACCGGCTGGCCCGCAGCTGCCCGCAAGTCCAGACTCCCGAGCACAACCACCACCAGATGCACCACATGCCGCTGCCACCAGCGTGCGAACAGGTCTTCGGAGGCAACTCCCCGCTCAGGCCAGTCAGCCTGTTCCAGGACATCGCTCCATTCAGGTACTTTACTTACTGTCACTTAAGTACTGAACAAAATTATAAGGGTTAACTTTAGACCAAATTCACATAAAGTGACTCGCGACCAAGTGGTCCCGTCTCCTTAACTATGTATATTTCATATTTTGTATTATTTAATGTGATTTTATTATCCCTACATGCACTATGACAGTTAAGAAACTCACAACGGAGAAACATTACAATTGCCAGGCTCTTGCATAACTAAGTTTGAAAAACCCCTCTTTAGACAATTCACACAATAATTTGCCAGAATTTGCACACTACGAAAGCGTTAGTATCACTTCTAATCGTAAATAATTCTTCAGGCAAGCTTGCATCCACGCATGCTCTGGCGATTCCGCCGACGCCCTTCACCAAGCCTGCGACCTGGCTCGCGGTTACGCTGCCCTGGCCCTCACCAGCCTACTGCCGGCCGTGCTGCCCGAGGTGTGCGTGCAGTGCACGGACGCTGACAAGCCCAGGAAGGTCGGCGAGGTCTACGAGCTGAAGGTGCCCAACAAGCAAGCTGACATCATTGTCACTTTCGAGACCACCATTGTAAGTATAACTGAAATAAGACAAATATATTAACATCATTGCCTGACGATTTCTGTTTCCTATCAGTCTACTACACAACGGTATAATGCAATTAGCAAATATATATTTCATTGCAATTTTATATTAAAAAGCAAAAGCTGCAATGTAAAGGACATAATAATATATACCTATCTCAACATTGGTCTTATTTGGACTGTTTTGGCATTGGAATGACTGAAACAAACAAAGTTTGATCACTCTTAACCAATATCACTATCAATATAATTTCATACTTGTAACTAAAACTAATTTCTTTCTCCAGGACAATGAGAAGAACTACAAGAACATTGTGGTACCACTGGTATCGCAAGTCGTCGACGGACTGAAGAGCAAGCACTGCACCGACATCAAGGTGTACCTCGTGGGCATCACCTCCAAGTACCCGTACCCTATCGTCTATGACACTGACCGTGAGTATACGCACATGTTATAACTACTTACTTTATTGTAAAAGAGTAAAATAGACTCTATTACTGAGATGATATGACTGAATATCAATTGTCTTTAATCCAACTGAATGGAATTCAATACCTTTGGATGAAAATGACACATCGTAAATGTCACCTTTGACTAAAATGAATAAGCCTTTTTTGTTTATTTACTCACACCTGTTTCCCCAAGGGGCAGGCAGAGATGCAATACTACATCCATATTTCGTCTTATGAATTTTAGGTCTCACGCAATAGGGGGTGAGCCTTCATGTAATATCTAATGCTAATTTGCAATTCACAGCGAAACTGAAGAATGCCAAGGTACAGTTCGACGACAAGAGCCGCTACCAGCTGCACAGGATCGACCACGGCGAGGACCCTGTTCTGCGAGCCGCTGCCATCATCGCTAACATCTATGATGCGATCACCATTGAACTTGGTCAGTACAGTTTTACACTATTGAGCTTTTTGTCATCACTTGAAGGGTGATCACTCGTGTGGCATTTACAAGAGAGTACTTTCGTCCTTCGGATAACACGTAAACCTATCAGTCCCGGTTCTTGTCTGTAAATGTAAGAATAAGGAGTAAAACGTATTCTTTATCTTTGATTTCCAGGTCTAACCAACGTCGTTGCCGGATACTCCTCAGTCTTCGATCTGCCACTGCGTGCTGGAGCCATCAAACACACCATTAACGTGGTCGGAGAAGAATGCGTTAGCCAGTTATTCTTGGTTAGTAATTTATCTCTTTAGAATTCTGAGCTTCTTTGTTTCTTTGTTAAAAATGTAAATCTATGGTGAATAGTGATTTTCTGCAACCTAAAAACCACTTAGAACTTTAAGTTACACCTCACAGTTTACAATAAATATATCAGCCACGATCAAAAATATTATAAACTGTTTCGCTACTGGGCCTCTTCTCACCATATGAGAATGGATCTATGACCGCGATGTCATTGGTATTAATATATTTTTATTGTATTTATTTTTCTTTCCCTCCAGGTCGAAGCTGCCCGCTCTATAGCATTCAGCGCCGCTTTCAAGAACATGGCGTACACTCACTCAATCGTCGCTGTTACCCCTCACCTCAAGATCGGAGGAGGCAAGAACTACAACCAGATTGTCGGTTAGTACATAAATACTCAATAACCTTCATATAATTATTGATCTTTGGCTTTATGTTCTCATCATTTACTTTTGAGGCAAAGCAGCTATTTCAACGTATGTTTAATACTGTGGAATTGATCAGAGGATTAAAAGATCAAGCATATGATATGGTTTTGACCTACGTCGAATCTAAATGGAAGGTTATTCCTTTCAGTTTAAATATCAACATAACTTGCTTGATCCGTAAATTATTACCACAAGGGTCTAGAGCCAACTGGATATTAAATGTATTATTAAAGTAATCTAACCAAATTAATTTGATCAGGTTACACCGACCGCGCCGTGATCATGCTTGGAGACAAGAAGGTCGGCAAGGACGCTGAGAACCTCAGAGCTAGCCTCGAGAAGAGCCCTGATGCGTGCAGAGACTTCGTTGAATCGGTGAGTTGAGCTCTAAAGTATAATTTATTTGCCATTCGCCTTGGTGAAGATATGTACAAAACGTTTGAGAATTAAATGGATAAGAAAGAGAGCTTGCTATGACGGTTTGCGTTGTAAAAAAAGCTATGACTGTCAAATACTTTATCTCTCTTAAATAAAACGTTAAGAAGAGCTTTTTGCGTTATTTATGGATTTTTTATTGATCTTCACTAAATTAATGACGGACTGCCGCAGGGATGCGTCGTGGTACCGCCGTTTACGTATTCTACTTCTAATCTGCCTACTGTATGCTAATATTGGTATCATAGTAGATAAAGTTACTGACTGTACAGCAGTCTATGAAAATACAACACAATGCGTTGAGATTTCCTAGACTGCATCAGGGATAGAAAGCCATTCGCTTTATACTTTTTTTTATTGCTCCTCGCCTGAAATTATAACCCTGACGTTTATCATCTTTCCCCAGACCGATGGTATCGTGTTCTCGGCGACGAACTTCCACGGGCTGAACCCTGGCCAGCAGAAGCAGTTCATCAACACTGCGGCGGCTGCCATCAACCAGCGCCTGTTCCACCAGACCATGGTGCAGGAGTGTACGTGCGGTTACGTCGACCCATTCAGGGTGCGCTCTATCTGTGTCACCAAGGATAGGAAGGAAGTGGTGAGTAGACTCTTCTTCAAAGAAAAATTGTCTCTAATCTCA
The DNA here is from genome assembly GCA_944739405.2 of Euclidia mi. Classification (NCBI taxonomy): domain Eukaryota; kingdom Metazoa; phylum Arthropoda; class Insecta; order Lepidoptera; family Erebidae; genus Euclidia; species Euclidia mi. Next base: position 16,512,610 of record OX123207.2, read on the forward strand.
CTTAAGAAGATGGAGACTGGAAGCTGTTCTAAAATTAAAATCAAATGAAAAATATAAAAGAAATCAACGAAGGTCTGTTTTAAGTGCCTAACAAAGAAAGTTGAAAATATAAATCGCAAGATCCAATTCTTCTGTTATGTTTCCTGAAGGCAAAATATTGTTGCCGATTTTTGGCAAGATATGAGATCGATTCGCTCAACAGTTTTTGTGTTCTTATAATTGCTTCACAACCTCAACTATTACTATTCGGACTTTACTACACCAATCCTTTTTTCTGTTCTTAGCTGTGTATAATATCGGCTTTCTAAAGTATTTTTCGTTTCGTTTCCAGGCTCGCAGAAGGAAGTAAGTCAACGCGAACTGTGATCGACAAATGCAAAGTACCAAATACTCTAGTGTTATTGTAGTATCACGAGCGAGCGAGATGCACAAACGCTCATAAGTATGTGCGTCTCATTCGCACGCTCTCATTTCATCTGCTATGGAAATCTGAAACGACATCATTTGAAAGCGCGAGAAGCATAATCGATTCGATAGGTAATCAGAAATCGACTAACATATATTTCACTAGTGATGTGCCTCTCTTACATTTAAGTTAGTAGTTATTTTTATATGAACATAATAACTTTTATAATTAGTGTTGTATTGTTTGATGTTTCCATAGTAGAAATATTAATTATTATCATTATAATTGTCATCGAATCTGTTATATTTATGAGTATCATTACATCATGACGTCTTAAGTCAATATGATCGTCTCTCTGTATTAGATATAATAAATATGTTATTTAATAAAACTATATCTTTTATTTTACCCGTACGCAGTTTACATACTACCGACTCACACTCACTTAATGCTGCTTAAGCTCTCTTTGCCTCTCTCTAAGAGAGGACTGAGACACAAATAGCGAAGCGTACCGATTATATTGTGTTAATTGATTATGGACATTATTTTAATGTGTAAAATGTCAGTAATAGTTTGGCAGTGAACATAAATAAGCTAACAAAAGGCAAGTAAGGGCCAATCGCCTATGCAATCTCAGATTTATCTCCGTCTCTCTCTTACAAGGATTAAAGAGCCACTGTAAGCTAATAGTCATCATCATTATCTTGCCCTGGTCCCAATTTATTTGGGGTCGACGCAGTATGTCCTTCTCTTCCATACTTCTGTCACCAGTCATCCGATCATTTACCCTTTTCTCTTTCATATCCATCCTCACACAGTCCATCCATCTTTTCCTTGGCCGTCCTCTCCCTTTTCGTCCTTCTACATGCATATTCATCACTTTTTACTTACATACATTTCATCTCTCCGCATAACGTGTCCATACCAGGCCAATCGACTCCCTTTTACCTTTTCATCAATGGGCGCCACTTTCATACTACCTCTAACGTAATCATTCCTAATTCTGTCCATTCTTGTCACTCCACCCATCCATCGTAACATTCTCATCTCTGCCACATGCAATCGTTTCTCATCCATCTTCTTTGTAGCCCAACACTCAGCTCCATCCAGTACGACAGGCCTTATAACCGACTTATACATGCGGCCCTTTAACTTCACAGGCATTTTGTGGTCGCATATTGTGCCTGAGACCTGTCGCCATTTCATCCATCCTGCGTTGATTCTTTGCCTAACATCTCGATCAATTTCGCCGTCATCTTGCAGGAGTGAACCTAGGTAGCGGAAATCGGAGCTAATAGTCAATTACAAAATATAGACATACCCAATACTATTTTACGGCGTACTTAAACAAATGTAAAAACAACAAATAATACACAAACATAGAATCGTAAATCATTTATTAAAAAAATATAAAATGCATTTCTTATTAAAATCAAAAATATATTAATCTTATATTATTTAGAATGGCACTTAAGAGGAATGTAGAGCAATACTGTAATCCATAGTCTTTGGAAGCCATTTGTGAATGTTCAGTAGTATGTCTTGCGCACCCATTTGATTCTTGGGCCTCTTTGAGACATTATCTTCACTGATGCACTGGCGGCAGCCTTCACCACGTCTTGAATCTGAGAAATAAAAGCAAATTACGATAATAATAGACTAGTTTCTGCCCGCGGCGTTGCACGTGTGGGTTCGGTTATCCGGATAAAAGCTATAATGTTACCGATAGTCCGAGAACACTTGTTCTCAAAAGAACTTTAATGTACTGTAGCTGGTAGTCACATACTACTGAGGCCACCTAGCGAACGATGGCGCAGTCAATCAACACGGTGACATCTAACGGACACGACGAAATTTATGTCCCAAATCACGTAAGCGAAATTCCTACACGCGATTACTATATACAAGTTCTCAAGTACTTTCGTCGGACTGCAGTCCACCAGGTTCGATCGAGTGATTGAACCAGCTGAGTAGCTGGGTCCGAGGATCGTCCCTCTAGTTGGAGGAACATCCCACCCTTACACCTCCACACCGCCACTGTTGCAAACCAACACGACCCGCTCTGGTCGCACGGTACTTGCAAGCTGTATCCCGCACGCCCGTTGTAGACTCCCAAAACGCGTCCCTAAGCCACTCTCCCCACTCTGCGGCGGCACTACTAACTGAATAGGTACTGCAGTTATCACAGCTGACGACAAAGAAACGGCGTCGTCGTGGTACGACAGTCCGAAAATTATACTCTGTCGCAAGCAACGACAACCCAGCCTACTAGACACTTAATGTTTTCATTTCTACAAACAAACAATTCTGTCAAAGCGGTGAGGTATGCGGGGCAAGGGAGGGCTACAAAAATGCATTCTAATTGGCCGGTTCAAATTTGCTGAACGTCATAATTCATATCTAGTGTTGGGATTGGTCTTATGTAAGACGTATAAGTGTAACGTGTTGTCAGAAAGTGTTCGCCTTACGTCTGCCGTCTAGTAGGCTGGGTTGTCGTTGGTCGCAAGCCAACCGTCAACAGTGCGAAAACTTTTGTTCTAAAAAGATGTTTTACTCACGCTGATCATGAGACTCTGCGCGTTGCCCACGAGCATGTCCATGGCCTCGTTGTCCTCCTGGTGGCCGTGGTGGCCCAGCGACGAGCCCTTCACCGTCGTCAGCATCTTCAGCTGGCCACTGATCGTCGGGATACGGTCGCACACTTGCAGCAGGTTCTGACAATTATAATATTCATACAATATATATTTAATGTTAATTATCGCTTGTCCCGTGCCTCGGAGAGTACGTTAAGCCGTCGGTCCCGGTTGTCATAAAGATCTTTGACAGTCATTATAGGGCGTCAGTACCTTCTAAATAAACTGACACTAGTCTAAACCATGGAATATCGCTATCCCTTCGGGTTGCGGAGGTCAGACAGGCAGTCGCTCTGTGGAAAAGCTAATATTCAGCCAAATCCGGTTACACTACTAAGCGGACCCCAGATTGAAACTGGGATAACGCTAAGAGAATGATGATACAATATATATTTTATATTACCTTAGAAATATAATTTTAACGACTAAATAATCATGTAATAACACAATTGGCTTGAGGGGAAGTGAGTACCCAGACGTAGCGGACGGAGACTTGCATTCCAAACGGGTCTCAATTTATTGGGGTCGGTCTATGTATAAAACAAGTCACATATACAAGCATTACTGTCTTTTGTAGATCATATTTGCATAATATAAATCTATTTAGAAGTGAGAACTTTAAAATGAGTACCCAATTATGCTGGGAGACGTCGAGAATATCGCAGTGGACTCGCACTGAAGTCCTTCGCTGAACTTATTTCGGGAGCCGTAGCACATACTTCCGTCATCAGGCTTCAACTCAACTTTGAGTGATGCAGGGAGACCCACTACTAAGATTTACCACCGCCACATCAAAAAAAAGTAGGCATGGAAAAGTACGTACAGTTTTGATTCTATGATCGGTGCACTCGTGCGCCAGTTTCTTGGCGAGACGCGCCACTTCGTGAGACTCAGCCACTATCGCCTTAGACGTAGTCAACACGTCGCGTTGCTTATCTGAAATATACAGGACAACCCGTTAGTATTTATTCTATACTATTATTCTATTCTATATATTAGAATAAATACATACAAATTTCTGACTTATGCAGTTATGACATAAAAGTGCAGCACTAGCGCAAACAGCTAACAGGTTAATATAATGGTACAAAGATTATTTATTCTTCTTTTGTGTGAGTGTATGACCAACACTGACACTTAGTTTATGGATATTTGCATTCCGTAATTTCTGCTTTCTCGCAAAAACTACTGAACGGATTTTGTTGACACTATTCGGTATTGTAATATATGCGTCAGAATAGCACTTGACTATCAGTCTTTTGTCCCGAACCGCGAGGGCAAAGGAAACTATTTGACCTAACGTGAGCTGCAATCTCGCCTATACTGTGTAAAAGGTCATAAAAATCTTGATTTTTTAGAGTATGAATATTTATTTTTCAGTCCCGCCTTTCGTTTTAATCTGAAACTGAAAACTAGTAAACTTGCAACACCAAACCATAGCTAAGTGATTAAAACGGATGGCAACTCTCAACTCTGTCAAACAGATTTGGGAGGTTATATATTACAAATGCAAAACAAACAGCTGTCAAATACGCCAATCCATATTAACGTCAGTGTGACATTTGCTATATAATATAGGCGTTTCGTTATTTCATTAATGTTATCGTCATGTTTGATTTTGAACCCTGTAAACCTGCAGCTAAAATGATGAGCAGAAGTCAAAGATGCCGTATACACTACACACAAGGTTGCAGATACATTTTACATAATTCATGCTTTGAGAAACTTGAGTAACAAAGAATGTATGCGTTTAGTTACCTCAAAATAGGCTTTCATGTTTTATTTCAAAATGCGCGACTAAAACAATCTTATTTAATCATTATCTAGTAGCTAATTAAATTGCCTTTCTTATGAGGTATGTCACATAGCGGTTCAAATTCCAAGCCCAGTATGGAACGTTTCCTTTGAAGAGATATAGTAGTAATTCCTCTTGTTTGGAATTGGCGTAGTAGTCCTTCGCATCCATACTTCTCGCACACCATCATCTGATTCTTAACAATTGTCTCTATACCATATCCATCCTAACACAGTCCATCCATCTTTTCCTTAGGTAGTGAAAATGCTAGTAATTACTTGTGTTCATGAAGTCGGACAGCTTGGCCATGAGGACGGCCATGCGCTTGGCGACGGCCACGATCTCGTTGTCGCGCGACGACCAGTCGCGGATCGCCACGTGCAGGTTCAGTGCCTCGTTCTAACAAAATACATACGATAAAGAATCGATCAGTTACATATTCAATCTTATATTATGAAGAATTCTTGTACTGTTACTTGTATATTACAAGCAATAAGTGAACCTATTGTATACTACTTACCTTCAAACCTGTATATACAGGCCGATTCCGAAGTTTTATAGGTAATTCAGAATGACACTGTACGAAGGAATTTCTTTTTGTACGAAATTATTGTCTATTTTTCTATTCTAGGTTTTCTCTTTGCGATAGGTCTACCTCATCTTAATACATCATATTATGTCGATCATCAAACAGCTTCATAGCTTAAAAACGATTGTTCGTCATCAGGGGATTAATTACAAACTTTTCGTATTCTATTATGGTACCCAAAGGCAAAAACACATGTTTTAACATCACGTCATCAGCCTTTAACAGTCCACTGCTGGACTAGGCCTCTCCTTTGAAAGGAGGAACTGGCCTACTATACCACGCTGGCCAAACGGGTTGGTATAGGGTTTGTATCAAGTTTTCCTTCTCTTACAGTGCTGTTCTCTGCATAATATGCTCCCTCTGTCGGCTCTTACGACACCCATGGGATGATATGGGGTGGTGACATTCCGTATTCTTAATCCGTCACCACACGGACAACATGTTTCAAAGTAAAAAAAAATAACTGGTTAGATACTCTGAATGTGAAAGGTAGAACATGACGTTGAAAGCAATTTGACGGCCGGTTGGCGTAGCGGGAGTGTAAGCGACTGCTATGTCGAAGGTCGCGGGTTCGATTCCCGCTCAAGTCAAACATTTGTGTGCATGAACATTGATGTTTGTCTTGGTTTGGGTGTTTCTATGTATAATATGTATGTATTTACAAAAAAAAGTATATATGTATGTTTATCCATTATCTAGTACCCATAGTACAAGCTCTGCTTAGTTTGGGACTAGATGGTGTTGTGAGAATGTGGTAGAATATTATATTATAAAGCGATTTAAACAAATATATTGCATAGATTATCTCTACATCCACAGCATAATAGCTTCTGCCTTTATGGAGGTAAGGATCCACAAATGCAAAGACCTAAAACAGACGCAAGTATACTTACATAAATAGGTTGGTTGGTGTCCGGTTGTTTCTTGAATATGTTTTCACCGCCGAGTGCACATTCCACCTCCTCGGTAGTGCGTAGGATCTGATCAGAAGCATAACATGTTACATTATTTCGTTATTCGATTTCAGTTTGCACTGATTTTGATACAATTTATTACTTTAATGTAGCTTACTTTGTCTCCCAAAGTTCACTAGTAACCTGGTAATTGTCGAAAGAAGCGATTAGACAAGATCAGTGTAAGTAGAAACCTTTGGAGGAGACTTAGGGGAAGACCGTAAGACATGGCAGTGTTCAAACCTGTCACCACCGAGTTTACAAACAGGTCCTAAAGCGTAAAACTCTCTTTAAAACCCTAGTCTAGTCAGAACAGGGATCCTGACTTGTTTGACTTTGACGACGATGACGGTATATATACCTTGGCAGTGGTGTCCTTCCAGTCGGGCATCCTGCTAGCGCGGGTGTCGGGCGCGGGCGTGGCGGCCGACAGTTGCTGCTGCGCCTAGTGTACCCAGCTATGATGTATGTGAACCTTGTACCTTGGCAGTGGTGTCCTTCCAGTCGGGCATCCTGCTAGCGCGGGTGTCGGGCGCGGGCGTGGCGGCCGACAGTTGCTGCTGCGCCTAGTGTACCCAGCTATGATGTATGTGAACCTTGTACCTTGGCAGTGGTGTCCTTCCAGTCGGGCATCCTGCTAGCGCGGGTGTCGGGCGCGGGCGTGGCGGCCGACAGTTGCTGCTGCGCCTAGTGTACCCAGCTATGATGTATGTGAACCTTGTACCTTGGCAGTGGTGTCCTTCCAGTCGGGCATCCTGCTAGCGCGGGTGTCGGGCGCGGGCGTGGCGGCCGACAGTTGCTGCTGCGCCTAGTGTACCCAGCTATGATGTATGTGAACCTTGTACCTTGGCAGTGGTGTCCTTCCAGTCGGGCATCCTGCTAGCGCGGGTGTCGGGCGCGGGCGTGGCGGCCGACAGTTGCTGCTGCGCCTAGTGTACCCAGCTATGATGTATGTGAACCTTGTACCTTGGCAGTGGTGTCCTTCCAGTCGGGCATCCTGCTAGCGCGGGTGTCGGGCGCGGGCGTGGCGGCCGACAGTTGCTGCTGCGCCTAGTGTACCCAGCTATGATGTATGTGAACCTTGTACCTTGGCAGTGGTGTCCTTCCAGTCGGGCATCCTGCTAGCGCGGGTGTCGGGCGCGGGCGTGGCGGCCGACAGTTGCTGCTGCGCCTAGTGTACCCAGCTATGATGTATGTGAACCTTGTACCTTGGCAGTGGTGTCCTTCCAGTCGGGCATCCTGCTAGCGCGGGTGTCGGGCGCGGGCGTGGCGGCCGACAGTTGCTGCTGCGCCTAGTGTACCCAGCTATGATGTATGTGAACCTTGTACCTTGGCAGTGGTGTCCTTCCAGTCGGGCATCCTGCTAGCGCGGGTGTCGGGCGCGGGCGTGGCGGCCGACAGTTGCTGCTGCGCCTAGTGTACCCAGCTATGATGTATGTGAACCTTGTACCTTGGCAGTGGTGTCCTTCCAGTCGGGCATCCTGCTAGCGCGGGTGTCGGGCGCGGGCGTGGCGGCCGACAGTTGCTGCTGCGCCTAGTGTACCCAGCTATGATGTATGTGAACCTTGTACCTTGGCAGTGGTGTCCTTCCAGTCGGGAATCCTGCTAGCGCGGGTGTCGGGCGCGGGCGTGGCGGCCGACAGTTGCTGCTGCGCCTAGTGTACCCAGCTATGATGTATGTGAACCTTGTACCTTGGCAGTGGTGTCCTTCCAGTCGGGCATCCTGCTAGCGCGGGTGTCGGGCGCGGGCGTGGCGGCCGACAGTTGCTGCTGCGCCTAGTGTACCCAGCTATGATGTATGTGAACCTTGTACCTTGGCAGTGGTGTCCTTCCAGTCGGGAATCCTGCTAGCGCGGGTGTCGGGCGCGGGCGTGGCGGCCGACAGTTGCTGCTGCGCCTAGTGTACCCAGCTATGATGTATGTGAACCTTGTACCTTGGCAGTGGTGTCCTTCCAGTCGGGAATCCTGCTAGCGCGGGTGTCGGGCGCGGGCGTGGCGGCCGACAGTTGCTGCTGCGCCTAGTGTACCAGCTATGATGTATGTGAACCTTGTATCTTGGCAGTGGTGTCCTTCCAGTCGGGCATCCTGCTAGCGCGGGTGTCGGGCGCGGGCGTGGCGGCCGACAGTTGCTGCTGCGCCTAGTGTACTCAGCTATGATGTATGTGAACCTTGTACCTTGGCAGTGGTGTCCTTCCAGTCGGGCATCCTGCTAGCGCGGGTGTCGGGCGCGGGCGTGGCGGCCGACAGTTGCTGCTGCGCCTAGTGTACCCAGCTATGATGTATGTGAACCTTGTACCTTGGCAGTGGTGTCCTTCCAGTCGGGCATCCTGCTAGCGCGGGTGTCGGGCGCGGGCGTGGCGGCCGACAGTTGCTGCTGCGCCTAGTGTACCCAGCTATGACGTATGTGAACCTTGTACCTTGGCAGTGGTGTCCTTCCAGTCGGGAATCCTGCTAGCGCGGGTGTCGGGCGCGGGCGTGGCGGCCGACAGTTGCTGCTGCGCCTAGTGTACCCAGCTATGATGTATGTGAACCTTGTACCTTGGCAGTGGTGTCCTTCCAGTCGGGCATCCTGCTAGCGCGGGTGTCGGGCGCGGGCGTGGCGGCCGACAGTTGCTGCTGCGCCTAGTGTACCCAGCTATGATGTATGTGAACCTTGTACCTTGGCAGTGGTGTCCTTCCAGTCGGGCATCCTGCTAGCGCGGGTGTCGGGCGCGGGCGTGGCGGCCGACAGTTGCTGCTGCGCCTAGTGTACCCAGCTATGATGTATGTGAACCTTGTACCTTGGCAGTGGTGTCCTTCCAGTCGGGCATCCTGCTAGCGCGGGTGTCGGGCGCGGGCGTGGCGGCCGACAGTTGCTGCTGCGCCTAGTGTACCCAGCTATGATGTATGTGAACCTTGTACCTTGGCAGTGGTGTCCTTCCAGTCGGGCATCCTGCTAGCGCGGGTGTCGGGCGCGGGCGTGGCGGCCGACAGTTGCTGCTGCGCCTAGTGTACCCAGCTATGATGTATGTGAACCTTGTACCTTGGCAGTGGTGTCCTTCCAGTCGGGCATCCTGCTAGCGCGGGTGTCGGGCGCGGGCGTGGCGGCCGACAGTTGCTGCTGCGCCTAGTGTACCCAGCTATGATGTATGTGAACCTTGTACCTTGGCAGTGGTGTCCTTCCAGTCGGGCATCCTGCTAGCGCGGGTGTCGGGCGCGGGCGTGGCGGCCGACAGTTGCTGCTGCGCCTAGTGTACCCAGCTATGATGTATGTGAACCTTGTACCTTGGCAGTGGTGTCCTTCCAGTCGGGAATCCTGCTAGCGCGGGTGTCGGGCGCGGGCGTGGCGGCCGACAGTTGCTGCTGCGCCTAGTGTACCCAGCTATGATGTATGTGAACCTTGTACCTTGGCAGTGGTGTCCTTCCAGTCGGGCATCCTGCTAGCGCGGGTGTCGGGCGCGGGCGTGGCGGCCGACAGTTGCTGCTGCGCCTAGTGTACCCAGCTATGATGTATGTGAACCTTGTACCTTGGCAGTGGTGTCCTTCCAGTCGGGCATCCTGCTAGCGCGGGTGTCGGGCGCGGGCGTGGCGGCCGACAGTTGCTGCTGCGCCTAGTGTACCCAGCTATGATGTATGTGAACCTTGTACCTTGGCAGTGGTGTCCTTCCAGTCGGGAATCCTGCTAGCGCGGGTGTCGGGCGCGGGCGTGGCGGCCGACAGTTGCTGCTGCGCCTAGTGTACCCAGCTATGATGTATGTGAACCTTGTACCTTGGCAGTGGTGTCCTTCCAGTCGGGCATCCTGCTAGCGCGGGTGTCGGGCGCGGGCGTGGCGGCCGACAGTTGCTGCTGCGCCTAGTGTACTCAGCTATGATGTATGTGAACCTTGTACCTTGGCAGTGGTGTCCTTCCTGTCGGGCATCCTGCTAGCGCGGGTGTCGGGCGCGGGCGTGGCGGCCGACAGTTGCTGCTGCGCCTAGTGTACCCAGCTATGATGTATGTGAACCTTGTACCTTGGCAGTGGTGTCCTTCCAGTCGGGCATCCTGCTAGCGCGGGTGTCGGGCGCGGGCGTGGCGGCCGACAGTTGCTGCTGCGCCTAGTGTACCCAGCTATGATGTATGTGAACCTTGTACCTTGGCAGTGGTGTCCTTCCAGTCGGGCATCCTGCTAGCGCGGGTGTCGGGCGCGGGCGTGGCGGCCGACAGTTGCTGCTGCGCCTAGTGTACCCAGCTATGACGTATGTGAACCTTGTACCTTGGCAGTGGTGTCCTTCCAGTCGGGAATCCTGCTAGCGCGGGTGTCGGGCGCGGGCGTGGCGGCCGACAGTTGCTGCTGCGCCTAGTGTACCAGCTATGATGTATGTGAACCTTGTACCTTGGCAGTGGTGTCCTTCCAGTCGGGCATCCTGCTAGCGCGGGTGTCGGGCGCGGGCGTGGCGGCCGACAGTTGCTGGTGCGCCTAGTGTACCCAGCTATGATGTATGTGAACCTTGTACCTTGGCAGTGGTGTCCTTCCAGTCGGGCATCCTGCTAGCGCGGGTGTCGGGCGCGGGCGTGGCGGCCGACAGTTGCTGCTGCGCCTAGTGTACCCAGCTATGATGTATGTGAACCTTGTACCTTGGCAGTGGTGTCCTTCCAGTCGGGCATCCTGCTAGCGCGGGTGTCGGGCGCGGGCGTGGCGGCCGACAGTTGCTGCTGCGCCTAGTGTACCCAGCTATGATGTATGTGAACCTTGTACCTTGGCAGTGGTGTCCTTCCAGTCGGGCATCCTGCTAGCGCGGGTGTCGGGCGCGGGCGTGGCGGCCGACAGTTGCTGCTGCGCCTATTGTACCCAGCTATGACGTATGTGAACCTTGTACCTTGGCAGTGGTGTCCTTCCAGTCGGGAATCCTGCTAGCGCGGGTGTCGGGCGCGGGCGTGGCGGCCGACAGTTGCTGCTGCGCCTAGTGTACCAGCTATGATGTATGTGAACCTTGTACCTTGGCAGTGGTGTCCTTCCAGTCGGGCATCCTGCTAGCGCGGGTGTCGGGCGCGGGCGTGGCGGCCGACAGTTGCTGGTGCGCCTAGTGTACCCAGCTATGATGTATGTGAACCTTGTACCTTGGCAGTGGTGTCCTTCCAGTCGGGCATCCTGCTAGCGCGGGTGTCGGGCGCGGGCGTGGCGGCCGACAGTTGCTGCTGCGCCTAGTGTACCCAGCTATGATGTATGTGAACCTTGTACCTTGGCAGTGGTGTCCTTCCAGTCGGGCATCCTGCTAGCGCGGGTGTCGGGCGCGGGCGTGGCGGCCGACAGTTGCTGCTGCGCCTAGTGTACCCAGCTATGATGTATGTGAACCTTGTACCTTGGCAGTGGTGTCCTTCCAGTCGGGCATCCTGCTAGCGCGGGTGTCGGGCGCGGGCGTGGCGGCCGACAGTTGCTGGTGCGCCTAGTGTACCCAGCTATGATGTATGTGAACCTTGTACCTTGGCAGTGGTGTCCTTCCAGTCGGGCATCCTGCTAGCGCGGGTGTCGGGCGCGGGCGTGGCGGCCGACAGTTGCTGCTGCGCCTAGTGTACCCAGCTATGATGTATGTGAACCTTGTACCTTGGCAGTGGTGTCCTTCCAGTCGGGCATCCTGCTAGCGCGGGTGTCGGGCGCGGGCGTGGCGGCCGACAGTTGCTGGTGCGCCTAGTGTACCCAGCTATGATGTATGTGAACCTTGTACCTTGGCAGTGGTGTCCTTCCAGTCGGGCATCCTGCTAGCGCGGGTGTCGGGCGCGGGCGTGGCGGCCGACAGTTGCTGCTGCGCCTAGTGTACCCAGCTATGATGTATGTGAACCTTGTACCTTGGCAGTGGTGTCCTTCCAGTCGGGCATCCTGCTAGCGCGGGTGTCGGGCGCGGGCGTGGCGGCCGACAGTTGCTGCTGCGCCTAGTGTACCCAGCTATGATGTATGTGAACCTTGTACCTTGGCAGTGGTGTCCTTCCAGTCGGGCATCCTGCTAGCGCGGGTGTCGGGCGCGGGCGTGGCGGCCGACAGTTGCTGCTGCGCCTAGTGTACCCAGCTATGATGTATGTGAACCTTGTACCTTGGCAGTGGTGTCCTTCCAGTCGGGCATCCTGCTAGCGCGGGTGTCGGGCGCGGGCGTGGCGGCCGACAGTTGCTGCTGCGCCTAGTGTACCCAGCTATGATGTATGTGAACCTTGTACCTTGGCAGTGGTGTCCTTCCAGTCGGGCATCCTGCTAGCGCGGGTGTCGGGCGCGGGCGTGGCGGCCGACAGTTGCTGCTTCGCTGCTGTCAATGATCGCTGCAGTTCGGGGTCGTCGCGGGCCGTGGTTGAGGAGAGACCCACGTGAATTACGCGGTTTGCAAGCCTGAGATAAAACATGACAATTTGATCACATGTCCATTTAAGTACAAAAATTGCTCTGGGTCACCACTATACATATTAATGGTCCTTCGAGCCGGATTATTTCGAGGCGCTTTTTTTCGAAATCGTAAATTTCATAGCGCCATGAAGCCATAAAGACAAGATATTCATCTTGTTTTAATATAACTAAAGATTGATCAAACCAGAGCTTATATTTTATGGCTTCAAATAAAAAACCGTTATGTACATTACTAAAGTCTTTTTTTATAATTTTCGTTAAATTTAGGGTTTACATTCCCACATGTCATTAACATCGTACAAAGAAAAACAATTCCAATGTCTTACTTGGTGATAGCAGCTGAGGTGTACGCGCACTTCATGGGGTCATTGTCCCTGGTGGAGTCGTTCCTCATGCGCTGCATGGTCTCGCTGGCGGTCTGCACGAAGTCCATCGGGTCCACCGACTGGTCGCACAGGTCCCGGACCTTGGATAATGACTCGGTGTACTGGGCCAGGAGGCGCTTGTAGTTGTCTATTACCGCCTGGAAGGGAAGGTTTTACTTTATATGTGTAATACTAGACTTCGCTTGTAACTCCGCCTGTGTGGTGGAGTCGTTTCGCGTCAATACATGGTTTATGGCGGTGAAAAGTCATCTTTGTCACTTTCTAGCACGCTAAATTGATATGTCATAGGCTGTAGAGAAGTGATCTCCTCCACACACTAAAATCATAGCATAACATCACTCCGCTGCAACGTGAAAGTCTTATATACTTACAAACAAACCCAATTTCGTACTCTTATTATTTGTTTGGATATGGATGAAAGAGGCAGCGATAGGTTAGTGAAGATACCAACAGAATGCTATGCAAAGGGATGCGATTAAACCCATCTAACCCCACCGCGCGCGCCACTGCGTGCTATGTGCGTATTAGTTAAATTGTTAGATAATTGTATCGACCAAGCATCGACGAGCACATTAAAACTTCGATACCGTCTGTGACAAAGATGTTTTGCAGGGAGGAGTCAGATCTCTTGAAAAAACAGATACTGGTCTAAACTTAAATATCATCTTTATCCACAAAAGTGACTCCTTTCTCTCCGTTTTTTATTAATACGACCGCTGACTCAACTGTAGCTAATAATAACTTTAAGTTACATACCTGATCATCCGGCTTGTGGATTCTCTGTTCGGCTGCTTGGACTAGCATTGGCGCCAGTAACTCCGTCTGAAACGAATATTATATAACAATTACTTATTAATATATCCCGGGATTGGTTTGTGCCTGGTCATGGTCCTGGTCATGGTAGACAGTTGTTTGAACCATTAACAATATGAACTAAGCGATAACTTTATAAAATTGACTTTTATGTCGGAAATGATAAAAGCTATTTTGGGCGTGTTGTGATTCTTTGTTCTGCCTTTTTATGATTCAGTACCGTTTCCTTCGTCATGCCAACGAATTATAAAGAAAAAAATATTTTAAAATGTATCTGTAGTGCCCGTTATAGTAGGTTTGGAAAGACTGGGAATAAAACATTTTTCTTAGGGGCAATTCCTGCACTAGTAATAAACCGTGTATCACAGGGGACTTGGAAAATATGCAACTAACGGACACAATGAACACCCAGATAGGAAATAACAATTAAGGATCGCACAAAGTGTTGTCTCGAATCGAAGGCATAACACTCGGCGCAGTGTCGAGTCGACTGTACGCCAACCGTGCAGTCAAAATTCAATTTAATTGTAATTTCTTAGTGGTTTACGTAACGGACTACCGAGACGTTGGTTTCGGGTTCTATCCCCAGGTACCCCAGGCACACACCTCTGACTTTTCGAAGTTATGTGTGCATTATAAGTTGGATGTGCCCGGAAGGTGGCAATAAGCTCCTCCCCTATTACGTTGGGACCGAAACATAACTGGCGAAGTGGGGGGTGTGTAATACACCTGTGCCTACCCCTTCGGGGATAAAAGGCGTGAAGTTATGTAATGTATATGTTATATTATTAGAGTGTTGGTGACCTGTTCGCTGCAGGTCCTGAGGTCAGCGCTGAGCTGCGGGCCGCCACTGCCAGTATCAGCGATGAACCGCGCGGTCCTGCGCACGCGGCCCAGCTGCGCCAACAGCTCCGCTATCTTGCGCTCCAGCAAGAACTTGCGACTCGCCTCGTCTGGGAACAGTCGACATATTAGTTGTACATTGTCATTCGAGATATACAGGAAACGGACCGATGCTTTCGAAATATTTTGCTAGAGTTGCAAGTTACGTGTCCCCCTGGTCTGCTTTCAGAACAAACGTCTCGATACTTAACAAGAAGGTGAAACAGAGATTATCCAGTTTATGTCAACGGAGAATACTCCAGTATTTTGAACATATAGCCAAAAAGCCCAGTGGTAATCTGGAGAAACTGATGGTCACTGGATAGGTGGAAGGCAAAAGATCCATGGGTCGCAGCCCGAATTGATGGACAGACCAGGTGTCCTAACAATTCAGTTGAGCCATACAATGATTGTTGAATGTGGGTCATCAGCGGGCTGGGTCAGTTATATACAGGTTATAAAAAGACCCTTAACGAAAACTGAAATCCCATGTTGTACCAATCACTACGAACATTTTTTTACTTCAACACCATACCTGGGAAATTACTGGTTCAGGAGATATTGAGGCTCAAAGTTAGTATGGAATTTTTCTAATTAGGTACAAAATCGATGCATGTACCCCGCCAATATGTTCTTTAGATATCCTATGACCCCATGGATAAGTAGGTATTCCGAGCATTGCACGCGCGCGCTTTTAATTGCGGTTAAAAAAATGTGAAAACTGATAAAAAAATTCGTTTCCTAGGTATTGTTTTTGGTTAGTATGACTTGACATGATGTCCACAAAGAGTAGACTTCGGCTTGGTGATGGGTCTTGTGACACCCTGTATAAGCGTCAGTAATAGCATTGTACTCGCATCTAAGCCCATTATGTCAAGGTTATAAAAATATATATACGAAAAGATGAAACATAATGAAATGCCAAAAATAAAAAAATAACTCGAGTTTGTAACAGTTTTTTCTTCTCAAGAAATTATTTTAACTATGAAGAGCCGGTTTCGTCTAGAATAGGGTTTTGACAGATGTTACTTTTGATAAGTGGTGTAAGCATCCAAAATGCAGAAATAAATATGTCTTTATGTCAGGGTCTGAATAGGCGAGGCCATATACTGTGCGTCTGATTGCGGTAAGTGGCGACAGCTAAAACACGAGAGGACAAATGAAAAGCTGGAACATCACGATGCTCAATAGTGAACGCAAGACTGAAAGAGGAGCCTTTTATATATACTTGCTGTAAAGCCGTCCACTATGCCTACCTCTCTCAGCATCAGCGAGTATGTCGAGGTCCGCCAGCGGTCCCTCCGCGTCCATGAAATCCTCCACCACGCGAGTGACGGCCATGCGCTCGATCGCCTTCTGAAGCTCTCTGATACGCTCCATCAACAGACTGCAACAAAGGCACAATTTGAAAAGGAAATAAAGAGTAGAAGAGTCAGCGATAACCTAGTGATGGCACCAACAGACTGCCATGCAGAGGGGGGAAAGTGAATTTAAAGTTATGTGCGAATTAAATTGTTAATTATCGCTTGACCCGTGCCGGGGCGAGCACGTTAAGCCTTCGGTTCCAGCTGTCATGGAGACCTTTGACAGTCGTTATGGGGAATCAGTGTCCCTGAATAAGGGTCCGTACATATCTGACGGAAAATTCATCGCGTATTATCCGTCGCGTAACGCCAAAACAGACAAATATATAATAAAACATTCAACCGTTCACACCTAACCGATTATGCGTTAGTGCGTCAAGCGTACAGCGTCTGACTTACGCGTTGGAGATGCTGAACGCAGAAACTGACTAGACGCGTGATGTAGCAGGTCTAATTTGACGGTATAGACGCGACGCGACCGATGCAGATACGCTCGACGCATTTTCCATCAAATATGTACCGACCCTAAACTGACACTGGTCTTAAATCATGGAATGCCGCTATCACTTTAGGTTGCGTAGTTCAGATGGCAGTCGCTCTGTGGAAAGGCTAATATTCTGTTAAATCTGGTTAGACCAGTGTAAAGTGGACACCTGGGTTTAAGGCGAAAAGTCTTGGGTACTACTGAGATCATTATCATCATATACAATAATAACTATTTCTCTCTTTACTACATACCTATACTGTTCCTGGTCATACTTCTTGCAGCAGTGTGTCAAGAGTTGCTCAGTTTCTTCCACCAGGTGGCGCATGTCTTCCTTGTCAGCCCCCGATAGATCTTCACACATCTATAAACACCATAACATGAATACACAACGATACAGAGTAACCAGAATTATCTATTGATCTAGAATATTTTTATTTTGTAGTTTTTTAATAAATGCCGCACGTGGAATAAATCATGTGTCCCTTTACATGCATACAACCAACGGACACAATGCACAACCAAAATATTCAACAGCTGCAAAGAATTGAAGCAAAACTTAGATAAGCCGCAGCGAAATAGTTTGCTTTTATGGAAGATAACTCGAACCCCTTTGGTTCTGTGACATATTATATGGAAAAATATTACTCAAGCTTACGGTTATACATATACAAATTATATAAATATTTTTTTACAGGTACTTAACGATAAAGTCATGTTAATTATCGCTTGTCCCGTGCCTCGGAGAGCACGTTAAGCCGTCGGTCCCGGCTGTCATGAAGATCTTTGACAGTCGTTATAGGGCGTCAGTACCTCTAAAATAAACTGACACTAGTCTAAACCATGGAATATCGCTATCCCTTCGGGTTGCGGAGGTCAGACAGGCAGTTGCTCCGTGGAAAAGCTAATATTCCGCCAAATCCGGTTAGACTAGAAAGCGGACCCCAGGTTGAGACTGGGATAACGCTAGGAGGATGATGACCTAACGATAAAGTCAATAAACACGTTGTTGTATTATTTTCTGAAGAAACATACTACTGCATCCAGTGAACAATACACTCATAGAAAAGTAGCGCAATGGAGCGTATTATAAAGATTGGTCACCCATCATTAGAATGGCTTGTTTATTAGAGCTTTCGATTACAAACAAAAATGTATTCTATTTCAGTTAATTTACAGTTCAAAATTGATAAAATACATACCGTCTTGCCAACATCGATAAGGTTCTTGACAGCTTCTTGTCCTTTCGCTTTCACGTCACTCTTAGCCATCGGTTTGTGGAGCCATTTGAATGCGGCATCCGTCCTGCGATTACAAAGTTGCATAAAAACAACAAATAATTTTACTATGACTAAGAATAAGTAAATTCAGAATAGTCTTAAAAATAAATAGGAATAGAACCATGAATAAGTTTATTTAAATGATATTTTCTTTTGACATCCATAAATGTTACATGGAACTTAAATAAATAAACGACTGAATTTGAATTTCATAAAATCTTTTTTTATTATCTTTATTAAAAAAGGGGTTTTTTATCATTTCATAAGATCTTGTTTTTGCTTAATGGACTTGCATAAATAATACTTACTGCTTCTGTATATAACTCTTGTTTTGTTCCTGAAAATAGAAATAATTTAATTTAATAAATGTTGTATTGTCATAAAAATAACGTAGTACCTACCAATAATTGAACTCTATTTCGGTATACAGGATGTTTTGTAAGTCATCGGACTAATTTCAGGATCGTATTTATTAATCGATCCTTTTTACAAAAATATAAAACGAAAAAAATACTATAAGTAACGCACGAAAACACCGATTACGCGAAAGAAACAGTTCAATTTCAAAGCACGAGCCGTATATATAAAGAGCCCACAAATCTCACTTCTTTCCGTTCTATTGCTAGAGTGATCACGTGTGACCAAACGTTGATTACAATTTTTCATATTATTTACGAGTATTTTTATTTGTATACATTTTTATTAGTTCAGTTTAACCAGTCGAAATGCGTCCGATTACCTATAAAACATCGTGTATGTAACATACTCCATATAACTGACAAATAAATAGACAAAGATTGCCAAAAGTAGCAGGATATCGATAGCCAAGATTATCAGTCTAAACAATGTGCTTCCACCTAGGCGCAAGTTAAAATTATAAAGCTGAAAAAAGATATATTTGTGCTATTGTTGAAAAAGAATAAATACAAGATAACTTACCGTCTCATCAATGTCCGCATCGATGACGCTCGCTTCTTGGCCGCATGCTCTGAATAAACAATACAGTATGAAAATTTGTACATTTCATTTTCTGTTGACAACATTGAACAATAAAATCTATAAAATATCTAGTAACTATGTACAGGAATTAAGAAGTTACAAGCTTTTCGACAATCTAATATAATATTCGTAAGGTCATTATCGAATTTACTTAATGATAAGACTACAAATTGCCACTCAGAGGAATGAATTGGGTCACAAACACGGGTACAGAAGAATGACTATCATAACATTAAGATAACAATCTTACTTGATACTCTTGACGAGCGCTTCGAATGCCGTCAGCACCTCTCTGCGCTTGCTGTACGAAGACCATCGCATCACTTCGGACTGCTCTGACGTCATCTTCACTTCTTTGATCAGCTCTTGAGTATTCGACAACAGGGTACTGGCGAAAACAATGAAATAAGCTTGTTTATTTTGTAATTGACTCCGTTACATAAAGTCTGTGGACTCAAATGCTGACACTGATTGAGTCATATAGGAGTAGGTCACTGTGGATAGACCATAAACAGTAGACCAGCGTGGTTCCCAAAGTTGTCTGAACTCAGACTCAACAAAAATTCCAATCTAGAGACCCACTTCTTAAATGTATTATGGTCAGTCGGCTTAAATTTCAGGACCTACTCAATATTCGATTGCAACCCACGAGTGGGCCGCAACCCATAGTTTGGGAAATGCTGCGCTAGACTATTATACGGTACATTTGGCGCGGTCAACAGTCCAAACATGTCAATTTTATAATCATCGACAATTCAGTACACTTTCAGCAAGCGTATCGTGTAGTCATTAGCATATCAGTCATTCATTATTATTTAGTGACAATTTATCGAGTTTGTTATTATTGCGGAAACCTATAAAAGTGTACAATTCATAATGATCAATTATTATACGGGTAATGTACACTTCTTGATAGTTAAGGTCCTTCGAGCCGGATTTTAACCAGCGACCTTTGGATATTTACTAAGTGCCTTAAAATCTGGTTAGACTACTGGGTAGGCCTTTGTATCCAAGACGAAAGTTTTAGGTCACAATAAGAAAAAAACTATGAAGATGATGATGATGACTTACGTGGAATGCTTGGTAACCTCCTCACAAAGTGCCTGCGTGGCAGGCGTCGGTTCCCCAGCGGTGGGTACAAGACCTGGCTGTTCCAGGACCTTGCTTACATGACGGACGTCGTCTGCCAAGCTCATGGCGTGAGATATTATCGCATCCTGGAAATAAATGTGATTTTGAAAACAAAGTTCATGAAAATGCCTCCTTTCACTATATTCTACTATAACCATATTCCATATAGTTTGTTGCTGGATTATTCTCCATGGACCATTGCTAGCGTGTCATGCTAGGCAGTCGCTCCTTGGAAAAGCTAATAATCAGCCAAATCCGGTTAGACTAGAAAGCGGTCCCCGGGTTGAAACTGAGATAACGCTAAGAGGATGATGACTTGATTTTCAAACAAATATTTGTAGTTTCGGATTGGTGCGCGCCGTGGATTCGAACCCGATACCCTCTGCATGGCAGTCTGTTGGTATATCCACTCGGCTATCGCCGCTTGTACGAAAATCAAGTAATTACACTTATTAACTAGGTTATTGCTTAATCAATTAATCGCACTGTTGCTATGTCTTATACGGGATATACCATAAACAAACAAAACTGCAAACACGCCAATTTGAATATAAAACAAAAACTTTTAAAACAAACTTTCATAGCTACCTCTGGTTTCCTCTCATTGACGACTCTATAGAATGCTTTAGCGGAGACCTCGACGTCCTTCTGACATATCTTGAGCATCCTCTTCAAATTCTCATCCTTGGTCTTCTGAACTCCGTCTTCTAAGTCTTTCAACAGCTCTTCCACTTGTTTCTCTAGGATTAGCTTTTCTTCTACTACCTAGAATTTTATAATACCATATAAGTGTTAATAACAATATAATAATGTCTTCTTGAGAATTTGATAGCTGAGCTCGCTATTAAGCCATCGTACTTAATATGTACAAAGTAAGTTATTGGCAAATTTGCAAAAAACAGCCTTAAAACTAAGATATTGCAATCTTAGTTTTAAGCCTTTTTTGTTAAATAAATCGTGTCATCTTTTAACTGACATATCATCGCAGAGTCTAAGTCTAAACTCTAACTTTACGTAAAAAGCCATTAAGGTTTAAAACATGAAATTCAGACGGTGAATTTTTTCTATAACGTAAGCACCCACTAAGGATGTATTTTTTTATATAACACACCTAAGTTGGCAGTTTAAGGCGGGCGAAATCGCGATTCATAGCTATTTTATAATAACACTAGAGGATGCCCGCGGTTACATCCACGTTATTTAAGGCTTCTACTCCGCTCCCGTCGCTCATAGCGCGATGTTATATAGCCTATAGCCTTCCTCGATAAATGGGCTATCTAACACTGAAATAATTTTTGAAATCGGACCAGTACTTCCTAAGATTAGCGCGTTCAACCAAACAAACAAACTCTTCAGCTTTATATATTAGTATAAGATAACATACCTGTTCAGTAGGGTCGATGACGATGCGCACGCACGTGTCGTGTATGTTGGCGACGCTCTTGTGCATCTTACCCACGTCCACTACACCCTCCATCGCTGCATGCTTGTCCTTGTCTGATAAGGAAAGCTGTGAGAAAAACAGAAGTAAGAAATTTTATGTAAGACTACTCCCGTATTGGCTATACCTAGTATATATTGATATATCACATATGACTGTAAAACTGGATCAATAAACACCAAGTTAATTATTCTTATATTTTATTTAAAAAAAAAAAACAACAATAACTTTGCAAACATTAATATAACGGACACAAAGATCACTTAGACTCGAAAGACAAAAAAAACTTAGACACACAAAATGTTGTCCCAAATGGAAAAAGAAACCACTACACTCAGCGCAGTGTTGTAAAGGCGATATATCCGCTTATAATCCAGTCATTATAGGGGGTTGACCTCGGAAAATCGACATACCCAGTATATAAACACGTAAAAAGTTGTATTTTGGCATCCTAAAACTGTTCTCAAAAGTCACATATAATTGGATGTCCGCAAGTTTTAAATTCAGGGGTCAAAGGTCACAAAAACTCGATTTATTTTACATTTTTGGCAAATGTCTTGTTTTCTGTGGTATGTGGTATGTTTGGTATATGGTATGTCGTTTATGTATATGTCGATTTACCGAGATTTGCACCTAATTTGGTCTAAAATGACTGGACTACCACTATGCAGCACACACAATCATTTCACACAACTACTTGTGTATCAAATAGGATCTTTCAGAGTCACTGTCAAATCAATTTAGACTACCAGAACAAAATTAGACTACTGCAAGGCTTCAATCCACCTGGAATAAAGTTAGGCCTACGATGACACCGGGTACAAAAAAGCCAAACTAACTGGAACTATAGGTAGTTACTAAAGTAAAGTTATACTGTATAACTTACCAGATAGGTGGCGTGAGCAGCGCACTCAGTACTGTTGCCGACAGCCGTCGTCACGAATAACATGCTCTTCAGGAACTCCTCGCGGGACATCGCTTGGTCACTGTTCAACTTCTCTGTTAAACAAAATATTGTTTATTTATTAAGAAAGTAACATTATAGACAACTAATAAAATAATCTACCACGAAGCGTCATGCAGAAAGACGAAGGGAGAGGGAGGCCAAGGGACGCTGGATGGACTGCGGCGCTGACTGCAGGGCGCTGCGCTGTAGCTGCAAGTAAACTGCAGTACTGCCACTTACGTAGAACATCACGTTGCGACTGCAGCGCCTCTACGCAGTGTGTGTAGGGGCTGGCGGCGGCGGGCTGCGGCGCTGACTGCAGGGCGCTGCGCTGTAGCTGCAAGTAAACTGCAGTACTGCCACTTACGTAGAACATCACGTTGCGACTGCAGCGCCTCTACGCAGTGTGTGTAGGGGCTGGCGGCGGCGGGCTGCGGCGCTGACTGCAGGGCGCTGCGCTGTAGCTGCAAGTAAACTGCAGTACTGCCACTTACGTAGAACATCACGTTGCGACTGCAGCGCCTCTACGCAGTGTGTGTAGGGGCTGGCGGCGGCGGGCTGCGGCGCTGACTGCAGGGCGCTGCGCTGTAGCTGCAAGTAAACTGCAGTACTGCCACTTACGTAGAACATCACGTTGCGACTGCAGCGCCTCTACGCAGTGTGTGTAGGGGCTGGCGGCGGCGGGCTGCGGCGCTGACTGCAGGGCGCTGCGCTGTAGCTGCAGGGAGCGGAGCATCTCCGAACAGTCGCGGGACACCGTGGCCTCTGGGTGGACGGCGCGGTTCTGTACCAAAAGTACATATCAGCATTGCATAAAAACTGTCCCACTGGCACAGGGCTATTCTCACAACAGGAAAGATTAGGCTATAGATCACAACCACTTTAACGGACAGGAGCGAAACTCTGTCAAATAGAACCAATAGAAATGCGTAAAGAGTCTACCGAGGATTTTTTTTATTTCAAAATGTCCATTCTAGGGTCGTCAAGCAACGTGTACGTCATATTGACATGTAGAGACTGGCAGATCGTCAAACAGAATATCGAGAAAAAAGGTTCGAAGACTATTTTAATATTTGAATAAATGGAAGGGATAGGAAGAGACAGGAAATGAAAATAAAAATCGATCGAAAAGACTTACGAAATTAGTAACTCTAGAACATTCCTAAGAGCATAAATAGCGGTAAAGACGCGAAAAGCGACAGTCTCAGTTGAGAAGCAATACAGTGAGGAAGAAACAGTAGTGAAATCAGGTAGCAGTGAAGTGAAGAACAGTGAAGTAAAAGTCAAAAGTGCAGTGCAGTGATGGTGCTATCCGCGTCGAGCATGGTCCGCCTGGTGGAGAGACTACACACGCTACGCGCAATACTTAACTCCGAGGAGCGGCGTCGCGAGGAAGGCCTACGCTACGATCTCGCTCGCAATAAGGAGACATCTGCACTATTCGGTGCTTCCGATAATCAATTAAACAAGATGTAACATGGAAGGGGGAGGTATAAAAACATCAGAAACTCGCATGACGTAATGTATGGATGGTCCCTTTTACGCATTCATATTGGCTGTAAAACTCTGCACTAGTACTTATTTCCACTGCAACGCATAGCCAACCAGCAGCATTGTGAATATGCAATTACTATTATAGAAGCAAATTGGTTTAATTGCAAAATGCATAAAATATTTTTTAAATGCGTTTCACTTTACTTTAATAAAATATTATCTTCGTCGTTCCATGCATAACTGTTAAATCATCTAAAATACTACTTCATAATAATATTAAGTTAGCTTCAAATCTCATTTCAAGTACATCTACAAAGACTCACCAGTTTATTGATGGCATCATTGAGATGATGGCAGGCGTCCATCAACTTTCTCCTGTTATCGTGATGATTGGGATCCTGGAATACGAAACACATGTTATAATCTTGCTCAGAGGGCTAAGTATATAAACCGTAATATACCATTAGATGTTGCTTTCAAAAGTATCATAAGTTAGACATTTTGGTACTTTTCAAATGAAATTGTTTTTTAAAACAATTTTAAGAAGGTAACAATTATTTTTAAGATTACAACAAAAAGTAGTAGAGTTTACAACAGCAGAAAAATGTGTTTTTTTATAGACTCACGCCTGTATCCCCGAAGGGGTAGGCAAAGGTGTAATATTAGACCCACATTTCGCCACGAATTTTTAGGTCCCACGTAATAGGGGGCGAACCTATTGCCGTACCGGGCACATTACCAGACTCCGTGCTGCTACTGAGAATTTCCTAACAGAAAAACCCAATAACACTTTGCCCGACCCGGGAATTGAACCTGAGACCTCCCAATTCCAGGCGCACATTTACGCCGCGAGACCAACGAAGCAGAAAAAAAAATGTGTAATTTTATTTAACGTGAAATTCTATTGTGTTATAACAATAATGTACGATAAAAAATAGATGAAATGTATTATGTAGCATAGTTTCTTTTGTCGATAATATTGACTTACATGGGACAAGGATTCAGCAGTAATGAGTAGGCCGTAAGTAGCTTGACACATTTCATGGGACGCGTCCTCGATCTTCTTGCTTTGTGCTGGTCTCTGTTGAAAAACATATAAATTGCCAATTCAATAAAACACTTATTAGCAGCGATAGCCTAGTGGAGATACCAAAGAACTGCCATGCAGAGGGTATCAGGTTCGAATCCACAGCGTGCACTAATGACTTTTCGAAGTTAAGTGCGTATTAAATTGTTAATTATCGCTTGCCACGTGCTTCAGAGAACACGTTAAAACTTCGGTCGCGGCTGTCATGAAGATCTTTGACAGTCGTTACGGGGAGTTAGTACCCTCAAATAAACTGATACTGGTCTAAACCATGGAATACCGCTATCCCTTTGGGTTGCGGAGGTCAGATGGCAGTTACTCTGTGAAATAGTTGATATTCTGTCATATCTGGTTAGACCAGTAAGCGGACCTCGAGCTCCAAGGCGTGTAAATCTTGGAGGCAACCGGGATAACGCTAGGGCGATGATGATGGCTTATTAGCAATCTGCTTCTTCAATAAAAAACGTTCTCATACAATTTAACTAGTGCTGAGAATTTACAATGGCAAAACTTGTTTTCTTTTATGGTCTGTACTTGTGATTCTGACTACATAATTCATACAGTAGTAGAATGAGGGTTATGTGTAATGACGTCCATTACGCAGTAGCACTGACACGTCAGGTCCATAAGACTGTCAAAAGTGTCAGAACGCCTATATTTTCGTACATCTGCAGGCTCCTAGTGAGAGACTCCGGCTTCCTCACGCTCTGCAGTATGTATGTACACACAACTACTCACCTTATGATCCTTCAGTCCTCGTGCGACGCTAGCGAGCTGGACGGCGGAGTCTGACGTGGCGTGCAGGCTCCTGGCGAGGGACTCCGGCTTCCTCACGCTCTGCAGTATGTATGTACACACAACTACTCACCTTATGATCCTTCAGTCCTCGCGCGACGCTAGCGAGCTGGACGGCGGAGTCTGACGTGGCGTACAGGCTCCTGGCGAGGGACTCCGGCTTCCTCACGCTCTGCAGTATGTATGTACACACAACTACTCACCTTATGATCTTTCAGTCCTCGTGCGACGCTAGCGAGCTGGACGGCGGAGTCTAACGTGGCGTGCAGGCTCCTGGCGAAGGACTCCGGCTTCCTCACGCTCTGCAGTATGTATGTACACACAACTACTCACCTTATGATCCTTCAGTCCTCGTGCGACGCTAGCAAGCTGGACGGCGGAGTCTGACGTGGCGTGCAGGCTCCTGGCGAGGGACTCCGGGTTCCTCACGCTCTGCAGTATGTATGTACACACAACTACTCACCTTATGATCCTTCAGTCCTCGTGCGACGCTAGCGAGCTGGACGGCGGAGTCTGACGTGGCGTGCAGGCTCCTGGCGAGGGACTCCGGCTTCCTCACGCTCTGCGGTATGTATGTACACACAACTACTCACCTTATGATCTTTCAGTCCTCGTGCGACGCTAGCGAGCTGGACGGCGGAGTCTGACGTGGCGTGCAGGCTCCTGGCGAGGGACTCCGGCTTCCTCACGCTCTGCAGTATGTATGTACACACAACTACTCACCTTATGATCTTTCAGTCCTCGTGCGACGCTAGCGAGCTGGACGGCGGAGTCTGACGTGGCGTGCAGGCTCCTGGCGAGGGACTCCGGCTTCCTCACGCTCTGCAGTATGTATGTACACACAACTACTCACCTTATGACCTTTCAGTCCTCGTGCGACGCTAGCGAGCTGGACGGCGGAGTCTGACGTGGCGTGCAGGCTCCTGGCGAGGGACTCCGGCTTCCTCACGCTCTGCAGTATGTATGTACACACAACTACTTACCTTATGATCCTTCAGTCCTCGTGCGACGCTAGCGAGCTGGACGGCGGAGTCCGACGTGGCGTGCAGGCTCCTGGCGAGGGACTCCGGCTTCCTCACGCTCTGCAGTATGTATGTACACACAACTACTCACCTTATGATCCTTCAGTCCTCGTGCGACGCTAGCGAGCTGGACGGCGGAGTCTGACGTGGCGTGCAGGCTCCTGGCGAGGGACTCCGGCTTCCTCACGCTCTGCAGTATGTATGTACACACAACTACTCACCTTATGATCCTTCAGTCCTCGTGCGACGCTAGCGAGCTGGACGGCGGAGTCTGACGTGGCGTGCAGGCTCCTGGCGAGGGACTCCGGCTTCCTCACGCTCTGCAGTATACTGCCACTCATAGTGCTTAACTTTGTCGACAACTGCTGGAACTTGTCTTCCAGTTGGCTGCAAATCAACCAAAGATACTAATGTCATCTCTTAATAAAGAAAATATTGAACCTTATTAAAAAATGCGATCAGATCGATAAAATTGCCAATCTCGCGAGATCGAATTTCGAGATGATATGTTTTGTTATTCATAAACTCGCGGGATCTTGCTTGAGCCCCAATCTCGCGAGATTTGTATTCCCTAGATCAGATAATGAAGGCAGCTGTAGTTTAGTGAAGATACCTACATACCGCCTTGTAAAGCGTATAGTATAATAAGTCGTTACTCTCTGGGTTCAGTCACAGGTGCAAACCCCTGACGTTTTGTGGTTACGTGCCTACTCCGTGCCTTAGAAAACAGGGTAAGCCGTTCAGTCTCGGCCGTCGTCATGAAGAATCGTTGCGGGAAGTCAGTACCCTTAAATATATTTAACCTGTTCTAATACACGGAATATCGCTATACCTTGGGTTCTAAAACACCGACACCTGAGCTGGCCACACACTCAGACGCAAAAGAAAGAACAATTTCTAAATATTTTTTTTACAGACCCACGCCTGTATACCCGAAGGTGTAAGCAGAGGTGTAATATAACACCCATATTTCGCCATAAATTTTTAGATCCCACGTAATAGGGGGCCTATTGCAGTTGCCGGGCACATCATCAGACTCCGTGTTGCTACTGAGAATTCGGAAAAACGCAGTAACACTTTTGCCCGACCCGGGAATCGAACCCGGATACTCCGATCAGCAGTCTCATACGCTATCCACTGGACCACCTTCTTTAAATAGTGTAAATGACTAGGTATTGATTGGGCAACAGCTCTTGACAACTGGTATTTGAAGCTGACAGACGTAGGTAAGTCTTCTTAGCGGAGGAGCGGTGAATACTTTATTCATGCCGCACTCCCGGCCATAAGCAAAGAATGGAACACAGTAGTGGTTTAGCCAACAGAACTTTAACACACCCCTCTGCCGATCTTTGTGCAGAGGCAGTCCAAGAGGATTTCTCAACTTAAAATGTATGTCTTACCTGCGAGTGCCCTCGACCCTGTGTCTCTGACACACCAGCAGTTTGTCCAAGTCTTCCTCTTTCAACACATCGCTGTGATCCGACTTTCCTTGTGGTTGACGCGCCTTGTTTATATTCTGAAATATATTTGATAATGAAAAACTTGATGGGAATGAATGAAGCAAGAGATATAATATGTCAGGATCGATGATCAAGAGATATAATATGCTTGTATTTCATAATAAACATTCATTCGAAAAAAAGCCTATTTGACAATAAACTGTCTTATTTTATAGCAACGTTATATTCAAGTCATCAAGCTCGACACTTTGATATCAGTACATTTCTTAAGGTGTAAGAAATAAGCATCAAAATCGTACTGCAACTATTAATCTGGACTTGTTGCTGTGTATACCAGCGAACTTATCGGTGGCAAGCCTGTATAATACCAGCGAGAAGCCAGTAGAACACCAGTGACAAGCCAGTACAATACCAGTACCAAGCCAGTATTATACCAGTGACAAGTCAGTATAATACCAGTGGCAAGCCAGTATAACACCGTTGGACTGACCTGTATTATGCCAGTGGACTGTAGTTGCCAGGGCTCTGGTATCTGCCACACTGAGAAATCTCTGCTGCAGCACTCTGTCAGTCCCCTCACACCTTCAGTCACGTGTCTCAGGTAATCCATTAAACTGCAATAAAAATAACGACATATTAAAGTTTAATTCATTCATTTGACTGCACGGTTGGCGTAGTGGTTTAGGCAGCCGTCTCGCCGCTTGACACTGCGCCGAGTGTTATGGGTTCGATCCCCACACGAGACAACACTCTGTGTGATTCATAAATTGTTGTTTCGAGTCTGGGTTTTTTATTGTTTCTGTTAGTCGTATGTTTGTAAAGTCTCCCACAACAGGATTTAAACGTGGGGGAATTAGGCCTTAAAAAAACCGAGTAGTAGCTTGGTAGTAATATAATTCTTCTTTTTAAAAGGTAGGCAACGCACTTGTGATTCTTCGAGCATTGCAGGCGTCTATGGATGATCAGTGTGATCACTTAAAAGCAGGCGACCCGCTTGCTTGTGTATCAAACTCAAATATGTTTTTGCATAAAATTACAGTTGCAAGCAAATTTGGACAGGTCAGAAAGTCATAGATAATAATAATAAAAAAGTAACTTTAAATGCATAGTTACATAATTGAGCATTAAAAAAATGCCATTTCAAATAGTAGAGTAGAATTTATACAATTTAAATAAATAAGTTTACTACTACATTGTATTTTTCATATATGAGCTGGTGTGTCCATAATGTTGTTTTTAATTATTATGGTAATTTAAAAATATGTCTTCCTATGCAATAAATGAACTTACTCATCAGCGTCACAGTGCGAAGTATTCGTCATGCTGTATGATGTGAGCGCCCGACGCAACGCTTGAGGCTCGCCGCTCGCCGCGCGACTTGTAGCCTCCAGTAGCGACAGTTGCCCAGCGCTGGACAACGCGTCCGGCCTGGACGGTACTGGCCTGTCCTGCTGTATAATACAGTTTATTTAAATTGTAAATATTTGTAATAATGACTTCCTTATCCTTTAATATTGAACGGTCTATAAATTAAACCGGATGAAAAAAATAATTTGCAAATAGGCAATTGAAAAGACACTACGCAAATGGAAAAGGCACTACGCAATTAATAACTAAATCAAGAGCGAGTTGGACCCGCCCATGAAGGGTTCCGTAATAAAGGTAACCACTAAACATACCCATTATCTTCACCTAACCATATACCACTATCACTTTTTCACCACCACAAATAACTTTGCTTTCCATAGTGTTTGTATGAAAGACAAAGTTATATTCGCGGTTTTTGAATATGTGCTTTATCTCAAAAACTGCTGACTACATATCGTTCGAACCAATGGCACTATACAATTAACAAGGCACTCTGCAGTACCCACCGCCGTACAAAAATCTGTATATTTACCAGTTTATCATCGCTCTTCTTCTCCCTGAGTTTGTTGACGAGAGACTTGATGGTGGTGGATTCAAACTGCTCCAAGTCTTGTAGCGCTACGTCGAACGCAGCGGATTTGGCTGTAGAAAGGGCGCTGTTCGTCGCGAATCTGTTGAGAACGAGGCAATTAGTGATAATCCAATGTGTATTGAGCCTAAGTGTTTAAACACACTATGTCGAACATACGCGACCGAAGTTCCGCGGATGATTTTACGATCCGATGTATTCGGCTGCCACCATAAGTGCCGAACTTACGCTCGTGCTACGAACGACGTTTGTGGTACGTGCTCCTAGAAGTTGCCGCTGAAGTTACGCCCGACCGAAGTAAGCTGTACGCTATAACGCAACGTGACGTTCGGTACCTATTTGTTGTCAGTAATTCAAATAGAATTGCAGGCGTAATCATGTCAAAGTTCGGTCGCGTACCTTCAGCATAGTGTGTTCAGACACTGGGAGAGGCGCGGTATGAGGCAATGCAAATAAATTGTCACCTAATATTCCGCCGGACAAATTAGGAGCGAAGATTTTACAATTTAAGATAGTCACACTGCGTCGCGTCTTAGGCCACAGGATAAAGAAACAAGAAGATTTGTTTATGAGGTGCTGCGAGTGAAAATCATAATTAGTTGCCTGGAAAGTAAAGGAAATGGACTAGAATATTATTTGCCAGGTAGACATTCAGTATTACCATCATAACCCTAAGTTACTGATAATGATAAGTTACCTGTTACTGCTGGCACCTTTGTGAACCAAATTAATTCATATCCACCACGTAAAGAAAGCATGAAGAGAAAAAATATATAAAGCGTCTTTAAAGTGAGCACGCGGGAGGGAAGAAATTAATCGGAGCCCGTCGACTTTCAACCACTATAAGGTTATTTAGTTATGATACATACATACATACATATCGTCACGCCTTTTATCCCCGAAGGGGTAGGCAGAAGTGTATTTCTACACCCACTTTTCGCCAGATATACTTTAGTCCCACGTAATAAGGGGCGAGCTTATTGCCGTACCGGGCACATTTCCAGACTCCGTGCTGCTACTGAGAATTTCGTGACAGAAAAACCCAATAACACTGCCCGACCCAGGAATCGAACCCGGGACCTCCCGATCCCACGCGCACATTTATGCCGCGAGACCAACGAGGCAGTCGTATAGGGTTTGATGTCGAGTTTTCCGTCTCTACGCAAAGATGGTATTTGCATCGTGTTATCCCTTAGTCGCCTCTTACGACACCCACGGGAAGATGAAGGGGGTGGTGACACTTGTATTCTATGCCGTCAACCACACGGCACAATGTTGGCACAATTAGTTATGATAATTTTATAATTGGTCTGTATAAAAAAAATTCTTGCGTTGCTGACTGATTGACAGACATCATCATCTTCTTGCCCTGGTCCCAATTTATTTGGAGTCGGCGCAGTACGTCCTTTGCTTACATTTTTTTTTTGTTGCCCGTCATCTGATCATTTACCCCTTTCTCTTTCATATCCATCCTCACACAGTCCATCCATCTTTTCCTTGGCCTCTCTTTACCTTTCCATCCCTCTACCTTCATATTCATCACTTGCTTACCTACATACATATCATATTTTCGCATAATATGTCCATACCAAGCCAAACAACTTTCTTTCACTTTCTCGTCTATAGGCGCCACTCTCGTAACTCCACACATCCATCGTAACATTCTCATCTCTGCCACATGTAATCGTTTTTCATCCATCTTCTTAGTAGCCCAACACTCAGCTCCATACAACACGACAGGCCTTATATATGTGTTCCTTGAATTTCAAAGACATTTTAGGATCGCATATTGTGGCCGAGACCTGTCGCCATTTCATCCATCCTGAGTTGATCTTTTGACTGATTGACAGACAACGCACAGTTAAATCTATTGTCCGTAAGAAGCTGTAATTTGGCATGTATATTCATCGGGTACTATAGAGGAGCACTAAGAAGGAATTTTCTGAAATTCCCACGGAATCGGGCAGACACGGTTAAATTGAAATAAAATGTGCGGGCGTAGCAGCTGCCGGCATCCTCTAGTACCCAAAATGTCTTCAACAAACCGTTGAAAGAGTGATCCGTTAGTTCTGCAACTCAGAACCAATTTTGATTGGACGAAACAGAGCTGGTTAGAACATATTCAAAGCTTCACTCACCTAAGTAAATTGCAGTTTTCTGTCAGAGGTAACATTTTAGCCTGCAGTGCGGTTTTAGCCTTCTGGTCAGCAATACTTCGAATCGTAGAGTTTAGTTCATTCACCAACATATCACATTCCTACAAAAAGAAAACACAATTATAGCTCAACAATTTTATTTACCAAACCTGCAGTAAAAGAATCCTGTGTAGCATTTTACAAATATGCAGACAACGGACACAGGAAAAACTAACTACTTTAATTTAAAACATGGACCATATATAACGTAAACATACGTAAACTAATGCATTTTTTTTATGTAGCTTCTGCCTCTAGAATACTTAAACATTACAACAAATATGAAATTGAAGTAAATTACTATCTGCTTTGATAGTCTATAAACGTCAACGACAACCCAGCCTACAAGACACCTATTTTTTTCATTTCTACAAACAAACGATTCTGTCAAAGCGGTGAGGTACGGCGGGGTAAGGGGGGGCTACAAAAATGCATTCTAATTGGCCGGTTCAAATTTGCTGAACGTCATAATTCATATCTAGTGTTGGGATTGGTCTTATGTAAGACGTATAAGTCTAACGTGTTGTCAGAAAGTGTTCGCCTTACGTCTGCCGTCTAGTAGGTTGGG
The DNA here is from genome assembly GCA_944739405.2 of Euclidia mi. Taxonomy (NCBI): domain Eukaryota; kingdom Metazoa; phylum Arthropoda; class Insecta; order Lepidoptera; family Erebidae; genus Euclidia; species Euclidia mi. The sequence continues at coordinate 16,545,637 of OX123207.2, forward strand.
TTGTCGTCGATAAAAGTATAATAATCGTAGACTAGTACTCTAGGACTAACTCTCGTATTATTTTGTGTTATCTTCAGGATTGTCTGGGTGTAATTTATATCTGGGAATAGTATTGATTCCTTTGAGTCATGACTGCATTACCTGTCCAAACTCGTCGATCTCGAGTATGTCCTCGAAACTATCGCCTACCGTGTGATGCGTGGGGTCGATCAACTTCGACGCGTCGTCTCTAATCTTACTGCATACTATCTTTATATCCTGTAGAAGATAAATAAATGTTTTAATTACTTTATTTACTTAATGAGTTTCTTCACCTTCCCTTTATTGTGCCAGTAAACTCAATGTTATAGATTTCGAACCAGTTTCACAGCGATAAGTTGCCTTTTAATTTATTTGTCAGAAAGCAGAATACAAATTGGCCTATAAAAGCGGTGAAATTGGGCCTTAGCTTCTTTACTATATAATAGGTAAAGACTAAACATTTTGAGTCACTTATACCGGTGTAGATGAGACCAAGACTGGTGTAACTAACGCCGAAACGTCAAGGCAAATAAAAGATCATTTACCATTATTATCAATTACGCTATGGGTTCGCTACATAAATATACTATAAGTATACAAACAAAAATATCTAAAATTTGACATCGTAATTCAGAAATATTCATTAGTTCATATACATACATCGGCGACTCTCTTGCCAGTGGCCGCTTGATTCTTCTCAGCACACTTCATAATGTGATCTGCGTCTGACACCAATCCTTGGAGGAAGTCCTGCAAAATTAAATCTCATTAATAACACTCTTCAAATATTATTATCAAAAATTTCATAGCCGCTCTGCATCGAAGTTTAAAAAACTTTGTTATCTAAGGTGTTACTTACACCTACAGGGATCTACACCCCAAAGATCACCGATGTGAGTACGACAAGAATGATCATGACTCGACCGGGGAAGTACTCTCTTCTCACAGAAAATCGACGTAAAGTAACAGTACCTAAACTGTTGCGTTTCGTTCGGTGAGTGAGAGTGCCGGAGGCCCATCCCCTATTCCTTCTCCCTCATCCCACTCCTCATCCTATCCCTTTTCCCTATCCTAAGGGGCGACAACGCACTTGTGACTCCTGTGGTGTTGCAGGTGTCCATGGGCGGCGGTAATTGCTTACCATCAGGCGATCCGTCTGCTCGGTTGCCGCCTATTACAATAACAAAAAAAAAAGTCGACGCATTTTAGTCGGTGAGTTCGTCCATGACTACACATCACGTTCAAGACGATAAACTTAATCGGCGACAAGCGAAGTTACAAGTCGCTGATATGAAAATTCTTTTGAAATAAAGTTGCCGACATCAACAGGCTACGTCGGCGGGTTTGATGTGCAGAACTGCAGACAATATTATGAATAAAACATCTAATAATTCGTCATACTCTAAAGTCCACGATGTTATTTTGCGTTTGCCCAGCCTTCGCCGGTCTCGTCTGTAGTGACGTCATCTGTAGATCTTGTATGGCCATCTCTAACTCGTTGCGACGATTCTTATCCTGAAAGAACACAAAAAATTTATACCTATTTGCGATCCTATACTTATGAGAACATTTATTAATTATTTAATGACACTTAAACTCATTGAAATAAATTCAGACTTAATAATTATCCTAACCTAGAGGAAGTATAGTGTTATGAAAGGCATTTGACTTAGCTCTGTCGCAAAACACTGCATCATCATAATAATGTTAAGTACGATAAATGCAAACCAATGTAACGGAATTGCATTTTCTTTTAAAATGTTACAATATTCATCAACTCATCACATAAACACAGTACCATTGTAAAATATTAAGTTAGAGTGCCACAAGGAGTTGTTCTAGGTCCATACTTAAATTATTGTTTCACATAGTGCTATTCTTGGTCCATTAAAAGTCTTAGAATGCTGCAAGGAGACTCGTTTTCTTTTTTAATTATAAAGGCTTAAATTAATTAATACATAATTTTGATAATAAGCCATAACTTACATGTGGGGCCCGTTGGCACCTAGCATTAGCGAGATCCAGCATCCGCAGTGCTTCGGTGAGCCGGTCGCTATAGTGCTGATACTCTTGCTTCGCCTCCGGTTGTAGTTCACCGTGCTCCGACATTTTCTGAAAACACCATCATTATATTACTTTCAGTACAAGGTGCACGAAGTGTATCATATTTTGCTATGAAACGTTAGAATTAGTATTATCATGAATTGAAATCCTTAAGGTGTAACAACTGATTCAATTTAACATACAGTTTTCATAATAGTAATTAAACAGACAATTTGATTTAAGATCGCACAAGACCGCGACGAGTGGCGAAGATTGAAGGAGGCCTACACCCAAAGGGTCGAGACAGGCTGAAGAGAGAGAGAGAGAGAGAGAGAGAGAGAGAGAAAGAGAGAGAGAGAGAGAGAGAGAGAGAGAGAGAGAGAGATCAATCTTTTCTCAATACACTGGTATGAAGAATTTCACTAGAAAGAAAGAAAGGTCTGGTGCTCAACCTACCTTAGCATTATCAATGATCTGTAGCGTCATCTGCCTGAGCGGAGAGTCCAAATTGATCGGTCTCTGTACCATCGTCTTCCTCACCAATCTTCCTCCTTTCAGATCATTCATCAACTTCCTCAGGGCCTCCTCCAAGTTCCTCGCCTCTTGTGAGAGTGCCTTGGTCTGAGGGTCAGAGGCTAACGGCTCCAAGGTCTTCGAGAAGGCCGCCATGTTGGTGGAAAGTGTGTCTGCTGATGATATGAGCGCGTCTTGGCAGGTGCTGTGGTGGATTGTTGGGGCTACCAGCTGCGGAAAGTAATAATGTATTTATATTTTTTATTATAATAAAATTATGTATCCAGAGGGATGAAAGGTCTCTGGGCTATTGATCCCCAAAGGCATCGATTTTTGAGGGAAGGAATACGGTTCTTTTAGCCGAACCTATTTAATATTGTGATGATAAATAAACATTATTATTATTTTTCATTAATTAATAAAACAAAAAGTCAAGTATAATCAAACTTGCTCTTTTGTAGCAAGCATCGCGGGAGCATCACGGTAATCACGGCAAGTTGATATGGAAAATGAGAAAAGCATGAATTGTAGGGTTTTTTGAATTTCTAGGGGGGACAGCAGCCCCCCCTCCCCCCGCCTTTCCTTGTCGACGTCCGTGGCTAGCTGTACGTACCTTGGCAGTATACACAAGTTTCCCCGCGCTATCGACGCACGTAGCTCCGGCCGCCACCACGTCCTGCACGCGGCGCTGCCTGTCCTCGTCACCACCTCCACTACTCGCTACGTTGTTGACCTCCTGGGCTAGCCGGGACGCGCAGTCGCCTATGGATTTGGCGCGGGATATCACCTGGTAACAAAAAAGTTACAGACTTAAGCTGTGTCTCCACCAAAGAAAAATTGACAACACAAACAAACCGTTTTTTTATTGCATCGAAAACTTGCATATTGCATTTTTTTTTTTTTTAGGCTCACAAACTGAAAGCACACTTAATATAAATCTTATTGTATAGCTATAAACTAAAGCATTATATCGTATGCCTCCTAAAATACTGAGCACAGCTTTCACATAATGCTCTGCAGACTTAGTTACACATTATAAAAGTAACAAAAACAACAATAATTAAATAAAACTAAAATCAGTCAATTTTAAGCTTTTAACAAGCTTAATAAAAAGTAAAATTATACTATTATAAAGTTTTAGAACAGTGTCAACTATTAATAGCTTTATGTATTTCCCTCCTAGCTTCAAAAATTTTAGCATTAAAAAACAATCGTAACACTAATGATACGATTGTTTTTTTAATGCTAAAATTTGTCTGTGTCTAAACACAGATTGTTTCTTTTAAATATTCAATTAAAGTTAACCAGTAGTAGAGTAAAACAAAAAGCAACAGCGAAATATAATGTCAAATGAACAGCATAAAGTTATCTTTTTGATGCAATTTGTAAATATTTAACTATATGTACAACTGTTATGTAAACAATTTATTATATTCGTACATATAAATCGATATATATGTACTAAAGAATATGTGTCAGTGTATTAGTATGTTTTCAAATTTAAAAACACGAACTATCTATCTATTAAACGTAAGAGAAAAGGTATAGTGAAAAACCCTAAGGATCTCAAAGATATTAACGTTCGTACTAATGATATAAAACAAAAACCCAAAATGAAAATAAAATCGCAATATGCAAACTAAAAGCTTTAATTAGTCTGCCTTCAACAAAATGATCAATATCTTGAACAATTACAAAAATGTTTACCTCCTTCTCAACAGCAGGGTTGACATTAGCAGCGACGGCCCTCAGCAACTTATTCGACTGGTTACCGAACGACACGGCAGCTTCAGGCAATTTCTGAAACACCGTATCATTATCATTCAATATGCACTTAAAATTGGATGCGGGCGGCTCAAGACCGGCCTGTTTGGAGAACCTTTGGGGAGGCCTTTGTTTAGTAGTAGACGTCTGTTGGCTAGACTCAACTTTTTTTTCTGGACTATCACGTATGTAGCCCGATTCAGCAACAGTCACCATTAATAAGAACCGGGGCAAGTTAAAACTGTCTGAACTTAAACATACATAAGTTTAATGGAGGAGTTGGAAAATAAATAAACAACTACTAAGTAAGGTAAGGTAAGCAAAGATAAGCAACAAGAACATGAATTGTGAGCTTCACCTGTTTGCAGTATTTTGGCAGAAACGTGTAAACGCATGCAAAATATTCCTTTCACTTTATATTCAAAATACCTATACGAACTTTAAGGATAATCCATTAACTTTTTATTTTCTCTTCCTATCATTTAACCGAACATAATAGACCACACCTTAAATAAAATAACCTGTATTTTGCCCATAAGCAAAAATCCCATAATTATATGTATGTACATACATATATGGGATTTTAGCTTACTACCAAAAGTAAACCTCATGTGAATGTACTCACATTCTGATGTTTGCGCGCGGCGTCGCATATGTTGTTGGTGACGTCACACAGTCCCATCAGATCCGTGAGGAACTTCCTCCTTTCCTGGTCTTCCATTGTACTGCTCACCTCACAGGCGTCTGCCAAGTATACATTCATTTTGAGTTTCAATAATTATATTAGGTAGATTATACATAACCGCTTGACCGCTCACCATTTTTAAGTGCTTACTCAGCATCGACAAATTTCAAGTGCGCGCGGCCAGTTAAAGACGGGCGCGCTAAATTAATTAGTTTTTGTGCGATTGTTAATAACTTGAGAGGAGTGGTGTTTTTAATTTTCTGAAACCTAATTAATGACTCATTCTAATGGTACAAAACAAATTACGTTTGAATGAAATGTTTACTTTAGGCGAGCGGCCGTAACGTAAACAATGTCGTCTTTACCGACTTACTCGACACTTTTGTTTATCATAATAAAAGTATAAGCTGAATCTGGTTTGCTGTTGTATTTTCATGTACCTGGTAATATTAGCTATGTAATGAAATAAAGTTATAGCAATACTTGCAGAAAATTATTTAGATGTAAGCATTTGAAAAGAAAAATATATTTCGCTGACTTTGCATTCCGCGCGCGGGGCGTAGTTATGATTAAAAACATCATTGTAAACAAATTATGTAATTATATATCATACTTTTATGCTTTTATTGTAAATTAACTGATTAATTATGAAGTTATAGCAAAAAAAAAATTATGTGTATTACTTTAATTATAGACAAAAAATTATCGTAAAAACGTCATTTTATGTAAAAAAGTTTAAATACATATCCGCTTGCTTGCCCGTGTTATATGGCATATAACAAAATTCAAACACTAAATTGCCCGTGTTATATGGCATATGATATCGCATATCAGTCTACTTTGCCCGTGTCATACTGTATATGACGTGGCTCCCGCGGTCGAAAGAGTGAAATATACTCGTCTCTGTCGCTCTAGGGCTTAGTTTGTATTATGTATCTCGTTTCTACGTTAAATTTCCCGTCATACTAATCCCAGTCGAGTTTCGACTCCATAGAGAAATAAAAAAAAAAACGTTCGTGGTCAATGTTGTCATTGAGTGTTGAGTCGGTGCGGAATGTGTGAGTGTATTTCTGCTGTTTTTTTTGTTATATTTAGTTTTATTCTTTAAGATCTATTGTGTTTATCAAGGTATGTAAATAAGTAACACGTATATATAAAAATTCCAGTATGAAATATAAGATTTGACTTTTTTCGAGACCTTATGTAGATTTTGGCGCGCAACAGTGATTTTACTGAGAGCGTGGGAACTGTTTCAGAAATGTTCATATTACTCAGAAGTGGTGAATGCTATCCCTATGATTTCTTTTTGTTTTAAAAGAATATAAGACTACTTATTTAGTATTTATTTAATTTTATGCTTAAAAATGTTATTTGTGCATTATATGGCCTTATTAAATTTAACATAAATTACGCCGCGCGGCGCCAGATAATGGTTTGGAATCAGAGGCCTGTAATTCATAACTATGTATGAAAAAGTGTACTTTTTTATCTCTTATCTTATTATCTATTATATAAGTAACGTAATTAAATATTAAAAACGATATGTCACCGCTTTAAGTTTTGAGGTATGAACTTATAAATACAAAGCGAGCTCTAAAACGCGCTATCTCAATTTCAAACGAGCATCACTCGACACCAGAGTCGTAATCTAAATAAACAAAGATAACATTGTATAGTTAGTTTCATAACAAACATAAATAATATAACACTTGACAACCTTTCAAAACAAATTGTGTCACAAAGACCGATTGTGTGAAACCTGACCCGCGCGCCGAGGCGATAAAAACGCGCGGGCGTTTGATCGTTATCGCTTTCAAGTGGCCGGGCAGAGGGGCCGGCGCGGGTTGCGGCGTGGAGCAATCAAGCGGATATGTATGTATATAAGGTTACATTTATGCGTTGTATTATTTTTTTATTATGAGTATATAAATAAGCCTTTGATAAAATATATATTACTCATATTATTTATTAGATATTAGCTATCGAAAATTTTGGCGGGAACTTCAGTTTTTTTGGCGGGAAAAGTAAACAACTGTGCAGGTTCCAATAAAAATAATTCTTATTATATTCTTATCAGAATTGGTTTTTATACTTGGAAATCTAGTTGGAAAGAAAGTTATCTAGGTTTGAATCTGATATATAACATAAAACGGTATTTAAAAAAATAAAATATGAAAATTGGCGCCAATAAAAAAAATCTTTGTTTTAATTTTTTTTTGTTTAATATTAAAATGTTTCTTTTCATTATATTTATTTCCTCTAAAAGTAAATTAAAAATCCTTTCTAACTGTGTATAATACTTACATACCTGCCATAATAAAAAACGACCAGAAAAAGGAATATGTCAGAAATATAAAATCGCGCTCAAAAATGGCGGGAAAAAAATTCTAATTTTCACTTTTATACTGCCTTTGCGTGGGCTTCAACCATATTATATGGTTTTAATTTATATCATTGGAAAGCTCATTTAATTACGCGTCTATTGATATGCAACAAACCGCAATAGGTTAAGTTATCCGAGTTCCACAAACAGATTAGTGCGCAGCGGAAAAGCGTAGGAAAATGACAGTTTACGCGCTCATCTGTTTTTGCAAAAAAGGGAAAATAGTCACTTGTGCGCGGTCAAGCAGATAAGAAAATCATTAGTAAGAAATTCTGGGAATGGATGGCGAGAAATGCACGGATGACGAACGGGTTTAAGCGGCCGTCTATATTGTGCCGGGTACTGCAGTTTAAATCTCGACACAGGGCAAAATTATGTGATCCAGAAATTGTTCCCGTGTAGGAATTGAACCCTCGACACTCATCACAGTGTGGAGCAGTGAGGCGACAGCTTAGACCGCTACGCCATTCCAGTAGTCATAAACAATTCAACTATGTGATTGCATTGAAAACGTAAGTAGGTACTATCAATATATTATAACAATATTTGTTTATGGCAACAATTCACTTTTTTTTTGTAATGCATGTACGATACGTACCATCCACAATACTTCTCACAGACTTCGTAAGCGCTATAGTGGGCTCCAGAGCCGCCTTGTAATCCAATTTGTCAGCATCTGAAAGCATAACAATTTATATAGTAATAGCTGCTCCGACATAGTTATTAGACTATCATGTTTAATAAAACGAAAAATAATTCAAGAAATAAAACTAATAATAATAAAAAGAAAATTGTATTACTCCATACAGCATCAGCTATAACATAGTTGAGGTCTGACAAAAATCAGCGCAAACATTAGTAGAATAAAATAGGCAAGCCAAAAATAAATTTTGATTCAGCATCCCATACACACATACCTATCAATTTTCTTAAAAGCTGTTTTTATTGCAAAGCGACGGTAAAGGAAAAGCCTTCAGAAAACATATGTATTCTTAATATATTTTTGTGTTTTCTTTATGAAACATTTATTCCCAAAATACAAGTACCTGTTCTCCAAAAAATTGAAAATAATCCCTCCTCAAATACAAATTACTGTATCTTTTTATTCTGGATAGTCAAAGAGATATAAACAGTAAGGTAGTAATAAAGGACTAACGGTTAGCTGCCACGAGCGTGGATACTTCGACGCCGGCGCGCGCGAGCGTGTCTTCTAAGTTCTGTTCCTTGTGCGCCATCTGAGTAGCGTCCACACCCGGGGTTCGAACCTGGTCCGCGTCGTAGAACTGGAAATAAACAACACTTTCTTAATTTCTTAATTTCTTAGTCATATCAAAACCGGAGAGTTTTAATTTATTTTTCTTGTTATTTCTAAAACAACAAATAACAAAGTCTAGAGCTGATGGGCTGTAGAGTTTGTCGCGAAACTCTACAGCCTACCTAGGACTGCCGCGTCTAATAAATCGCCAGTGGAACAGTTTGTATATAGAGCTGAAAATTATGATACAGCTTAGCCATATCTCATAAGTGCTGTATGCTCACTTATATAATAGAACCAACCTGTTTGATGGAGTCCTTGGCCCGTGTGATCTGTTCATGCGCGGTGTCCAGCACCATAACATACTGTTTCCTGTTCTCGTCCAGCATAGACTGGCGTTTCGCCTCCGCTGACACAACGCGAGCTGCGTTGGCTGTAACAAAATAATTGAAATTAGTTTTGATTGACGCGAGATATAATACGAAGTCGAATTCAAACAATTCGGAAATCGTTTGATATACACGCACAAAAAATTGATAAACTGATCCAGCCGTCAAGCCATAGTCAACCGAACACCTTACCAATAGGTATATAAAAATAATTTCCTATAGATCAGATGGCTGTTGGAGCAGAGCAGTAAAGTGGCGGCCACGCCCCCGACGTTGTAGCAGAGGTAGTCCACTAGCTAGAGGGACTGTCGATCTTGTTGGGATCGCGGGCAGCAGATGGATGCGGGTGGCTCATGATCGGTCCGCGTGGACAACCTTGGGGGAGGCCTGGACATAAGTCCAGCAGTGGACGTCTTTCGGCTGATACGATGATGATGGTGACATAAAAATATAACACTTACATTGGCTCTCTTCATTCCGTAGATTGTCGAGGAAATCTTGCGTGGAGCAGCTATTCCTAGAAGGCACCGACTGAGCCACAGTCTTGGCGTCGCGGACTGGAACCGCAGGCTTCTGGCCTGGACGGGGCTTAGCCGCCACTGGACCTGGACCTATAAGATAAATTGGAACCAAATATTGTTATTATCAAGAATAAATTTGTGTTATAGAGTATGAACGGGGGTACCTTAGCTACTACAGCTACATTAATAATTATCGTTTGCCTCGTGCCTCGGAGAACACGTTGAGCCGCTGGTCCCGGCTGTCATGAAGATCTTTGACAGTCAATATAGAGAGTCAGCACTGCTGAATAAACTGATTATAGTCTAAAGTATGGAAAGAAGTAGAAAAGAAGACCATGGAATATTACTATTCCTTTGGGTTGCGGAGGCAATGTTATGTGGAAAAGCTAATATTCATTCGGAATCCGGTTAGAGAACTGGGATAACGCTAGGAGGATGATGATTGAATGCTTGCAGCTGTAAACTGACCTTTTCCTTTGACGCCTTGTGTATATGTAACCGTGAAGTCTTGCTCATCGTCTGGCGCCACAAGAACCATCAGTTTGCTGGACTTGTCCGCGAACCTAGCCGCTGCCTCGTTCAGTTTCTGAAACAGCAATAATATATAAATCTTGCAGCCTTTTGTAGTCCACCGCTGATATACACCTCTTCAAATTTCCTTCACAGTAACATTGAAGGAAATTTGATGAGGACAATTGGAAGAGACTACGCTGGCCAGCCGGGTTGGTGTTGCTATCGTGTTATCCAAAGTAAGCTAAGATTCACTTCATGTATTTTCAAAGTCTTTGTTCTAGTCGCCTCTTGCGACACCCACACCACGGAAAAAATGGGAACTGAATCTTTGAATTCTTCTTCTGTTATCCTCACCACACCGATAACGATTAGTCGCACCAAAACAATACGATTACTTTAGGAAAATAAACGCCATAATTATACAATATTTCTGAAAAGCTAGCAAACTTCTGAAATAAGTATAAAACACATATTCTATCCCTTTCTCGCAAGATGATTATTTGTACGGGGCAGTTTCCGAAAACATGCAGACAGTACCTTGCTGCTAACGCCACATGGTAAAAGTAACGCTATTTGAATAATTAGGAATAAAAATAGCTAGTAACTCTGCCATTATGAATGTTAATGCTATGCTGTATAAATGATCACCTATAGTATTTCGTCTGTTATATATTAAAGACATAAAAAATATTAGTAAAATAGCCTATTATAACATTTGTAGCGCTCAAAGCGAGACTTGACTTGCCGTTCGTAACAGATCGGCAAAGTTAAGCAACTTGCAGAGGTCACCACTTGGATGGGTGACCGTGTATGGCATTTACATCTGAGCGCTACCGTGCTTCGGAGGGCACGTAAAGCTGTCGGTCCCGGTTCTTGTCTAAGGTTAAGGATCGTTAGGCCATGTCGGATGCCTTCGGGCGGTCTGAAAACTCCGACAGCAGAGTTGGCCACACACTCACACGAAAAAAAAACCGCATAACAGTAGCTATTAATTATCGATGTATACTCGAAAGACACTAACTTACCTTAGTATCATGTGCATTGTCACAAATGTCGCGACTAGCGTCATATAACTCGTTCAAGTTCTCCTGTATCAACCTCTGAGCGTTGTCGTCCTTGGTACAGCTTAGAGCCTTCGATTCTGTGAATATACATACAATGATTATAAATACATATTGATCATCATCATCAGACCTGTATAATATTATATACCGTCCCACTGCTAGGCACGGTCCACTTTTCAGTTTAAGAAGGCTACAGCCATAGTCCACTACGCTGGATAAGTGCGGGTTGGCGGACAAGAAGATATAGATTACATTAAACACTAAGATTCAATAAAAAAATAGGGAATACCGCTTCCTTGTGGTCATAATCATTGTCCTAGCAGTATCACGTTTGCACCCAAAACTTTTGCTTTGAATTCAGGCGCAGCAGTGGGACAGTATTTATTTTTATATGTCTTGAGCCTAGTGAGCCTAGTCCCACCCTCTTTCCCACTGCTGTATCGCCTGTGTAGCCAGGTATAGCAGCAGTGACCATAGAAGACACCGAATATTGACACTCGTGAAGTCCCGGGGAAGGTTAAACCATCTTGGAACCCATATCGACTTTCATCAGAAGTATTTTGGAGGAATTGGAAAACAGATCATCATCATCACCCCAGCGTTGTCCGGGCCGCGATTCAAGACCTTCGACCTTGGAGCCTGTGGTCCGCTTTCCTGCTGCGACGTATCCATATTGCCTAGTTTTCGGCACCCTTAGTTGTAAGTCCATGTTTGTGAGTTGGAAAATATAGTGGGAATGTATACAAAGGGGGATGATGATCGTGACCTACCTACTTTTATAACGAGTTAAAAATTTCATGAGTGATGTTTAAAAAACCTGACCTTGTACAACTTTCGGCATCAGCTCAGTGATTGTGATGATGGATCGTTCTGCCATCGGATAGTTGGGCTGCTTGTAATCTGTAGGAAGAAAATAAATGTATCCCTTTATTATTTATGAAATATCACATAACAGATCAGTCTAATAATCCTTTGTCGCTGTCAAAAGAACTAGATTACAGACATCGGAGCTGCGTCTGTTATACAACATAGTAGCTCCACGAGAGTTCGCTAAGGTTCGGTGGCGGTTTAAATGAGTTCAACGCCTTATCAGAACCGCCAGCGTTGCGTACTCCAAGCGCCGGGGTTCTGTTTGACAGGATAGTATCGTCATGGTACAATATAATTCGGCGCTGTAGCGCGGGCTCAGGTTAGCACCTTGACGCGCGCTGAGTACACGTTCTGTTTGACGAAGCTTTTAGAAGAGCTTCATACGCATTGTCACCGAACGCCGATCTCATAGGTATATCGAGAAGTGGGGAAAACCCGCAAAAAGGTTTCACTCATGCATGATACTAAGGAACCCAGCAAAAGGTATAAAGAAATTTGGTATTTCGTGTTAAATGGACATTGAAAACAAAACATGTAAAAATATGTCGTGAGAGGATGCTACTACACATCACAAAACCGCAAAATGTTTTACAATGGATGGATGATTTTTACTCTTTCCCGTAAAAACTACTCATTCATCAGAATAGCACATATGCTACCTTTTGTCACAACTGGTACGTCAGCGAATGTGTGGAAGAAACGTGGCAAAAATCGAGCTGAAATAAAAAAAAATACTGAAATGAGTCTGACGGACGGACAGACGATTATCTCACCAGTGGTGGCCTCAGTGAGCGCGGCGACGCTGGCGTTGAGCAGCGCCAGGCGGCGACTCAGTGCCGCGTGCGCTGCGGCCGAGTCTGACGGACGTACACGCGCACACACCAGCGGCTAGGGATAATACACATGACGGTTAGAGAGCACATCGCGTATTTCAAAGGCGCAGTCGACGCCGCGCGCTTTCAGCGCCACTTATGAAGTTCGTATACGCGCCTTTGAAGCGATGCAAACGCGCTTACAGAGGGTCAGAAGAAAGACAGAGGAATGGCACGCGCTCACGCCTCCCTGCCTGCGCCGCGATTGCTTAAATATTTTAGTGAAATCAAAACACGAAAGCTACGAGCCTACAGCACGTCTATATAGCTCTAACTGCGCGTATTCGCTGTTTAGAGGAGAGCGTCGCGACCGCCGCGTTTGCGTAGGTTACGCGGTTGCGTTCGAATAGTGATTGAAGCGCGTATACTCGAATGGTTTGCGTTTAGTCTGAACGTTAACCTTTATTTGTAGGGTACGTCCCAGGGACTCCATGCGAAATTTTTGTGTTTTAATAATTATAACATCTCTTCAATACGCCGATATAGCGCCGTGAGCTTCAAAATCCTACCTATCCAACGGCGAAAGATCTTGTGGAAAGCCATGACAGAAGGGTGAGTATTTGACACTAGCGGAGTCCCGCGGACTCCACTATACATATTATGTATTAACAAGTGATTTCATTATATTGCATATTTCGTGTATTACACTTATATTTATGGTTTTAGAGGTGCCTGGCTAGAAAATCTAAAAAGTTGAGGACTCAAGAAACTCTGCCGAATAATATCAATGATACAGATATAAATGAAGGTAAATAACTTCAGTCACACAGACGAATTTGGTAACTATCCTTATTCGTCGTATATCCGTATACGAAAATTTAGTTTTTTAGAAAAACATCCCACTTCTTTTGCTGGTCACCGTGTGACCGTACTCTCTTTTATTTGACATAATTATAAAGTATTTTTCTTTTTTTTGCGATTTGATCAATCATGATCGACTACTTGATAAAGTAGCCGCGCGTTTGTTGACCGATTAATGATTTGTTATCATTGATCTGAACAACGCACATCGTGAAATGGTCAATGCATGATTATATTTTTATGACCCCACGCATCTTTCCCTGATGTGATAGGCAAGGGTGTAATATTACACCCACATATCGCGATGTCATGATTAGTAGACCCCTCGTTATTTTTATCATTTAAATAATTTAAATCTCTATTGCCGTTACCGGGCACTTTGCCAGACTGTACTGCATTGAGGATACAGAAAACCCTGTAACACGTTTGTCCGAAGCGGGAATTGAACCCGGGTCCTCTCCTGATCAGGGGACGCATACGCTATCCATTGGATCATCGAGGATAATATACTTTTTATGAAATGGGCAATTTTACGATATGGCCATGACGTTTAATTAACTCTTCCGTTATTGTCTGACTGCCAGACAAAGCACAGCCAAAACCATCAGGCGCATGAAATCTTCATGTTCCTTGTAGTTTGTTGTTGTAGGAGAGTACTAAGAGAACATTTGGAAAGAACAATGGCAGAATTTGGTCTGGGTTTGTTGTGGCGACCTTGAACTTCATATGAACAAAACAAATAGTTTTTTTTTGCTACGATTTTTAACATTTTCACTTTGTTTCGTTAAAGCTGGAGTATTTTATGATGATAAAAAGCATTCCAATTGATTACGAATACCTACTTTATTATTTGATTGTTGCCATAGACAATGGTGTGACAGGAATAGACGTGATGCTATCTCCGTATCGATTATTAAATAAGTAATCGATACGATCGACCTTTATAGAGTTGGTTTGGTTTAAAATGCAGTTATTTAATATTTAATCAACATTATATCAATAAGCTAATATTTTTGAAGCAAAACAATGTTTAAATCAAATAAAAACGTCACAGCATCGTTTTAAGGTTGTATCGATTTCACATAAAATCGATTTAAAATGTGCAGCTCTGCTTTTGTTTTTGGCTGTGACAGTTAGATGCTACAAAATACTTCCGCGTTTTGATGTCAATTTGACATATGTCATTTGATAATTCAAACGTACCTACCTACATTATTTAACTTTCATACTATAACTTTCCTTTTACCTACATTGTTCATTCTTAACAAAAAATTCAAACACCGATATCTTCTTTTTCCACCTTTCCTGAGTGAAAATAGAATAATGTATAGACTCTGTTACTTACGCCAAATTTTTTGATATATTTTTTATGACTGTTCGCTTCAATTTAATTTCAGACATTTTGATGTATGGAGATCTGCCATTGTCCTTTCTCCCTAAGGGGTTATAAATGTCCGACGCGGGCGGAGCTGCGGGTGAAGTCAAATCATACATAATCTTACGATTAGATACACCACAATAATTTTCTTGGACATAGAGTAGACTGCTTTTTCACGACCATCTGTAGATGATGCGCATCTTTGCTCTGCAGAGCGCGGGACAGCCCCAATAGCGTCTTGTTTATAATTGCTGGTAGGTTTAATTATCTATATATGAATCATTGCACCCGCATCCATGTGACATACAAAGAATTGGAGTTTACTTACATTAATTATTACTTGGCAATGATTACTGCTAGGGATGCGGGTGGCTCAGTGATCGGTCCTTGTGGAGAGCCTTGGAGGAGGCCTATGTCCACCAGTGGACGTCTTTCAGCTGATATGATGATGATGTAACTAACACTTTTGTATGGGTCCACGTTGCCTGAATTAATAATTATTATAATTACCTCTTTAAGTTGCTTCTCAGCATTGTCCAGGTGAGAGCTGGCCGTAGACACGGAGCGAATGAACTTGACGCGCTGTTGTTCACGGTTCCCTGGAGCTGCCGGAGACCCGGTACTACCTGTGGTCAAATAACAATATTACTCTTATGGTTTATTGGTAAAGATTAGAAGATACTTTTTTCTATTGTTCTCGAAGGTTCTCCGTCACTATCCGGCTCGAAGGACCATATTATGTAGGTGTCAGAGTTCAGGTTTATGTCAGTTCTGGCAGAGAAACGAATTTAAAACCGTGTTGCTAGTTCAAATATCTAATGGACACTGACATTTATCATACATTTTGGAATAAAGAAAATAAAATATGACAGCAATAAGTACATAATAATATACATAGGTAGGTCGGTTAGGCCGAACATATCTTCCAATTATAACAAGACCCTCTCCTGACTAAAATCTTAGATCTGCTACTGTGTACCAAGCCCCATCTCTCTCCGGTTTAAAACGAGCCGCGCAACCAAAAAAAACCTAGAACAGCAACTGTGTGTATGGATAAAACGGATTAGTTCTTACCATTCTGAGCAGCTCTGCACATTTGCAGCAGAGCATCCAAGCTCTTGTCCAGTTGTTTGCGGCTATCATGCAGTTGTTGCTGCTGCTGTGCTGCAGTGATGTGAGGAGTGCAGGCGGCAGTCAGCTCGGCTGCAGACCCTCGGAGTGTCTCCACTGCTGACTCTACGGCGTACTGGCAATGGGGGGAGCCCATGCTTGATGCGGTCACCTGGTATCAAAGTACGAATTAGTATTTCATACAATTTTACTAAGCAGGTCTTACTCGCTCAGTCCCACCGTGGCCGGCCAAGAGTACCTATGCTGCATTATTGCAAAGTATGAGTATACTTCCTCAACAAAAAAAAAATGTGAAACATTTTCGCGAGTAAATGTGGATTAAGAAGATGATGGAAGTGGTGTTGTATGCTACAGTAGAATTCCATGCGAGGATGTACTGCCCCGGTCGAGTTAAAACTAGTACTTCTATACTTTCTATACTACAAACTAGTACTAATTTACTAAGAACCAGCATTACTCTTCTACAAACCTGTGTGACAGAGAGCAAGGCTTGCGCCGCGTCAGCAGTAGCCGCTCCCCTCTCGTCCAGCTCGCTAGCGATATCTCCCGGCACCTGCTGCGTCAGCGCTTGTACTTGGGACAGCAACTCGGACGCGCGGACGCATGACTCCGCTGATACATCAATTAACTACGGAAGTAAAAATATGTTATAGTGATATTAGGACGCCCGCCGTCAAGTGGAATGACGATATACGCAAAGTGGCTGGCAGCGGCTGGACACGAAAAGCCAAAAATCGGACTCAGTGGTGCGCCATTGGAGAGGCCTATACCCAGCAGTGGACTATGGCAGGCTGATGTTGATGATGATTGATACTACTAACTCATTCGGTCGACTAGTTATAACTACCATTTGAGACATACATACATACATACATAGACTCACGCCTGTTTCCCGGAGGGGTAGGCATACTACGGAACGCCATTTGCGACGATCCTGACATACCTCTCTTGCTTCATTCACTCTCATCAAGTTTCTCATGCATGCTCTTCTGTTAAGGGTACTTCTGACCTGTCCTTTTTTCAGGATGTCTCCAAT
The DNA here is from genome assembly GCA_944739405.2 of Euclidia mi. Lineage (NCBI taxonomy): Eukaryota > Metazoa > Arthropoda > Insecta > Lepidoptera > Erebidae > Euclidia > Euclidia mi. The sequence continues at coordinate 16,562,876 of OX123207.2, forward strand.
CTGGTCAGAAAACGTCCGCCTAGGTCTTCCCCTTTGTCCTGTCCCATTTGAGACATCAGAACAATTTTAAGCAATTATAAAGCAGCAAAGATGCAAAATAAAAGAAATGTAGTATACTGTCGAATTAAGAGCCTCTTTTGTTAAGGCTCTGTTTCACTATATCATATATCTATATCATTCATACGGAAATAAGTAAACCCCGACTACCATAATTTATCAGTCCTTTAACATTACTATATTTTATATTTTTATAGGCTCACGCCTGTATCCCCGAAGGGGTAGGCAGAGGTGTAATATTACACCCACATTTCGCCATGAATTTTTAGGTCTCACGTAATGAGGGGCGAGCCTATTGCCGTTACCGGGCACATCACCAGACTCCGTGCTTGCTACTGAGAATTCGAAAAAATCCAGTAACTCTTTTGCCCGGCCCGGGAATCGAGCCCGGGACCTCCGATCAGCAGTCGCATACGCTATCCACTGGACCACGGAGGCAGTCTTACATTACTGTCTATATATTATGTCTATTTACATACCTGTTTCTCCTTGGCAGGGTCAGCAGTAGTACTAACGGTAGACATCAACTTACTAGACGCATCGGCGAATTTCGCAGCCGCTTCTTTTTCAACCTGCGAAATAATAATGACAAACATAACCATCTATTGAACTAAACCAATACATTTTAGAATGTTTTAAATTATTACAGGGTGTTCTTTGGGTCTTATTTTGGGCTATTTCCGCAACTCCACGTCTTGGCGTGTATTTTGCGTACAGGTCATTAGGTATCATGTAAAATTCAATTCTTTGTTATTTTCGGTTAAATTGACTATCCGGTGGCGTAAACGTCTGCAACGCTGAAGAGTAGATACGCTCGAGAAAAACATTTGTGTGCGTGAACATGGATGTTTACCTTGCTCGGGTGTTGCTATGTATAATATGTATGTATTTGCAATAAAGAAGTATATATCCATTATCTAGTACCCAGAGTACAAGTTCTGCTTAGTTTAGGACTAGATGGTGTTGTGTGTATGTAGTAAAATATTATTGTCATTAATTCATTATCTTTCGTTCTTACCTTGTAATCACAGAGAGCGGCGATAGCTTCGCACAATTCTTTAAGTTGTTGTTGTAACTCATGGCGGGCGCGGAACTCATTACAACCGCTTAAAGTCTTCCCATCTGTAATATATACTTCTGTTTAATAACTTCTCATCAAAGGAAGTAACTTTTCTTATAAGAAACGTTCTTTCTTTGGGTTATTTGTTTTTAGGGTTCCGTACCTCACAAGGTAAAAAAAGGAACCCTTATAAGATCACTTTCTTGTACGTCTGTCTGTCTGTCTGTCCGTGTGTCACCGCAACTAGCAAATTGAAATTTATACCAGATACTGAGGTCTATGGTTCCAAAACCCGGTAGTCGAAAACCTATATGGTAGTTCCTACGGGTACTAACCTAATAGGTAAAATTACAATAAAAATAAAAAAGTGGAAAATTTAAGGGTTTCCTCATACATATATAGTAGACTCCATTTAAGATAGTCCTCTAAGTTGTATGGGCGCTCATACAGATTTAGAGGACTAGCGTAATTAAATAAGGTACAATGCGTACGGAACCCTCGGTGCGCGGGTCAGACTCGCACTTGCCCGATTTTTCTTATTTAAAGCAGAAACACTCTTATTTCATGTAATTTTTACAGGCAATTTTACAGCTAACAGACTTATAAGAAAAAAATAGTAACAAAATGCTAATTATTTGGTATGGTTTCGTCTTCTTCTTCTTCTCGAGTCGATGGTATAGAGATCAAATAGCATCAGCCCAGTGTGTGGTCACAGCAACTGCATTGTCGGTGGCTTGGTGTAAGTCGGCCTTCGAACATCTGTGCGGGCATTTGGGACCCTCCAGCAGGTGGCTCATGGTTTGTTCTGGGATGCCACATTCGCACTGCGTTTTGGCCGGATCGATTATACCCCATTTGGCTAGGTTATATTTGCAACGGCCAACCTGGCTTCGTAATCGATTCAGGGATCTCCATACGGACCATTGCAGATCGCCACCGGGGGGTAGGTGTTCGTTGGCATCAAGATAATTGGTGGGGGGTGGGACTATCTCATGCCACATTTTTTTCCTTAGGTTAGCTGGTTGGTCTTTGCTAGCCTCAGTAGATCGCAAAAAGCTTTTGCGGCTTTTTAGTCTGCTACGCGGCAGTTTATGGTCGTGCAATGGATGCCGGGGGTCCTCCTCCTGGCGGCGTTTCTCGACTATGCAGGCCACTTCTCGGCAAACCGCGGGTGGGGCAATGCCTGCCAGGGGGTAAATTTTATTTAATGGTGTTGGCTTAAGGCATCTTGTGATTATTCGACACGTTTCGTTCAGCGCCAAGTCAGGTTGTTTTGCGTGAGCCGATCGATGCCAAACTGAACACGCAAATTCACCCGCGGAGTAACATAAAGCCAGGCCAGTAGTTCGGGCTACATCAGGCGATGCTCCCCGGTGTGTGGAAGTCAATCGTCGGAGGAGGTTATTTCGGGTACCAACTTTCTGCCTAGTAGCTTCGCAATGGCGCCGATAAGTGAGAGACCTATCAAGTGTAACTCCCAGATGCCATGAGATGTTGAGCTTTCTGCTGGCCTTACTGTTGCGAAGGTGAAATGCGCATGCCTGAGTTTTGCTTGGATTCGGTTTAAGTCCATTGTTTTTATAGTACGTACCGAGTGTTTCTAAGGCACTTGCCAGGTTTTGTTCTACCTCCTCGAAGCTCGTACCTTGGGCTGTTAGTGTTAGGTCATCGGCGTATATAAAACGGTCAGTCAGCGGAGTTGAAGGCTGCTCATCCGTGTAGATATTAAAAAGTGTGGGTGCCAGAACGCTACCTTGTGGGAGACCATTTATTTGACATCGCCATCTACTCTTATTTTGACCCAAGGAAACCTGGAAGCGTCTATTGTGTAGGAGCTCACCCAGTATTCTGATGAAAGCTTTATCCTCAACCAAATGCGCGACCTTGCGAAGAAGTATTTTGGTGTTCACCGTATTGTACGCTGCCGTCAAGTCTACAAACACGACGCCTGTAATTTTTTTCTTCGAAGCCGTCTTCTATTTGTTGGGTTAGCCGAAGTACTTGTCCCGCACAAGACAAATGGTTTCGTGCAAGTACAGTAATATAGTGTATATTTAGATTGACACTAGTCTAAACCAGGGAATACTGCTACCCCGTTCGATTGCGGAGGTCAGACCGGTAGTCGCTCTGTGAAAAAGCTAATATTCAGTCAAATGCGATTAGACTAGTAAGCGGACCCCGGAATATAACTAGGATAATGCTAGGAGGATGATGACTCACAGATAAATGACTCAATCCCATCCTGAAATTGCTAGCATTAGCAATAATATTTTTTTTAAAGACAACTCCCGCATTAGGACTAAATCCTGTGTCGCGGGGGACTTACAAACATGCAACTAACGGACACAATGAACACCCAGACTCGAAACAACAATTTATGAATCATCACAAAGCGTTGTCTCGTGTGAGGATCGAACCCACAACCACAACACTTCGGCGCAGTGTCAAGCGGCGAGGCGGCCACTTAAATCACTACGCCAACCGTGCAGTAAAAAAAAAATAATTAAACTAAAATAAAGAAATAAAGATCTTCTTTATATTTTTTATAGGCTCACGCCTTTACCCCCCAAAGGGAAGGCAGAGGTGTGACATTACACCCACATTTCGCCATGTTATGTAGGTCCCACGTAATAGGGAGCGAGCCTATTGCCGTTATTCGGCAAAAACTAGTAACACTAGCCCGACCCGGGAATCGAACCCGGGACTCGCTCAGCAGACGGATATGCTACCCACTAAACCACGGAGGCAGTCAAAGTAAGTCAGTTTAAAGATATATGAACGATTCTCACCTTGCACAAGTTGTGGCATCACCGTACACATGGTGTTGATGGCTCGCTTCGCAGCTGCAGGGTCCACATTATTTTTATCTATAAAACATGCTAAGTGTCAGTATAATATGTTGAATGCTTAAGCTTCCCTCACATTGTGCATGCACGATTCTCAAACGTGCGCTCAGCGTGTGGCCAGCGTTTACTTTGTACTGCAGAGTGAACGCCGAACGCACGCCGGGCGCTCGCTGAAGAAATGCGCACGCTTGATGTGAGTGAGGCTTTAGTCTCTATGCTATACATGCAGTACGTGACTGCATAGGCGAATATAGCAAGGAGGCCGTGTGGACCGTGGCCACCCCAGTATGGCTTTGTGTGTTTTTAGTTAACGATTCGAAATTCTAAGCTGGATACCATTGATATACAAACCCACCAACTCAAGCGGCACAGTCTCGAACTAAACTGACGTTCAAAACCGTCCACGTTGTGCAAAACCAGTTATAGTTAAGATAATGATCATATTATTTTGTAAATTCAACCATATATAGTTGTCTTAAGGTTGTATTTACATCGTAACATTTGGGCATTTAACGTCTGCGCCGTGAGACGAACGACACAATATTATTTGAAAATAAGAGATGCAAGTGCATGTAATTTTCCGGACGATTTTAAGATGCTTACTGTGGATCTATGGTCTTTTGTATGTCAATGCTGAACACTTAAGAAACTTCACACTATTGTGTTTTGAAGACCTAAGCCATACTGAAAAATAATACGCCAATGCGTGACTGAATCCTCAAATAACAATATTTTAAAAGTTAAAAATAAATAAAAGTTGTTACCAGAAGTAGCAGCGGTTCGGTTCGCAACGGCGGCGTTGAGTTGCGCCAGATTGTCCGCCAGGTGACGCTGTAACGCTGTGACGTCACTCGCAGCCAACGGCGCGATACACACAGGCTGTAAATGTTATAAATATGATATTGTATCACAGTAAAAAGCAATGTATGGTAGCCTAGTTGAGGGCACGTAAAGCTGTCCATGCTAGTTCTTGTTCTTGACAAGAATCCTTAGGCCATTTGGGTTGGCTAAAAACTACGACACGAGAGTTGGCCACACACGAGGGAAGGTGTGTATTTACGTGACCAGGTTTTCGCTTGCAAGTTCGCCAACCAGGTTTCAGCACTGAAATACTTTCAAGACTTTCAAAGTATTTTTTACTTGAACTTAAGAGATTGCGTCTCGAGTCTTTCCTAAAGTGTTGCCTGCCAAAAGGAAGACGCACTTGATAAACTTGCTACGCGATTTTGCAAATAGGCACGGCTCATGTCTACCACACACTATCTTGAAAAAGAAAGAAATAAGAATGGTATATCACTGCATGGCACGGGCCTCTTCTCACTATGAGCAGAGTAAGGCCATAGTCCACCACGCTGGCCAAGTGCGGGTTGGCAGACTTCACATGTCTTTCGAGAACATTATGGAGAACTCTCATTCCTCAAAATGTTTTCCTTCACCGTTTACCAAGCGATAATCAACAATTTAATGCGCACATAACTTCGAAAAGTGAAAAATTGGTGCGTGCCGTGGATTTGAAGCCCTCTGCGTAGCAGTCCGTCAGTCTCTCTACTAAGCTATCGTGGTTTTTAAGACGGTATGTGAACCAGCCTAATTATTCCTCTAGCTTATCAAGCTGTATTAACGATACTGCCTCAGTAAAGTACCTGTTTAAGCTGTTGTTGGACATCGCTGATACATTTCTTGGCGTCAGATAGACTCTTGTGGTATTCTTTATTTTGCTGCTCCTGTTGTCTTTGAGACAACACGCTTGGTGCTCCGGGCGCATCTGAACAAATATTAAATAAACATAAAATTATAATCTCTATTTAATAAAAAGTAATTCCTAACATTATTTGTTAAAAAATGATAAGGTATCCAAAACACGTTTGCTATAATCTTCACAAAGCATAATGTTAAAAAAATTGTTTTACTTATTTATCTTTACTATTTTGTCATAATATCGAGTAGCTTAACCATATAATATGTATAATATGTATCTACTAATTTTGTATGAAATAAAGACACACACTGTCGTATTGTACTATGTGTATTACTCCCATATACTGTTAGTCCTAAAACATTTGCTAAAAACAGGTTTTAGTGCCTGTGTTCTATTGAAAATTCTTTTGAGTTTTCCGATTTCTCAGTATCAGCACGTAGTCTGACAATGTCCCCGGTAAACGTGCCATGGAAAGCAGCGGCTGCCGATGCGTTACACTCACCGACTCTCGCCGCCCTACACGCCTGCAGCAACTCATCCAAGCTCTTCTCCAGTTCTCTCCTGCTATCGCACAACTGCTGCTGCTGCTGCCCTCCCTTGATGTGAGGAGTGCAGGCGGCAGTCAGCTCGGCTGCAGACCCTCGGAGCGTCTCCACCGCTGACTCTATCGCGTACTGGCAGTGGGGGGAGCCCATGGACGAGGCAGTCACCTGGAGTAAACAACGAGTATGACTTTTTATCTGGCTTATATACACATGCTTTTAATCTGTTTATATGCTTTTGTTATGTGAGTATTGTGATGCTTGCAGCAATAAACGTTTCTTTCTTTGTTATGTTTATTGTGAATGTAGGTTGGGTAAAAAGGAATTATGGCAAAGAACACACTGCTATACTATATATATCAAACTAGACATTTTGACCACTGTACCGTTCTAATAGATACACGCGATTACTATAATTATATACAAGTTCTCGAGAACTTCCGTCGGCCTGCAGTCCGCCAAGCACAACCACCTGCTCATAGGATCCTACCTCTAGTTTGTTAGCATGTTTTTGTTCATGAATAAGTCTAATGATGACTGTCTATTCGTTGATCATGTCGACTTTACAACTTGCTACCATAAGAGATATGTACCAAGCGAAAAAAGTTATTGCGGCTTACAAAGCCTATGAAAGATAGGTCAATAGAGGCACGCTGTAAGCTGTGGCGGACAGTAAGGTAAGTATACTCCCCCTGAACAACTACATCGTACCTGCAGAGGAACTTCTCCCTGAGCAGGACCTGCTTTGTTACACCAAGAAGTTATTAAATCGGCTGCGAACAAAAGTGGGCCGTTGTAGGTACAATCTTTACATATAGACTTTTGCGGCTGAGGACTCCTTGCAGTGCGGATGCAAGGCTACAAAAGAGGACATGTCACATTTGCTATCCTGTTCCTCCTATTAGTGTTCTTTGGCCGAGCTGCATAGCGCTACGAAGACCATCATAGCTATGGCAGATAACATGGTCGGACATTATCTAAATCGCCACTGACACAACAAGAAGAACTGACCTGTGAGACGGTGAGCAGCGCTTGCGTGGCGTCGGCAGTGGCAGCTCCTCTCTGGTCCAGGTCGGAGGCCACCTCGCCCGGCACCTGCTGCGTCAGTACTTGCACCTGTGACAGCAACTCGGACGCGCGGACGCAAGAAGTCGTCGACAAATCCTTGATCTGGGTAAAAAACGTAGTTGACCGATTTTAATCTTGGTTTCAAACATAAACAAGCTGTCAAAACACCAATCACCAGGCCAAAGTTATTCGTTTTGCACATCATGCCAAGCAAAAAATACCTAGGAAAGGATTTTTTAGGCTACAAAAGTTTATAGGTTGCAATGTAAAACGTGCGCGTGCAACACTCCAGATATTTACCTATACGAACAACAATTTTAAAACTATCACCATTTTTATACATCATTCCAACATGTAACGCCAGCCTTAAGTAGCCATCTACGCCGGCATGTAGGTGCAAATATAAGGTACTTCGTATTTATTTTGAAAGCATTATAGTCCGAGAGCTGGCATAAAATAAAAATAAGCCAGAAGATTTAGTCGGGACTTTAACATTTCCAGGCACACGCAAAAATATTTTACAAACCAATATAAACACGCCTGACAACGTTAAAGCCCGGACTAAAACTACTGGCTTATTTTTTTATACTTTAATCATTAAACTACAACTTTAAAAACATTTACGTTGTCTCAAATACATTTCTGAAAATAAATAAAAAAAACTCAATTTTCTATAGCCCCGCTACTCGCCAGCCAGGTCTGCAGTTCCGTTTTGGGGTATAATAAGAGAGGTATGAGATAAGTGCTCAGCTTGCCTCAAATACCTACCCAAAATTGATGCCAGCTCTCCTACTATTAAACAAGTTGGAAAATACACGAAAAAATATTATCTTTTGGGAAGACGAAAACTTGACTTCAAAACCTTTACCAACCCGCCATCCTAACATGGTGTAGTACATCAAATCCTACTATTAACTCACAATGCTAATGAGACGCAAATTAAATAATCATAAAAAAGCAAGAGGCGTTCTGTTGTCTCTGCCTACCCCGACGGGAAAAAGGCATGAGCATAAGTGTGTATGTATAAAAAAGATACAGTCATGTCATGATACACACAAAATTGTCTACACTTTGCAAATCAGTCACGGGATATGTAATAAGGCTGTATTACTTACCAGTTGCTCCCACATATGATCAGCAGTGGGAGTGAGGGTGAACATTAGTTTGCCGGTCGCGTCGGTGAACTTCGTGGCTGCTTCGGTGATACCCTGCGACATTACCATTTTTAACAATATCCGGATAACTGGTAGCAGAAGAGAGTTTAATAATAAGCGACAAAAAATTTGAACATGGTTTTAAGTCAGTTCTACACACTTGAAAATACAAAGCGAAGAGGAACATAATTTTTAGTCATTGAAAACAACTTCAAATCTCGGAGACAAACAAACAAAATTGAACTTTAAGCTTGACAAAACTTAAGGAACTGTTAATTCAAGGCCGGCTCGACCGGGAAAGTACTACCCTCTCACAGATAATCGACGTAAAGTAACTATCCTTTCCCCTATTCCTTCTCCCTCATCCCACTCCTCATCCTATCCCTTTTCCCAACCCCAAAGGGCGGCAACGCACTTGTGACTCCTGTGGTGTTGCTCGTGTCCATGGGCGGCGGCAATAGGGTTGTTTCCAAATAGTCAAATCAAGCACTTTTAATGAAATGTCAAAAACGACCCTTGCTAAGGGTTTTGTATGAAATATGACGTAGTGACGTCATAGTGTTTTGCTGTCAAGTAGAATACTTATTATAAATAAATTGACGATAAAAATGTTAAATAAAGTTTTAACATTAATTGATGAACGAAACTACTATTATTTTGACATGTTTCACTAGAAAAAAATACTTGTATAATTTATTTCACGTGCAAGAAACTTCCCTATTGCTTACCATCAGGCGACCCGTCTGCTCGTTTGTCGCCTATTATTATAAATAAAAAAATGCGATTTCGGCACTGTCCCAAAATAAATCAAGTTCAGAAGTTCCTTCGTTAGTTGGGTCTTGTCTTTTTTTATGCACATATTTATATTTTCTTACTACAAGCATGCCATCAGGTTTGACAAAAAATATGGTATTACTTGTGGTTCTCCCGCGTTGTCACAGATGTCTCTGCTAGCATCACACAGCTGCTGTACTTGTTGCAACAACGCTTGCTGGCCGGGGCCGTCCTTGCGAACACTCAATATCTTCGCATCTACACAAATAAACAATTTGAAAAGCTATGGACTATACGTTTGGACAAACAGAAGGAACATCTTTATTTTCCAATAAATCATCGTTTTTTCAATAAAGGAACAGCTTCATTTTAAACAAAATATTTATAAATATTAAAAAAAAAAGGTAAACATATTATTTAAATGACCGCTAGCTACTTCATAGCGAACACGATGATATTGGGTGGCCTACGAAAAACCTGTCAGGAAAACGGTAATTTTTTTAGCCCGGATCGGGTTTTTTAAGAAAGCATTCGCGATATTCCGACATTAGATCGGTGAAGGTCGCTCTTCTATGGATCTCTTACTATAATGTCTGGCGGGTTTTACCTTGTACCAGTAGCGGCATCAACGTGCGAATAGTGGTGACGGCGCGATCTGCTAAAGCGTAGTCAGGGTGCTCGCGATCTGTATAACAACGACAATATGAATAAACAACACACATAACATAACACGCCGCATTATCTCCGAAGGGGTATATTACACACCCACACTTCGCCAGTCATGTTTCGGTTGCTATGAAATAGGGGGCGAGCCTATTGCCATCTACCGGGCACATTAATACACATATTAATTCACATTCATACTTTTTGTATTAGCTGTAAGTTTTGAGTATGGTTGCCTCTGTGGTCCAGTTAATTATAACGTATGCGTCTGTGGATCGGGAGGTTCGGTGTCGAGCAAAAGTGTCACTGGGTTTTTCCGAATAATCAGTAGCAGCACGGAAGTTTTCTTATATTTATTATAATATTTTATAGATTCACTAGAGGTGTAACATTAGTAACATTACACCCACATTTCGACATGAATTGTTAGGTCCCACATAATAGGTGCGAGCCTTTATTTAGCCGTTACCGGGCACATCACTAGACTCCGTGCTGCTACTGAGAATTCGGAAAAACCCAGTAACACTTTTGCCCGACCTGGGAATCGAACCCGGGACCTCCGATCAGCAGTCGCATACGCTATCCACTGGACTACGGAGGTAGTTTTCTTATAATGTAAAAATAAAATACCCTTACCAGCAGTGGCAGCGGCAAGCGCTGCGACGGCGGCGTTGAGTCGCGCCAGTTCGTCCGCCAGGCGGCGCTGCGGGGCCACACACTCGCGCGAGCCTGCTGCCGACTCGGAAGTGAGAGCCTACCATAACAAACAAACATTTCATACAAGCTTTACCCACGGCTGCGCCCGTGTGACTGTCGGGGACAAAATGTAGTCCATGTGCTAGGCTGATGTACAGACTAATGGTCTCAAAGTTGTCTGAGCAACGATCCATCAAACAAAAATTCCCATCTTGAGACCAACGTTGTTAGCTGTTTTTTTAAAAGGGCATAAATGGGAAGACTGTAGCCTAAAGAGGAGGAGAAGGTCGGTCAATCGATATTGTCTTATATTTCAGGACCTATTCAAAGTTCGCTCGCGACCCATAATTCGGGAAATACTGGTATAGATTATAACAATGCAATGTTCCATAAAAGTTGACCCGAGGCGGACGAAGCTAAGAGCAAAAAATTATGTAACGTAAAGATTTTCAGCTAGGCTAAAATAAAGATAATTTATCGTCTTAAAGGTGAATGCATACTTATCCGAGCCGAACGAGTCGAACGAAACGAATTTTAGAATTCTGTATATGAAATCTGTGTGCGTTCACCTTTAAGGTACGAGTTGGAAGCCAGCCGCAGACGGCAACTGCAAGCAACGTGTCGCCCGGACGAAAGGTATTTCATAAAAATATATAGAAAACAGTAGTGTCACGGCAACACGTCGCTTGCTGTTGCCGTCTTCAGCCGGCTTCTAACTCGAATAGATCGGTTCACGAAAGTTAACCACAAATGGCGGCCGTCGCGCATATGTACATTTTTGCACCAATGGCGTGGCTCCATTCTTGACGCATTTAGGGAATGCGTCAAGAACGGAGCCACGCCATTGGCACTCCACCCGCGCCTCACCCCGCACAAACACGGGGACCTAAAAAATAATTTCTGCGCAGTGGTCATCTTTCATGAACCGACCTATACCTTTATATTCACACGATGCATTTTCTTATCAGTTTACTGCATTCTACCGGCAGCTCCAGCAGCGTGGGTAAAGGTGATAGCATGTAGTTTATGAGCTAGGCTGAAGTTTATCTAGTTCATAATCTTACTTAAGAATGAATAGTTTTATAACTACTATCGCATATAACGCCATGATTGTAAAATAACCTGTTTGAGTGACTGCTGTGCATCTGCGAGTCTGCCCTTGGCTGCAGAGAGGCTGTTGATGAACTGCAAGCGCTGCTTCTCTCGTTGTTCACGGGACAATGTGGCAGGAAAACCTAGATAGCACAAAATTTTGGTAATACCGCAAATATAACTTTATCGTTTGTACAAACACTAGTTAAAAGTTATTAGTAATCTTTTTTATACCTAATGTAAAAATGGATGGGGTGCATGGTGTCAATAGATCATTTACAAAGTATCCCATGCTTTTTTACATTGCCATATGTTTTTTTTTCTCGGATTTTATGGAAGCGTGTATTTTAGTTTTTTAAACTATTGTTTATTTATCATAATATATGTTATTTGTTTTTTTTTCATATTTTGATAAAAATGCAAAGATTTAAAGTAATCCGACATTTTAAAGTCGGTCAAATTCACGTTATATAGATAGGTACCCACATACATACAACCGACGCTAATAAAAGAGAATAAAAAAAAGCCTTACCAGTGTGTCCATCCTGGCAAGCCTGCACCAACTGATCAACGCTGTGTTCTAACTGTTGGTACGAATTATGCAAGTCTTTTGGCTTCTGTTTTATCTTCAGACGATCACATATCGTAGGAATGTCCTTGGCAGAGTCTCGAAGTTTCTGAGCTGCGGACACTAGAGCGGTTGAACACTCCGGTGATGCGATTGTTCTGGCTGTCACCTAGAAATTGTATATATGACATTAAATTAATGCCTTCGTGGTCCAGTGGATAGCGTATGTGTCTGCTGATCGGGAAGTCCGGGGTTTGAATCCCAGGGTTATTTTTTTATTTTGCCTATCACATGACTCTATCCTGATCTTAAGCAGTCACGGAGACTAATAGTAAAGGTCATCATACCAATAGCATTACATTAAGATAATCTAGCTTCCTCTCTCCAGTACCTACCACCTAAGCAAACATTGTGGAAAGCATTAAAAATATTTAGAACATTGAGTATTGAGCATATCAATAATAATGGACTGATGGCCGTCGTCTTCACGGCCTAGATAATAGCTTTTTCACGCCCTGCGTCGAAGACTCGGGATCATAGGCAGAAGGGAATACGTGAACAGGTAATGAGAGAGACATCTTAATGGTTCGGCAAAGATATATAGATAAAAATAATCGCCTTTATGCAAATATCGGTATTACCTGTGCCGTAGTCTGCACTGCGGCGGCGGCCTGCTCAGTTCTCTGCACAGAGTCCTCCAGCTGTTCCATATCATCATCAAACATGGAATTCATAGTACCGACTAGAGGCTGCACTTTGTCCACCAGCTCTAAGGCGCGGTCGTGGGCTGTCGCTGCCAGCTCCTTGAGCTGGATAAACAATACATAATACATATCATCATCAACTCTGTATATGCACTGTCCCACTGCTGTGGTTTGGACCTCTATCCATTATGAGAAGGGTAACAATGACATACATATCATCATTAACCCTGTATATAAACTGTCCCACTGCTGGGCACGGGCCTTCTATCACTACGAGAAGGGTAAGGCCATATTCCACCACACTGGCCAAGTGCGGGTTGGCAGAGTTCACATGTCTCACGATGTTTTCTGTCACCGTTCAGCACGCGATTATTAACAATTTTATGCTTTTTTTTTTTGGGATTTTGTGACCTGACAATTTAATGCGCACATAACGGCCTGGTCACGAGATCGGTCTAAGCGGCGAGCGGCGCAGCAAGGGCGATGTACATGGCGCGTTTATTCTGAGGCGACATCGATCGCCTCGGCGCGCGGCGTAGAAAAGCGCGCCATATACATCGAGATCGCTCGCCCCTGTCGCGCCGCTCGCCGCTTAGACCGATCTCGTGACCAGGCCGTAACTTCGAAAAGTCATTGGTGCGCGCCGTTGATTCGAACCCATGATTCTCTGTTCTGACCACCAGGCTATCGCTGCCTTACATACTTCATCCATACTCAAGCCTTTTACCGGCCGGGATAGGCAGAGACAACGGAACGCTAATTACTTCTAGATATAATTACAAACCTCTCGCGCTTCCTCTACATTCATTACAATAGTGGTAAAAATATATTTCTTAATAAGTTAGAGCAATATGACAATCGACAGTGGCCGTCCCTTAACAAGATGGACCGACGATATCATTGAAATCTACACTTGGGCTGGTTAAATCTGCACTTGGGCTAGATTAGCACAAGATCGAGGGTAATGGCAAGAACAAAGAGAGGCCTATGTTCTGCAGTACAGTCGGGCTGTGGATGATGATATGACAATTTGTTTAATAACTCATTCATTAATATGATTATAGTTATTCTTACATGTTTCTCTTTGCGGTGATGAGTGGCCGGGCTGAGTACAAACACAAGCTTGCCCGATGCGTGTGAGAACTTCGTAGCGGCTTCGTGCAAACCCTGGAATTAATAAATAAGTTAAAAATATATCTGTATATTATATGAAACTCTTGCGTTACTGAATGACTGACAGACAACGCACATACAAAGCTATTGGGCACAGGAAGCTGCAAATTGGCATGTAGGTATGTTACTTTGCGAGCGTAAATGTGCAGTAAGAAAGGGATTTATCCAAATGCTCACGGAGTGGACAAAAAGAGGTCTTATCTTAATATATAAAATCCTTGCGTTACTGACTGACTGACAGACAAGCCACAGCCGAAACTACGCGGCGCAAGAAGCTGAAATTTAGCATGTATGTTCCTTGGGGACCGTAGGGGTGCACTAAGACGGGATTTCCCGAAATTCCCACGGGATCGGGCAAAACGAGAAATTCGAAAATATGTGCGTGCGAAGCCGCTGGCGTCGACTAGTATAAAATATGCGGACGTAGCTGCAGGCATCGTCTAGTTACTGGTATATTTTTAAAGACACCTTCGGCACTATAAAGCTCCCACGTCCATTCTCCAATCTCAGGAATTACTGGTTCGTTTTGAATATTTTTTTCTGTGTTGGATAGCCCATTTATCGAAGAAGGCCATAGGCTACTTAACATCACGCTAAGAGCCAAGGGTGCGGCGCAATATCCCTAAATAGCTAGTTAACAATATGCTCGACTAGGTATTTAACTTACTTCAGGATCAGTAGCATTATCGCAGATGGCCTTAGCAGCATCACAAAGCGCGCGCGCGTTCTCCAACATGGCGTCCTGATCGTTACCCGCCATTGTACCGCTAACTACACACGTATCTGTAGAACAACAACATTATTGTAATGCAACGGGATTACATCCAACAGGGTGTGTGAAGTCAATCTTCACGAAGTACCGGTGCAACGGACAGCCTTTTTTAGCATATTTGAAAGGCTTTTGTTTTCTGTAGCTACTCCGAGATTTTTATACGCTTAAGGCCCGGCGCCCATATAGCGAAGCATAGCGCAGCACATTTTTCAGTGTCAAACTAAATCGAGATTGTTCTCATTTTGAAAGAATGTCCAAAATCAAAATACTCTCCACTGCGCTTTGCTATATGGGCGCCGGGCTGATAAGACAAGACTCCCAAACCTAAGTAAGTCCTCCTCAAACGAACCAGAAGCTTAAATCCACCACTGTACTGCAGTTGGTAGCCCTTTCCGCCTTTAGAAGGTGTACGGTGCAACACCGCACACTTCTGGATATTTCAAAAAGAATATCTTTCAAAGTCTGGTCATCCAACATGGCTCTAAAGGTATCAAAATCATAGAAGACAAAGCTCTTTCCAAATATGCTTTCACGCAAAATAGATACCATTCAGAACAGCATCGTTGTTTTATTTAAATATGTTGTTTTCCTGCATTTGTTATACCACGTTCCTACCTTTGTTCTGAGTATCCGTTATTTCGCAACTGCTGCAAATTATATCCCGAAAGACAATTCAAATGTAACGTTAAAGACCTGGAGAGTTTAAAGTCACATATTTAAATACCTTGAACGACTTGCGGCATCAGATTGGTGATGGTGTCGACAGCTTGCTGAATCTCTTTGTAATCTCCATCTGCGAAATAGCATCCATATATTTTTATACGTTAACTAAATGTTGCCCGCGGCTCCGCTCACAGATAAAAATTACATATCTTAACTTTCACACAAACATACGAAGGCCTCTACACCCACTTAATCCAGCCTTTTCGAGAAATCTGCCATCTATGTATAAACTTCTTCCCTGCCAAATTTCATCTTTATACCTACGTCTAGCGGTTTCCGAGATTTCGTCATATGGATTACATAGCTCCACAAACCGAGCTTTTGGTGCAAGAAAGTTCTGGATGGTAGCCACGCATCGAACAACGCAGTATTTTCCTTACGTCTCCCGTGAGGTGGAACTGCGATGCGAGCGGCTCAGAATCGTTCGACGGTGAAGGCCTATGTTCAACAGTGAACATCCATAAGCTTTGATGATGACTTTTTTTATTACAGCACCCGCATCGGTCCATCGCGTTGAATAGCGGGCCAACGCTGGGTTTACCAAGTCGAACCCTTAATTCGAGAAACTTTTTTATATTTACTAGCAAAATGAGCGCTATCCAAAGCCCTCGTTGAAGGCCGGGGTTCACTCAATTTAAATGAAAGTGTAGACTCGTGTATAAAAAGTGTAGCCTACATACCTTGGTGTTGGCCGCACACGTCGGCGAGTCGTGCGACAGCGGCGTTGAGTCGCGCCAGTTTGTCGCTCAGGTTCTGTCGCGCGCGACACGCGTCCTCCTCGCGCATCAGAGAACATGCTTGCGGCTGTCATACAAATAATATTGGTTTGATAATTATTCACATTGCTAAAGCAATGCTTTGACTGCACGACTGGCGATCGCCTCACCGCTTGACACTGCGCTGAGTGTTGTGTTTTCAACGTTGTCAAAAATACAGGGCATCATCATTACACATTCAGTATGCTAAGCAATCACTTTACCTGACCATCGAAATATTAGTTCATCATACTGTTTTTTGACTGATGTTTACATGACTGTGTGCTGGTCAATAACATTGTGAATCATTAAGAGTGTAGCTGCAATACATAAACGTCATCCACGTCCGCGCGCATCGGAGCCGAATGGTCTAATGCTGTCTTCGAGTCGCCGGTCACTAGTACGCCACTAACAAACATAGTGCGGACCGCTAATGCTTCACGTCCACGTGTAAGCTCTCTCACAAATAACTACGATATTATGCACCTTGCTCTGATTGGCTGTCGCGATTTGTATCGTAGTTTCAACTACCACTCTTTGTAAAACTTATTTTATACATACAGGGTGTAAAAAGACCCTTAACGAAAACTGAAATCCCATGTTGCACCAATCAGTACGAACATTTTTTACTTCAGCACCATACCTGGGAAATTACTGGTTCAGGAGATATTGAGACTCAAAGATAGTATGGAATTTTTCTGTATTTATCCCGCCAATATGTTCTTTAGATGCCCTATAACCCCATGGATAAGTAGGTATTTCGAGCATTGCAAGCGCGCGCTTTTAATTGCAGTTTAAAAAATGTGAAAACTCAAAAAAGAAATCGTTTTCCAGGTATTATTTTTGGTTAGTATGACTTGGCATGATGTCCACAACGAGTAGACTTCGGTTTGGTGATGGGTCTTGTGACACCCTGTATATTTAGGCTAAGTTTATTTTGTAAATATATTCTCTTTATACAACAAGATTGGACTACTCATTCTGCACCTTCACCAGCAGCTACAGACCCTACCTTACAGTGGTGACCCCGCCTATAATAATGGTTAAATGGATTGGTAAAGGGTTTAATGTCGAGTCCTTCGTGTCTTCACAAAAATGTCATAGCTATATTTATAGTCAATGCTTCGTGTAGTTGCCGTACTCGCCTCTTACGGCACCCATGGAATGAAATGGGACACTTTATATTAAGCTGCCACTACACAGATAACGTTTAATATTCTTTTCACCACAGCAGCTCAAACATGCCGCTTTTGCTGCGAGACAACAGTGAACAAAACGCGATTTTGATTCGAGCGTGAGGCAAAGTAGCTTTTTAATTTTTCAATCTTCAGTGCCACGAATTGATATTGTTCAGCCATAAATTTGAAACATTCGAATTTTACTGTGCTCTGTCTCTTTCACATGCATATAAAAAGTGAGTGAAAAAACAAACCCCTTCGAATTCGAAATTCGATTTTGGAATTCGACCTCAAAGTAAACATAGGTGTTTACTTTGAGGTCAAACAACGGCAACGCAAAAAAAAAAAGATATTTGTAATAAAGAAATTACTTTTTTTACATGTTATTGTTTACATGTTTAATTTATTATTGGATTTTAATAAAAATAAGTCTAATTAATAGTATAAAATTAGTATTTAACCAATACATTTTTATTTAGAATTATTACAACAATGATACATTTGAAAAATAAACATCAGGGACGCGGTATTAAAACGCGATTTAAAAAAGTAGCGGGAATAAAAATTTCGCTGATGCTGATACAGTAGGTATAGCGTAACGTGTTAAATTATATTAATTAATAATTATATAAAATAATCTAAAAAGATGAGTGAAACTAGCGATGATGACTGTACTTTAACACCAGAAGAGTTAAATCAACAAGTGATTATGCAGAATTCAATCTATTCCTGTTCATTTCTATGTCTCCTAAGTAATATGTGTTCTCACTGCTGTGGTGAAAAGTTATGTGTGCTACACGAGAGCAAAGTTTTTTGTATCTCGTGCTGTTGAGTCCCTCACCACGCTCAGGATTCTAACTTTGATTCACTCGCTACGCTCGTGAATCAATCATAGAATCCTTCGCTTGCTCGGGACTCAAAATCAGCACTCGAAACAAAAAACAACTTTGCTCTCTTGTTGCACAAATAACTATTATTTACCTATATAAAGTTTATAGGTAATAGAGCCTTGGGAAATCTGGCATGGGCCAGAGAGGTACTAACCCCTCTCACAGAAAATCGACGCAAAGTAACAGTATCGTTGTGTTTCGTTCGGTGAGTGAGAGTGCCGAAGGCACATCACCGATTCCTTCTCCCTCATCTGACCTCTCCAATTTCTTTTCCAAGCGGGCGGAAATCGCTTACCATCAAACGATCTGTCAGCTCATTAGCCGCATATAACATAAAAGAAAATAAAACAGTAATACAAAGACAACATACCCCATTCAGCCTTTGTTCCGCTGCGTTCAAACGTCCTTTAGCTTCTTCCACACTTTGGTCAAATTTCTCACGTTGTGCCAACTTTTCTTGATGCTCTTGTTCCCGACGTTTCGTGATGGGATCGATTTCTGTAAAAAAATAACAGTTATTGCGTCTCATACTACTGTTTTGTTCTAGAGGCTTCGTCCGCGTGGGTACTTTATATCCGGATAACAGGTAGGCTATATACTATTCTGATGTGTGAACTATATTAATGAAGAGTTTCTTCAGAAACCGTACAGTAGTTTTTGCGTATAAAAGTGTCAAACAACCATCCATTCATTCGTCCATGCGCACGAACGTTACACTTTGATATTTCTTTACCTATCATCGATAACTTTAATTGCGGTTTTTATCACGATTTTACCTTTTCTTTTTCATGCAAATTAATTGTAAGTAAGTAAGTAATTTGTTTATTCTCACATCATAACAACGTACAATTATTAGGTACATAAATAAAAAGGACATAAATAAAGTAGGTAGATACATAATCTCATTAAAGCTGCGCGTCCACCGGATCGGAATCGGAGCGTACGGAGCGGAAGGATTTGTTGCTTTGTATTAATTTCTATGAAACTGCGTGCACTGGATCGGCATTTCTGCGCCTGAGACCGGTATGGCGGTATTTGTGCTGATGACGTCATCCGCAGTGAACGCATCATACGGATTCCGAGCGTTTCAAGTTCTGACGTGTTTGTGACGTTAAACTGTAGGCAAAATAGTTATTTGTGCAACAAGAGAGCAAAGTTGTTTTTTGTTTCGAGTGCTGATTTTGAGTCCCGAGCAAGCGAAGGAGTCTATGATTGATTCACGAGCGTAGCGAGTGAATCAAAGTTAGAATCCTGAGCGTAGTGAGGGACTCAATAGCACGAGATGCAAAAAACTTTGCTCTGGTGTAGCACACATAACTTTTCACCTCAGCAGTGAGAACACATAATTATTACTTAGGAGATATATAAATGAATAGGAATAGATTGAAAACTTAATTCTGCATTAATCACTTATTGTTTTAACTCTTCTGGTGTTTAAGTACAGTCATCATCGCTAGTTTCATTCATCTTTTTAATATAATTTAACACGTTACGCTATACGCTATCAGCATCAGCGAAATGTTTAGTTTATGCATTTATTCCCGCTATTTTTTTAAATCGCGTTTTGACACCGCGTCCCTGATGTTTTTTTTTTCAAATGTATCATTGTTGAAATTCCAAATGAAAATGTATTGGTTAAATACCAATTTTATACTATTAATTAGACTTTTTTTATTAAAATCCAATAATATATTAAACATTTAAACAATAACATTTAAAAAACGACATATTTTTTTTATATATAAAGATATTTGTATATAGCCGTGTGGTTGACGGCATAGACTACAAGTGTCACCACCCCCTGTCTTCCCGTGGGTGTCGTAAGAGGCGACTTTGGAATAACACGATGCAAATACCATATTTGCGTAGAGACGGAAAACTCGACATCAAACCTTATACGACTGCCTCGTTGGTCTCGCGGCATAAATGTGCGCATGGGATCGGGAGGTCCCGGGTTCGATTCCTGGGTCGGGCAGTGTTATTGGGTTTTTCTGTCACGAAATTCTCAGTAGCAGCACGGAGTCTGGAAATGTGCCCGGTACGGCAATAGGCTCGCCCCTTATTACGTGGGACTAAAGTATATCTGGCGAAAAGTGGGTGTAGAAATACACCTCTGCCTACCCCTTCGGGGATAAAAGGCGTGACGATATGTATGTATGTATGTATATTTGTATATCTTTAAATTTTAGGGTATAGCGCGTTTCCGAACGTGTTTTCTTTGAGGTCGAATTCCAAAATCGATTTCGAAGGAGTTTGTTTTTTTCACTCGCTTTTTTATATGCATGTGAAAGAGACAGAGCACAGTAAAATTCGAATGTTTCAAATTTATAGCTGAACAATGTCAATTCGTGGCACTGAAGATTGAAAAATTAAAAAGCTACTTTGCCTCACGCTCGAATCAAAATCGCGTTTTGTTCACTGTTGTCTCGAAGCAAAAGCATGTTTGAGCTGCTGTGGTGAAAATACTAATTCACGATGAACGACGATGTTTTAATTATTTTAGTGGAAAGTATGAAGTATGAAGAACTTTATAATCTAAAACATGAACATAATCAACTTAGGAGAGACAATATTTGGGACGAAATTGGGCAAATAAAATCTATTTTCATCTTCTAATAAATCAGAATATAATGTATGGTATTCTCCGAAAATTAATCTAATTACAACAATATCCTCGTCACTATCCTCCTGCTTTAAAAATACCTAAATTGCCGATGCTGAATCCGAATGCAGTGGACGCACCCCATCGGCATTTTGTAAATGACGACGCTCCGTCCGCTCCGTACGCGCCGATTCCGATCCGGTGGACGCGCAGCTTTATACATCACCCACAACAATTTTCATCCATACCCACATTCAAAATTAAAATGTCGGGTAAAAACAGCATTCGGACTATTATAGTGAGTCGCAGTACATTTTTATCGCACCTCTAATTATGTCGAGTTCACGTTGGCTCTCGGCGGGCAGGCCTGTTGTGTGAATGTGGTAGAATATTATTATTATTATAGCGAGACCTGGCTTGCCGTTCGTAACAGATCGGCAAAGTTAAGCAACGCTTGCACAGTCGCCACTTGGATAGGTGACCGTGTGAGGTATTTACATCTGAGCGCTACCGTGCTTCGGAGGGCACGTAAAGCTGTGGGTCCCGGTTCTTGTCTAAGGATAAGGATCGTTAGGCCATGTCGGAGGCCTTCGGGCGGTCTGAAAACTCCGACACCTGAGTTAGCCACACACTCACACGAAAAACAACAAACAAATTGAAATTAAATAGCATCTACTCACCGCTCTTACTCTCTCACCGCGCCTAGGTAAACGTAGTGTAGGTCGCCCTCCGGCCGTGGAGTGACGATATACGCAAAGTGACTGGGCAGAGGCCGAAAATAGGGCTCAGTTGCGTGCCATTGGAAAAGCTTATATCCAGCAGTGGATTATGGATGATGATGTACTCACCGCTAGGTGTGATGCCCCACTCTGCCAGCAGCCTGTTGAGGCAGTACTGCAAGTATTCGTGACTCTTCTTCATCTGCAGCTGTTCTTCGGAGCCAGCCTGCATGTGTGGCTGGCAGGCCTCCACCATGTGTTTGGTGGACTTTCTCACTTGTTCCACCGCGGCGCCGAATTGAGCCCCGCACTCGGGGTCGCCGACGTGTGGTCCGGTTATCTAAATGTATCATGCTTATTAGATCAGTGCTACCAAGAGGTGTATGAGCCAACCCATAAACAAAATCTACAATATTGGCCTACCAATCTAAGACATCTTAGACTGTCTAGGAAAAAAAAGGGGGACATCGTTAAAAAGGGGGACCTTAAATATTGGTAAAATACTCAGATTCCCGTGTGACAAGTAGGGGCACTAATTAATGCAATGTAATCGGCAGCGCCGTACACAGGATCTTCTCAGGTGGGTCGCGAGCCTTAGTTTCCAACGCGTTGTTTTAGTATAGTACTGACTGCACGGTTGGCGTAGTGGTTTAAGCGGCCGCCTCGCCGCTTGGTACTGCGCCGTGTGTTGTGGGTTCGATTCCCACACGAGACAACACTTTGTGTGATCCATAAATTGTTGTTTCGAGTCTGGGTGTACATTGTGTCCGTTGGTTGTATGTTTGTAAACTCCCCCGCGACACAGGATTTATTCCTAGTGCGGGAGTTGTCTTTTTAAAAAAAAAGTAAAAAGAAAAAAGTACTTCCTTCTATAGAATGCTTCGACATGCATTGCAAGAAACCAAAGTGATAATAAATGGTGCTAGCAAAATAGTGCTGTCTAAATATGGAGTCTTTCAAATAGAGCTATTATTGCTATAAAATAATAGGTATAAACGTCTTACTAAACTTGTCAGTAAGCTTGTTATTTTCACCCGATTTTATGTATTGGTATTGGTAATAATACTGAAATCAACATACATAAGCCAAGCGGTGCAGGGTGTTCCAGTCCCGCAGCGCCTTCTGCATCTCGTTGTCCAACGCCGCGGCCTCAGCGCTGGACAACGTGGCCTTCACGCTGTCAGCCACGCTACACAGCTCGTTCTGGCTATCCTCCACGCCCACGAAATGGGCTCGCATCTGACATATAACAATGTAAAAATTATAATATACTTTTTTGTTTTCGTCGTGGAAACCTTATTGCGGAACGACTCTATCCTCACTCTCCAAAAAGAACTGGACAGATTATGATGAAACTTTGCAACGCATCGAAGAGATAGATTATTATCATGGTAATGATATAAACCCTATACCAACCCGTTTGGCCAGCGTAGTATAGTAGGCCAATTCCTGCTTTTAAAGGAGAGGCCTAGTCCAGCAGTGGACTATTAAGGCTGATATGATGAATGATATCAGGGCCTGTAGCCAAACGACATTCGATTACCGATATCGCTAATCGCTAAGTGCAAAAAAGTATGGAACTTACATACGAGTAGGCTTTCTATATATCACATGGTCAACGAAAAAGGAATTCGTTATGTTGCCATGGCAACCAAGCGTTAGCTAAAGCATAGATATTTACATAGAGACGCATTTCTTATGGGGGCTCTGTAGACAAACTTTCTGTGACCCATATTGCCGCTTGGCGGCGTGGCAGTCGCGCTGTGACAGCTGTCTCTACGAGTGCAGAGAGACGGAGAACGACGCCAGCGCCGCCAACAGCGCCAACTATGAACTACACTGACGACATTCGCCAACTCACCACTTGGAATCGGCACACGAAATCCTTAAGAAATGCGCTTCTATATGTAAAGCTGTACTCATTGGCTAAAGAAGGAATCAGAAGCGAATTCCATTTGGCTAAGCCCACTGTACTCAGCACCTAGTGCGTATCAAGCTCGATGCGCTTTGGTACACCCACTACACACTCAGTACTGAGTGCGTTCCGAGCCCGAAGCGTGTCGACATAACTTGCGTGCCGACCGTCTGCAGTCAAAATACTGTATACCTGTACAACATTATCGTGGTATTATGCTTGTTCCATTCATTTTTAGCGAATAGCAAGACGCTGAAATTTGGCATAATATACATACGTTCCTTGGCGACCGTAGGGATATCTAAGGAATTTTGCTAAGTTCCTTCAAGATCAGTAAGATTGGCTTAAATAAAATAAAAATGCGCAGGCGTAGTTGCGGACATCCTCTAGTTAATTATATAGGTACGAGGAAAACGAACTGTGTGCGAAACTAAATAATAAACAATGAAATTATATTTACCGGTCTCTGCTTAGGTTCGTTCTTGGGACTTAAGATATACACTAACTTTTCAGATGCGTTGTTGAATTTGGCATAGTCGAGTCGTGGCTGTAAATACAAAAAGGAAGATATAGGTAATAAATATACACATACAAAATAAGGAATAAAAATATAAGGTATTACAAGGGTTTAATAAGTAACTTAAAACTAGCTGCACAGCAGGGTGGGCAGTCTTATCGCAAGATGGGATATTTTGCAGACAAACTGGATTGAAATATATTATACGTTTATATGTCGATACCTTTGGGTAGAAAGGTCGTATAAACCAAAACCCGACTTTTCAGGAGAGCAGAAAAACAATATTTTTTTTACATAAAAATTCATAACTTTTTTGTTTTTGTAGTTACAAAAAAAATATCTATGAGAAAGTTTCTTAGAATTAGCGAATGAAAAAGGTTAAATCATCAAAACCTATCTATCTTCGTTAGTTTTAAAGTTAGCTTGGATTTACGTCTAAGAAAAAATCAATTCTTGGTTAATACACCCCATGAAAATGTACTTTAAAAAAACTGTAAAGGTCGTATATCCATTTTTGGTAAGCTTATGGTCACATTTACTGTCGTAAAAACCCATACATGTAGTTTTTTTGTATTAAAAACCATTTATAATCATAGATCAATTGAACTCTGACTAATAAACAATCCTGTTACTCTCAGAATTAGTAGGAATTCAATCACTATTAATCTAATAACCAATAATGGTCGATTCAAATAAAATAAAACTACCTGAAATACGAAGTCAACATTAATTAAGTATTATAATACCTTCTTACATTTACTATCATTTCAATAATGGTACAACATACCTAACAGGTTTAACATTTTAAATTGAAAAAATATTATAAACACCTTAAACAGAAATGTGAAATAAAAAATCGACTTAGTCATAAAAAACAAAAATTATTCAAACTTCTTCTGAATTAAATTAATTAGGCATTTTAATCATTTATAAAATGTTTGATATCTTTTTTTCATTTTTGTTCATATTTAAATGTACTTAATTCAATAAATTATTGAATTAAGCCTTTGTACTAAGGCTTACTTACTAAGTAATTTATTGAATTGCAACTAAATAAAAAAAAACGATCAAGCTCTAAACGTAACTTATTTATGATATAAATTTGTTTTCAGAACTAGTTTAAAATGATTTATGGATTTTTACTATAAACTATTTTAATTATTATTATAAATTATTTTAAAACGAATTACGAATTATTGCTTGCAACATTGCAAATATATCGGTTTCTCCAAACAAAGGTAGGAGGAGTAGAAGGTACGTGGTATATAGCCCGAAGCACAATTTAAATTTCGCGATACCTACACAAAAGTTAAAATTTCTACATTTTGTTATTACATTTCAGAATCAACTTGAAGTAACCTGAAATTTTCATTTTAACCCATTTAATCCCTAGCAGATAAAACAAATGTGTTGTAATTTGAATAAATGGATAATATACGAGTATAAAAAGAATCATTCTGAATTACAACTTACCGAACTCAGCACCTACTCGCATGAGTATATGCGAGTAGGTGCGACAAAAGTGTTCTAGCCTTAATAAATTGTAGCACGTAGCTATTGCGATTTGTAGGTATTAGGGTAGGAGTGTGCAAGATTGCGCAGTGTATAAGATTGCGCAGAGCGATTATTCACTCAGGAAGCAGTTTTTGGTGGCCATCTTCAGTTGAAAGCGTCCTACCGACATTCTAACTGTACCGGCACAAAAATTTACGTTTTAATACAATTTCCTCAAATTTATTTGAAAATAACTAAATTTGATACCAGTCTTACATAATTTAGGTCTTTTATAAACGTGGTTGCAGTAAATATAAACCAGGTAAGTTGTTCTTATCTGTTTATTTCTATCAAATTACTCTCGAAGTGTGTTTCGCCTGAGCCAGTACGACATTCAAGTCAATAGATGGCACTTGTGGTATTTTAAAGCTGTTTATTACTCATTGTGCAAGAATGCGCATAGCTATCGTGTACAAGACTGCGCGCGAATTCTTGTACACTGAATCATATTTTATTTGGAATTCGTTTTTCATTAGCTATATGTAAGCTGTTAAGCTTATTAATAGCTAAAAAGAAAAGTGTAAAGCCTTTACCTAAAAAGAATAAGACTGTTAAGCCAAAGAAGCCAGGCAATGCACCCAAGAAAAAAATATGGTCATGTCCAGGTTGCTCAGAAGTGTACATTGAGCCAATTACCGAAGACTGGATTGAGTGTATTTGTTGCAAAGAATGGTGGCACGACAAATGCACAGCATACGTGGGTCGCGGGAACTTCCAATGTGATGTTTGTGAGTAGGTAATGCGCATTGACCAATATGCGCAAACTTGCACACCGGGCCGCGCACACTTGTCCGCATACTTTGTGCAAGAGTGCGCATTTAGGACGCAGCAATTTTTTGAAATATTTCCTAAAATGTTACCTTTATATTTTTTATAATACTTTTTTTTTCATAGGCAGATAACCTAAATAAACAAATAAAGACTGAAGTTGATTATAAACTGCTGCGTATTTTTTGTAGAAATCATAGTAGCTAAAGTGCGCAGTCCTGCACACCCCTACCCTAATCATGGTAGGCGCATAAGACTGATCAGTGACGGTAGCCTATTAAAAAAATCATAAATATCTACCCTAAACTGGGAAAATTCGACCGCCAAGAGCTTCAGTATCATGCACTGAATCACTGGTATTGGTTTTCGGTTTATTATTTATTTACACCCAATATTATTATACACTTAAAAGATACACTTTATTTAATACAATAAAACTGTTTCAACAAAGATATAGATCGAATATAAATGTATTAAGCGAAAGACCCGCTTAAAAAAAACATCAATCCACCAAGTACAGTCCGAGGGGAATAATATTTTGCACTAAAAACATTAATACAAAAGCAATTTCAATTAAAAAGAGTTCATATTTCGATTAACTTGTCTTTCAGTACCCGTTCTCTGAATTATTAGTCAGAATTCAATTGATCTATGATTATAAATGGTTTTTAATACAAAAAGAACAACATATATGGGTTTTTACGACAGTAAATGTGACCATAAGCTTACGAAAAATGGATATACGACCTATACAGTTTTTTTAAAGTACATTTTCATGGGGTGTATTAGCCAAGAATTGACGTTTCTTAGACGTAAATCCAAGCTAACTTTAAAAATAAAGAACATAGATAGGTTTTGATGATATAACCTTTTTCATTCGCAAATTGTAAAAAACTTTCTCATAGATCATTTTTTTATAACTTCAAAACCAAAAATGTTATGGATTTTTATGTAACAACAATTAGTTTTTCTACTCGCCTGAAAAGTCGGGTTTTGGTTTATACGACCTTTCTATCCAAAGGTATCGATAATTGGGTTTTTACGACAGTAAATGTGACCATAAGCTTATTAAAAATGGATATACGACCTATACATTTTTTTTAAAGTACATTTTCATGGGGTGTATTAACCAAGCATTGATTTTTCTTAGACGTAAATCCAAGCTAAATTTAAAACTAACGAAGATAGATAGGTTTTGATGATTTAACCTGTTTCATTAGCAAATTGTAAGAATCTTTCTCATAGATCATTTTTAATCACTTTCGGGTTTTGGTTTATACGACCTTTCTACCCAAAGGTCGATATGCAATAAGGATTTACGACGTCGAATTTAAACTATGCTTAGGTAATGCATTCAACACATTAGGGCGTATAAACCATTTACAATTAACGACTATTTTTACGCCCTGAGTTAATAAAAATTATGGTTAGTACATCATAACAAAACTACAAAAAAATAACATTCGGCTTTTACACTGAAAATTTACCTTTTTTAAGAGGCTATGACCAAAAATTTCGGGGTCGTATTAACCATTTTTGTGCGAATTTCTACATTTCGTATATACAGATCGATAGAGAAAAAAATTCTGAGAAAAATGGTATATATAACTCAATTTGGCCAAAATGGTTTATACGACCTTTCTACCCAAAGGTATCGATGTATAAAATCCTTGCGTTACTGTTACTGACTGGCAACTGCGCACCAGAAGCTGAACATTTCTTGGTTGGGAAGCCTAAAGGTGCACTAAGAAGGGATTTCTAGCAATTTCCATGGCTTCTTGTAATTGGGTTAGTTAAAAAAAATAAGTGCGAATATAGACATTTTTGTTATTAGATAAAATTCAATACTACTTTTATTTAACAAAAGTACAATAGCATTTCTTAATTGTTTGTTCTTACGCATCTTATTGAAAGCCAAGGAAATCTCCATTGTGAGTAATTTGGATGATTTGGCACCCACACAATTTGTGTTCATGATCTGTACCCGTTATTTTTTAATATTCAATTCTAATCCATACTCATATGACAATTGTGTCGCCTGATTTGTGAATCTATACTTATTATAAAATGAAATACCCTTTTTTTAGGGTTCCGTACCTAAAAGGTAAAAAACGGGACCCTATTACTAAGCCTCCGCTGTCTGTCTGTTTGTCACCAGGCTGTATCTCATAAACCGTGATAGCTAGAAAGCTGAATTTTTCACAAATTATGTATTTCCGTTGCCGATATAACAACAAACAGTCAAAATAAAGTAAATATTAAAAGGGGGCTCCCATACAACCAACGGAAATTTTAAGCATTTTCGTCTCGATCTTAATAAATAGAAAGAAACTTAAAAAATATTTAAGTATACATACAACAAACGTGATTTTCTTTTATACTTAGATGATGGTACCTACGGAACCTTTCGTGCGCGAGTCCGACTCGCACTTGGCCAATTTTATTTCTTATCTGCATAAACGCGATAAATAAAAAAAAATACAGAACGGATATTTGTACAGATTTCACTAATATATAGGGTGATTCCTTAGGAAGGTTTAGTTGTATTCAGGCGGGTGAAGCCGCACGCGAAGTTAAATTTTTAATAATATAAAGAAAAAAGGTATGTTGCTATGGTACTTACATTTTGATCCTCAAATCCTGCTATCATCAGTTTCACACCTTCACAAAGTTCCGCCATTTCTTTCTGCATTTCATTACGAGTGGCTTCGTCCTGGCCATGGCTTACTAGCTCCATATCTGCCAAAATTTCGCATATAATTAGGTACAGGTACAAAAATGTTTATAGACTAGCTGTTTCCAGCAGTTTTACTAGCATTGTTATTAGTATCTGGACAATAGCTCCCTCACTGAGACAAATTAGCCCACATGTTGCTCTACAAGGTCTCTATCTTCAAGTGAGTCACAGTAAAGGTCAACGCTCATTAGAGCCACCCGGCACCCATTCCGCACGGCGTCTACGAGTGGACGTCGCGCGGTCAACCAGCGGACCGCGCGCCGTCAACGAGTGAACGCCGCGCGGTCAACCAGCGGACCGCGCGCCGTCAACGAGTGAACGCCGCGCGGTCAACCAGCGGACCACGCGCCGTCAACGATTGAACGCCGCGCGGTCAACGAGTGGACGTCGCTTGGTCCACGAATGATCGAATAGTCTGTTAACAATTGGAACAAGGTCTACACGTGTGTTTCGTAATGCCAAATTTTACAAACGTTAAATTGGCACTCTATTTTATATCAATTAACTTTTTCAAGTAATGCAATGACCACACACAACTAGATACTAAACTTTTGTCTATGAATACACCTACTAACTACAAATTTTAACATAAGGTATGCTCATGAAAAACACTACCTAAAATATTTTTAATTCTGCCGGCTTATATTACCTGCTAAGTAATGAAATCGTTAATGATTTCCCCGACATCACCAACTGCGACAGCCAGTGTTGCCAATCAAGGATTACTCGTAAGAACATAATATATTTTTGAGTAAAAATAAGAGTATCATTTTACACGGTATCGATTTACACGGTAATTATTTATTTAACTTTATGCACAAACAAGTGTACAGAGGCGGACTTAATGCCTAAAGGCATTATCTACCAGTCAACCTTTGGGTTGTAGCATTTAAATTACAGAAAAAGAAAAATATATATACAGAATAACATATTTTACGAATAATTCGTTCATAAAATATATGATAAACCTATTTATATACACTAGATATATATACTTATTTATAAATACATACTTATATATATATTTGAATATAAATATATATATTTATAATAAATATTATAAATACATAGACGATGATTCTATTACGATTCAGCCAATGTGTCATTGTAAATCTGTCGAACTCTAGTTTTAAATGTGAAACGGTTCGTGGACATCCCGATTTCTGGAGGGAGAGCATTCTCTACTCAGCCCGTCCAGCATACGCACCACGAGAAAATTATCTCTACACGTTTACTCGTGTTTATGACGATTATCTCTATTAACTCGCTGACTCTAACATGGTTACACACACGATTCGACTCGTTATGTCAAATGTAGCTAATAATAGTCGTTTTACTTATCTGTGGTATTTCTCTCGACGAATCCTAACATGACGGCATTAAGACAAATTTTGACAACTAAAATAGTAATAATAGGCGTCATGCTTTCATACGACGAGAACTACACGAGTAACTAAAAATATTTCATTAAAACAACAAAGAAAATGGCAGTCCCTTATTATAATTATTCAATAACCTTATATGAAGAGCGCCACGCGAGAAAAGTTCGAATTAGGGATCTCTGTGACCCTTTTACGTTGAACGACAGAGAATTTGTGATCAAAACCAATGGCTGTGTTTCTCATAGAAAGGCTTGCCACGGATCTCGAGCCTCATTCAGATGGCCTGCCTGTCTATTTAGAGATAAGTTAATATCATTATTATCGAAGCTGCGCATGGGACCTCATTCTTATTCAACACAGTAGGTAACAATTGTTAATACTTTGTAGGTATTGACATCAGTTTCGAATTAAAACTAATCAACTTTTGAATTAAAACAATACATAAAAATTACAAATGTCAAATAGTACATAATATGATAAACTATAGAGGTGGATACAAGTCTTTTGAGCCATTTGAGCACAAATTAAATGAACTAAACCGGTGTGGTTACATTAATAAATGCCGTAATTGACATTCTATGTTTCAAAGGGCAACATCGGTTACTCGTGCAACGAGAGCGAATTCTTCGACGTGAAGCTTGTCTATCGTGGCGCGCATGTTAAAGAAAACGAGATATTAACCGATAACGACAATATTTCTTCATTCACGCGTGTGATATCTCGTGGTGCGTATCCTAGGCGGGCAGAGAAGGATAGGCTGGATATTAAAAGAAGCATGTACCAAGCTAGAGCTGTGAGAAGGACAAAGAAGAAGAAGATTGTTTGAAGAGCGAAGATTTTATCGTGGGTATTGCAGAGATATTGAAAATGAGGAGTTAAATAGACAGGAGCATTAGGAGAGTATAGTAAAGAATAAAGTGTACACAACGTACGCAGGTTGCGACGTTGGCGGATAGGTAACCATCGTAACTTTATTCGAAACTCGGAAATATGGTCATACTTGCGGAGATTGAAAATGAATCTAATGCAATTATTGAGAAGGCGGTCGAGCTTATTAAGTAGATCTGCATTAAGGTCGAGATAGCACACATCACCATAGTCGATGATAGGAAATATTAAAGTCTGTACTAGCATTGTCTTGGTCTTGGATGGCAGAAAGTTCTTCAGACGACAGAGCGACCGTAAGGTACCAGTGACTTTGCGACTAACATTTGCTACCTGGTTACGCCAGTCAAGAGTCGCGTCAATATGTAGACCGAGATCTTTGACGCTAGAGCTAAACGGAATAACTGATCCATTAAAAATTACAGCTGGTAGCAATTGCAAGTTAATCCTACTCATAATCCGGGGACTACCAATAACAATAACCTGACATTTAGCAGGATTCACTGCGAGTCCAAACCTGGCAGACCAGTCGTTAATAGCATCCAGATCTCGATTGTTTGCATTTATTGCTGTATCCAGATTTTCCTCCTTTGCTTGTGTGTAGAGCTGCAGATCATCGGCATACAGATGATACGCACAGTGAAGTTCAAGAGATAAGAGATTAATAAACAATGAAAACAGAAGAGGAGAAAGTATTCCGCCTTGAGGAACACCGGAGCCCAGGTAACGCCATGTTGATGTGGTTTCATCAATACGTACTGACTGCTGGCGTCCTCGAAGATAAGAGGAGAACCATTCTGTGCTCATATACTGTATTCCGATCTGGGGAGGTGCAGCAAAAACAAAATTTATACAACTTGAACGTGCACAACGAGCACTCCTTAAGATAATGCATTTAAAAAAACTTAGATTTCCTACGGTGAGCCTTTATCAGATTAGTGATGTACTCTCTGTAAGAAAGTTGTATATCATTCAAACGGTGTTAAAGAAGCATAAGTCCTTGCCTTTTAATGTGGGTTTAAGGTCGAAAAGAAGGAAGTATGATATAGCGGATATACCCTCAACAAAGACCAAATTTGGATGTATGCAATATAACAAAAGATCAGCTCAACTTTATAACAGTATAAATAAAAAGATACACATACACACAAAAAAATATTATGAGTGCAAAGAAACACTAATTGAATGGATAAAACCACTTATATATGAGGAGACTGAAGCATTGTTACAATACGCTGTATGACATACATTATATATATTACATACACACAAACACACACGCACGCAATCACGCAAACACACACGCACACATACACATGCACACACATACACACACACACACACACACATACACACACACACAGTGCAAGTATAATTTTGTATTTAAAATAATATCCTAGAGTTTAAAATTATTGTGTTAATTATCACGCAATGTAAAATATGGAGGAGCGGAGTTTTCTACTACAAGCATTATTTGCTTAAAAGAAGATTCTGAACACAACTTTCTGTAAACAAATTATTTGGCACAATAAAATTTTATTTATTTATTATTATTTATTATTTACCATTCCAGTACCATAGGTGAGACCATTAGATAGGAGAGGATTGAAAGAAGGAGGTCGTGACTGACGGCGTTAAAGGCGTTGGAGAAGTCCACCAAGGCCAGAACTGTAACCTTGGTGTCCTCCACCCCCGCCCTCACGTCGCCAGTCACCTTGAGCAGTGCAGACATAGTACTGTGTCCAGGCCTGAAACCAGATTGAAACGGAGATAGAATATTGTTTAATGTGAACAAATCTGGACAACTGTCTCTGCACGCAAGACTCAAGTACCTTGGATAAGAAAGGAAGAATGGATATGGGTCGGAAGTTTATAGGGAGAGAAGGATTTGGTATCTTGGGCAAAGGACGAACATAGGCTTGACGCCAAAAGTGAGGAAATTGACCTGTGTCCAGGGAAAAGTTAAGGATATGGGTGATGACAGGTAAAAGTTGGTCCAGGATTACCGTGATCATGCGACGACTAATGTCATCGCACCCCACGGCCTTGGACTTGATGGACAGGATAATCTTCTTGATCTCACCTGATGATAATGGAGAAAAATTGAAGGGATCGATGTTAGGGCGTGGCAAATTGGCTAAATACGTCATGGTTTGACATTTAGATTTTAAAAATACCTAAGAAAAGAACACGGTAGTAGCTTATTACCGTAGACCGTGTCTTGCTCAAAATTACCGTGCATCTACGGTATTTACCGAGTATCTGGTAACACTCGGACGTGAATCATTCGCGGGCAGCGCGCGGTCCGCTTCGGACCCGCACGTTGGCGACGAGCCGTCAACGCGCGGCAAGCATGCGAGCAGCGAGTTGCCACCGAGCCGTCAACGCGCGGCAAGCATGCGAGCAGCGAGTTGCCACCGAGCCGTCAACGCGCGGCAAGCATGCGAGCAGCGAGTTGCCACCGAGCCGTCAACGCGCGGCAAGCATGCGAGCAGCGAGTTGCCACCGAGCCGTCAACGCGCGGCAAGCATGCGAGCAGCGAGTTGCCACCGAGCCGTCCACGCGCGGCAAGCATGCGAGCAGCGAGTTGCCACCGAGCCGTCAACGCGCGGCAAGCATGCGAGCAGCGAGTTGCCACCGAGCCGTCAACGCGCGGCAAGCATGCGAGCAGCGAGTTGCCACCGAGCCGTCCACGCGCGGCAAGCATGCGAGCAGCGAGTTGCCACCGAGCCGTCAACGCGCGGCAAGCATGCGAGCAGTGAGTTGCCACCGAGCCGTCCACGCGCGGCAAGCATGCGAGCAGCGAGTTGCCACCGAGCCGTCAACGCGCGGCAAGCATGCGAGCAGCGAGTTGCCACAGAGCCGTCAACGCACGGCAAGCATGCGAGCAGCGAGTTGCCGCCGACCCGTCCACGCGCGGCAAGCATGCGAGCAGCGAGTTGCCACCGAGCCGTCAACGCGCGGCAAGCATGCGAGCAGCGAGTTGCCACCGAGCCGTCAACGCGCGGCAAGCATGCGAGCAGCGAGTTGCCACCGAGCCGTCCATGCGAGCAGCGAGTTGCCACCGAGCCGTCAACGCGCGGCAAGCATGCTAGCAGCGAGTTGCCACCGAGCCGTCAACGCGCGGCAAGCATGCGAGCAGCGAGTTGCCACCGAGCCGTCCACGCGCGGCAAGCATGCGAGCAGCGAGTTGCCACCGAGCCGTCAACGCGCGGCAAGCATGCGAGCAGCGAGTTGCCACCGAGCCGTCAACGCGCGGCAAGCATGCGAGCAGGGAGTTGCCACCGACCCGTCCACGCGCGGCAAGCATGCGAGCAGCGAGTTGCCACCGAGCCGTCAACGCGCGGCAAGCATGCGAGCAGCGAGTTGCCACCGACCCGTCCACGCGCGGCAAGCATGCGAGCAGCGAGTTGCCACCGAGCCGTCAACGCGCGGCAAGCATGCGAGCAGCGAGTTGCCACCGACCCGTCCACGCGCGGCAAGCATGCGAGCAGCGAGTTGCCACCGAGCCGTCAACGCGCGGCAAGCATGCGAGCAGCGAGTTGCCACCGACCCGTCCACGCGCGGACGGCGGGTGGACCACCCGCCGTCCGCGCGTGGACGTCTTGCGATAGAGGCGATCCGGTGACGCTACGGAGTTGATGTAGTGAGCGCATACCCATACAAATCCATATAAAGAATACTAACCGCACGAGGCGAGGCGGTGCGGAGTGGGTGCCGGGTGGCTCTAATGAGCGTTGACCTTAAAGCTGAAGAGTGTGTTTATTTTGTTTGGTTGAACGCGCTAATTTCAGGAACTACAACCGATTCGTCCGTCCGATTTGGATAACTCTTTTTGTGTTGGAATGCCCATTTGTCGAGGACGTCTATATGCTATATACCACCACGCTATGAGCCACGGGTACGGAGCAGTAGCTCTAAATAACTTGGGTGTAACCGCGGGCTCATCTAGTTAATAATAAAATCAATAATATGGTAAATTATTAGTACTCACCCTTGATGACTTGTGGAAGCATTTCAGATATAGTGTTGATAGCAGACTCGGCGGCGTCGTAGTCGGGATTGTTTTGATCTAAAATGACATCAAAGCCAAATTATAATTGCACACGTTAATTAGAAATACATGTCCGTCGGAATCGGTAGACGATAATAATTATTATTGAAGAAAGGTAACAATAATATCAGTATTATATGAATATATACGTATTATATGAATATTTGCAGCGGTTAAACTAAGAAATATAACTGTATCCCACATTAGTAAAGTAAGTAAAGTAATATGTACTAATTATCACAACATACCAAATAATAGAAACACGATAAATTATTTTGTTCTCCATTGTAGGTAAAGTATTAGAGTATTGTGAAAATGAGGTCATCATTCAGGCTTATTATTGATTTGAGGTGGATAGGTACCTACCTCAAATCAACTCAATGATTTGAAATGATTAGGAGCATGTGCCATCATTTGGTACCGTTCCCTGTATACTTAACATCTACATACCCGCAGTGGCTATGGCGAGCGCAGCAACAGCGGCGTTGAGTTTCGCCATCTGCTGCGGCAGGCGACGCTGTGCTTCTTCCAACTTCAGCTGCTGCACCACGTTGGGACCCGCACCAGCATCCTTACTGGACTGCTGCGACTAACACAGACAAAAAAATTAAAAGAATCAATAAGAATAAAATTCTGGTTTTACAGACTTACTGAGAGGATATTTAGTTACAGTCGAAAATACTGGGCGTACAAGGCTGGAATAGGCATGTATTCTCCTTGGGGAGTGTAAGGAACTAGAATAAGAATTAATTTCAAACTTTACTCGAATAACATACGAATCTGAGACTATGCATAAACTTTATTTTTCCGGCTGTAATTTCATCTTATACTGCATTTTTGTCTATTTTTTGGTTTTTATTAATGATTAATGTACAGTCGCAAAATTTTCATTTAGTTTAATAAAAATTAATACTTATCAAAAATGTTACTTCGAAAGTAATTTTAAACTTTGATGCAGTTTATGAGTCCGTCTGCGTATATAGATTATTATTGGTTGTTTTGTTTAAAAACTGGTACAAATAAACAGTTATTTTTAATAGGTACCTTGCATCGCATATAAAACTAAAAAAAAAATCGTATTTGTGTCAATAATATGAAGATAAGATGACTTACCTCCTTCATGAGACGTTCAGTGTCGTCGATTCGCTTCTTAGCGCCTGACAGGCTGTTGATGAACTGGAGCCGTTGTCTCTGCTGCGGACCGGACTGCTGTGTGTCAGCGACAGCTTCGTCTAAACACATAAACATACATATGTATCTGTTTATTTCTACACACTGCCTCCGTGGGCCAGTGGATAGCGTATGCGCCTGCTGATCGTAGGTCCTGGGTTCGATTCCTGGGTCGAGCAAAAGTGTTACTGGGTTTTTCCAAATTCTCAGTAGCAGCACGGACTCTGGTGATGTGCTCGGTAACAGCAATAGGCTCGCCCCCTATTACGTGGGACCTAGAAGTTCTTGGCGAAATGTGGGTGTAATATTACACCTCTGCCGGTAGGCAGAGAAGGGGTACCTTTGGGGATACAGGCGTGAGTCTATAAAAAAAAGAAATGGTTTCTACATTATGGTTTTCACTTATACAAGTCAAAACCCTATGCTACTAAAAACTCTATTACAATAAAGTTTTACATAGGTAGGTTTCTATCTCCGCCCGAAGTTGCTATTTACTTCTTTATTTTCTTAAATCGCACCTCAATACCTCACCACATGTTGCCTGGAAGAAATTGCCTTTCGATAAATCCACCTATTGTATATTTCTGAACTCGACTTTGTATTTTAAACTTGTATTAAGTAAACAATAAAGAATCTTCAAACAATATACGCAAAGTAGTTGGCAGCGACTGGACACAATAAGCCGAAAATCGGGCTCAGTGGCGTGACATTGGAGAGGCGTATGGCCAGTAGTGGACTATAGTAAGCTGATGATGAAAGAATCTTCTATCCATCAATTCACGAAGGTACTTACCACATTGCTCCAAGTTGCACAGTCCCAGCAGATAATCCAGGCTGTTCTGCAGCTGTTGGTAGTTGTCCTGCATCTCCATCTGTTGCTCAGAGCCTGGCTTCACGTACTGCTGGCTCGTGACGTTCAGCTCGTCCGTAGTACCGCGGAGCTGTT
Source organism: Euclidia mi (assembly GCA_944739405.2). Lineage (NCBI taxonomy): Eukaryota > Metazoa > Arthropoda > Insecta > Lepidoptera > Erebidae > Euclidia > Euclidia mi. The sequence continues at coordinate 16,600,539 of OX123207.2, forward strand.
CCACGGATGAGGCTAGCGCGTTGGAGCAACGGGGCTCGTCTACGCTTGGTGCGGTTACCTGTACAAAATATGCATAATTATTATTTAATTCCTCGATTTTTCGACGGATAGCGATGTTCCATGGTTTAGACTATTTTCCCAAAACGTCTGTCAAAGATCATCATGACAGCCGAGACCTGTCGTTCTAACGGTACGGTAACGTGCTCTCCGAGGCACGGGGCAAGCGATAATTAACAATTGACTACGCACATAACTTCGAAAAGTCAGTGGTGACATGAATGGGAAACTCGACACCTTCGGCAAAAGCCTGGTTAAGATACCAACAGACTGCCATCAATCTGTTGGTATCTCCATTGGTTGGTATACCAGGTTGTTGCTGCCTCATCATCATCATCACTATCCTGGGTATTCGAATTCGAAATTCTCTGCTTGGCAGTCCGTTGAATCCGCAGTAATCAATTGCTGTCCTGTTTAGTACTAATCACTACGCCTGCATTAATGACTTGCACTTGCACTAATCAAGCCTTTAAATGTAGTAGGTACATTACCTTAGCGACAGTGAGCAGTGTCCTGGCGGCTCGTTCAGCGCGAGTGCCACAGTTGTCGAGGTGTTGAGCGCCGGCGCCCGCGTGTTCCTTGAGCCGTTGGGTCTGCGCTACCAGGGCTGCGGTGTTGTCGTATGCTGTTGAAGACACTTCCTCTACCTACAAACACACATAAAATCACTAAGGAGACCATGCCAGTGTATCATAAGTATGGATCTCATTATGTTACACTTCTCCATTGTTAGGTGTTAATATAGCCAACCAGTTTCTGAAGCCGTTAGCCCTCCGCTTTCAGAATGATTAAACATCTCTGTATGACCACATTTTCGGAATACGGAATTCAATATTCGATTTAGCCATTTTTTTGAGATTTTAGATTCGTTTCTGACATAAGCTCCATACAAAATATGTCAAACACGAATCTCGAATCTCAAAATCCGTCCGACCGTTAGTCGATAGCCCGTATGGGTCAATTCAAATTAAGAACATTCTTATTCAGTATTTCATATTCGACATAATATTTTATGATAGTGAACATTTATAATGAGTAATCCAATGGTGCTCAGTAGATTCTAATATAGAAATATGTTTACTTTTTCTTATCTATTAAGCTATCTAATCAAAAGCTTCACAAATCATTCTTATTTTTTTAAGAACATATTTACAAATCTGTGCACGGCTCAAATGTACCTAGAAAAAATATTTTTTATTTAAAAACTCATTACCGCCTTCTCTTTTCCTTTGTCAGCGCCTGGACTAATAAGGAACACCAATTTGCTAGAGGCGCCGGCGAACTTATTAGCAGACTCTCCCAAACCCTGAAAAGATTGGAACAATATATATTCTATACTCTTAGACCTACATTTATATGTATATGCCTGACTTAAATGATAAATAGGGATGATTCCACCTAGTAAGATCAGTCACTTTTTAATAAATGTCAAAAAAACAATCTCTTTGTACGGATTTTGTATGCAATGTGCACTAAAATGACATCATAATTTTGTTATCAATAAATTAAAAATATAAAATAGTTTTGAAATTAATTTATAAATATAAAACACCGTTATTTCGGTATGTTTTACTACACAAGGGGACCTATATAATTTATTTTACTTGCAGGTATCATCCCTACTAGGGCGGCGTGGGATCCGTTGGGAATGAATCGATATGATGATGATGATGATGATGAAGCGTTACATCGTGGCCTAAATGAATAAATTATTTTATGATGAATACTCACGTCTAGTTGGTCGACGTTGGCGAATATTTCCTTGGCGGCCTCGCAGAGAGCGATGATGTGTTGTTGCATCGCCTTGCGAGTCGGCTCGTCCTGCTTTGTGCTCACCAGCTCCATGTCTATAAATATGTAGTATGATTTATTATGTCCTTAAACATGGTAATATATTGAGAAGAAAGTTGTAAGTTAAAGAAAATAAATTTGTGAGGAAGACCACATCATTCAATATTGATAGCGCCTCATTATTACCACGAATGTTGGTAATATAATTCGTAATATTTGATAATTCATTATATTTTTCATAATTTTTTATAATATTACTGTTCTATATTCCACAGTAAAATAAAAAATGCTTTTTACATTCAAGTATTTCTTTAGATGATACGCTGAAGCATGTACGTACCCTTGACGATCTGTGGCATCAGTTCAGAGATAGTGTTGAGAGCTAACTCCGCTGTCACATAGTCTGGGTTCTCGGGATCTGAAAAAATATTAAAAAACAAAAACGAATTTTAATAATCACTTATATTATCGAAACAGGCTGCCTGCTACTATTCATTTATCAGTTATCTCAGTAACTCCCTAGGTTGACTAGTAGAGAATGCCTAAGGCATTTATGCCGCTTATAGTGCCTAACACATTTTTGTAGTGCCAACAATAAATACCTAATAATAACCAGGACAATCCACATATGGCCGTCTGATCCTATACTGATATGTTTCATCCTATGGCTGAGATGGTAGCCTATGGCAACGAGATAGCTGATAAAAATAGGTATTCAAATATTCCAAAATACATAGACAGACCGGCAGTAGCAGTAGCTAGCGCAGCAACAGCGGCGTTGAGCTGAGCCATCTGCTGCGGCAGGCGACGCTGTGCTTCTTTCAGCTTCAACTCGCGCACCACGTCCTGGCCCGCGCCTTGCTTAGCGCCTGGACCAGTCTTCGATGGCTAGAACAAGAAAATATAATGAATAATCATTATCAGGCTTAATGCGATCGTTGTTGAGTACTTGGGTAAAACCAAGTGTTGCTGAGAAGAATTTTGTCAGTATCATCAATCCTGTGTGAATCCAGGTTGCCGGTGGTATACTGTGAGGATCGAAATTACCTAACAGTCAATATTATACCAGTAGGTTGACTGGTATGAATGCCGAAAGCATTCGGGTTATTAATATGAGTAGGTAAGTAGACGATTTCCGCAGCTACGCCCACACATTTTTTTATAAATGGACAGTTGCTGTCCCAACCTGTGAGAATTTCGGGCTATCTTAGTGCACCGCTACATTCAACCCTGTGGTTAGGTATAACAGGACAGAGATGAAATGACAAAAAAAGCAATGACTCTGAGTTTGTTTCGGCCTTTCTTCTCAAGAAGTCATTTAGCTAGGAAAAGCCGGCTTCATCTATCATCTATTCATCTTCATCGTGTTGTAAACAACCAAAATGCAGAAATAAATATGTCTTTATGTCTTTATGTCAGGGTTGTCATTACATGTACCGAGGTTCTTTGTTTTACACGGTCAATGTTTGCCCATAATTTACATGCGTCAGGATATTGTTTACTTTAGATATTATCTGTAACAAATGGTAGAAAATTATTACAGTTATTTCGTCGTATTGCACTTGCCAAATTTCAGCTGCTTGCGCCCCTTGGTTTTGGCTGTGCATTGTCTGTCTGATAGTTAGTAACGCAATTTTATAGATACAGATAACAAATAAGGTAAGAATATGAGTAAAACAAATACCGTACCACTAATGTGGCTAAAGATTAGCTATGCGTACAGACTCGACATATTATAATAATAGATCACAAAATGCTAAATAATTCCCATTACCGTAATAAAAGTAGATACGCATATATTAGGTACAGTCACGGTTTTTGTATAAATCGTATTTATCGCCTCCGGTACCCACTGCACATTAAATTTCATGAAAATCGTTGGAGCTGATGCCGAGATTCAAATAATATACAAGAAACTATTAGATAAAATACATGATTGAAAAGTACGTTTCCGATTCAACATATAAAAGTAAACACTATTCAAAGTTCAAACATAAGTAACGAGGATAGAATACGTTTTCGATACTTTTCTTTATTACAATAAATATTAATTGTCTTAATAAGTAAACACTCTTTATTTATCTAATATCAGTCTGTTTACAAGAATCAACAATCGTGTTTGTATTATGTTATCGAAAGATACAGAACTGCATACAATAATTTTATATCTTCAGCATAGAATGGTTTACGATGTGAACCGTATTTTCAACGAGAGACTCAACGGCGCCGTGGCTTAGTTGGTTAAAGCGCCTGTCTAGTAAACAGGAGATCGCGAGTTCGAATCTCGCCGGGGCCTCTGATATGTGTGACGTGGACACTTTTTGACGTTTTTATAAAATGTTGGTAGTATCTTTTGTCAAATTATCTAGTAATTTTGCAATTTCTTTATTTTTTTTCTTACCATTTATTATAAAATTGATTAGGAAATATTCATGTATAGTTGTTACATTTTTCATTGGCTACGAATGAGATAAATTTAATATTTTCCAAGAATCCTAAACCATAGATAAATATAATACTTTACAGTACCTAAACAAACGAAATTAAATGTGTTTATTAGTGTGACGATAGATGGCGCTGTATCAAAAAAGTATTCATAGCTCGCTGTCAGGGTAGAGGAATAGGACATTCTCATTGTATTTGATTAATTTGCAACTTAACCACCAGAAGCGCTTTTATGTATACAAAATGAAAATAAACTTACAATTATTATTTTATGTCCAGAAATAGCCAAGAATCGAACAGAACTTGTACTTATCTGAGACATTGTCAAAAATGTTGGTAGTCCAACAGGCTTCTCGAGTGCCTTAGTATTAAGTACCCAGGCATCTCTAGTTATTTAATATCACTTAGCTACAGCTAATTAACCCAATTGGTTTAAAATCACAAAATATGACACCAAATTACAACATTATCACTGTGACCTATTCGTTTTATGCAATGGCTCATAAAGGTACGTCCATACATAAAGGTTAATCTTACCTCATCCCAGTGATATTGTAGATCTTGTAAGTTGTTTCTTGCACCGTTGAGGCTACGGACAAACTTCAGACGATGTCTCTCTTGATTCGGCGCTGATTCGTAGTCTAAGTCGGATGCTGTAAAAAAAACTGTGTATTAGTATTATCTGTACACCGTTATGTGTATATCATTATTATAGCATTGTGAACGAATTCAAAGGTTTTGGTAATTTTTAACGTTGCTAACAAGAAGTCAAGAACCTATTGATTCCTATTAAAAACAAGACTCAGTTATTGTAGGTATAATATGTAGATAAGATAGCGGTACTCATCTTCCTATCACTACATATAGCCGTTTGCAGACGTAACAACTGCTTTTGTAAGGATTTGATATTTAGGTGCTGTTGCAATCACCGTGATCACGGATACACTGATTTATTTTCGAATGGATAACTGAGGGTCTAGTACGAGTTTTACACACGATTGTCACGGTGACGATAGCCTAGTCGACGGGAACAATTTCCATACATTTTCTAAAAGAGAACCCTAACGGAGAGTAGCGATCGATAGAGACCGCTAGGGGGCGCATTTAGAAAATGTATGAAAATTGTTCCCGACGACTAGTTTATCTTCACCGTGTAAAACTCGTACTAGACCATCTGTTCCTTCCTTTACAGCCTTTACAGTACTTTACGTCAACAAGTCAAAAACAATTTTTTCCGAGCAATCTGCGTCTATAGTATGATTAATTGGCCTACTATACCGCGCTCGCAGGTCTGGTTGGTTTTGACACAGACGTTTTGGGCTGACTGTTACAAGAAAATTAATCGCTCCACCAGTTTCTTTTCCATTTAAAGGAAGATAGGAAAATATTTTTCAACTTCTCCAAAAACAAACCTATTTTCCACTGGAGGAACTGTTTAAACGTGGGTACTGGGTCACTGATGGAAAACCGCAGTCTCAAAACATTCGTTCGGGTATGCTGAAAACGTGGTAGAAAGATAATGAAACATGGTCTAAGGCATACACAAGCCAGCTATTTGCGACCACTTACCACTCAAATTAGCATACGCATCCTTAAGCTTCTCCAGAGCCTTATGCACATCCATTTCCCTATGGTGCAGCTCTTCTCCCAGCGTGTGTCGTGCTGGGTCTTCCACCAGCGGCTTCCAAGTGTTGGAGAGTCGGTGCACTGATGATGTAACGCCTTCAGCCGCGGCGGTTAAAGCGCTTTGGCAGTGGGGCTCGTGGATCGCTGGCGCTGTTAGCTGGATGAAAAGTGTGTTTTTAGTATTGATTCAAGTGTAGTAGTGGTCAGATATTAGCCTGAATCACAAGTGATAACTGCCACTATGTATTATTGGGATTGCAGAAGCTAGGGCATTCTATCTGAGTCTCTTGCTAGCTGAGTCAGCTACTTACCTGAGCACAAGCCAGTAAGTCTCTCGCAGCGCCCGCACACCTCACCCCCGCCTTGGCCACCTCAGTAGCCGCGGGGTCGTTAGGTGCTAGCTGAGTCAGCTACTTACCTGAGCACAAGCCAGTAAGTCTCTCGCAGCGCCCGCACACCTCACCCCCGCCTTGGCCACCTCAGTAGCCGCGGGGTCGTTAGGTGCTAGCTGAGTCAGCTACTTACCTGAGCACAAGCCAGTAAGTCTCTCGCAGCGCCCGCACACCTCACCCCCGCCTTGGCCACCTCAGTAGCCGCGGGGTCGTTAGGTGCTAGCTGAGTCAGCTACTTACCTGAGCACAAGCCAGTAAGTCTCTCGCAGCGCCCGCACACCTCACCCCCGCCTTGTCCACCTCAGTAGCCGCGGGGTCGTTAGGTGCTAGCTGAGTCAGCTACTTACCTGAGCACAAGCCAGTAAGTCTCTCGCAGCGCCCGCACACCTCACCCCCGCCTTGTCCACCTCAGTAGCCGCGGGGTCGTTAGGTGCTAGCTGAGTCAGCTACTTACCTGAGCACAAGCCAGTAAGTCTCTCGCAGCGCCCGCACACCTCACCCCCGCCTTGTCCACCTCAGTAGCCGCGGGGTCGTTAGGTGCTAGCTGAGTCAGCTACTTACCTGAGCACAAGCCAGTAAGTCTCTCGCAGCGCCCGCACACCTCACCCCCGCCTTGTCCACCTCAGTAGCCGCGGGGTCGTTAGGTGCTAGCTGAGTCAGCTACTTACCTGAGCACAAGCCAGTAAGTCTCTCGCAGCGCCCGCACACCTCACCCCCGCCTTGTCCACCTCAGTAGCCGCGGGGTCGTTAGGTGCTAGCTGAGTCCGCTACTTACCTGAGCACAAGCCAGTAAGTCTCTCGCAGCGCCCGCACACCTCACCCCCGCCTTGTCCACCTCAGTAGCCGCGGGGTCGTTAGGTGCTAGCTGAGTCAGCTACTTACCTGAGCACAAGCCAGTAAGTCTCTCGCAGCGCCCGCACACCTCACCCCCGCCTTGTCCACCTCAGTAGCCGCGGGGTCGTTAGGTGCTAGCTGAGTCCGCTACTTACCTGAGCACAAGCCAGTAAGTCTCTCGCAGCGCCCGCACACCTCACCCCCGCCTTGTCCACCTCAGTAGCCGCGGGGTCATTAGGTGCTAGCTGGGTCAACTCATTCGCAGTTATCAGCAGCATGGATGTCTTCGCACCGGCGTCTTTGGCTAATTCTATGATCTAAAAAGAGGGTATTAATTTTGGTTAAAAGTTTTCTTATTTAGTAGCGAACTCGGGATTTTGGAGAAAAGAGATTATTGTCGTTTAGGGTGGCTTGATCTTGACATTTATCAAGAATATAATATGACAAGGTGTAGCAAGTTAAATATGTGGCGGGGCACGCCTATTCATTTAACCGTTATCATTCCTTTAAAATCTCTTACCTCATTCTCCTTGTCAACGTTCTGCCCTCTTGAGAATATGAATATCAGCTTGTCTGCCACATCTGCATACGTGTTAGAAGCTTCTTGCATTTTCTGAAAATAATATTGTCCGTTATTATAAGCTATTGAACTGAATTCAGGTCTTTGGCTTCCTGTTAAACAGTTCTGCTTATTTCAATGGTTTGGTGGACTGTACATGTAAGTGTCACTTCTAGTGTTGATAGAATTGCCAGACTGCGAGGTATGCCTTCCACTTAGGGGGCTTCAAGCCTTTGGGACAGCGGACTTTAGTATTCTACCTTTTCTACTACAACATCATCTAGACCCTAACTATGTAGCGCTTGGACTATTATAGGTACAGGGCAATGCATAAACATACATCTCTACGTTTTATTTTTGGAAGTACATGCATATTATACATAGAAACACACAGACCAAGACAAACATCCATGCTCACGCACCCAAAAGTTTGTCTTGAGTGAGTATCGAAACCGCAACCTTTGACATGGCATGTTTACGCTCCCACTATGGCGTCCAGTCGTCAATCATTTACGACGGCGTATTTTGTACTAAATTAACCGTGGGATACATTTGGACTTATTCGCATTACATTATTACTTGTATGTACCTTATTCTCGTAGTACCCCGACATTGCAAAGTATTTAAGGGCGATAAAACACGACACAACCAAACACAATAAGTAGGTACCTACACGTAAGTTCACACTTTAATAGTCACGTAAACAATTACTTTTCTACATTTAAATGATAAAAGAGTGCACAATATTTTAAGTTATTTGCGCGCTAATAAAAATGCTAAGTAAAAATGTGCGCTTAGTCGCGGAGTGGACGCGACTGTGATTATAATTATGCTCGCTAAGGGTTTTTACTCGAGGAAAGTAGTTGTTTACAAGTTGCAGTCAATTGCAAAATATATTTTTATAGGAGAAATATATTGAGCGTATCTTAGATAGGTAGTATAATAGATCCAATATAAAACTAATTAAAGATAATAAGGATTTTTTGTATTTTTGGGTATTTTGACAAAAATAACAAATATATAAAATAAATTGAATAATTTTTATACTACCGATGTATAAAATATTCCTTTGATATTATACATATCGCTTTTAAAATATACCAACTATTTTATTTCGCTTTCAAATTATTACGCCACATTTGAGGTGACTAAAAACATGGTGCAATATCTTTACAATATTTTAAAATAGCGCCATCTAGTATATCTTCTATTAAACTACACGCTTATTCACATGATAAACAGGACCTCGCTTATCATCTACTCATATGACCCTAGTTTGCGAGGTAACCAAATGATCACACACTACACTGATAGATGGCGTTTTTTTAAATAATTTCATTGCGTTTTATACGCGGGATAATTTTATTATATCAAGGCGCACTTGCCTTAGGCATTTTCTGACGATCGACCTAAATGTAGTACAAAGATAAACATAAATTATTTTAATATTTTTTTAACTATATAAGCGCAAATATGAAAACATTACCCACGAGAATCAACTATGCGAAAATCTTATTCTAAGAAGTATCCTACGTCGTGATCAAACCTGTGACCATACGCATACTATCATAACTACGCTTTCCATGGCATCAGTATATTGCATACTCGTACATACCTCATGATCATCGGTGCCGGTGAGCGAACACAGTTGTTTGACGCCATCGAACAAGGTTCGCATGTCACTCAGTATCTCCTCACGGGTTGCCGGGTCTTCGGTGGAAACCAGCTTCTGAGTATCTGAAATATAAATAAATTTATTTGTTTATTATACAGGTGTCACAAGACCCATCACCAAGCCGAAGTCTACATCGTTGCGGACATCATGCCAAGTCATACTAACCAAAAATAATACCTGGGAAACAATTTTTTTTTTAATTTTGACACTTTAAACCGCTATTAAAAGCGCGCGCGTGCAATGATCGAAATGCCTACTTATCCATGGGGTCATAGGTCATCTAAAGAACATATTGGCGGGGTAAATGCATCGATTTTGTACTTAATTAGAAAAATTCCATACTAACTTTGAGCCTCAATATCTCCTGAACCAGTAATTTCCCAGGTGTGGTGCCGAAGTAAAAAATGTTCGTAGTGATTGGTACAACATGGGATTTCAGTTTTCGTTAAGGGTTTTTTTACACCCTGCATAGGTAGTAAGAAAATGAGCTATGACTACTTGAACTACTTCACCAAAAAACACCAGTCTAATACTAGTAATCTTTGCTATGATAAACTACAAAGCAAAATAATGTCAATTTAACATTTGTTTTTTATACGCACATAGCTTCAAAAGTCACTGGTGTACGCCGATGGAACTAGTCTGTGAATCTCGCTACTAAACTATTCCTGTTTTATTCATTCACAGGTAATATAATACTATTCTAGTAATTCAGTCAATAATAAAACCCGCACAGCGGGATGTGCGGGCGCTGCTGCTGCTACAGCGGAGACCCTCTAACGGCGCAAATACGCAAACCTAGTAGGGGATTACGTATTTGAGCCGTTTGGGGTCGAAACGTTGGGGCCATGGGGTCCAAGTGCGAGATCTCTTTTTAGAGACCTCGCAAAGAGACTGGTCGACGCCAGGCGTGACCAGAAGGGTGGGTTGTATTTGGCCCAGAAGTTCAGTATCGCCATACAACGTGGCAATGGTGCCAGCGTTCTGGGCACGCTTCCAGTTGACGGCGATGTGGATGAATTTCATGATGCCCTCTAAATTATTTTCTTTTCTTTCTGTATATATTTATTTGTATGTTCTGTATATATTTCATTATATAGTACTAGACGACGCCAGCGGCTTCGCACGCACATATTTTCAAATTTCCCGTTTTGCCCGATCCCGTGAGAATTTCGGGAAATCCCGTCTTAGTGCACCACTACGGTCCCCAAGGAACATACATGCCAAATTTCAGCTTTCTGCGCCCAATAGTTTCGGCTGTAGCGTGTCTGTCAGTCAGTCAGTAACGCAAGGATTTTATATATTAAGATTTTAAAAACTAGTTACTTTTTCTATATACTTATTTTAATTTTAAGACATACTTAAGTTGCTTGAAATATTTAAGTTACTATAAAATAAATAAATGTTAATATATTTTGGATTTTAATTAAGATTTGCATGTCACAGTTTGATAAAATGTATATGGCTCCAATTATATAATTTCAACTTATGTATCTACATTTTATGCAAATAAAAATTATTATTGTCAATAATTGAACAATACCCTTTATACTTAGTCCATACACATACCTGAAGCAAGATGCGGCACCAACTTGGAAATGTCATCCATAGATTTCATTGCTGCGGCGTAATCTATGTTGTTTGGATCTGAAATCAACATCAACTATAATTATATGAACTAGTACTAGTATAAAAATGTGCTCTTAATTTTATGCGACCCGTGATAAAGTGTGCAGTTGCAATCCATAGCTTTGTATTTTCCCTCATTAAATATGTTAGATTAATAGTTTATAGAAAGAGAGGTATTTGAGTAGTTTACTGAAGCTAACTCTATGAAAATGGAGGCAAGCAACAGCATCTATACAACATATATAGAAAAGTGAAGTATCTGTCTGTAATTTCAAATAATTATATTTTTCAAGTGCTTCACGAAAAATCAAGTCTCAAAAATATATTTTTTTCTGTGTCTATCTTTCTACTTGTCTGGACCGAGTTTAATGGGACTTTCTCTGGAAGATAGAGGATTTCGTAGGGCTACATACACATACCTATAGCCTATAATTTGACCCGGTAAGTGGCACTGTTCAAACAAAATTAATGCGAGTAAACTGTGAGCTCAGCTAGTAAAATATATTTAAATATGATAATTACCCGAATGCGCAGTAAGATATAAGGCAAGTGCGGCGTTCAGTTTGCCCAGCCTGTCTTCAACGTCGGCTCTAAGCTGGCGAATCTGATTGCCATCTAAACTGTCCACGTATTCCTGTGTAATAACAGTTTATTAATACATAACATTATTAAACATCTATAAGTTCCAGGATGCTATAAACAGGTAAAAGGTGGTTTCCGGTCATTACGATGAAATATTGGTACACACGGCTACTCGTCAAGATAGACATTTTAAACTTTGAACCGTTCTAATTGTATAGGAATTAAGTATCAAAATCGTACAGCAACTGTTTAGCTTGACTGGACTTGGCGCTGTGTCTACGAGCAAAAGGTATCTGCTGATACTTCTTTTGGTAATATTCTTATTCCTTATTTGATGTTACTTTTTGTGACACCAATGTGTTTACCTGAGATGACATTTAACAATCTTTTAATTTTTTTTTTAAATTTTTTATTGGCTCACTCACTCTATGAGTGTAATATTACACCCACATTTCGCCATGAATGCTTAGGTCCCACGTAATAGAAGGCGAGCCTATTGCCGTTACCGGGCACATCACCAGACTCCGTGCTACTGAGAATTCGGAAAAACCCAGTAACTCTTGTTTGCGAACCTGGTGCCTCCGATCAGCAGTCGCATACGCTATCCAATGGCCACGGAGGCAGTCCATTTAACAATCTATACCGTCTACAAATTAAGAAAACTGAAGTGTCTGTCCGTGATTTCGAAATAACTTTTTGTTTTTCAAGTGCATTTAGTTAGTTACTTGATACATAAACAATCTTTTTAAGCTATTTTGTCTGTCTCTCTTTCATTCTGTTTGTACGGGGTAATCTCCGGAATTGCTGAAGGGATTTTATTGAGACTTTCACTAGAAGATAGGGACTTTGTAGGACAACATATAGGTTATACTTTGACCTGGTAGGTGGCGCTATTGTCGCGATACCGAATATAGCCCGGTTAAAACCGCGGGCAACGACATTTAACAAAATAAGCAAGTATAGGCCTACCATGTCGAAGTACCGCTTGGCCTGGTCGATGGCAGCGGCGGCCCCGCTGGCGGAGCTCATGAACGACGCGCGGTGCAGCGACTCCGAGATACGCTCGCCTGCTATGAAGCTGTTCTTCGAACGCTACACAATGATAAAATAATAATTGGTTAATAACTGCAAACACATTTGGCAAAAAACACTTCAGTTTCCCAAAATACATACATACATGGACATACATAGACTCACGCCTGTTTCCCGAAGGGAGGGCAGCGACTGCCAGAGACTTAAATGACGAGACAAAAAATTCAAAATATTTATTTAATGTTTAAATACATATTTTGAATTTTTTATTATTTTCTCATCATTATTAAATTGGTATAGTAGGCCAATTCCTCCTTTCAAAGGAGAGGCCTAATCCAGCAGTGGACTGTTAAAGGCTGATGATGATGAATTTAAACTAAAAAATCCGGGCTAATCTGAATAAAAAATCCGGGCAATTCTGAATCAAAGATCCAGAGATCCTACACACCCACCCACTATGAACATTATTTTTTATTACATAGGAAGACAAGCGAGCAACCGGGTCACCTGATGGTAGGTGATCAACTGATCACTTATAGTTGCCCACTTACGCGACTCCGCTCCCACCAAACAAAAAGGCTTTAAGTATTGCTCTTTAGATATTCTTTACGTTGGCAACATTAAGCACACAGCGAGCTGTCTGCTAATTTATGCTGTCAATGCCTTTTGATTGAAAAGTCAGTAAAGTCTCTCTTTTTAAATTTGACTTCCACAAACTATGCAGTAAGAATAAAAGAAAGCTGCATTGGAAATGTAGATTGCAACCTTCTAAAATTAATAAATTGAATTATAAAAAATATGCATCAAAATATAAAAACATAATTAGGTTAACTCAACGTGCCCAAAATACCCACAGTATAAAAACATCACAGAATATTGTCAAAACGACTTGGAATATCATAAATAAATCAAATCAGAACCTAATAAAAGACATGATTACAAGAATTAGAACTAATGATGACAAAATTATCACAAGCCCTCAAGACATAGCGAATACATTCAATGATTATTTTATAAACAAGATTGTACCTGTTCCCAACTACGGTAACAAAGTAACACAATTTGTAGACAGGAAGAGTAGGTCCCTATTTATGCAGCCATGTATACCGTCCGACATAACAGCCATTATACGCTCATTGAAAACACTAATAGCGTGGGGTATGACGACATTTCTACTAAAGTTATAAAATTTGTTAGCGAATCGATATCAGAACATATTAGCTACATTATTAACCTAAGCATATGTACAGGTATATACCCTAATGCCTTAAAAACATCTGTCGTCAAACCGCTTTTCAAAAAACAAGACAGGGAAAGAATGGAATTCTATAGACCAATTACGCTCATACCAGTATTCTCAAAGGTGTTTGAAAAATACATATATAAGCAACTATACAGTTTTATAGAAAAATAAAATATTCTAGCTCCAGAGCAAAAAGGATTTCGGCAAGATAGGAGCATAAACCGGGCGATATATGATTTCCTGAATGTAATAATAACAAATGTCGACAGTAAAACACCAGTCTGCGCCATATTCTGCGATATGACGCAGGCTTTTGATTATGTGGATCATAGCATATTAATAAAAAAACTAGACATGTACGGCATAAGAGGGAATATATTAAACTTAATAAAATCGTACCTGGACAATAGAAAACAGTATACTGAGCTTAAAAATATAAATCACAAGAACAAGAAACTTGAATCTTACATATCTGACATCCAAAATGTTAATTATGGTGTGGGACAAGGTAGTGTTCTAGCACCATTATTATTCAATCTATACATAAATGATTTACCTAAAACAACTCCCAATCCAGTAACATTATTTGCGGATGACAGCACAGTTGCTATTTATTGCAAAAATAAGAGCTCATATGAATATGACATTAATTATACATTATCAAAAATCATACAATGGATGGACAGTAATAATTTAAAGATAAATATTTCTAAAACTAACATAATGCAATTTTCACAAAGACCATCTGTTATAAACCTTGACATAAACTATAATTCTATTAAAATTAATGAAGTTGACACTGCAAAATTTTTAGGACTTATTATTGACAGCAAAATGAACTGGAAATCTCATACAGAGGATCTCTGTAAAAAAATTAGTAGTACTGCATATGCCCTCTATAAACTTGCGCCTACTCTGAACCATGATGCATTGCTCATGGCATATCATGGTACAGCTGCCTCAAAACTGAGATATGCCATAATATTCTGGGGTAACTCAACTAATAAAGACATTGTATTTAAGGCACAAAAACGATGTATTAGAGCAATGTTTAACCTAAAACATACAGACAGTTGTCAACCATATTTTAAAAGATACAATATTTTAACACTACCCTGCTTGTACATTTACGAAACAGCTGTTTTTGTAAAGTCTAATCCTGACCTATTTGAAAAGCTAGGTGATAAAGTTATAAGAAATAGGAGAAACAATACATGTAATAGGCTTCGTATACGAAAAGCTTGTACGACCCTAATGCACGAAAGTATCTTTTGTATGGCGCCTGTAGTATACAACAAACTGCCAAATACTATTACAAATCTGAACATAAATATGTTTAAAGGCCATCTAAATAAGTTTCTGATCAACAAATGTTATTACACTATCACCGAATTTCTATCAGATAAGAACTTGTGACATTACCTTATTATTCTATGTACAATTACTATTGTGACTTTTTAATGATGATAAATACTTTTTATATGATTTTTTGACATTTTATATACAACTTACTGACATGATTTACTATTAATTATGACTTGTTATTGTTACTATGCCATGTTTGGATTGAAAATATATTTTAATTAATGCATGTGATCAGGCTCATAAAAATTAAACTGATTTTTTTACTATTTATGCAATGAACAAATGCCTGAAATGTTACATAATATAATATTTGCAAGTCTATATGGCAGAGCAAAGAGTTCCATTATTATTGTAAAACCACTATGATTACCTTTGTTCAGCAAATAAAGTGATTCTTATTCTTATTCTTATTCTTACAAGCGTCACATTGTGTCCTAAGTGAAAAAAGGATTTTGACTTCGGCGACACAGAATTTATTCCTAGGCCGAGACTTTTTTTTAAACTTAAAAATTTAATGCTGTCCACTTACATTAATAAGTTCGCTACGTCTCCTAGTCTTGGGGTCCTGTGAGAAGAACATCTCCGTGGTGACGTCAGCTATCTTCTCAGCCGCATCCTTCGCCTCGCTAGGATCCTGGCAGAGGTACAGGCAATATTATTAGCAGATCAAGGTTGAGCTTTATTTGGTATAAAAGGTTAAGGCTGGGTGGCAGGTATTGATAGGTATTTGTAGTCAATTTTGTGATAGATAGCTTTCCCATAAAAAAGACACAGTAAAAACGTGCGAAGTTGTGAATAAATGGTGTTGTTCTTGTATTAAAATACTGAAAGCCATAAAACAGAAAGATACAGCATGTCCGATTACTCGTATATGGAAGATATACAGAGTGTCACAAAACCCATCACCAAGCCGAAGTCTACTCGTTGTGGACATCATGGCAAGTCATACTAACCAAAAATAATACCTGGGAAACGATTTTTTTTGAGTTTTCACACTTTTTAAACCGCAATTAAAAGCGCGTGCGTGCAATGCTCGAAATACCTACTTATCCATGGGGTTATTGGGCATCTAAAGAACATATTGGCGGGGTAAATGCATCGATTTTGTACCTAATTAGAAAAAATCCATACTAACTTTGAGCCTCAATATCTCCTGAACCAGTAATTTCCCAGGTATGGTGCCGAAGTAAAAAATGTTCATAGTGATTGGTACAACATGGGATTTCAGTTTTCGTTAAGGGTCTTTTTACACCCTGTATAATGTTGTGCTATATTTCTAAAGTCGCAACTAAGGATTACAAAATAGGCACAATTTGGCACAATTTCTTAAGAAATTGTGCCAAATCTCTCTAAAATACAGTACACAATGCTACAAAAGTATAAGTTTTTACTCACAACGTGTCCAGGTTTCGTGTAATTGGACAGCTGGTTCATATAATTGGTGAGATCTTGCATCTCATCCAGCAGCATCTTTCTGGACTCTTCTACCGTCTGCTGCTGTGCTGTCGCTTTCACTCCTAGAAAGATAAAGAAAGTCTATTACCTCTTCAGTTGAAGCATAGAATATAACAGATGCGGCCTGAAGATTATGAATTTAAGAGGCATGGCTGATTTTGGGGGTTGAAGCAATTACGGAAATATGAAATACTAATATTCTGGTAGTTAACTTGTTAAAAGTTGTCCGTGTGGTGACGGATTAAGAATACGGAATGTCACCACCCCATATCATCCCATGGGTGTCGTAAGAGCCGACAGAGGGAGCATATTATGCAGAGAACAGCACTGTAAGAGAAGGAAAACTTGATACAAACCCTATACCAACCCGTTTGGCCAGCGTGGTATAATAGGCCAATTCCTCCTTTCAAAGGAGAGGCCTAGTCCAGCAGTGGACTGTTAAAGGCTGATGATGTAAGTAGTTAACTAGAAGATGGAAGCTCCAAAGACAAAGCTCCAATGAACACAACCGAAAAAACACTAAAAGAAAGATAATTATACCTACTTTAAAAACTCGAGGACAAAACCAACCCATTTTGCAAGCGTGGTAAAGTAGGCCAAGTTGATTTACAATGCTATTCTGACGTAAATTAGGAGAAACTTTTGTCCAGCAGTGAACTGCGAAAAGCTGTATAAAGATGCAAAGTAAGTCTACCTAGTGTTAAGGAAATATATTTAGTAACTTACCCATCTCGACAACGACCAAATCTTCTTTCATGCTCGCCACTAACTTCTGTGTATCCTTCACGTGCGCTTCAGTGGGATCTGAAATTTTATACATCGTAAATCTTTGTATCATGAGCACATGAATTACACACAATATAAACCTAAACCTCTCTCCCTAATTAGCAAATATGCAAGCGCCGTACGTAACACTAACGTAACGTTTGTTTTACTTTGTAATGAAGTTCTTTAAGCCGCTGCTGTTTGTAAACTGATCGGCATGTCGTTAAAAGTAAAATTGGCGACGATCCTTAGGGGATATGTGCTGAACTATATTGTTTGTAATTTAGTAAACACATACCTGTGAGTAGAGTGACAATCTTCACTGAGTTGGAATTCATTCTCTTGAGTTTCCTGACGCAATCTGACGACATGTCACCGCGTATCGCCCTCTCACCTTTCTGCATAGTGATTAGTAAATTAGATAATGCTACAGAAGATATTATGACATAAATAATGTTTATCCGTGTGGTGACGGATTAAGAATACGGAATGTCACCACCCCATATCATCCCATGTCGCCGACATCGTAAGAGCCGACAGAAGGAGCATATTTGTATTCAAATGACAAAAAATAAAGAAAGCGTTAACTCATTTTCTGGGACATTGGAAAGACGTGAAAAAATCAGCTGTTGTATAAATTCTGTCAAAGTTTAGAATCAAGAATCACAAGTTGACACGTGAACTTCTGATAAAGAGTTACAGAACTGTATAGCGCACTGTGTAACAGCGGGGAACAGCTGGTTTTTTATTGGAGATTGATGACTGCACGGCTGGCGTAGTGGTTTAAGCGGCCGCCTCGCCGCTTGACACTGCGCGAGTGTTCTGGGTTCGATTCCCACACGAGACAACACTTTGAGTGATACATAAATTGTTGTTTCGAGTCTGGGTGTACATTGTGTCCGTTAGTTGTATGTTTGTAAAGTCCCTCGCTACACAGGATTTAGTCCTAATGCGGGAGTTGTATTTAAATAAATAAAAACATTTAAATGCTAAAGAATAAATATTATTTCCAGATTAGATATTAAAGTTCCTGTGTACAATTATACATACCATAGCGTTCTGCGGGTTGTTCATCTGGTTGGTCTGTATCATCTGTTGCATCGTCATCACTTGAGTGCCCTGCTGCGCTGTCGAACCTACAAATATTACATAAAAAAAAAGAATTCAGTAACCAAACACATCAGAAGAACAATATGAAGCAGTAGCGGCCCTATCCTCTACTCCTTCTCCCTCATCCTATCCCTTTTCCCAACCCCCAAGGGGCGGCAACGCACTTGTGACTCCTGTGGTGTTGCTTGTGTCCATGGGCGGCGGTAATTGCTTACCATCAGGCGATCCATTTGCTCGTTTGCCGCCTATTACCATAAAAAATTAAGCAATTTTCACTCTCTTCTTCGACATTCTACGCTACCTTCTCCTTAAAGGTGCCTTTTCATAGACTCTGGCAATAATTTTATTAAGATATCGGAAAAATAGACAAGGCAGGTAAAGTTTTGCAAATAGCAGTTTTTTGTAGTAGAAGGAGGCATGGCAAATGGTAATCCGTGCTGTCTTTAGCAGAAACATGCTAAACCGAAGTCAAATTGAAACCGAACATGTGCAGTGTTCGGTTTCATTTTGTGTGCATGGCACGCAAGATCTTAGGAGGAGGAGGCTTAACGTGCATTCCGAGGCACGGGGGTGTGACACGGCCAACTTCCTGATCCTGACTCTGTATTTCTATTGGGTATTTCTTAACAGAAAAACCCAATAACACTTTTTGTTCGACCCGGGAATTGAACCCGACACCTAGATCCGCATACACTACCGCATGATATCGACAAATATATAGCCGAGTCGAGTTGGTGAAGCAGCTCTTACCTGTCCGTGTGGTGACGGATTAAGAATACGGAATGTCACCACCCCATATCATCCCATGGGTGTCGTAAGAGCCGACGGAGGGAGCATACTATGCAGAGAACAGCACTGCAAGAGAAGGAAAACTTGATACAAATCCTATACCAACCCGTTTCGCCAGCGTGGTGTAGTAGGCCAATTCCTCCTTTCAAAGGAGAGGCCTAGTCCAGCAGTGGACTGTTATAGGCTGATGATGACGATGAACCCTTACCTTGGCTGTAGGATATAATCTTGGAGGGTCCGACGAACGTCTCGTTGATCAGCTTGCTGGGCTGGTTCGACACGTGCTGGATGATGTGACTCCTGAGGAGAACAAACACACATTACAAACATGGTTATAGCTACAATGTTTTGGAGGCTAACCGGATATAAAACCGTTTATGATTACAATAATGAGTTCGATGCAAACATATGATCGGACTTTAGCACCTAACGCTAAAATAGTTATCTATCCCGAACAACATTAAATTGGTTGTTGTTGCTTTTATCATTGTTTAGTACTTTGTTGCTTGTGTCATCCAAAGATGAAATTCATAAAACTGTCTCCCTTTTTTTCTTTTTTTGTGTAAGTGTGTGGCCATCTTCAGCTGGTGTCGGAGTTTTAAAACTGCCCTAAAGCACCCGATGGCCTAACGATTTTTTATGCAGGTACCGGGATCGACAGTTTCTCGTGGCCTCCGACGCACGGGCTCTTTATTAAATAGTGTATAATCATCACTATATTTAATAGTGTTTAATCTATGGCACGGTAGCATTCAGACGTAGACAAGGTCACCCATCCAAGTGTTGACCTGTCCAACCGTTGGCCTGTCCAAAGAACAATGCCCATTTCTGGCCCAGTTTGGAACTCATGAACAGCACAATAAAGTTTCAATTAGTTGTTGAATAATCCTTTTTATTTATAACTTAATTTATAGGCATTACTAAAGGTGTGCCGAGAAACTTATTCAATAAATCGGTTTAAAAAGATGTGTTAACGTCTAAATAGCCAACACGTAATAGATCAGAAATTGCCAGTAAAGAAATCATAATATTAAATCGATTATCACTTCCTCTTTATCGATTTTTCGTTTTCTCTACTCAAAATGATTTGAGTTAATAGTAAATCTCTACTTGTTCCTTAAACATTTAAAATGTGTGTATTTTTAAGGTATATAGGCGATTAACTACAAATAAGTTCGATTTTAAACCAAATATATAGTTAGTCTATGTCCGAAATCCATATCGATTAATCAATATCATTTAAAACTGTAAAATGGCAACACTTTTTTGACTCTTAAGTAAATGTCAATAATGTCATATTCAGTTTATTTTGTTAATTGTTTGTTACCTATTTGTTTTGCTCGTGCATATTGTGAAAGCTTTTTATGTTTTTGGATCTTTTACGACTTCTGGCTTTTTCTTTCGGATTTCTACCCTTACCAAATGATTAACTCATTCCTTTCTACGCAAAACTACGAAATACTTTAACTATAAAAGATACTTTAATAATAAAAGTGGGTACACACCTAATGTTTTGTGAGCATATAAAAGTACTTCTTGTAATAAATCTATGAATGTGATGGACCTCTAATCAATCCTAAAATTCTAGTTTAACACTCTTTTATCGAATGTAATAACAACTACTACGATTTTTGACTGTCCACATCTGGGCCGGCGTCTCTAAGAAAAATGGGCATTGTTCTTTTCAATGAAAATTTAACTCACTGTCCAGTCTGTATATTGTCCTGAAATACAGCCATGGAGTCCCCAGGGTCGGCGCTGGGCTTGGCCAACATGCGACGCCTGATGATGTCGATGTACCCCTCCAGGATGTCTCGGATGCGGTACGCGTCTTGAGTCTTGCAGCTGTACTCTTTGTCACTGGAATGTGATTAAAATACTTATCATTAATTTTTTACTAGGTATAGTTACTTTTATAGCTACACGACTGTATCCCCGAAGGGGTAGGCAGAGGTGTAGTATTACCCATTTTGTCTTATAAATTTTTGAGGGTGAGTAAATATAATTCGACGAATAATGACAATGGTAAAACAGCTGCTCTCTACCGGATGGTAAGTAGCGGGGCTTTAGATGGACCAAACCAGTCAAAGCGGCACTTGCGATGCGTTGGCAACCCTAAGCAGACCCGTAGGTATACACGCTTATCAAACCCTTTACTCTTCTATTTTCTCTCCCCTCCTTTCCCCTACAAATAAGGAAAGGAGGATGAAAAAAATCTGACACCCACATTCACAAATCGAACTGCCATTCGCGTCGCTTTCCCAGTCTAGTCGGCCTTAGCAAGCCGTAATCTGCGAGGCTTTACCACCAGATCATCGTATTGCCTTCAGCTTCTGTGGTCACCAGTAGGCTTTCCTTATCATGCTATCCTGATATTACAAGACATTCACCTTGGGACTTGATTTAACCTTTCTTATAATCATACCAGAGGCGGCGATAGCCCAGTGGTGTACGTAACGGACTGCCGAGCCGAGACGATGGTCTCGGGTTCGATCCCCAGTTACCCCGGGCACACACCTATGACTTTTCGAAGTTATGTGTGTATTAAAAATATTAATTATCGCTCGCTTAACAATATGCCCGGTAGATGGCAATAGGCTCGCCCCCTATTACATTGGGACAGAAACATATCTGGCGAAGTGTGGGTGTGCAATACACCTCTGCCTACCCCTTCGGGGATAAAAGGCGTGAAGATATGTTATGTTATGTTTATTACCACCGCCTTTGGACACAAGCAACAACAAAGGAGTCACATGAGTCCGATGCCGCTTTCTGGGATGGGAAAAAGATTAGCAAGAGGAACGGGATGAGGGATAAGAATAGGATGAGGCTTTCGGCATTCTCACTCACTGAACGAAACGCTAGAGCATAGATGGTGTTACTTCACATCCATATTCTGTGAGATTTGGCAGAATATTCGTATTCCTCACCTGTAATCTCCGAAGTTAAGCGTGAAAGTCTCTGACTTCCCCACGTGGTAGGTCTTCACGTGTGTCAGAGGCCACTGCTGTAGGATCTCCTTGGTGTTCTCGTCCAGTCGCAGGATCGCTTCCGCGTTGATGCCCAGCAGACGAGGCACTAGCTTCTTCTTGTCTTTTTGTTTTTCCTGTAATGAATATATACATATGTATGTAACAATTTGTATACGTGCAGTGGCATAGCTAGCTTGGGTGACACCCTGGATGGCAGTTAGTGGTGTCACCCAATCAGGGGCGGATTTAAGAGAGGGGAGGGTTTGGGGGTTCTCAAAATCCTTTTCCTTTCCCATTACGAAACGCCATCTATGATGAATGCCTTTTTATGTTTTCGTTAATAAAACCTATCCTACCCTGCACCCCATTGAAAGTTAAACAAAATTTTTATGACAAATGTATCATCAGTACATTTTACTTCTGTTTTTTGGCAGCCTCTCCTTACTTTGTAGAATAGGTAGGTACAAAAAGTTTTACTGTCGCCATCTTTAAATTTAATATTTTCACGCCTAATTGCCTAACGCCCACTTTATCCCACCTCTTTAGATAGACCGGGTGTAGTTGTAAGCGTGGTGTGGGCGAGAATAATGACGTCCCGAGCTCACGATGACGTATTGGCTACTCGCACTAGTCGCGTGATCGTCACGTAAAACGGCTGAGGAACAATTTTGATCTTTGTGACCTCTAAATAGAACTAATGCATATCAATGATTTATGGTGGTAGTGGCGGATCTAGGCCTTTGGTTTGGAGAGTGGCCTTTCCTTTTGGGGCAACTGGACTCTGGTAAGGGTAGGTCTTTTTTCTGCGTAAACAACAAAAAGTCATATGTCATGGCAGGATTCAGATACTTTTGAGAGGGGTGTTCTAGAGCGACTTTCTATTGGATCTGCACCTGTGTTACCTAGGCAGTCATTCATACCAGTCCAACATGACGACTACGACTGCTCTGTCAAAAGCGTAACGGATAAGAAGAAGGCAGAAGCCCAGTTTACATATTCTTCCACTTGAACAGTTTACCCTGTACAAATGTAAGAATACATTTCAATAGTTTAGCCATTCGTACACTTGAACACGCATACCTTAACCAGGAAGAAAGTGACTCCATAAGTAGGCAGGTCCCGAGCAGTCCTGATGTACAAGTTCTTGGCCTCGAGCGGCGACAGACCCTGGTGCTTGCTGAACGCGCGCAGCATCTTCTTCTCGATGCCCCATGAGCTTGAATACGTCTCTGGGAGGTACTCCTTTAGACTGTGGATGGAATGTTTGGATACACTACTTGTTACTGCTACTACCTATTTATATCGTCATCTTAATATATAAAATCCTTGCGTTACTGACTGACTGACAGACACGCTACTGCCGAAACTATTGGGCGCAGGAAGCTGAAATTTGGCATGTATGATCCTTGGGGATCGTAAGGGTGCACTAAGAAGGGATTTCCCGAAATTCCCACGAGTTCGGCCAAAACGGGTAAATTAAAAAAAAAATGCAGGCGTAGCTGCTGGCGTCCTCTAGTTTGTCATATAGTATAGCGTTCTGCTGCCTCTGCCTACCCCGACGGGGAAATGTCGCGAGTGTCTTGGGTTGCAGTAACGTATCGTTCTCAGCATGTCGTGACGACGGATTGTCGTGTGGTTTAAAGCGTCGATCGCTGTCCTCGGTCTTCGCTTACGTATATTTGAATAGAGGTGTTCTCATATCGGAGGACACGATTAACTGACGTACTGGAATCCTATTTTATGCAATGACGACAGTTTCGATGTAATGGGAACAGCTAGAGACGATTGTCCTCCAAAGCAAATTTTTTTTTTGTATGGCCGCGGCAGTAGGAGCTTTGAATATGTGTGCATATCATGAAGGCTGTTGTATTTTGGACTAGAATTTTGTATCTTTCTTATCTTTTTTAATCTTCTAGCTACAGACACACAACAATGTTTCGGATAGACTGTTGCACCTGAAGAGCCTTGTGGGTTATGCGGTATGCCACATAGAAGAATACCTGTTCTTTGGGTTGATGTTAAGCTGTGGCTTATCGACGAACCAAATAACACATTTTCATCGTCATTTTACTGTCTCCATTTATTTACTCTCAAGAGAGAAATTTGTTAACCTATATTCTTTCCTCTCAGCAACCTAAATCCTTACCTATCACTTTTTTATCAGCCAGCTTATATGATTCCATCTACAGGCAAACACGTCCCTCGTCATAAATACTTACTTCTCAATAAAGCCGGGCTTGTGTTTCTCCTCCTGGTAATCACCCAGCTGGATTTGACACTGAATACCCGCGAACTCCGCCGCTATAACAAAAATTTAACAAATAATTTTTTTATTAACATTTGTTACGAATTAAGGGAGCCAACATTGTCAAAAGTATGGATATGCCTGATTTTTAAATTTCGGATATTTAATGAAGGGTTTTAAACTGTTGACGATAAAAATCATTAACAAAAGTATGGATATGCCTACTTTTGCAATAATTTCCTAAGAACGTTTCTGAAAAGTGTCAATTTAATAGCTACTTGGTATTTTTAAAACAAAGTTAGTAGTTGCACTAAATAAAATATTTATTAACAAACAAATTACCATTTACTCAAGAAATAACATTTTTGAGTACCTGACTGTAACAACATTAAACACAAAAACTAAGAAACAAAATAAAAAATACTTAAAACATTGATGATGGGTATTTAAATCAAATACTAAAAAAAATAAACATATTTTTATTAGTGCAATTCGAAAACCGCAAAACTAGTTAAGATAAAGCCGCCTAAGAGTAGAACAATGAGATTAAAGACCAAAGAATTATTTTCAATAGCACCTAAGTAAAAGTTGTCAATCATTGTTTTTGATTTTTAACGAGATAAGCACACTTTTCGAGATAGTTAAATATAGGAAACAGACGAACTCTATCTTGAAATATATCTAACTCTAATCTTGAAAACTAATAATAATTTTATTCGCTTTAATGGAGTCGGCAGTCGTTTGAAATACGTAGGTGTTCTTATTGTTATACCTACTACATCTTGTCTCTAATGTATCTTACCGTATTGGATCAAAATATATGACGTGTTTGCTAAATAAATGCTAACTTATACTGTGAACTAATTTTAATATGACATTATAACATTGCCGGTTTCCGGAAATCGTGTCCGGTATTTTGGGCATATCCATACTAATGACAAAGTACATTTTAGCTCCCTGATTCCAATCTATGGTTAAGACAAATGTTAATAAAATACACAACTTTACAATTAACTCTTGCCGCTGCGCTAGGAAAAACTATAAAAATTAAATATCATCATCAACAGTAGCCACTTCAGGGGTGGTGCGGGCGAACAGAACAAAACACCCAGATCCTCACTTTTGCAGGAGCCTCGCGCCCTCCCCCCCCCCGTGGGATCTCCACCTTGTCGTGGTGGGGGGGCTCAGTAACCGTGGATTGGTCACCCGCGGTGAAGCTAAGAGAGATCCAGGAGGGGACGCTCCGCGTGGGCTTGGAGGGGCCTGCGCAGGATGCGTCCAACGGCGCGGGTGCGGGGGACAGTTCTGTCTGTCCCTCGCAGTCGGGTGCGGTCGCAGGAGGAGAGGCGTGTCGGTGTTGCATTGCCGCGCGCCCTATCTCCCGCGACCAAATGGGGGCGCACCATTCGATGCGTTGCGGTGGGGCCGCAGAGGAAGAGGAGATGCGGTGTTGCGTTGCCGTCCTCCCTATCCTCTGCGGCCGCTGGGCGTTTTGGCGGCGGAGTCCAACACCTTAATCCGTCGCCAAGGGGGTTTTGTTCGGGGCCCGCCTAACCATCTGGCGGGCCAATACCCGTCGGAGGGTGGCGACGAGTGCTTAGGTGATGCCCCACCCTCCGACACACGGGTACATGGCGGCAGTCGAGGCGGTTTTTAGTGGAAACACCACATACTCCGGCTCTTATTTCCCCCAAGAGTCGGAGATCCGAAGGGATTTTCCACCTCGTAAAACAAAAAAAAAAAAAAAAAGGAGCCTCGCACCCTCATTTAAAAACCCGTGTATTAAAAATAGGGTTTCTGACTACTCCTGCCTCAACCGATCAGTGTAATCACATTAACAAGGAACGACGACCTTCCAAAAAAATACCTCCTAATCTTTTCCTCCGCAGCCTCTCCTAATTTGCATCACAATAGCATTGCGAGATTTCCGTAGTACCTAATAGTAGGATTTGGCCTTCTATACCAGGTGGATTGCCATGAGGTTAGATGTTGAGTTTTCACTTTCTTCCGCTTGATAGTATTTTCGACTACTAAGTAGCGGATCGTCCGATGTTCGATTTTCAGAAGATGGTGTGCATTTGTGAACTGGCAAATTTACTACGAGGCCTCTAGCGCTGATAACATAATATCGACAGGAACTGGGCAGTAACGGTATACTTTCCATTGCGTTTATTTCGATTGGAATGAGCATTGCAGAGTCAGAATTGCTATAAATACAGGATAAATTATGCAATAAAGTAGAGCTGCCATCACCTAAATTGCGCCGGATAAACGGCAAAATTCCGGACATTTGTGCGAAATATGATTTATTCCCTGGACATTTCTGAAAAGTACCATTTATCGCCTATCTATTAAACACCTTCAAAAACCCCTGCCGCCCTGGACGGCCCCCGGACGCACTTCAAAATAGGACAAATCCGGGGAATGCCGGACGGATGGCAACTATAAATATAAGGTGTACCATAAAGAAGTTGGATCAAGTTAGATAACTCGTTTTGCTTACAAAACGGATTCAGAACTAAGTAAATCTTTTAAAGGAAGACGCAAGGCGATTGCCAATACGGTTTGTGTTGCTTCTTTACCTAGTTGTTTGAAAGTAAAATTTAGATATTAGCTGGATCATTGAAGTCAAAGAGCGACCTGTTTGATGTGATACCTACCCATTACGTACGATACACTCTCGTGCTCTAGGCTTTCACCCTCGAATTGATTTTAAAAGTATCTATATCCTGTGACGCGGAGGAATTTACAAGAATCAACCAAGGGAAACAAAGAACACCCAGAGCAGAGACAACAATTTGTGAAAACAAAATGTTCTCCCGTGTGGGGATCGAAAAGTCAATTACTGTGTTACCAGAACATGTGTAACAAAGGTTATTGATGAGGGTGAACAGTGGATATACACCTTAAAAGAGCCGAGCTATCCTAATCACAATAGAAATAGGTATAAGATAGTAAATATGTAGGTATTAATTTTGTTTCACTGTGATGTACTAGAGTGGTGTGAGTACACTTTGTCAAAGGGTTTTATTTTAAGTTAGCCCGAAGATTTAGATATCATTGGTTAGACTTTTTACTGGCTGGTTTGAGTATCCACAATTTCAATACCTGAAAAAATATCAACCTCCATTTCAATAAAACAAAAAAAGAAAAACAGTTAAAAAAATACTTTATTTCCTAGAACTAAATACAACTACTTAATCTACATGAGGGAACTACTACTGCCGGGGGTTTGGTCGTCTTTGTTCACAATCTGCTGCAGTTCATACTCCTGCACCACTTGGAATATCTTGCTCTTCGCCTGGTTCAGATAATAAGGACTGAACTTCCTTAAAGTCGAGCCTATAGTCAAAAGGAAAACGTCTAAAGGATCTGTGGGATTCAGTTCTTGGTACACAGGTTCATGGAACGAACTTTCTCTAGGAGATGTTGGGCCCTCCTGTCTTTTTCTTAGAACTGGTTTGCTTTCTCGCGGTTCATCGTAGTCTAAGCTCTCGTCAACAAATACTTCTGTAGGCATTTCGACCTCGCAAGTGCTGTCGTCAAGGAACTCTGGGTATTCGTCGTTGTTGGCTGAAGAGGGGGTTTCTTTGAAGTACGGCAGCATGAAGGACAGTTCGTCCTCGTATTTGTACTTGTAGCTGTGGGCTGTGGGGTTCCGGAGTCGGTCCCGGATCTTGCGACGCATCATATCTCGGATGTTGACCCATCTTGATTTGCAGACAAGCGCTGAAAATATGTATCTTCGTTAATTAAATATGATAACAAAGTTGACACTCTTGAGAGTAGTAGTCGTTGGTGACAGGTTTGCCGTTGCCACAAGGGCAGGTTTGCCAATAACTCAGTGTATGGGAAAAAATTTAAACGCAGCTTCCCTACTCGAGTTAGATCCTGTAGGGTACCTTACAAACCTTCAAATAGAGTCCTAAGAACAAATCTTCATGTATGACACAAGGTGTTGCGTTGTGTGGGGATTGAACCCACAAGATTAGGCGTCTTTAGTGCGTAACGGCCACATAAACCACTGCGCCATACGTGCAGTTATTCATTCATGAATAGCTAATAAAACATAATTATGTTATGTAATCTAAGTAAGTAGTTGTACCTATCTACCTATATATTATATTTATTTCGCTTCCTCATTATCATCCTCTCAACCACTCTACCTCTCAACAAAGAGCTCAGATATGTACATAGAGGGGCATTTCAAATGGGCGCTTTGAAGACAAACTTTCTGCGACTCAAATTGCCGCTTGGTGGCGTGGCAGTCGCGCTGCGGCAACTGTCTCTCTCTCCTCCAGTGTATCTTAACTACGAGAGCGAGAGAGACGGAGAACGACACCAGCGCCGCCAACGGCGCCAACTACGAACTAAACTGGAGACAGTCCCCACTTGGAATCGGCACACGAAATCCTTAAGAACTGCGCTTCTATGTAAATCTGTATTCATTGCTCTCGATGCCATAGTCCTACATACATAGATCTACTACATACTTAGGTACCTATATGTAATTGCTAGATGTGACACTTAGAATCTAGATAAGAGTTTGTGTTACCTAAACGTTAGACAATAAAAATTATTATGTCACTTGCTAGTATATTATCTGCGTGACAAACATTTAAATGAGCGGCACATAGCAGGAAAACTATACAAGTGCTTGTAAGAAACAATAGGTAGCAGCGATGACACCAAACAATATTAGTAATCAATTTATTTGCTATTAATCTTAAACGTAGATACGTTAATAGGTCGATAAGATACCTATTCCACTCTATTCGTGACGAAGTTAGCATTTTTTGTTTTGACTGATAAAACATATTTTGACTACCTATACCAAACTATTTATTGTAAAAACTGATCACCTACCAGAGCGCTGCCTATCCCACTAAACTAGCAACTAGCAAGCGTCCATTCACAATCACGACACAGCAATCAAAACAACGATAATCATATCACGAACCTTGTATCAACTTCGTTCCAATTATCAACTAATATACCACTCAATAATACACCCTACTGTTTAGGCAATAAGACACACTAAATCACACATCGTTCAAATTACTTCAAGGCAATAAGGTAGTTAACTTTACGAAAAGACAAGCAATTCTAACCTCTATTGCTTTTGTGTTAAGATGAACATATGTGAGACCTAACTGTAAGTTGATTGTCTAGCTAATACAGTCCTTATAACTAAAGAAATAAAGTATAGTACTCACCCGGTCTGGACAAGGTATCGCCGATTTTCTGCCAAACAACTTCTCTCGAGTCAAAATCTAGATACTTTGAGTGTTTAGTGTTGTACAGAATGGGATTGTCTTTGACGAGTTCGAGTAATTTGAGGTCCAAGTTTTTGTTGAAGGGTAGCGGCATGGTGTAGTAGCGACCCGACGGCGTGACGGGCGCGGCGCGACTGCGCACAGTGTACGTCACCGGTGCGGACTTGCGGAGCGGCAACGTGGCGACCGGCGGGGCCCGGCGACAGCCGCCACACCGTTACGTGAACGATACGGACCGGTTCCAAAGGGTACGCGCGCATTCAACGTTTTTGTTCCCACTTATTTTTCTTTTGTGTGACTTTCTTTGAGTAGTGATATAATAGACGATCCGTTTAAAATTCGCACGTGGTGGTTTTGTCATTGCAAACAAGACTGAGAATATACATGAAAGACTGTAACCTT
Source organism: Euclidia mi (assembly GCA_944739405.2). Taxonomy (NCBI): domain Eukaryota; kingdom Metazoa; phylum Arthropoda; class Insecta; order Lepidoptera; family Erebidae; genus Euclidia; species Euclidia mi. The sequence continues at coordinate 16,630,783 of OX123207.2, forward strand.
ATGGTTTAGGATAAAATAAATGAATGTGTTACTTTTGAAAACAAAGGAACGACATTCAACGTTTATTTTTCCACCAATAGGGTTGTTTCCAACTAGTCAAATCAAGCACTTTTAATGAAATGTCAAAAACGATCTTTGCTAAGGCTTTTGTATGAAATATGATGTAGTGACGTCATAGTATTTTGCTGTCAAATAGAATACTTATCATCAATAAATTAACGATAAAAAATGTTAAATACAGTTTTAACATTAATTGATGAATGAAACTAGTATTATTTTGACATGTTTCACTAGATAAAATACTTGTATAATTTATTTCACTTGCAGGAAACTTTCCTATTCTACACAATCTTTGAACACAAAATAGGTATAGTAGTGTGTTTGCTAACAAAAGTAAGTTTGACATTTACCAACAGTCGTGTGAAACTCGTCAAATTAAAAAAATATATTAAGGAAAACATTTTAAACATAAAACCTATTTTCTATACATACTATTCATGTTCCTAATAAGAATATGGTAGGTACCTAAGGAGGTATATTTTGTGACTGAATAAATAAGCAGTGATGTCTAAATATTCTTCGTATTTCCTGCCAATTTACTTACAAATTCATCCAATATAAGGTACTAAGGTACTACAGGTAATAGAACTATAAGCAGTGGCGTAGCTAGCATGGGTGGCACTGGCACCCGGGGCGGTAGTTGGCGGAGATGACCTTTTTTTTTTTAGTCGACACCTAACAATTTCGTGCTAACTGGGAGTAGTGCTGGGCTAGTTGCCTATGTTTTTGCACATTGTTCAAAGTTGAGTTTTTGGTGTCACCCCTGTTTTTGGATGGGTGGCACCTCAAAAAGGGTGGCACCCGGGGCGGACCGCCCCCACCGCCTCCCCCCTTCCTACGCCACTGACTGTAAGCTGTAAAGTACCAATATATTAAATATTATAAAGAGGGTTTAGTTTGGCTTTAAGAAAAGCTTGGCCTTGGTGAACGAAGGTTTTATCAAGAGCAACACCAAAAGTCTCAGATGCTTATGGTGATCGAACCCACAACACTCAGCTAAAAAGGAAGACGACCGATTAAATCGCTAAGCCATACGTGCAGTCACCTATAAATGCCTAAAAGTCCAAAAATAGCAAGTAGGTACTACTCTCAGTAAGTACATACATACAACATAGACTCACGCCTATTTCCCGAAGGGGAAGGCAGAGATTACAGAACGATATTTGCGATCCTGACATACCTACCTATCTCTCTTGCTTCATACACTCGTTTTACTTCATCGAGTCAGACTCGAAGGCTCGCTTAGAGTCAAATTACAGTGTATTTGATGTCATCGAAGTGTGAGTTTTGCAGTCCACACGTTGATTTTTACTCGTTTTCGAGTAAAAATATCGAGTATAACCGTGTGTCAGTACGGAGCATTACTATGTATTTGTATAGTGAGAATAAGCGGTCGGAATGTACGCGGTGCGTGTCGGGCCGCGTGCGAGGGCTCCGAGCTCCGACGGCGCGACGCGACGCGCGACGGCACGATGTGTGCGTGAGATATCGATCGTCGACCCGCCCGCGCCGACGAGGCAGCACGACGCGACCGCTACCACGGGTACTCGAACCGTTCTCACTAGTCACATAATAATATCACGTAACGTAATCTACACAGTATTTTACTTTCATACAAACAGTCGGACGCGAGTTATGTATACCTACAAGTGTCGGGCTCACTCAGTACTGAGTGTGTACCAAATCGCCTTGAGCTAGTTATGCACTAGGTATCAAGCCTAATGCTTGTAGGTATTACTCACATTCCGACTGTTTCTATGAAGTTGAAATACTGTGTATCTAAAATTACCGTGATAATATGGACCAATGTGACAACGAACTGTTGAGCGATCCGCGGACGCCAGTTCAATAAAATGTAAGCCAAGATTGATCTTTGTAATGAAAAACTGTATTAAATTGAAATGTTTTATTTCTATTTAGATTTAAACTCTTGTGCATTAAAATATTTATAGAGCGAAATATAGTTTATACGAAACTAGATTTATCTCTGTTATTTTTTTTTTTCAAATTTTATTTCATCTACATATTTTTATACGTCAGTTCGTCTAAGCTTATTTGTAACGTTGCGTTGCTTTAATTTAAAACGTGGTGAATATGTGTATACTTAATAATTTTCGATGAATATAGAGAAATTGCATTACGTGCTTAAAGCTACCACTTTAGGGATGTATAAAACTTAAATATGAAATAATGTATGAAACTAAAATAAGCTTAAAAAGAACAAAAAATTGTACCATAACAGTCAAATGGATGCCCACACATATTCAAGAAAGATAAATTTATTATTGCACACGTAAGTCAAGTCTTACTTGTGCAATAATAAATTATTTCTGTTAATGTATTTTTTTTCTGTATGCATCTGACCTTAAATAAAATAAATGTTGCATGTTACACCTTTGTTTGCGAGTATCAATAATATTCAACGATCATTGCCAAACATTGTAACAGTCTTAATCAATAGATTCTCAAAAAACTTAAAATTAATCATTATACAATATACAGATCTCCTGAAGTAGAAGCTTTTATATCATTCTGTTCATGTCTTTCCTTCTGAACTATCTGTTGCAAATCATGTTCTTGCACAACTGCAAAGATTTTACTCTTAGCGACATTCAAATGATACGGAGAAAAAGTCTTGAGCGTAGCCCCTATACTCAAAAGAAACGCATCTACAGGATCTGCAACGTCGAAGTCTAGTGAAGGAGGCGGTGGTTCGTTGAAAGTCGGTGTCGTCTGTTTTTCTTCCTCATCATACGATATCTCTTTCTTTGCCTTCGTCTTTCTTCGTTTTCTTTTTAACTTCTTTCTAGGTTTGTCTAATTCGTCACTGCAGGAGCCGTCTTGTATATCGTCGTCACAGACCATGCTTGCTGTCCAGTCTGTGGTTTTGTCTTCATCATCACAGTTGATAAGCGGTGGTGCTACGTCTTTGTAGAATGGTCGCATAAAGTCGAGCTCGTTTTCGTACTTGTATCGTTTACTGCCGCGTGAGTCCTGGCCGAGACTTTTTCGCAATGTTCTTCTGTGTACATCTCTTATGTTAATCCACCTTACTTTGCAATCAGCCGCTAAAAACAAATTATAAGAAATAAATATGCGAATACAAAATTTATATAGTGCGTGTCTCTAAAATAAACCGTATCATATTCCCTACGCGCACTTTACGATGATCAAATCTATTATTCTTATACCCATATAACTAAAAATGTACTAAAATTCCAACTACTAATATTTTAATCATTTATCCACAAATGGACGAATAATCTATATTTTTATATTACAAGATCTATGACATATCTTCACACAGCTTATTAAGTTAATTAATTTACCAATATTGTGTTAAGAGGACTAAGTTCCACAAACTCGCCTGCAAACTAGTGAGTTTAATAGTGATCAGTGAGTACCAATAGTAGCCGCTACAATCGTAAACATTAAAATCGGACACTGATTTACCTGCTCTCTTCAGCTCGTCTCCGATCTTCTGCCAGGCAACTTCCCTGGCGTTGAAGTCCATGTACTTCTCATGGTTATAGTCGTACAGTACGGGGTTGTCGCGCACTTGTCGTATGAGCTTGACATCGAGTTTCTCGTGGAACATGGCGGCGTGCACTGATCGGCAACGGCCGTCGGCTCGGTCGGCTCGCCGCGTCGCTTCGACGGGCTTCGGTCGGGTTCGACACTTCTCGCTCGCACTGTTGTGCCCGGTTTACATGGCGCGATATTTGTTTTGTCGAATACAATAAATAGTAAAACGCAGTAAGACTGAGGGCAATTTCTTTATGGCAATTTCAAGTTAATTAATTGTTGTTTATAGAGTAATTTAAATATTTTTAATAACTTGAATTTTATTAAGTCAATCTTACAAATAAAATCAACTAAAATACACTTTATCATTATTATGTTAAGTTTTTAATAACCCTGAACCTGAACCGAAAAACAAGAGCTTGGTTGGCCCAGCGGGATTGTGTGTGAGCGACCTAAGGTCGCGGGTTCGATTCCCGCTCAATTCAAACATTTGTGTGCATGAACATGAATGTTTGTCTTAGTCTGGGTGTTTCTATGTATATTATGTATGTATTTACAAAAATAAAGTATATACATTATGTATGTTTATCCATTATCTAGTACCCATAGTACAAGCTCTGCTTAGTTTGGGACTAGATGGTGATGTGTGTATGTGGTATAATATTATTATTATTATTAACTAAGCTTTTTAGACGGACTTATTGTCACCGAGCTCAAGTTTGTCGCAAATAAGTGATATCGTCCTAAAGTTAATGGCACATAATAATTTATAACTCACGGCGCGTTCTATTTATTGACGATGATAACATCAGCTATTCACATCAACATGACAACCGACAAGTTCTCATTTAGCCAGAACACGTTTTCTTAAAATTGATAGAATCAAAAGGAAATAGTTATTAAGATCAAATAATATACTGACATATTTTTCCTCTAATATTGCAAGAATTCTAATTGTCATTTTCCTGGAAAATAAACTACAAACATACTGATAAAATATGGTGTTGTATTATTATATCCTCTTTATTTCATTAAACAGGAAACGGATGACCTAAAATAAATGGTTTAGTTACTTACTTGATAGTGTTGAAACGAAAAGAAAATATGTTTACCTGATTTAGAACTTGAACTAAAAAATCATTCGGGCATATTAGAATAAGCAATAATTTGTAACGTTAATCATAATCATATTATCATCATCAGTCTAACATTGTCAACTGCTGGATATAGGCCTCTCCAATGGCACGTCACTGAGCCTTATATTGCGCTAATCGTAAATACCACAAAAAATCGAAATTGTCAAAGAAAACAACTGGAGGTGCCATTCATGCAGTTTCACAAAATAAAAATTAAGTCTGACTTATTTCTTTATCTAGTCGAAAGCAACATGTAAGCCGACACCATCATGTTTATCAATAGTGCGCGGTCGGGGAGTCGGGGCGCGACGCGGCGCGGTCGTATCGGGCTCGCCAAGTCGCCAGTCAACGTCGGCATGACGTCGGCATTCGACGCCCGACGCGCGACGGTGGCACTATACGACATTTTTTTAATTTACGATTAAATACGACGGCACGGTTGGCGTAGTGGCTTAAGCGGTCGCCTCGCCGCTTGATATTGCGCCGAGTGTTCGATTCCCACACGAGACAATACTGTGTGATACAAAAATTATTGTTTCATGTCTGGGTGATCTTTGCGCGACACAGGATTTAAATATTGCTAGTGCGGGGAAAGGAAATACGTAAACTCTAAGCCATGGTGAATCACTATGTCTTTGAATTGCGGAGTTCACAGACCTTCTGTCTAGTGTGTTAGTGGAGTAGAGAGAGCAGCCTGGTTTATAACGCTAGGCTATCATTAATGTAATAATAATATTCTAACACACACACACACACACACACACACACACACACACACACACACACAACACCACCTAGTCTCAAACTAGCAATAAGTACTAGATAATAGATATACATACATATTACTTTTTGTAAATACATAGGTAGGTACATATATATTATACATAGAAACACCCACAACAAGACAAACATCCATGTTCAAGAACACAAACGTTTCACTTGAGCGGGAATCGAAGCCCTTTGGCGTGGCAGTCGTATACACACCCGCGTCAATGCGTTTCGATCCAGTGGAGCCGCAAGACCGGAAAAACGTGTGGCAATTATACTTTGACTCATAGATTTATTAACAAGCTTTGACTGTTGAATGTTCCTACATTCTCTCGAGTCTAGTGATCAATCTAGCTCGGGCGAGAGAAAGGGGAGATACACATCGAAGATGGCAGCACATATTATGAGTATTATGAGTTATGATATGACATAAGTAAACTATAGTAGAGCGTAGTAATTTCAGCGGCCGCCTCGCTGTTTGGCACTGCTTCGAGTACCGTGGGTTCGATTTTTATCCACTAATTTTATTGTTGTTTTCAGGCAGCGATAGCCGAGTGGATATACGAACAGACTGCCATGCAGAGGGTATCGGGTTCGAATCCACGGCGCGCACCAACGACTTTTCAGAGTTATGTGCGTGTTGAATTGTTAATTATCGCTTGTCCCGTGCCTCGGAGAGCACGTTAAGCCGTCGGTCCCGGTTGTCATGAAGATCTTTGTCAGTCGTTACAGGGCGTCAGTACCTTCTAAATAAACTGACACTAGTCTAAACCATGGAATATCGCTATCCCTTCGATAATAGTTGCGGAGGTCAGACAGGCAGTCGCTCCGTGGAAAAGCTAATATTCAGCCAAATCCGGTTAGACTAGTAAGCGGACCCCAGATTGAAACTGGGATAACGCTAAAAGAAAGAAGAATTGTTGTTTCGAGTCTACTGTTCTTGGTGTCTCTTGATTGAATGTTTGTAAAGTGACTCGCGACCGCGACACAGGACTCATTCCTAGTGCGTGCTCGTAAATTACCGGTAAATAAAAGATACTTAATTAGTGATAGGTAAACAAGCAACGAAACGCAACTGATGGAGACAGCTAGTTGAATGATTAAGATAGAGTAAGGGAAACGACTGAAGGGAGAAAAAAGGTAAATTGGTATAGGTTTAGGGGACTGGACGGTTAAAAATATAATAAGGTCAAACTGGTTATGCACTGTTGGTACTTACCTATTCACTAAAATATACTTAGCATCCACAAACTACACTCTAGTACCGCTAGAGGGCAGCAACGCTTGCGGACGTTAGGCATCAAAATAACCGCAAACGCAGATGAAAAAATACACAAACAAAAATATCAAAGTTGATGTTCATCAACGGTATTATATATAGGTACGTAGGAACGGTCCATTGCCAAAACTGTGTAGTTGTACACCATTTTTTTTTATTTCTTATGGAAAACACCGACCTATAATTAAATTTCGAAACCCCGCAATCCAGCATTCCAAGCTGCTGTTAAGTACAGTAGGCACTTAAGTATTAAAATATCAGATTAAAGTAAATCAAATGTGAGAATCATTCAAGACTAAAAGAATCTGCTGTCACATACAAAATTGAGCATCGGCCTCATAAAAATGTAAAACAGCTTCATTTTGGCGCGATTTTGGCGATATCATAGAACAAAAGTTGCTCATACTATAGAGTACCTACTTACAATCATTCCTGAGGTTTGCACTATACTAAACATAGCCTGTATTCAAGGCTATGTTTAGTTAATTATTTAAATCAATCAAGCAAACCATTAAATGGCAGAGCCACGGAAACCTTACATAACCTCTGTGACCACATCTGAGCTGGCCAGCAGTATTAGCCCTTTCACGAAAAGTGGTGTCGAGCGGCGATTTTGACAACGATCTCGATATACATGTCGAACTATACTCCGCCGCCGCTGATGGCACTTTAGAGTAAAACGCTCATTGGACGTCGAAATCACTGCTGCCGCCGGTCATCGCTGCTGGTGGTGAACGGGCCGCATGATGGCGGGCCGTATTTCTCACTTGCATCATTACATCTTAGTATAACCACTAACCTTGCTCCTCAGTGACGAGATGGTGTCCATTGAGTATGGCGTCCCTGGTCTGCACGTACAGCAGGTTGAGCTGCACCGGGTCCCGCGCGTCCACGTTGCGGTCGGAGAAGAACAGACGCCGCTTTAAGATCACGGTGGCTGTGGGCTCCACGCCTAACTCGCGGAGAGTACGGTGCTGGTCTAGCCAGTTCACTGGGGATGATGATGAATATTAGCTTTTTGTATATCCACACGTAGAGGAAAGAGAGTGTGCTTAACTTTGCTGATCTATTGCGAACAGCAAGTCAAGAAAGAACGGTACTGATATAGGGACAGGTACAATTATGGAACACGGTCCAAAAATGTATCTATTTTATAAATTTGCTATACTTATTAACTATTTTATAAAGTTTTAAAATATTCGTGGCGTTTGGACTTAGAAATATGTATAACGGTACCTATACCATATTAGGGATGAATCCCTTTATTGCTACCTTTCCCTATATCAGAAGTGCTCTTAGTGAGACTCTGTTTGCCGTTCGTAATAGGTCGTGCGCTACTTGGATGGGGGACCGCGTGTGGCATACGTGTCATGCTATGGGGCATGAGCGTGCTTTAGGGAGCACGTAAACCTGCCGGTCCCGTTTGTTGTCTCAAGACGACGACCTCCGAAGAAAACAGTTGTCTGTTTTCTTTTCGCATCGCATTGATCTTATCCACCCGTGTACATACCGTTATCATCAGTGTTGAGTTTCCTGCTGAGCTGTTCCAGCACGACGTCTCGCTCCTTCTCCTTCTTCTGTCTCTTTCTGGTCAGGGTGCCGATCTGCGGCTGATCCTTCGTATCTTCTGTCGTCTCTTCTTCTTCCGGACACTGTTGTGGAAAGAAGGTATGGTTTATTTGATGTCTTACATCGTAGTCATCATATCTATACTTATCTTAATATATAAAATCCTTGAGTTACTTACTGACTGACAGACACGCTACAGCCGAAACTATTGGGCGCAGGAAGCTGAAATTTGGGATGTATGTTCCTTGGGGACCGTAGGGGTGCACTAAGAAGCGATTTCCCGAAATTCCCACGGGATCGACCAAAACGGGTAAATTTAAAAAAATTGCAGGCGTAGCTGCTGGCGTCCTCTAGTAATATAATAAAGTTGAAGAGTTTGTTGGCTTGAACGCGCTAATCTCGGGCACTATCGGTCCGATTTGCAGAATTCTTTCAGTGTTAGATAGCCCATTTATCGACGAATAGGCTATATAACATCACGCTATAAGTTATGGGAGCGGAGCAGTAGTCCTAAACAACGCGGGTCTAACCGCGGGCTCATCTAGTGTATTATATACTAACTGACTAGAATAGAATAGTTTATTTGCCAAAAATACTAATACGGCTACTACAACACACCCGTGGCACATAGCATGACGTTATGTGACTTTTTTCATAAATGGCCTACCGAACTAATAAAAAAAATAATTGCTCCTTGAATAATTATTCTCGGATTAGCGTGTTTATTTGATATAAGTATAGATATCTAAACATATTATAAAATGAAGTCTCGGCCGCGTCCTGTCTGTGTGACCCCGATAAGCTCAAAAACTATCGAACGAATTGTTGTATAATTTACACTAATTGATAGTGTAATTCCTAAGCAAGGTTTAGGCGTTTAATTCTCGCAGGGGGAGTAGCGGGTGAGGTCTAGTATTAGTACATGTAGATACGTCTTGCAATACAAACATAATAGACTCACGCCTGTTTCTCGAAGGGGTAGGCAGAGACTATGGACTGCTATTTAGGTACAACAATCCTGACATATCTCTCTTGCTTCATTTACGCTTATAACATTTCTCATGCATGCTCTTCCGTTTAGGTTACTACTAACCTGTCCTTTTTTAAGATGTCTCCAATCTGATGGTCTAGCCTAAGGGCATTCGCTTCTGATTTCTACTCATCAACATAAGGACTCGTCGTCGTTGACCACGTGACGTATCGAAAGCTTGTGTCAGTTCCATACATTTTCGCATTTAGCGATATCGCTAATCGAATGTCATTTGGCTAGGCCCTCATATTGGAGACATCATAAAAAAAGACAGGTTATAAGTACCCTGAATCAAAGAGCATGCATGAGTAATTTGATGAGAGTGAGTGAAGCAAGAGAGGTATGTCAGCATCGTTGCAAATGGCGGAAATCATAGAATGCTCGCCTAAGTCTTGCAATATTTGTAAAGCGTCCATACCAGTCCGTACTCGTCATAGTTGACGATGCCGAGTCGTGCAGAGATGTTCATAATCAGCTCGGAGAACGTTCGGCTAGGTGTTGCAATATGTGTAAAACGTCCTTACCAGTCCGTACTCGTCATAGTTGACGATACCGAGCCGCGCACAGATGTTCATCATCAGCTCGGTGAACGTCGGGCTAGGTGTTGCAATATGTGTAAAGCGTCCTTACCAGTCCGTTCTCATCATAGTAGACAATGCCGAGTCGTGCACAGATGTTCAACATCAGCTCGGAGAACTTTCGGCTAGGTGTTGCAATATGTGTAAAGCGTCCTTACCAGTCCGTACTCGTCATAGTTGACGATGCCGAGTCGTGCACAGATGTTCATCATCAGCTCGGAGAACGTTCGGCTAGGTGTTGCAATATGTGTAAAGCGTCCTTACCAGTCCGTACTCGTCATAGTTGACGATGCCGAGTCGTGCACAGATGTTCATCATCAGCTCGGTGAACGTCGGGCTAGGTGTTGCAATATGTGTAAAGCGTCCTTACCAGTCCGTACTCATCATAGTTGACGATGCCGAGTCGCGCACAGATGTTCATCATCAGCTCGGAGAACGTCGGGCTAGGTGTTGCAATATGTGTAAAGCGTCCTTACCAGTCCGTACTCATCATAATTGACGATGCCGAGTCGTGCACAGATGTTCATCATCAGCTCGGTGAACGTCGGGCTAGGTGTTGCAATATGTGTAAAGCGTCCTTACCAGTCCGTACTCATCATAGTTGACGATGCCGAGTCGCGCACAGATGTTCATCATCAGCTCTGTGAATGTCGGGCTAGGTGTTGCAATATGTGTAAAGCGTCCTTACCAGTCCGTACTCATCATAGTTGACGATGCCGAGTCGTGCACAGATGTTCAACATCAGCTCGGAGAACGTTCGGCTAAGTGTTGCAATATGGGTAAAGCGTCCTTACCAGTCCGTACTCGTCATAGTTGACAATGCCGAGTCGTGCACAGATGTTCATCATCAGCTCGCTTACTGACTTGCTTTCGTCCACTTGCAACGTCTTCACAGAGCCTGTGAGAATATAATCGTTATTACTTTTATTGTAAGAGAAGAAAGCCAAAGAAAAGGTGGACGGATTGTGTAGAAGATGATATGAATGAAAATATAGTGAAGGTTCAGATGACGTCTGACATGGGAGACTGGTAGAGTGAGACATTCTGCACCGTCCCCAAGCTCTTAAACAGGTCCAAAAAGACAATCAATGAAAAAAGAATCAAATATTGTCATTGATTTACAGTAACCATAGATACACAGTCAGTGTCTCAATACCGTCCGGAAAAATAGACGCAAAATGCATGTATTTTTAAATCGTAAAATGCCAAAATGTTAGGACGTAAATAGTACCTTTAAGACAAGTATGTATGGTTGAATTTACAAAATAATATGATCATTATCATAACTATGACCAGTTTTACACAACGTGGACGGTTTTGAACGTCAGTTTAGTTCGAGAATGTGCATCTAGGCTTTTTCAATATTTTTTTTATAGACTCACGCCTGTATCCCTGAAGGGGTAGGCAGAGGTGTAATATTACACTCACATTTCGCCATGAACTTTTAGGTCCCACGTAATAGGGGGCGAGCCTATTGCCGTACCGGGCACATTACCAGACTCCATGCTGTTACTGGGAATTTCCTAACGGAAAACCCAATAACACTTCGCCCGACCCGGGAATCGAACCCGAGACCTCCCAATCCCACGCGCACATTTATGCCGCGAGACCAACGAGTTTTTCAATATAATAGATTTTTTCAATGTCAATACATACATACATACAGCATATTGTACAAATAATTACAATCATTTTTTGTTTCCCAGGTATTATTTTTACTTAGTACCTATGTCTTGGCATGATGTGCAAAATGAGTAGACTTTGGCTTGGTGATGGGTCTATTGTTATGCATATGCTAGCCAGAGAATCTTAAAGATCAAATAAGTCCTTACCATCCAACAGCTTGACCCTAAGGTTCCTAACTTTGCAGATGTAGTCGAGTGAATCACCGTCTCTCAGCATGTAGTAGTCCAGGGTTCGCTGCGGGTCAAGCCAGATGCCCGACAGTTCGTCGTCAGCCGATCGGAGGAACAGCGCGTATTCTAGACAAATAGTAAAGAGTCAAATGATTTTCATGAAATACATATTTTGGAGATCATACACCTACCGGCCTTGCACAATTTGCAAGTGCGTTTATGATATTTTTTGGCACATAAGCATTTAGGAGTAAAGGATCACATATTGACTGCTTGGTTGGCGTAGTAAATCTCAACACGAGACCACACTGTAGTGTGATCCATAAATTTAGTGTCTCGAGTCTGGGTGTACTGTGTGTCCGTTGGTTGGCGACACAGGGTATGTTCTAAGTGTCTTTGAGAGTGTCTTGTCTTTAGAGAAAAAATTATAACGTGCCGTTGTTTTGAACATCACATATGTACCTGCCAAATTTTGTGCAGTTTGCAAGTGCTAACATGCCATGGTCCTCCAGGCACTTAAGAATTTATGGGTAAAGGATCACCAAGGCAATCTTGATGTTCGCATTAGGTATTCTCAAACAACGGTACGGCATAAAAACCTGTGTCCATGCCCAGAGTGTCAGTGGTAGGTACTAGTAGAACAGTGATGCCCCGTGTCAGGATTGAACTCAACACTCAGCGTATTACTTACCTAACAACAAAGCGGCCACTAGTGCCACTACCTACGCCATTTGTGCATTTAAACTTCAAGATGTTTGTTTTTACTCAGTGGTGTTATAATCGTTAGATGTGCGCATACATAGCATCGTTGGGACGAGTAAACTCAGCCTTCACGTTGTCGTAGAAGCGCGCATACTGAGAATTGTCAGATTAACTTAAAAAGTGGTCAGTTTTTGGAAACGCCGGGCACGTGTAACCATTCAAAACTCTGGAATTTCTATATTATTTCCGCAGGTGGCAATACCAGAGGGCCTGGACAAATGCCATTCGTTTCTGATTTCTACTTTCGCTAACGCTTGGTTAACAATAACATGGCAACATAAGGAATTCCTTCTCCATTGACCTCGTGATATACCTATCGAAAGCCTATGTTAGTTCCATACATTTTTGCACTTAACGATTAGGAATATTGCTAATCAAATGCCATTTGGCTACAGGGCCAGCTGAGTAAACCTCACCTTTAGTAGGGTCTGCGACGATAACTTTATCCTTCACAATGGCATGAGCGGCACGCACAGTGATCTTGTTGTCGAACTTCACCTTGCGCGTCACGGCGCCCTCGTCCAGAACTATCTTCAGAGATAGCGGCGCCATCTTGTCAGCGCCTCACTAGAAAATAACGTTCCATCGTTAATAATATAGCATATTGGGCATATTGCGTACCAAGGAGAGATAGGAAGGCAGCGATAGCCCAGTGGAGGTACCAACTGACTGCCATATAGAGGGTATCGAGTTCGAATCCACGGCGTGCTCTCCGAGGCAAGGGATAAAGCGATAATTAACAATTTAATACGCACATAACTTCGAAAAGTCAGTGGTGCGCGCATGGCAGTATGTTGGTATATCCACTAAGCTATCGCCGCGCCGCCTCAAAGTCCGTCAGTACCTACCAGTGAATGAACGGACAATAGTCTAAAGTTCTAAACCATGCCATCCCCCTAGATTGCGGCGGTCAGACAGCAGTCGATTTGTGGTAGGTACAGCTAATTTTCTGCCATATTTGCTTAGACTAGAAAACAGAGTCAACGTCAGTGCGTCATTTTCATTCACAGAGTGATTCATCATCAGGTACGAATGACGTTGATGTCACATCATTGATGTATAAATATCATAAATCGACTGTTATCTCTATAAATATTTAGATTGCAGTTCTGAATAAAACGCATTCAATGCGGTGCCTATTGGACTGTCATTTCTGTTCTTAGCACATATTATGTCTCTCATCGATTGATCACGATTTAATACATGGTTTAGATATTACTAGACATATTTACCAATATTAAGGGTTTGTGTGTTAAAATTTGCTATTCAGAATTCGTCTTGCTAAATAATTAGCATTATTAAAAAAATTGGAGTCTATTACCCCTTTGACTTTATTCTATGCACGAGGAATACTGGAGCGGTTTGTTTACTTACTTGATAGAAGATGAAAACTGTTAAAAGTACAAATCGGCGTATAGCTAGTAATAAATTTAAATCTATGATTTAGGAGAGGTTTGCCCCAGTTGTAGATAGACTAGATACTCAGTAGGAACGTATGCTTTAACTCTACGATAAGTCTTAACCCTTTCCTCGATATGGTCGTGACAACCTTCTTTATTTTCTCTTCACATACTTACTTATTTAATGGCTTACCGGTTTGACATGTCTATTTAATATCTCACCACATTTATGCAAATTTCTTACGTCCCATGTCGTGAAAGCATACTATAAACCATTAAACAATATTTTATTCCCAGTAGGTACGTAATATGACAATTGTAACGGTATTGAGACGAGACGGTAAACCGGTAACGTCCGTGACACTGATAGCGAACAGGAAAGTCGGCAAGCCGCGGTAGTCCCGTACTGTGTTATCTGTTCTACTATGAGGATACAGCTTGCCTCATAATGCCATGATAGCAATGTAATGCAATATTATTCTGTCCGTTTTTGTCATGGGTAAACGAGCTACCGGTTCATCAGATACCCATGTATAAGCGATAACCCTGACCCAGAGGTAATCGTGTTCTCTTTGGCTGACATTCATATACCTACATACATATAACTATAGATAGCTATATGGCGAACTTAAGGTGACTCAGGGAAAGTTTATTTAGCAAGAACTAGGTATCTAATTACTAATACCCTCACTCCCATAGTCTGACGGGACAGCACATCCGACACGACCGGGGAGATATTGGGCGCAGGTCCAACGGCTTAACGTGCTTTTCGAGGCACGGGGGTGTAACGCCGTTGATTTCCTGAGTCCGATATTGAATAATTCTTAACAGAAAATTCCAATATCACATTTTGTTCTACCCGGGAATCGAAGCCGAGACCTCATGCCTCGCAGTCGCCTACACTACCGCAGGACCACAGAGGCAGTAGGCCGTATGTGAGGCGCGGTCGTCTCGTACAATACCTACTGTGTTATCTGTTGTACCTACTATGAGGATACAGCATATACACCTCATAGTGTGCCATGATAGCAATGTAATGCAATATTGTTATGTAAGTACGTTTTTGTCATCGGCACGTAGGTATGCTCCTTGAGAACTGTAGAGGTGCCCTAAGAAGGGATTTTCCTAAATTCCTAAGTTAGGGCTTGCACAATACAAAACATATACCTACATAGCACCACTATAGTCTATAATTAATTAACCACATTTATAGAGATATCAAATCAAGTAAAAATCTCAAGCATGGCGCTAAATATACAAATACGTAGCTCATTTACCTACCGCCTTCTGCTCTACCATATAGTTTATAATAAAAGCGAATGTAATGTATGTTATTATAATTAAAATCACAATACTACGTGCCTATCAATAAATAGAACAGCCAATAATACCACACCCAATCTACCTGCAGTATTGTTTACACATATCATCAGCATCGTGAGTCAGAAATCCTTAGAACATTTTTAACGTAACTTCTAATAATAACTTTACCCTTTTAAGTTAGAGTAAATTTCTTAGTAGCTAGTAGATTTACGGCCGGTTTCAATATTCCATCTATCCACGACTTGGCTTCTAAAGATACTTATTTGACATATTTTGTATGGAGCTTATGTCAAATATTTATCTCTAGTAGCGACATCAATGGATGGATCAAATACTAAATCTGGCCATTAGCTACGAAGTGTTGCAACATAGTTCATGAATGTGCCGGCCGGCATGTGGAAGGTCACAGAAGATCGACGTAAAGTAGCTGTATTTCTACTGTTCTTTCTGGTAAGAGCATTAGGGACCCAAGCGCCTCTCCCACCTCATTTTTAATTTCTGATAGGAGAAGACGAGTAGGTACAGGCATGGTTACTAACTAGTTAGAACCACTGGCTTTTAAAGGCTTTTGACCCTCTACAATGAGGCAGGAACAGAGTCCTGCCCTTTTATAAAAAATCGTATATTTTCCTAAGGCTTAGGTAACTTTATCTGTTGATTTCTCACACAAGAACTGTCAAATCGCTAAACCACAATGATAACTTTGAAGCATTGATTTGCCAATCACACAAAATAATACGCATATACCTAAGTAATAATATTATATTTTGTTTACCTTAACGTAAAGGTGTTATACTGTTTTAGCTAATTCCTAGCGTTTTCTTTCGATAAAATACCTAACGTTAAAAATATTTACCATAAACGAAACAATATTTTTTTAATGGCAACGATATCAAAAAAAGCCTCTGCTAAGTAAAAATTACTGTACTTACGATTTTTTAACACACACACACAATATCCAGCACACAAAATACTGCACAGTGGACGACCTATAGTAAGAGACTGACACATAGGTGGTCGCGAGTCACCACATGATTTCATCGGACATTTTCCTCGAATAATAACAATATTAACATCCCGTTTGATTTGTGTTACTATATTACTATATGTTTCACTATTATTACGCACGTTAACGTTTCTAGATTACACTTTAATAGAATATTAATAATAAATTAATTGTGATAATTATTATCATGAGTATTTAAGTGGCACTCATAATAATGTGACTATTATATCATTTTTGTCTTTAATCATATACCTATGTTGTGTCACGCCTGTCGCAAATACTAAAATAAGCAAAAAATTATCAAAGTTATCATAGGTATGCATCACCACAAAATCAAACCTGTTACACAGAAAACAAACCTGCAATCCGGGTGATCGTCGCAAACACAATCAAAGCGATATTTGTACCATTGTGCGAACTACTACTACTTTTTGAATATTACGTACCTATCAGCTTTACAAAGGAGAGACTAACTAATTTTATCCATACTAATGGGACATCGTAAGTAACTTCTAACATTTGAAAGAACATAAGTAATCAGCTGATACGCTTAAGTGTTTTTTCTACACACATTAGACCGGTACGATAAAACCTTGACGCGCATATGATTCACAGTTTAAGAAGTATTAGTCATCGCTTACACATCTGCTACCTGAGTTCTTACTTCTTACTACACACTGATACTACACGTTTTGTTTAGATTGTTTATAAAGCCCACGCAATCACGTGTGGAACAGGTTTTTCGGCTTATTGGTCAGTTACGATAACAACTTGAGTATTTGTTGTCATAAACATTTTTAAATCGTTCAGAGAGATAATTATGTATCAAGAAAGAAAGGTGCCTTTGTTTCCAATATCCGATATTGGAAGTATTGCATGTCGAAATCTGTTAATCACACATTTCTGGACTAAATATCGTACCCATTTGAACCAAAAAGTGGTATGTATAGTACACACATATTTGGTACTTATCCCGAAAGACAATTTAACACTAATATTCAGGAAAGGGCCGGATGCCCAATCTTTTATCAGAAGTCCGCGGCGAAAATTGTAATGCATAGCACGATAGCAGGATGACGCAAACGTCATAGGTTTGTAAACAAAGGTGCAGTGTGCCTATAACTGCAATATGACGTCAGTGCCGAATACGGCGCACATCGGTAGTGAAGGCTACGTACCTATGCGATAATGCACGCTTTAACTTTAATCTTCCCCTCTATCGAGACGGAGACGGATTAAACATACAAGGAATGAATAAAGTTCGATTCGTGCCTCTTTGGTAACGGAAGGAAAGATCGAACTATTTTTCTGGTTTGTCCCTTACACTGCCTTAGTGGGACATCACAGGGTTTCAGATCGAAATAATTCCAGACAGGTTACATCAAAGACACATCACAACTTCCTGAGGTTTTAGGTATACCTACCGACATTTCTGATTTTTTGATTTTAAGAATATTCAAAACTGCTTAAACCAATAATATCTTGTTAGTCCATTGAAAAGTTACATTTGGGGTTGCATTTATCAGAGGACACAATTTTATTTTACAGATGTGTAGGGTGGGTTAGTGTAAACCTTGATCCAAATTGGTGGGGTCGTATCTCTTGTCCCTCGGTCGCCAGCTTGGAAAGAGTGCAGATGCACATGGTAATTCTTGATTATCTGGAAAAATATTGGCCGCACAAAGAATATGAGAAAGAGTTTTTTTTTCTGGTCTGGTCTGTACTATGGCCCTGAAACTTTTGTCATAAAGCCTAAAATAAAAGTTACACATACATACATATCGTCACGCCTTTTATCCCCGAAGGGGTAGGCAGAGGTGTATTTCTACACCCACTTTTCGCCAGATATACTTTAGTCTCACGTAATAAGGGGCGAGCCTATTGCCGTACTGGGCACATTTCCAGACTCCGTGCTGCTACTGTGTTACTGAGAATTTCGTGACAGAAAAGCCCAATAACACTGCCCGACCCAGGAATCGAACCCGGGACCTCCCGATCCCACGCGCAAATTTATGCCGCGAGACCAACGAGCAGTCGTACCTATAGGGTTGGATGTCGAGTTTTCCGTCTCCACGCAAAGATGGTATTTGCATCGTGTTATCCCTTAGTCGCCTCTTACGACACCCACGGGAAGATAGGGGGTGGTGACACTTGTATTCTATGCCGTCAACCACACGGCCTCATATTCAAAATAAAAGTTATATCGTTATTATTGATTTATTTTTGGTAATTTAGCCTCATTCCGTTGTGACTGTGTCCCCAGTCTTTGATATGAGCCAGGCTTGGCACAGGGTTTCATCAAGCGCCAGTTTTTTTTATGAAGAACTTTAGAGGTACTTTTATTGGTATCGTGGACACGGGCTGCGAACCCACAAACTTGGATTTAACATGATACTCCCCTCTAGACATCTATAAAATTAAATTGCGTCCTCTGGCAAATGCACGCTAAGCCCAAAAAAATATAACATTTCAATACATAGTCCATGTATGATTTTATTATTGGTTTTATGGATCATTGATTTTTAATAGTAGCTATTAAAGAATCGTGTGTATATGTTTAATTTATGTACTTATTTAGCTCAAACATCAACTATAAATCCCATATTTCCTTGTTTAAAAACAGTTACTGAACTAAAATAGATTCGTTAGGTTTATTATTAATTATTGATGTGTATTCTCAATATTTTCCTTTTAACTTTAGTCAAGCAAAGCGAACATTCCATAGTAAACCACAAATAAGTATATGGTACATTAATATAACATTGCAAGAAGATTTAATTACAACTGGGTTAAACTAAATAAACTGCACAACAGTTTTGTTTTGTTTTTAGGGTTCCGTACCTAAAAGGTAAAAAACGGAACCCTATTAGGTACTAAACCTCCGCTGCTGTCTGTCCGTCTCTCTGTCACCAGGCTGTATTTCATAAACCGTGCCGTGATAGCTAGAAAGCTCAAATTTTCACAAATTATTCGTTTTTTTTGCTCAAAATTATCAACGGTAACAGGTAGACGCTTAAAATTTTCACTGAATATGTAGTTGTATATTACCTTTCAAAATAAATCAATAAATAAATAAAAAGTTAATAAGAAAGGGAGGCTTCCATACAACAAACGTAATTTTTAAACAATTTGGTACTCGATCTTAATAAACAGGTAGAAACTTAAAAAATATTTAAGTAATACATACAACAATCGTGATTTTCTTTTATAGATGATGGTACGGAACCCTTCGTGCGCGAGTCCGACTCGCACTTGCCCAATTTTTTAATTATCTAATAGCCGGCAAACGGGCAGGCGGATCGCTTGATAGCAAGCGATTACCACCGCCCATCGACACAACAAGTACCAGAGGAGCCACAAGTGAGTTGCTTGCCGCCCTTTGGGTTGGAAAAAGAGAAGTGGGTGAGGTGGTGAAGGAATAGGGAATGGGTCTGTGGCCCTAACTCACCGACCGAAAGGCAACAGTTTATGTAGGTAGGTACTGTCAGTTTACGTCGATTTCTTGTGAGAAGTTACCGTCCTCGGTCGAGTCGGCACATTGCGTGCGTGCGGCATGCTAAAATCATCAAGGCTCTATTTATTACCTTTACAAGACCCTCATATTTTTGTTACAGTCCGAGCGATGTTAGTGTCCGTTGCTTGCATGTTTGTGTCTTTCGCAGAAGATTTTATTGCGACGCGAGCGTTGCTTTTTAAAAATTCATGATTAAAATATATATTTATATTGTCGCCATGACAAAAAATAGTAGTCTCTGGCTACCCCTCCGGGAAACAGGCCTGAGTCTATGTATGTATGTACAAAAAATAGCATAAAAATGAGATTCAAAGCTTTCTGTGATTTATTCCAATAATTGGATAAAAACAAATTTTTGTGTAGGCTAATCTGAGTAGGTGCTTTATATTAAGTAGAACATTTTCCTTGTTCACTTCATAAATCTGAATAAGCCAAATACCTTAGCTTTGACCTAAAAACATTTAATTGATTCTAAAAGGATTCTGATTTTGTCAAATTGATGTTCAAATGTATAGTAATAATATTCTAGGCTGAGCCTATACCTAGTGTGGTAACCAGACAATGGATAAACATAGGTATTCATAAATAGATACAAATTGGGTATGCATAGGGCTCCCCCCCCGTGGGATCTCCACCTTGTCGTGGTGGGGGGCTCAGTAACCGTGGTTAGGTCTAGTTACCGTGAAGCTAAGCGAGATCCCGGGAGTGGACGCTCCGCGTGGGCTTGACGGAGGCCTACGCAGGATGTGTCCAAAAGTGAGGGTGCGAGGGACAGTTCTTCTGTCCGTCGCAGTTGTTGCGTTGCCGCGCGCCCTATCTCCCGCGCGCTACCAAATGGGGGCGCACCATCGTTGCGTCGCGATGGGGCTGCAGAGCAAGAGGAGATGCGGTGTTGCGTTGCCGTCCTTCCTATCCTCTGCGGCCGCTGGGTGTTTTGGCGGCGGAGCCCAACACCTTCATCCGCCGCCAAGAGGGTTTTGTTCGGGGCCCGCTGACCATCTGGCGGGCCAATACCCGTCGGGGGCTAGCGAGGAATGCTTCGGTGATACCCGACCCTCCGACACACGGGTACACGAGGAACACGGGTTGGTTTTTAGTCAGTAACAGTCTGACAGTCCCCTTCGCCCTTCCCCCAGGGCGGAGGGACTCCATGAGGATTTTCCAACACGACACCAAAAAAAAAAGAAAGGTTATGGATAGGGCTGCCATCCGTCCGGATTTCTCCGGATCTGTCCTAGTTTGAAGGGCGTCCGGGGCCCGTCCCGCCGGGGTTTTGTCAGGGGGATCCATTTTTTTATAGATAAGCAATAAATGTTACTTTTTCAAAGGGAGGGGAAAAATCATATTTCACAGAGATGTCCGAAATTTTTGCCGTGTTTATCCGGTGTCGGCAATTTAGGTGATGGCAGCCCTAGGTATAGATAAAATGGGTCTAGTTCATAATATCGTCAGTCACTACATTGATGGTCGCTGTATCGAAAACGTTCCATCGACGGGCTAATGTATCGACAGTACCCCAAATCGATGGTACGCTACATCGACAGTACCTACCCCAAATCGATGGTACGCTACATCGACAGTACCTACCCCAAATCGTTGGTACGCTACATCGACAGTACCCCTAATCGCTCGCCTCCAAAACCGTCAACTTAGTGTCTTTTTTATTTAAAATTTCGGACATTTACCGGGTTATTCTCGTTCGTTAACACACCGTGTCGTCAACACTGTTGACGATCGGGAAAAAAAAGTTGCGTTCGTTCAAAGTGTTGACGAACGCTACTTTTTATTTCGGATCGTTCCCGGTCGGTAACACTTTTTGTCCCTGTCATCAACACTGTTGACGATTGGGAATAAAAAGTTTCGTTCATTCACAGTGTCGACGAACGCTACATTTTATTCCCTATAGTACCCAGATAGTACTGTAATCTAGTGGAAGAGTCAAGATTAAAAAAAAATATTTAAATAAAATATGTCATTGATTTGTTTATATATTTTAATCAAAATGTTTTAAGGAATTAGGCCTTTCAACACACACAATTAACAACAGAATAAAAAATATTTTAATATTTTTACCATGAGCAATTAAACATTCTACACTTCGAATGAACTAGATCGAATGTCGGAAGTGTACCTACTTAACAGATAATCGGTAATTATTATTATACGATAATTGAGAAAATGACTGATGAAAACTCCTCTCTGTTATTTATCACAGATAATCATAAAATTTACATTAATTAACTATACACAATATAACATTTATATATTACAGAGTAATCCTAAAATTGAAAATAAAACTAAAAACAGAGAAAATTAAAATACCGTGAAACTAGCCAACTTTGCAAACCAGGATAACATTGCCCAATAATCACTTTTTAAAGAAAACGGTTAATATGGAAAAAAGTTTTAGCTTGACAGCAACTGTATCAATTAATAGGAAAATTGGTTATATTTATGGTAGCACTGTGTATCCCATTAACTCCCAAGCTCGTTCAGTTTCCTATCAGGACTTGTCAAAGGAGGTACCTGTTTCTGTGGGCCAATTTTGTAGTGAAAGTGTTTGTGAATTGTAACGTCGTAGACAAGCCACAGGTAAGTAATTTTACTGTATGTTATAGATTAACCATCGTAGCGTATTTTAATTATAGTTGCAGTATTCTAAACCCAACCAATTCAAAACTATTACGATGGGTAATGTTACCCTAAATCGTTCAAACCCTTGCAGGCCAACATTGCCCGTCATGAAAAAGTGCTTAGGGTTGTCGCGTTTTGATATTTTAGAAAAGACTAACTTTTCCCCGAGGCTCCGCTCGTGGGGATGTCGGTTGTGATTTTAATTTGTTCGTTGGATAGAAATAATTAGAGGGGAGAGGATAAAAATAATTTTATAAACATTTGAGGACAATTTTAAAATGATTTTTACATAATTAATTATTGTTGTTAAGTTGCCTTGTTGTTGTTAAATGTTATTGCTGTTCATGAAACTCAATTTTTGACCTGTTATTTAAAA
This sequence comes from Euclidia mi, assembly GCA_944739405.2. Lineage (NCBI taxonomy): Eukaryota > Metazoa > Arthropoda > Insecta > Lepidoptera > Erebidae > Euclidia > Euclidia mi. The sequence goes on from OX123207.2 coordinate 16,653,599, forward strand.
TGTTCAGAACATAAAAAAATTAAAACGATCGTTTTTAATTAATCTACATTTAGTTTCTAAGCCTACTTTTAACTAACATGGTTAAATGTTGATTAAAAGCAGTGTTTGATTTATTTCAAAAGGAAGTATAACTATAACACAATATTATGTAAATACAAATTGAAGAAAATATAGGTACCTACAAAAAGTATCTCTGAATATAATACAAATAGGTAGGATTAGATACTTCATATAAACCCTCCTATTTATTTATTAAACTTCACTTATGCACATAATAATAATGTGTTAATCATCATCTATATAATAATGTGTTAATAATATGTACCTACTTACGAAATTTGCTTTTATTACTATAATTAAGTTCAAATTATTTGTCAAAGAAGACGTCAGTTATTACCAGAGATCGGTGTAGGTATTTAGAGTATATTGGCCTAAATTTCAAATAACATGTGTATAATACCTACCTAAAAATTAACTTTATTAGCTTTAATTCGGAACGAGGGTATTATCCACATGCTACTTATTTTGTCTAAACTTTCTCGAAGTTTATGTAAATATAGTCTACTTGTTCTGATCCCTGCTACTACCTATTCCGATACTTTTAATGATATACATTCTTATATGGTTTGTTCCAGAAAAATAAACTTATATCTCGAATTCGACAAAGAAAGTCAAGACGTCAACATGGTTGATTAAAATAAATAAAGAATTACTGTTTTTATTTATTTTTGTTACCTGTACCTAAGAAGATATTGAAGATCATTTTACTTAAATATGCCAACCCTAGCACTTTTGTAAGGCGAAATGTGGTTTGTATGAAAAAGAGCAAATAGGTCATGGTAACTTTGCCCAGCCACTTTGGTAGGAAACCTTTCATGGTATCGCTTTAATTTCTTAAGTAAACGCTATCATTGCCAATATTCTTGTATTGGCTTTTATGTCATCTGTGTAGAAGCCGTAATTGCGTCTAAAATCAACGTGGGTAATGTTAGCTAAAAGTCCAGATTACTTTGCCCGCCAACAAAATGTCACAAAAACTGAATTAAAACTGGGAAAATAATAAAATTTGCCACAAAAATACTTGCACATAACCTTAGAATTGCAGATGGTAAAAGTAAATACTTACGTCCCCATAGAAAGATCACACAAAAACGTTAATTATTCGAAAAAAGTGGGCAATATTGGCATGTTTCACGGTATTTTGTGTCACAGATAACCAACTAGTTTACAATAATAATTAAAGCGTTCTTAATATCTAAGTATTTTTATCACGGACAATCACATGTTTACAATAATTATAATTTGTTGTACGATTTACGTTGAGAGCTACTCCAAACAACTAAACCACTTTTATGTGATCTTCTTCAGTAGTATTGGCGACCGCCATGAAGTAAAACAGTCCCATGTTTCCTTTTTATGCACACTAACACTGATTCTCCACTTGAACTACCTGCTATAATTTGTTCCGACATGACCGAAAATCGGAGCTAAACTGTTCGATGCATACCAGGTTTAGCTACCAAACTATGCTTTTTGCAGTAATCGGATTGGCTAATTCAAGGTCATGCTAAATAATGCACTGGGATAAAACTACCAGGCCGGCCGGGATAGTGTGCCAATCTATTGTTTATTTTGTCTATTGTTATTACCGAGCTACCGGCGCGGCATCGCTCTACCTGCCTGCTGCTAATGGAATTTTACAAGATACCAATTTAAATTCTACAAATGGAGTAATTTTACAGCATTATTTTATCAATTACCAATAGACAAATGTAATGATTATATATTTTTTTCATTATTCATCAATCTATTTCATGTTTTATTGAAATACATTTTTTTGTATCTTGACTCTTGAACTACTATGTATGGGAAATTTAAAGTAACGTTCGTCGACACTATGAATGAACGGCACTTTTTATTTCCCAGTCGTCAACACTGTTGACGACAGGGAACGAAGGGTGTGTTACCGAACGGGAACGATCCGAAATAAAAAGTAGCGTTCGTCAACACTGTGAACGAATGCTACTTTTTTTTTCCCGATCGTCAACAATGTTGACGACGGAGTGTTAACGAACGGGAATAACCCCATTTACCAACTCATGGTGGTGAATGTTAGGAGTTACTGGTTCGGGTAGTCGATGCCCGTCGATGGATTCTCGCTCGATACAGCGACCATCGATGTAGTGACTGACGATATTATGAACGGCTACCGGATAAAATACACCCACACACAGGGCAAACAATCGTGCTCATCACACAAAGATTTGTCTTAGGCGAATATGAACGCACGACCTCAAGCTTACCTAACTATCTATCACTCTAACCACTAGTCCAACAGGTCAATCTAGCCTTTATAATTCGACCGTAAACGAATATATTTCTTGCCATAAAAATTCTCAGATGTCTTAAACAATTTTTTATTTTCTTATTTAGCCTTTAGACTATTTTGCACATTCCCTCACATAAATTATATTTAGAGTTGCTTTACTTTATGGTCTGAAGTCAAGTACCAATCTAAAATTTTCTCCAGCAAAGTTTCGTACCAAATTATTAATTGATAACTACCCAAAATTATTTTCGCGTGTACCTAGTTCTATTATTTTGTACCATTCAGCCAAATTGAATTAATCATAATGATTTAAGGTTAAGTATATCTTATTAAATGGTTGTAAGTAAGAGGAATAAGGATTATGACAAAGGTACAAATAAAACTCTTTTGTGTAAGAATATCTTTATGTCTATAAGAAAATAGAAGTATCTATGTATTTGTATCACTGTGTACCAAGTCTTGATTTAAGACACAAATGAACAGACTGCGAATGTAATAATTCCATGGTACATTTACTTTTACTCCATTTCACGACGAAAACGCATTCAGCCTGTGACCACTGCAATAGGTAGGTAACAGGTCAAATTACGTACGTTTAATAACTATTAGTATAGACCACTATTTCAATAAAAATTAAAACAAACGCAGCCCGTTATTTAGGTAGTTTCAACTTATCATGTTACAAGTAGTTATTGGCTAGGATATGGAGATTAGAAGAAAAATATTATTTTAAACGCTCAATAATAAGGTGTATTTCTGGTCAATTTCCAGTCAAGCTCAACAATCTCAATCAAAGATGAACTAATACAACATTTATGTTAACTTATTACTGATCATTTAAAATAAAAAACTTGAATATTGCAATTACAGGTATATTAAAGTTTAAGATATTCGCATCGCTCACTACAAGGAGCAAGCGAATGTCTATTTGTCTCGTTCCTTCTTTCTAGTTTCTACGAAAGCGAAAAAGAGAAACGCACCAATACCTATCATAAGTCGTGCTCTTTCCGTGCGCGTTGATAAGTTACGAATATCACAATTCATGTTCAAAGAGCTATCTGTCTCTTCAAACGACGGCTTTTAACTTTATCGTTAACGTGTGAAAAGTGATGTCTCATGTAATACCTATTATACAAACTTTATTATTTGAAAACCTAATATAGTGTACTTTGACACTAGAAGACGAGTCGTACCTAAGCACAGCTGACACCTTTCTTAATGCAAAGGAACAGGGACCATAATTCCATTTACAGATTCACCCTGACGGGAAAAGTGGCGAAATTCAAACTATGGAACCTCTCGACAAGGAGGGAAATAAAATCAAAAGGAATGACTTATAGTCATCATTTAAAAGGTGACTGGTAATTTCATGACTCATGGATCTGAAAAGATACTGCGATGATTGACGATGACTTCATCAACAGTTTTTAAGAAAATCTACTAAGGCTATGGTGCTACTAAGGCGAAGGCGAAGTTTTTAAGATTACGTGAGTCCTAGACTCCTAGGTGCAAATTTTGATTTAAGTATCCCACTTTTATCGTAATTGGTTACTGATAAGAAGGATTAAGTTACAGTGGTATTCTTTAAAAAAAGTCTTACAGTAGAGTGCTGCTGCAACAACAGAAGACAGCGGACTGATTGGCTCGTTACTAGATCTACTACGATTCGATCTTGAAGTGGACCTATCAGTGGCTGGCTCAAGTACAGCCACGATTTCGTTGTAGCAAATGTGTTTTGAAGAATAGGCTCAGCTAGAGCCTATTTTCACTACATTATATGAATGAATTTCTTGTACAATTATGTAGTTATTCTTATTCTTGATAAGTGTTATTTTTCTTTTTTAGTGATACAATTTACATTTTCACTGAATTGAATTTTATTGATAGTATTAAGTACCTACTCAGTTGAAGTTTGAAGTGCATTAAAAATTAACGCCACGAATCTCTACCTACACTTTTCTTATCTTTATTATCTTTATCCGGATTTTCGTGTTTTAAAGATTATAGTAACTCACTAAGTATATACTTTAAAAATACTAAAGCAAATAATTACATATTGAAATAGAAGATAATAGAACATGACGTATGACAATTAGCTACGTGTTTAGGCCAAATGGAAACTTGCTCATTGCGTTAGTTATATTTATAAACAGCTAGATTATACAATAAAGTTATTAATTACGAGCTACAAAAGTCGAATTCTTATAATTATTACCTACTACGAAATTACATAATCTACATACTAAAAGTACTCAATTTTATTTTGTATTATCAGTATTATCACTTACTTAACCGAGTTACAGCTAGCTACAGAATGATATTAAACAAAAACTTTGTTACCCACAGCGACTGTGTAACATAAAGTTTTTGTTTACAAGTCGAGCGTAACATTCACAGTACGATTTTAATACTTATTTCGTACGCCATAAGAACGGTACAAATGTCAAAGTGTCTAGATTGACGAGTGCGAACGTCTTTAATTTAAAACGGTTAATCCTGGTACGATGCACACAAAATATACGCACTTTATGCAGTATTGGTTTCAATGAGGGCGTTTGATATTTCTTCTACCAACAGACGGCGGCGCTTAGTATGGTTCAAACTGACGTCAGATATGTACAGTCGCGTACACACACATAATACAAACAAACACAGACATACGAAAATATAAGGGCTTTGCCAGTTTTTACAGGTTTCTGGACCTGATGCCTCAGTGCTGCCGCATAGTGAGCGTCATTTCTGAAGACCCTCATTGCTGCAGTTATAGTCGAATAACGTTATTCGAATTACCATTAAATTTTTTTATTGTTCATAAGTAACAAGCCAACTAAGTAGGTATCTACTCGTGCTGTATCGTTCAGTATTAAGAATCGCATTCATAACCTTTGTCTGAAGTTTAAGTCATTGATTCCTAGAGCTTATAATTTGTTTTTATACAATCCATAGACATATTGACATGGACTGTGTGACATCTCAACCATTCTGAGTTAAAGTGTATTCTTTACTTTATCTAAGACATTCAGAATTAAATAAAGAGAGAGCAACAACAACTTATAAGAGTGTCTCTCTCACACGTTTTTTTTCTTATTCAAAAGCTTTTAAGATCATGTATTCCCACGTCTATTATACACTTGAATACTACATTTAACTTACATATTAAGGGTAAAATCGCATCCATACAAAATCTAGGCACCCATTTATTTAAGCAATTTATCCTATGCTATCCTATTACATTCAAATCACATCACAACATTTAAAGATACGTAAAAAGAAAACAAAATATTAAATAAAAAAACTTTATTAGAATAAATAAAATATTAATAACAAAAAAATTTGTAAATCATAAGGAGACTTAAAATTAAATATATAAAGCACACGATTTAGTTCAAAATTGACTTTATTTATTGCGTGTATAAGGAGCAAGACAGACAAATATGACTTCTGGCGTTGGCTTGGCAGTGGCTTGCCACTGGCGGGCCAGTAGCGTGCTGATTGTGTGGCAGTGGAATGGCTCTTGTATGGCGGGCGTATATCACTGACAAGACACTTATTAGAACAGACATTGAATTTGTTCTTACGAAATGGCTACGCTTTACGCTCGTGTCATAAGGTCTATCTTATATTGTACGTAGCTAAATTACGCCAGATCAATATAATATTACATACTGTTTTGTCAAAATACGTCATATCCGTGCGTCTTGTGTCCGCATTATTTTTTTAATTTAGCCCGATTTGCTTTGTATGATAAATTCATCTTTCTGTACTTAATATTTTTTAACATTTACATGAACTGAACAGAACACTGTCAGATTGATAATATACATCTTGTTATTATATTTAAAATCGAGCATTTAGGCAAGCCGGGCTTTTTGAAAAGAAGATACCATACTGCTACTTTTATTTTGGCATGTTCGGTATATTTATTGCATTTATTTCTATTGATGAAACCACGTTGATGGAAAACCGACCTTACTACATGCATGATAAAGTCAAAAATTTATTGTGTAGTAATTAATATACCGAACACGCTCAACACCCGGACGTCCAGTTTCAAGTTAAAACATACAATACAATACACGACTTAAAATACTATATAAAAGTTGTATATACTACATTAGTTGTATCACTATCCATCGATCATACAAAAATATTGCTCTCACACCTCGGTCCTATGCTTACTGACAATTCATACATACTATTTGTAATTAAGTATGTTTAAAGCAGATATTTATTCTAAGGATACGTATTCAAATTCTGTAATAGCAGGCTGGAAACCCTGTAATTCAACCGTTGATATTCTAATGCTACTACTAAACCTGCGTTAGCGTTAGCATTAATGGCATTGGCCAACTACACGTTAATTAACGCGTCGGCCATTTGTAATTTAACGCGTTAAGACGCAGGTGTAGCAATAGCATAAAAATGACAGATGTGTTATAGGACTAAATACATACATATTATACACATTTTCATTTGACTTTTCCACATAAAGGGATACTTTTCCGTTACATTTGAAAGTGAGTCTTCGTGTGGGCAAAAATCCCGTTTTAATCAAGCTTTGACACATTAGTCAAAAAAAATTGTCCTAGTAACACAGCTACATCTAGTATTCACATATTGTTTATCACTTTAGATGCAAGCTATGTGTATATTAGATTTATAATTACCTACATTTCTGCTACGTCTATATACCCATAAGTTCACAAGCTTTAGATAAGGCTTCTATCAGCTAAAAAGCTTTAGGAATAGATTATAAATTCTTAGTAAGAAATGTCTAAAAATGTTAAAGATTGTTGAATTATATTTTTATACTAGGTAGCAAGAGCCACTATAATAGGCCACTCGAATCACTATAAGATCAAAGTTGATCATCACTCACTCAAGGCATTACTTCTGATATCACTAAGAGAGATAGTTGCTACATTTGACCACTAGATAGCGTTGTTACGATTGTAAAATTTAATTGTTTATTTTTAACGCAGTATAGAGGGCGCTACTGCGCCGCGTGAAGTACTAAGCATGACTATTATTTATTTATATTTTTTTGTAAATTTCTAAGCTTTAACTTATCTTTTAAAAGTTGTGGATGTACTTATTAATTAATGCACCGAATTATATGATAATATTGATAATACAAAAATGTACTTTCTCCAAACAACATGCTGGTCAAAATATCGGCGAATTAGATTGGTCGATTAACTACCGAGGTTAGAAAACACGAATGACACTTGACTCTTAAATACATATTCAGTGTCAAAATGCCACTAAAGGCAAGTATACGATAAATGTAACATACACACATGTCATAAAAGTGTCAGAAGACATAAGGACCTGCACTAACACTACAAGTATAAAGCACTAAAATGGCACTTACTTTCTCAAATCACACTTGCACTATCACTATTCAATAACATTAATAATGTTAACACATATTCGTTGTAAAAAACATAAATTATATTAAACAACGTAAAAAATATGCAACTTAAGTTAAAAACTTAAGATCTGTTTCACATAACGGTTTTAGATATAGCTATCACGATCGTTCGTTACAAGAAAGAGAGAGATACTCCACTTTAAATCCAATAATCTTAAGTTATCGCGAAACAGATCCTAAAAATAATTGCGTACATTCGTATAACTCCAATTCATTGACACTAAAGTAATATAGAATAAAAATGTTATCTATAAGAAGGTTTAAAGTGATTAGCTGTCTTTGAGGAAGGAATTAATACTTTTAAAAAGGACATTGTGACAAAAAATACAAGTCATTGGAAGATCAGTAGATTATAAATTGCAGGTTTCGTAACTATAAATAATAGCAACACACTTTAATATATTACTTGGTACTTTCCTGTTGTTCTTGTTGGAACTAAGGACGCATGCGCTATAACAAACGGATGCTGCGCATGTGCAATCTCCTAGTCTGTCAGGTCTTCATATATTTTCTTGTACTGTGTCATTACGTTGTCCGCTCGTTTATATTAATAATATAATATACACTATTCTCTAACTGTATTTGCTATCAATCACAACAGTACTCTTAAAAAATCTCTTTATCGTTTCAAATTAAATGTACAATATCGTTAAAAAGTACCAACGTATTAAAGTTCCTACTTTTTTCTGTACCATGTTCTGAAAGCACTTGAGAACACGTGACGAATTTATAGTTACGAAATCATCAGTATGGTTTAAAGTTATTGTCTGTTACACTGTAGAGCTGCCTGCATCACAAAACAACCTATTGTATATATCGCATTAACGAATTGGCACTTAAAAGTACCACTTCATTCACAGGCCATCTGAGTACAAACTTATCTAGGTACTACAATTGGGAAGCTCATTGCTATAAAAATATATATAGTTAAAATATAAATAGTTACACACAACAGTATGTTTTAGTATTTAACTTCTAATGAATATGTAAATGTCATTATTATTATTAATGGTTACGTCTCATGACGTGACGACGATGAGTTTAAATAACGTTTTATTATTATTATGATGATGCGTGTGCGCGCTGTAGCATATTGTGTTCTTTGGAAAGTAGTTAAGAAGTGACTTATTAAATAAACTGATTTCTTGTCCCTGGCAGTTGATTTATTGTGACTTGATATGTTCGTGAAAAGATTTTGCATTATCTTTTATAAAAACCGAAATTTTTATAAGCGAAAATTGTACTTATGGATTTGGATCTTATCTGTATGAGACAACAGTAAACATGTGAAAATAATTATATTTTGTAACCAACTATGCTTGTCTATTTTATCATAGACAGTCAATATTTTATACCTTACCTAGAAAAGTTGTACCTTATCATTTACCAAGAAAAGGCAAATGTACATCGTAGATCGTAGGTCAAAACCACCGCACTTTTCAATAGCACCTTTCACAAATACTGATGAGTAACTACATACAACGACCTACTATTTCTATCTACTTTATCAACTGACTACTAACTAAAGAACACAATACCTACATCATATCTACATTAACAAAGTTTTTTTTAAAGACTACAATTACTTATTGCTCTATAGACTGTTTGTTTCAAATACTGTCCGTAAGGATAAGTCAGGGTAGTAGCTTACTCAATATTGCGCTTTGTAACACTTAAAAATCGTAGTAATTACGTGATGATTCTCCTAGCGTTATTCCAGTTAGAACCAGGGGTCCGCTTTGTAGTATAACCGGATTTTGACAGAATTTTAGCTTTTCCACAAAGCGACTGCCTGCCTGACCTCCGCAATCCAAAGGGATAGCTATATTCTATGGTATACATTAGTGTGAGTTGATTCATAGATACTGACTGCCTTTAACGACTGTGAGAGATGTTCATAACAGCAGGGACCTACGGCTTAAGATGCTCTTCTAGGCAGGGGCAAATACCTAAACGCTAGATAAACTTGAATGATATTGACTAATGCTATCCTGCCTCATCCTTACGGCTAGCATATACAGTACATATTGAGTGCTTAGATCTGGTACCATGGAGAACGTCGCACCCAACGCAGACGGTAGCCACCTTGTTCCGTGCGGATCTTGATCGACGCGCCCTCTGCTGCTTTCACAGTTTCTTTCACCTGAATATTAAATATACAATAAGTTATTTACTGAAAATAGACGGATTCTTACACCTGATGATTATATGAAAAGAGTTAAGGTTAATAAATTACTTGAAATATAAGTTATAATCTACGCAGGTAGTACAATTATTATTTAGAATCGTCATAATCGTAATAAGCAGTTTAAAATATGGCAAATGTGCCTACCCCTTCGGGGATGCAGGCATGAGTCTATAAAATATAATAATAAATATGATAAATTAGGCGTTGGCAATAGACCGAGACTAGTTATGTGAGATTTCATTGAAATCAGTGTTTCGTGGTTCTTTGAAAAGTCGTCGATTGGCAGCTTTTGTATGAGTTTTGGTTGCATTTCATCAAGAATCGACTAACCGCCGGATTCTATATCCGATCTATCCATGGATTTGGAGATAAGAGATGAATATTTGACATAAACTCCATACAAAGTATGTCAAATATGTATCTCTTATATTCAAATTCATGGCAAGATCGAATATTGAAACTGGCCGTTCATCATCATTTGCTGGCACTTAAAGTAGCATAGGAACGCAATGCGTCACACTTTCCACACGCTCACACACACACACACAACGATGCTTACACGCACGCACACATATAGACATACCGTACGTACACCGTACGTACGCGTACACGTGCAGGCCAGAGCAACTGTAAATCGAACGAATGTATATGAGAGTATGAACAGTTATAATGTACTTACGCTTTGCATCAAGTTTTGCGCGTTGCCGACCAACATCTCAGTCGCCTCCTGGTCTTCTTCGCTGCCTGCAAATGATAGTAAAACTTCAGTAAAACATTTAATACTTGTTGGTCTTTTTCTCTTGGTCAAACAGTATATTATTTCAAACAGATAGGTGCAACACCAAACAATTCACAATAAATAAATTTACAAAAAATCTATACACTGGAAGTGACGTCATACACTTATACATATATTTACTTTTACTTAACATATATTTTTACAAAATATTTCTTTTTAATGCCGTGTGGTTGACGGCATAGAATACAAGTGTCACCACCCCCTATCTTGAAATGAAATGAAATGAAATGAAATGAAATGATTATTTATTTCGTGTAAACTTTTTTAAAGTGCTTACGAAAAGTCAAATTGAAATTTTTCAGTTTGTACATCATTTATATTTTTGTGTTGAATTAGAGCAGCTCAATCCCAAGCATTTTTATCGCCTATATAATCAGCAATTTTATAATATGCTTTTAAACACAGTGTAGTTTTAACAATAATTTTGAATTTATTTATAGATAAATTTCTTATATTAAGAGGGAGCTTGTTATAAAAACGTATACACTGCCCCATAAAACAGCTACTTATTTTGTGGAGGCGGGTGCTATGAACTATAAGATTATTCTTATGTCTAGTATTAACAGTGTGTAGATCACTTTTTTTACTAAATGTGTCAATGTTCTTGTGGACATATAACAGATTCTCGTATATATATTGCGAAGCAACAGTTAGAATGCCTATCTCACTGAACTTTTCTCTTAGAGAAACACGAGGACCGAGGTTGTAAATACCCCTTATTGCTCTTTTCTGCAGAACGAATATTGTGTCAAGGTCTGCAGCATTCCCCCAGAGAAGAATCCCATATGACATAATACTATGAAAGTAGCCGAAATAGACCATTCTAGCTGTTTCTATATCTGTGAGACGTCTAATTGTCTTAACCGCATAAGCTGCAGAACTAAGTTTGCCCGAAAGTCTTTCTATATGCGGACCCCATTGAAGTTTGGAATCAAGCATAATACCTAGAAATAAGGTTGTCCCGACGGGCTCAATTCTGGTGTCCTTCAGTTGTACATTGGTTTCCATCTGTTTAACATTGGGCATGGAGAATTTTAAGAGTTTAGTTTTCTTATCATTGAGTAATAAATTATTTACATTAAACCAATTAACAACTTTAGAGAGTGCGTTGTTTACTTCGTCAAAATTACTCTGTTGTCTTTTAATATTAAAAATTAAAGAGGTGTCATCCGCGAACAACACAATCTCATGATTGTTCTTTACGTAATAGGGTAAATCGTTGATATAGATCAAAAATAGAAATGGTCCGAGTATTGAACCCTGTGGGACGCCCATTTTTAAGGCAGAACCTGGCGATGTCTTATCATTAATCTGAACCTTCTGGATTCTGTTGCCCAAATAAGAAACCAGGAGATTAAGAGCTTTGTTCCTAATGCCATAATGATATAATTTCCTGACCAGAGTATCATGATGTACACAATCAAAGGCTTTGGACAAGTCGCAAAAAATTCCTAAAGCATCTTGCGAATTCTCCCAAGCTGTAAATATACTTTTGAGTAACTCTACTCCTGCGTCAGTAGTTGAACGACCCCTCGTAAATCCGAACTGTTTCTTGTGAAGAAGATTATGTCTGTTAAAATAACTAAGCAATTGACTAAGTATTAATTTTTCAAAAATTTTACTAAGCGTTGGCAATACAGAAATAGGTCGAAAATTAGAAGGGTCTGATGTGTCGCCAGATTTAAATAAAGGTATAACTTTACTATATTTCATTAAATCAGGAAATATTCCAGAAGCGACGCAACCATTGAACACTGTTGCAAGATGTGGAGCTATTATGGTAATAATGGATGAAACAGTTTTCACTGACAATCCCCACAAATCCATTGTCTTTTTCATATTTATAGTTTTAAATTGATAAATAACATCTTTAGTAGTCACAACGGTAAATTCAAAGGCTGCACCACATTCTGGCACGCAGTCCCTAAGAAGCATTTCAGCAGACATGGAAGATGAGTCGAGCGACCCTGTTGTTATTATAGGTATATTAGAAAAAAACTTCTCAAATTCTGTCGCTACTTCCAGGTCCTCTGCAACACTCACATTATTGATATTTAATAAGAAGTCACGGCTGCGTGCTTTGGCTCTGCCAGTTTCATTGTTGATGACATTCCAGGTAGCCTTTATAGTGTTTTCTGATAATTTTATTTTATTTCTCAAATAAATAGATTTTGCTGTACTACAAGCTTGTCTAAATATTTTGGAATATTTTTTTACATAATTAATAAAGTTCTGACTATTATTATAAGTTTTTTCATCATACAGTTCATATAACCTAATCCGGCTTTTATGAATACCTTCAGTTGCCCAATCACTAAACATCAGACGGTCAGTTACATTTAATTTTTTGGATGTAAATACAGTCTGAAATTCGTCATTAATCAAGTCAAACAAAGAGCTATATAACTGATCCGGATGGTCATGATGAGGCAACCAACGCATTTTTCGAGATAAATTGTCTTTAAAAGTTTTAAGTCGATTTTCATTTATTGGTATATATTTAATAATTTTTCTCTGGACTTTCGGGCATTTTCTTGGACAACAGATTAACTGCCCACTGTGATCTGACTGAAGCATATTAATCAAAGATTTGTGTAATGGTTTTATATTAGTAAATATATTATCAATACAAGTACCACTTGTGGCAGTCACTCTAGTTGGTTCATAAAAATTATGACATAAATTGTATGACTTAAATAAATTTAAAAATTTGATAGTCAAAGAGCATTTTTCTAATATGTTAACGTTAAAATCTCCACAAATAGCAACAGTTTTACGGCAATTACAAACTTTGCTAAGGGCATCCTCCATAATAACTAAAAAACTTTCAAATGGTGCACATGGAGGTTTGTATACACTCATAACAATGAACTGCTCAAACTCAACACATGTGATTTCTACTACTCGCTCAACAGAGAGGCTCACAATGTCAGTCCTTTCTTTAAATTTTAGAAATTTGCTAACTATGATTAACGAGCCACCATGGATAAAGTTTTCTCTACTGAACGAGCTTGCAACCTGGTGGTTATTGAAATTGAATATGAACTGGTGGCTTCTTAGCCAATGTTCTGTAATGCATAAAATATCAATATTGTTACAGTTCATAAACAATTCCAATTCTAACTCCTTACCCATCAACCCTTGTATATTTTGATGCACCAGGCTGATACAATTTTTTAAATTATTTTTTGTAGGTAAGGTTGATGGAGTTGTATTTTTGTCACTTAAACTAGGTACAGAATTCAATGTCTTATTAAATGTATTGCCAGAGATTGACTCTATTGTCTCAGAATTCAATTTAAAGAATTTGGAACGGATTCCAAGCTTATATTGCATGTCAAATTTGACTGCTCAATAAAAGCAGTGTGGTTAGCCAAAACCTTGGCTGTGTTATTAATACAATAAGCTAGCGAGGATGCTATTTGTCTTTTATAAAATTGTGATATATAATAATTATCATATGTCAAATAAAAAATTCTAATTAGAGCATTAGAGTCAATAATGTCAATTAAATTATTATAACATGTCATGGTATGTAATTTGGAATTAATCTTAAATCTATAATCATTTTCAGCTTGTGGCAACAGCTTACTGTAAGGAAAAGCAAGTAACATAATTTTTTTAACTTTTAAATTTAGTAATTGGTCAAAATATCTCTTTATTAAATTAATATTTGCATTTCCTCTTCTCCCAATAAATATAATTATTGTTGATTCAGGACAGTATGATTTAGATAAAATTGATTGCATTATCTGAGAAAAGCTTGCTCCAGGCATACATATGTTAGTAATAGTCATACCTGTCCTTTGTCTCAACAATTGGCTCATGTTTTTACCTATCTCATCGCTAAACATTAATAGCTTGTCGGTGTTTGTCATGTGGGGTGAGAAAGAAGTGCCAGAATCACAATAAGAATTAATGGAATTAATGGTGCTGTCATCCACTGCAGCAGAGAGTGACAGCAAATCAGAGCAATAATTCAAAGTAGTTGACTGTGAATGACTCTGTGGCGCCTGGCTAAGTTCATTGCCATGACTATTATTAGTCAAAGATTGAAGCCTCTCTTCATTGTACTTACACAAGTCCACTAACTCATCCATTGCCAAGATATGCTCGTTAATTTGTTTTTGTGATAGATTATATTTTTTTGTCATATTAGCCAAAGAATCTTGTAAACTATCAATCTCCATCTGCAGACAATGAATATCAGCATCATATTTCACTAGATTTGAATCTAATTTAGTTAGACATACTGACATTTGTTCTTTTACATTAACATATTTTTTGCAATAATCTAGATTTATGTTTGATTTCCTGTACATTCTTAATAATTTTTCCTTTTTCCTAATAAATTTATTTATTTTAATATACTTCTTCAATTTATTACAAGCTTTTATGTTTCTAAATGACTGGATAGTTGAATTAGAATCTGTAAGATCAATAGTCACTATATTCTTACTGTCATCATCGGAGATAGCAGAAACCATACCTGGAGCGCTGCCAACCAGCTCATCAAATAATGACTGTGTGGTTACTGATTTTATAGACCGGTTTGCACTTTCTAATCTGTTAATATGATCATTGGCCTCACTTAGGAGACCCTCTAACTCAGTGATGCGTTTTAGAGCGTTCTCAAACTCATCACTGCACCTGTCAAATTGTGTTACAATCTTATGTAATCTATCCCGTTCATCAAGGGTAGTGAGTAAATTAGAGTGTATTTCTGCCATCTCACTCCTAAGCTGAGAGTTTTTACCTAAAATATCTAGCATTTCTTTCTCATTGTCATCATGTTCACTTTGTAGTGACTGACACAAATCCTTATATTTCTTTAGTTCTACAAGGGTCACCTGTAATTTCTCATCATCTAAGCGTGCCCTTCTGGTCATCATCTTGACAAAATTAAGTAAACAAAGCAAGAAAGGTTCACTGAGGTTTGTGTAAGACACAACAAAGTTTTTTGTATAGATTGAGGTATGCTGACTTAGTATTACCGATAGTGTAGGGTGTAAGAATGACAAATAACAAGTAAACTCACCTCAAATTGTCTCAAAGTTAGCTATTATTGTAAAAATAATGCAAATTCTTTTAAATAGAATTGTTCGTTACTTTGACAGTTGACTTACTTGACTTTGCAAAACTTTTACAACTTGATAAACACCACTTATCACTGTTACTATACAACAATTATAATTATCAGAGCTTATTACGTAAGAAATTAGCAAGTTAGGCACATTATTATTAATTAAATAGATCTAAGAATAATAAATTATTGGGAGAAGTACAGTTTTACGTTATACCGCCAGTGTTGCCAGAAGCAAAAAAAGTGACTTCTCGTGGGTGTCGTGAGAGGCGACTAAGGGATAACACGATGCAAATACCATCTTTGCGTAGAGACGGAAAACTCGACATCAAACCCTATACGACTGCCTCGTTGGTCTCGCGGCATAAATGTGCACGTGGGATCGGGAGGTTCCGGGCTCGATTCCTGGGTCGGGTAGTGTTACTGGGTTTTTCTGTCACGAAATTCTCAGTAGCTGCACGGAATCTGGAAATGTGCCCGGTACGGCAATAGGCTCGCCCCTTAGTACGTGGGACTAAAGTATATCTGGCGAAAAGTGGGTGTAGAAATACACCTCTGCCTACCCCTTCGGGGATAAAAGGCGTGATGATATGTATGTATGTATGTATTTCTTTTTATTGATTTTTACTGTCATAAATTACATAGATATATAAAGCGGATTACGTATTACAAAAACGTCTTTAGTGTTTTACAGTCAATATTTACACAAGAGTTAAACATATTAAAATATATGTACTTTTATATACATAGACGGGGTGAACGATACCAGTCAGACAAGTGTTAGTGACACTGCCCTATATTATCGTTAAAACGTAAAATATTTTTTTTGTCGTTTAACAAGTCGATATGAATGAGTTGCCATGTAGACTCTAAAAACCAGTAACCCTGTCATGGTTCCTACAAGGTATGCTGGCCGCAATTCACGTAGCCTCGCCGCTTGGGCACGTCGGCCAAAATCGCGCTGGTTTTAGTTGGGGCGAGCGCCTTTACGACACACTCCCTCTTTAGGGGTCTGCCGTCATCTGCCTTAGGGCCGGCTCACATATGACGGAGCGCAGAGTAGATAATATTTCACTGTCAAACTATAATCGGCATTGTTTTCGTTTTGAATAATGTTCAAGATCCACCTTTGTTAATTGATGTCTGCAACATTATTCAAAACGAGAATGTCAACAATAGTTAGACAGTGAAAAATCTTCGGCGCTGCGCTCCGTCATTTGATAACCAGTTTTCATAATTCATTCACACTTAATTTTCAATAAGTACGAGAAAAATTCATACGAAAACGCGTGTAAACTGACCGCGGCCTGAGGCGTAATCTGGTGTTCACCATGAACATGTTATTGAATTAATTTCAGAGTCTACACGGCAAAATCACCGTATATGGTAACAATGAACAAACAATGATACTTTAACACTTTAATCATACGGATATTACCTTTGTAATCCGGCATGCCAACTGTTATTGAGGCGAAAAGCCGCGTTAAACATAAGTAAGCATATATTAATTACTGTTACTTATTAATTAAATATAATATTTATGCGTCTGCAGTGTAAAAAATGTTATACCTATAGAATTAAGCTGTGCTTAGTATATAACTTGGTTTATATGGGCCCGCGCACATATAACAAAGTGCAGCGCATTTCTCACTGTCTATTTCAAAGTGAAAAGTGTGAAAACAATGTCGATTATTTATAGTTTGACGGTGAAACATGCTCACCGCTACGCTTTGCGATATGGGTGCCGGCTCTAAACTTGTAGTAATGGAAAATGATATAATATAAAGTTAATTAAGCTCGCTTTTGTTTTACTTTTATAATTATGTATTAACAACTACGCAGTTATTATTATAAGCTTAACACTTGAAAGCATATACAGGGTTATTTGTAAAACACCGTGAACCTTTCAGGACTACGTTACTAACATCATAATCAACAACTTTTGTTCTACACGACGACCTGTTACAAAACATAATACATTTACCAAAACAAACCTTCAAGATTTCGTTGTCCTATCTAACACATTTCAACTCGTGTATGTTGCTGTACCTATCTACGCCTGCGCGTTCAATCGCATATACTTCGCAACATTTAGAGCGTTAAATTTAAATATTTTTATTTTTGTATTAAAATCTGATGAACTAAATATGATGATTTTTTTAATGTCATAGAACAAAAGTTGTTGCTTATGATGTTAGTAACATAGTCGTGAGAGGTTAACGGTGTTTTACAAATAACCCTGTATTTTATAGAACCTGAAATGATTTTTTTTTCGCGGCAGATTATACATCATACAAGTTTAAAGAAGAGGACATTTCGAACGTCTAACATCAGTCGTAGTCGTGAATGCAAAAAGTATTTAATAGCTTTATTAAGTTATCGCCATTAATACCCATTTAATTAACGTGTATGATGCAAATCCTTTTTATATTTTGCCCAATTGTATTTTTGTAATATGTATTAGTTCATTGAACTACAGTTTACAGGTTTTATCGCGATATATTGGTTTTACCGAGATGATCTAAAAACTAAATTTTTTATAACAATCCGATGTTTTGATCACGATTCCTGTAAAGTAATTGAATCATCGGATTGTAATGATAAAATCCGTAAACTATAGCTTGTGTTACATTCGCGTAAATCCAAGAAAAACTATGTACCGGCTCGTTGCATGAAGCGCGAAGGGCTATAAAGAGTAATCATATAAAAGCAAAGAGTAAGACTAGTAGAGAAAGATATGTAAGACAATTAGTAAGAGTGAGTAATAGAATGAGATAACTTTATTTGATTTATAACCTTGAGCACCGAGCATGGTCGCCTTGACGGTGGAGAGGATCTTGAGCTGTGTGCCGATCGTCGGGATACGCTCGCATACTTGCAGCAAGTTCTGTTGGGAGTAATGGTACATTATTTTATTTTTGTATTACAAAAGATCATTGATCAATTATTAGAACGACAAATCATAACAAAATAGGCACGTTGTTTCTGGGTTCCGTCGACAAACTTTGGCAAAGACGGAACCCTTATAGGTTCGCCATGTCTGTCTGTCCGTCTGCACGCCACAGTCACTTTTAGCCGAAACTATTGAGACTACAGGTTTGAAAATTGGTAGATAGATGTTTTCTGTGAACTTCGCTTCACGATGTGTATTCGGGGAATTCAGAAAAGCTTAGTAACACTTTTGCCCGACCTACGCTATCCACTTAACCACAGAGACAGTCCAGCCACAACCTTTAGTGGCTGATAGTATAATATTTTAAGACAAGATCTTTAATTCTATATTTCAGCAAAACATTATTTATAAAATATATATATAATATTTTCTTGATATATAAATTGTACTCACAGTTCTAATCCTCTTGTCGGTGCACTCGAGCGCAAGTTTCTTGGCGAGTCTCGTGACCTCCTCAGACGCTTCGGCAATCGCTTTCGCCGTCGCGATGAGTTCGCGCTTGCTGCCTGGAATATACAACCAGCATATTAGAAATTTGGTATTGACGTTGGTTATGCTACTTAGTTGCTAAGATTTCCTACAAAGAGACCAATCTCTTTGTAGTAAATCCTAGCAACTAGAGGAATTGTCCATGACGATAATGTCATGAACAATTCCTATACGAGACCCAAAATAGTTTCTTAGCTTAAGGATATATTATAATGACAATTAATTGCATCGCATATTGAATAGAATGTTACCATTATTACTTTTATGGGACCAGTCCCCCCATCATTACACTACGTATCACATGAGTTGGCTACTCAGGTGATACGTGTATTTAACAGCAGTTACCATAGAAGACATCAAGTTGTGGCACTCATGCAGTTCCAGGAAAACTAAACTATCTTTAAACCATCAACGAACTTATGATTAATCACAAGTCGTAAGTGATACCTACTGAAGGAGTTATGGCAGCCATACACCTTACGATAAATCGCTACGATTGGACTGTACAGTTCAAACTGCAGGGATAAAAATCTGATGAATATAAGAAAACTGTCCAGTGTTTCTCATACACACGTGTCGATTTTTCGCTGCAGTTTGAACTGAACCGTCCAATCGTAACGATATACGCATTACACTTTACACGTGTATGGCAGCCATTAGATACGAAAAAATGCATTTTCCTACTGTCGAAATACCAATGAAGTACGCATCTCCATAGATTCGGTTTATTATAACCGCAGGGTCGGTAGGAAATTGTGACCAAATAGGTATAAAATATAAAAGAAATACCTATATCACACATTTACAACGCATCAGCGCATAGCTATATTTACAATAATAGTTACATAAACTAAACATAATATAGTATACAGCACAAAGAACTTACCGCTCAGGTTCAAAGCAACCTCTGTGATCCAGCGAGCAATGAGAGAGACATAATTATACAATGAATGTGATATACAAACGCATGGCAGGGTTCAGCGCATATAGTCGAAACGAAATGAGTACTTATTGTTTATGAATGAGTTTCATGTGGAGGAGTCCACATGACCAATCTTGATTCGCGGGACTTTTAACTAACGAACTTACAATACCCAGACTCAAATCAAACAATTTGTGGGTCAGACAAATGATTATTTCGAGGGGGAATTGAATCCGCAACAATCTAAACATTGGGTCATATGTACAATCATATTATGTTGTCCATTTGAAAATTATTACATTCTCCACTGAGGCTGAATCTAAGGTATAGGGGAGACCGGGTATGGTTGTCACACTGGTTGGTTGTCACAGAGGCCATAACAGACAATTAAAAGGCGTGGTAGAAGCGAGGGAGTAGCACATTCATTTGTACCTCATGTCAGGCTACTCCGACATGCCGTTTAATGGACTTATTCGACCACTCGATATTCTATTGTGACCTCTGTGACAACCAACCCGTATGACAATCATACCCGGTTTCCCATACGATGGATTCAGTAGTCATCAAATGTAAGTAACTCTATAAGATTTTTGGTGAAACGTATGAATTGCATATTTTTTTATCAGTTACCTAATTACTCAGCGTTTCGTTCACAAGACTATGTGCGCCGATCTATATAGTTACATATAATGTGCTAGCATGATTATTGCGACACGTAGCGTAGATACAAAGCTTTTATGACACGTTGTATATTGTATAAGGTATACAATTTCGTATTATACACAAAGTAGATGATTATATAGCAGATTATCGTTAAATGCCAATATAATTAAATATTTATTGATAATGTCAAATATCTACCTACCTGGTTATATATAAAGCAATAAATCAGTATTTTTGGTAACAGAGTTCATCTCATGAGTCTTGTCTAAGCAGTGACACATCACTAAACATCGTTATCCAGCGGGCCAAGGTCGTGGCATTCGACACTAGGGTTGCCGCGCGTACCCATATAGCATGCACATTTTTTTTAAATAATAGTTTAATGTTATTACTTGATATCTTTATGTAATTAAGAATCTATATTTCAATTTGTCCTTGTGTACCTTATTAAAATATCAAAATTAAATTATATTGTAATAATCACTCGTAACTAAATCAATACAAAATAATAAATGTAGGTTTTTCGTTAGAAATAATTTTAAAATGAAACACATAAATGTTTTTCAATTACTTTTTATTGAATATTTTTTGTTAAAATATTCCTTGAAGATATTTACGTCTACTTGGAATAAAAAACCAACAACTTATTCAAACTGCTTTCTGTTAGTTTAAGACAAAGAGGTTGGACGTTTAGACTAGAGAGAACATGCCCTATAAATTTCCTTATACCGAACGTGCAACATGTAATGTCAGTTGGTCTTAGTTGGTTAATCATAACGTCAAATTACGCGTCTCATTTAAAGAGGCATAGACTCTTTACATACTCATATCTTTGACTACATTCTCTAAATAGCCGTGCTGTGATCTGTCATCAGTGTAAAATTTGTTAGACGTTTGTGTTTACATTTTTAATAACTTTTTTGCATTTAAATAGTAAGTAAGCTTATAATAATTAAATAGTGTACTCATTAATTAATACACATCGAGTATGTGATATCGGGATGTGGATGCCGGTATTCTCGGAACGGAAATATTAGGAGAAACTTTATCTTCTAGCAGTGAGTCGGAATTTTCCAACAAATTTATTTACTTTTCTCGTATTAATGCTATAATGAGTATTAAGTTTACACAATATCATTGTATTGCAAATCAAAGGAACAGCTTGCATACGTATGTGTTATGAATTTAACTCACAAATTGTTATTTTGTACATTTATTGATTTAATAGCCTTAGTGATGGGATTTGACAGTGAAAGGAGATATCGATGTTTTTTGAATGAGGGATAAATACGGAAACTAACTATCGGACATGAACGTAAAACTGTCGCTGGAAGCGACAGCGGGTAGCCGCGTTTGCTAAGTTGGCAATAAACAAAGACGTCCAGCGGTCTAATTTTCTATCGCGCGTTTGATAGTAAGCGTAGTTTAATGTACATAATTTACTTAGATACCTACCTTAAAAGTAGCGTCTATTAACCTAAAGCCAAGTGTTCCAGTGTACGCGCGTGTGTGTAGGCTTACATTTTTGCATCTATAAAATAGTAGATGGATTAGGGATGTGAGTAGCATTTTTTATTATTAAGAAGGTGTTTTTTATTACAGGTTGCCTATTAATGACGTCACAAGAAAACTTTGGATAAATGCCGTTGGACGGCCTAGTTTGATTTAGCAGAAGTACCACCGAATTTGTTCACGTTATTTTGAGAAATACTGTTTTTAAAGACAGAAAGCACCTGGCGTCGTTTAAAACCGAAAGCTCTGCCTACATTACATTTATGCCCGGACATTGCACACCCGGTAGAATTATTTATTCAAAGCTAAACAAAAAGTGTGTAATTTTAGTTTGAACATATTAATAAAATATAATAATTACAACGATTTTAATTAATCTACCTAATTCTATATTATTTATCATATTAGTGCTATCCTGACTGATCAAAGACGTCTTGTCTTGTAGTCCGCTACATAATATTCTACCATAAAATATAATATTCTTTCACATTCACACAACATTATCTGGTCCCAAACTAAGCATATCTTGTACTGCGAGTACTAGACAATCGATAGACATGCATATATACTTTTCTGTAAATATATTACATATTATACATAGTACCATCCAGACCAAGACAAACATCCATATTCATGCACACAAATGTTTGACTTGAGCGGGAATCAAACCCGCAAGCTTCGGCGTGGCAGTCGGATTACCTACAACTCTAAAAAAATCGAGCAGTGTCCAACGTTAGCGATAGCAAGCAACGTGATATGATGCGACGCAAACAAATTGCCAAAGCCTGCCGTGCCGCATTAGCCAATCTGGTATAATACGTACAACACATAATCTAAGTGACAGTTTCTTAGCATCTCATCGCCACGCATCGCTCATTAGTTTATGAATACTTTTTGTCAATAGATTTTATGGCTAAAACGAACAATTAAACACGTGAATTATTTTAGTACTGTCTGTCTGGCAAGTCTTTGCAAAGCACTGTCCTGCGTCGACAGCAAAAACTACAATTTCAATATTTTAGTTGTTTACTTCTACGGCTTAAATATATCGACACATACTAAAGTTAGACATTTGACCTAAAATATTTATCGATAAATCATCACTGTTACGAACAACACTCGATTTCCTCACTCTATGTTTTGTCTACTGTTTGCCTACCACGCGGCTGCTATAAGAGCGTGCTGCTAAACCTATCGACAGCTCTTTCTATCATACTGCATGTGCCATTAGAAAGAAGATATCAATCATAGCAACCGCTGTTGTTAATTAGTGTTACTTCTATGCCTTAGGTTATATTTCTTTGGTTTAAGATGTCTGCTGAAAAAAAAACATTTTAAGTAAGAAAATGACCGTTCGACTTCATTTGACATAACAAAGACGTATTTATTTTAAACTTGTGAAATAATTTGAAAGTTTATATTGTTAATTTTTCACTTAATGTTAGTGTTGCCAATTTTTAAAATATGTTAACACTTTTTAACATTACAACAAAAATATGAAAGTAAAGAATAGATTAAAACATATTTTAACATAGATGCTTGTAAAAATTTTATCCAATATATGACGACTGCGAAATAATAATTTAATATATTTGAAAATAATTTCGCCTTGACTTTCAAATTACATTGAAGTAGTAAAGAGTAATTAGTGAAAAAGTTATTACAATACGAAAAAAAAATACAATACTATATAGCTATACTTTTAAAAAAAACATTAAAAACTATAATATATTTTAATTAAATAAAGGTATTGTACGATATAACATAATCGAAAAAGCTTATTAAATGTATGCACCTACGTGACGCATACGTATGACAACCCTATTGCCGTGCGCTACCGCACTGCCACCATTTTTACCCGCCCGATAACGATGTTTACACATCACAACAGTGTATTTCTGTGATCTCGTCATATACGTACTTGCACATATTATTGTTTTAAATACTAAGGGTAAAGACAAAGGTTGCACTTGCGGTTAAAACCGGAGGTTCATATATATCAGCCATTCGGTAAAATCATTTTAAAAGGAAAAAGTAGGAACGGCTTTTATATTTATTATTTTATATTACAAAACTTTATAAACAGCGCATACAGTTGGACTTAAGTGCCATGGGCATTATCTCTCAGTCTAGCTTAGAGTGGTGTCTTTTGATGACTGATACTGGCTATACAAATAATGTTATTTTTTATTAAATACAAATTATTTAAGGTTAATAATATGTTGATACTTGTATGTATGCGTTACCTTTGGAGTCGGAGCGCACGAGCTCTGAGAGTCTCGCCATGAGTATGGCCATGCGCTTGGCGGCGGCGATGATCTCGTTGTCCTTGGACGACCACTCGCGAACTGCCTTGTGCAGGTTGTGGGCTGCCACCTGTGGTATACGTAGGTTACTAGTTAAGTGATATGCCGAATATAGTCATACTTTTAGTGTTATCCCAGTCTGAGCCCAGGGACCGCTTTCTAGTCTAACCGGCTTTTACTAAATATTAGTTTTTCCACAGAACGACTGCCTGTCTGACCTCCGAGAGCTCCTGTCTCGAAGAGTACGTTAAAGTGGCGGCCTTGCTTGTCATGAAGATCTTTGAGGGTTGATATGGGAAGACAGTATCATCAAATAAAGTGATACTGTACTAAAACGTGGAATGTCGTTATTGCTTTGTGTTGCGGGGATCAGACAGCAGTCGCTCTGTAGAAAAGCTGATATTCTGTCGTATCTGGTTCGACTGGTAAGCGAACTCCAGGTTTCAAGGCGAAAAGTCTTGGATGCAACCGGGATAACGCTAGGACGATGATGATATAATGGACTGTATTCGTGGTATAAGTTCGCAGACCTTTGGCTATAAGATAAAAAGTCTTGTATCGCAACCAGGACACCGCCAGAACAGTGTTGATAATAAGTCAGTACTCACCAATATAGGATGGCTGGGATGCGGCTGTCTCCTGAAGATATCCTCGCCCTCGTCATCCGTGTCTGCGGGCGGCGGGGGGCGCGGGGGTGGAGCCGCACCCTGCGGCGGCGGCGGGCGGGGCGGGGCCGCCGCGTCCGACACGTGCAGGCGACGGAGAGCGTCCGGGAGTGCGGGGGGAGGAGGAGGTGGCGCGTATTGACCGCTCAGCGCTGATTCTACTTCACCCGCCGCGCTAATTATCTGCGGAACAGATTCATATTGGAATTAAAAAAATATTTCGTTAACGGGTAAAAAATACAGGGTTATTTTCAAATCGGCGACAGAAACATAAGTAGCAGGTACATTTCTTAATTCAAGTATCGATTGTGAGCTTAACTGTAGTGAATACCTGCTGAAAATTCTGCACCAAACCTTTAGTGACTGAACTATCGGTCAAAGTATACAGTCGACATGACAAGCACACTGAACAGTCAGTAAAATGTGCCAGAGGCGGCTGACGTTCCGCACGATGTGACCGTCAACGGAAGAACACTACGAGCGTATTCAACCAAACTTTTGGTACGGTATGTGATGCAGATGTGTTCCGGCCGCATCATGGCCGCCTGTATGTGTGGGAGCTCCCTACCTCCGCGTTAGCTGCGCGCCAGGCGGCGGCCTGTCCGCGGTCGCCGAGCGCCACGGCCTTGGCGCGGTGCACGGCGGGCGGGATGGCCGCTTGCAGATGTTGCTGTGCTGAGCTCAGTGCGCGGGCGAACTCGGCATCTTCGGTGTTGTCGCGTTCTGCGCCGCCCACTAGCAGGACACGGTTCGCTAGCCTGTGTCACACCAAATGTGTGATAAATAACATGTTTATCATAGAATTTTGCTACTCGCTCGGAACCAAGACGAACCGACAGTAGGTTGAAAGCTAGTGCTTTCTTACTTACCTAGCAATGGCGGAAGTGTTGTCGACCATCTTCTGCGAGTCGTTGTTGCGGATGGCGTCCTCGCACAGGTACGTGTGCTTCTGCATCAGCTCACCTACGATCAAACACAACAACTCACATCAGACCTTACATTACATCTAAAAAAGGTTATTTGTAAAACACTGTTAGCCTCTCAGGACTATGTTACTGAGATCATAATCAACAACTTTTATTCTACGACTTTTAAAAATTCATCATAGTTTAGTTCATTAGATTTTCATACAAAAATAAAAATAAATTAATTGAACGCTCTAAATGTTGCGAAATCTATACGATATAACAATAGCGAGGGGTGCGGGCGGCGGGCGGCGGGTCGCGCAGGCGTAGGTAGGTACAAGAAAATACACGAGTTGAAATGTGTTAGATAGGACAACGAAATCTTGAAGGTTTGTTTTGGGTAAATGTATTATGTTTTGTAAAAAATCATAGAAAAACTTGTTAATTATGATGTTAGTAACGTAGTCCTGAGAGGTTAACGGTGTTTTACAAGTAACCCTGTTAATATAAATAAAATTTAAGTGTTTGCCTATGACTGTAAAAAAATACCAAGTTAAAAAAAATTTAATCGATTTTAATGGGACTTGCACTGTAAGATAGTGGACTTTGTAGTATTGTTACGAATGGCGATATTTTGAAAATAACGCCATCTATTGGTAAATGAGAGAACTAGAAGAGATTGCATATATAGGCAGTTTAAAATTGTTTCAGCTATTCTCTACTAGATGGCGCTGCTATTCCTTGTCAGGACGTTCGACAATGGTTTGGATAGATCGGGAATGTTCCGGAATATGCTAGAATGGAGTAGAGACGTTATCCGTGGACGGGCGAATCGACACAGTACAATAGGGTATTTGACTAAAAAAATCTAATTAGTCCGTCAGTTAGATTATCGAAAAATATTGGACACGTATATTTTCTTTAGTCACGTAAACAAAAAATGAAGAATGCAAACTTCGCTGAAAACTCGTGTGACGTCACTTGCCAGTACACTTTTTACTGGCAAGTGACGTTACAAGCCCCCACTCTTAGACGTTTCTCCATCTTTGATGCGTTTTATCTTCGTAATTTTTTACTGATTTGATAAAACAAAAAATACGTATCCAATATTTTTCGATAATCTAACTGACGGACTAATTAGATTTTTTTAGTCAAATACCCTATTGAATAAGCGAAGCGATCAAGATCAGCGAAGGATCTGAAGAGTCGGAAGAGTTTAGTGGTGTGAAATAGAGTTTTTATTAGCATGTAATTAAGTGTTTTTGTTTGTAAAATAAAGTGCAGTTTTAGTGGCATAGGAGTTTAATTTATCGCCGAACCCCAGCTTGTAACAGAATTATCGCAGGTCAGGAGTTCAGCGCAGTAGGGGTATTTTAGGTGAGATAAAAGGCATCAAAAATTTATCACACTCCAACCCATATCTGCGTATGGAGTACGTTGCGAATGTGGTTTACAATAGGTATACAGAGCAGAGGCGAATATTGCCCCATCTTAATTTTTTGTGTAATAAACTTGACATGATCTCAAGTGCGTTATCGCCCTTTGCGATTGATAAGAGAAGCGGAAGAGGAGCAGGATAAAGGAGAACGAAAAGAGAATGGACCCTTTGGCACTTTCAATCTCCAAACGAAACGCAGTAGTATAGATACTGTTACTTTATGTCGACATTCTGTTAGGGTAGTAGTTTCCCGGCACATTAACGCTGAAATTAGCAATGCTCTACTACCTATGAAATCTACAACCTGATCGACAATAGCCGCCTGTAGCTCATTCAACGTTACTAACAACATAAAGTAAGTTAGTTTTGGCTATCCCATGAAATAACTTTCTTCCCACATCAACTCACCGGCAGTCCTGACGAAGTCCAGAGGATCAACGGCTTGGTCGCACAGATCTCTGACGCGGAGAACAGCATCCGCGTACTGCGTCTTTAGATTGTTGAAGTGCTCTTCAGACACCTGAACCAACAAACGCACAGTTTGATAAAGTGCTACTATATCTGTATGTTTAAAACTATTGCGTTACTGACTGACGGATAATGCACAGCCGAAAGTGCCGAAACTACTGGGCACAAAAAAATGAAATGTCATGTTTGTTTCTTAGGGATTGTAGGGGGTGCTCCCCTAGGAGAGGATTTTGGTAATTAATTCAATTACTACAATGGTAAATACAAAATAAACGATGATAAAATCGGTATACAGTTGTACAATTTCAAAATAGGATTCTTACCTTACTGTCAGGGTTGTAAAGTCGAATTTTGCCAGCTGCTATTAATTGTGGTGACAGTTTCTCCACCTGTGAAATAAACAATGCACTTTTATTTTTAAATATTTTGTTCGTAATTGGTAGAAAATGGGATTTTAATTTTCGTTTTGGGTTTTTTAAATCGTGCACTATGTTCACAGTGCACACTATGTGCACAGTGTGTGATTTTGTTTGTATGTGTGCGCGCGTTTGTGTGTACGCGTGTGCGTATGAGTATGTGTGTGTCTGTGTGCTTGTGTTTGTGTGTACCTGTTGCGCGTTCTGCAGCAGCTGGTCGGCGAGTCGCTTGTTGTGTCCGGCGCCGGCGGCCACGACGTTGTTTGTGTAGTGTGTGCACGTGTGTGACCGTGTGTGCTTGTGTGTGTACCTGTTGCGCGTTCTGCAGCAGCTGGTCGGCGAGTCGCTTGTTGTGTCCGGCGCCGGCGGCCACGACGTTGTTTGTGTAGTGTGTGCACGTGTGTGACCGTGTGTGCTTGTGTGTGTACCTGTTGCGCGTTCTGCAGCAGCTGGTCGGCGAGTCGCTTGTTGTGTCCGGCGCCGGCGGCCACGACGTTGTTTGTGTAGTGTGTGCACGTGTGTGACCGTGTGTGCTTGTGTGTGTACCTGTTGCGCGTTCTGCAGCAGCTGGTCGGCGAGTCGCTTGTTGTGTCCGGCGCCGGCGGCCACGACGTTGTTTGTGTAGTGTGTGCACGTGTGTGACCGTGTGTGCTTGTGTGTGTACCTGTTGCGCGTTCTGCAGCAGCTGGTCGGCGAGTCGCTTGTTGTGTCCGGCGCCGGCGGCCACGACGTTGTTTGTGTAGTGTGTGCACGTGTGTGACCGTGTGTGCTTGTGTGTGTACCTGTTGCGCGTTCTGCAGCAGCTGGTCGGCGAGTCGCTTGTTGTGTCCGGCGCCGGCGGCCACGACGTTGTTTGTGTAGTGTGTGCACGTGTGTGACCGTGTGTGCTTGTGTGTGTACCTGTTGCGCGTTCTGCAGCAGCTGGTCGGCGAGTCGCTTGTTGTGTCCGGCGCCGGCGGCCACGACGTTGTTTGTGTAGTGTGTGCACGTGTGTGACCGTGTGTGCTTGTGTGTGTACCTGTTGCGCGTTCTGCAGCAGCTGGTCGGCGAGTCGCTTGTTGTGTCCGGCGCCGGCGGCCACGACGTTGTTTGTGTAGTGTGTGCACGTGTGTGACCGTGTGTGCTTGTGTGTGTACCTGTTGCGCGTTCTGCAGCAGCTGGTCGGCGAGTCGCTTGTTGTGTCCGGCGCCGGCGGCCACGACGTTGTTTGTGTAGTGTGTGCACGTGTGTGACCGTGTGTGCTTGTGTGTGTACCTGTTGCGCGTTCTGCAGCAGCTGGTCGGCGAGTCGCTTGTTGTGTCCGGCGCCGGCGGCCACGACGTTGTTTGTGTAGTGTGTGCACGTGTGTGACCGTGTGTGCTTGTGTGTGTACCTGTTGCGCGTTCTGCAGCAGCTGGTCGGCGAGTCGCTTGTTGTGTCCGGCGCCGGCGGCCACGACGTTGTTTGTGTAGTGTGTGCACGTGTGTGACCGTGTGTGCTTGTGTGTGTACCTGTTGCGCGTTCTGCAGCAGCTGGTCGGCGAGTCGCTTGTTGTGTCCGGCGCCGGCGGCCACGACGTTGTTTGTGTAGTGTGTGCACGTGTGTGACCGTGTGTGCTTGTGTGTGTACCTGTTGCGCGTTCTGCAGCAGCTGGTCGGCGAGTCGCTTGTTGTGTCCGGCGCCGGCGGCCACGACGTTGTTTGTGTAGTGTGTGCACGTGTGTGACCGTGTGTGCTTGTGTGTGTACCTGTTGCGCGTTCTGCAGCAGCTGGTCGGCGAGTCGCTTGTTGTGTCCGGCGCCGGCGGCCACGACGTTGTTTGTGTAGTGTGTGCACGTGTGTGACCGTGTGTGCTTGTGTGTGTACCTGTTGCGCGTTCTGCAGCAGCTGGTCGGCGAGTCGCTTGTTGTGTCCGGCGCCGGCGGCCACGACGTTGTTTGTGTAGTGTGTGCACGTGTGTGACCGTGTGTGCTTGTGTGTGTACCTGTTGCGCGTTCTGCAGCAGCTGGTCGGCGAGTCGCTTGTTGTGTCCGGCGCCGGCGGCCACGACGTTGTTTGTGTAGTGTGTGCACGTGTGTGACCGTGTGTGCTTGTGTGTGTACCTGTTGCGCGTTCTGCAGCAGCTGGTCGGCGAGTCGCTTGTTGTGTCCGGCGCCGGCGGCCACGACGTTGTTTGTGTAGTGTGTGCACGTGTGTGACCGTGTGTGCTTGTGTGTGTACCTGTTGCGCGTTCTGCAGCAGCTGGTCGGCGAGTCGCTTGTTGTGTCCGGCGCCGGCGGCCACGACGTTGTTTGTGTAGTGTGTGCACGTGTGTGACCGTGTGTGCTTGTGTGTGTACCTGTTGCGCGTTCTGCAGCAGCTGGTCGGCGAGTCGCTTGTTGTGTCCGGCGCCGGCGGCCACGACGTTGTTTGTGTAGTGTGTGCACGTGTGTGACCGTGTGTGCTTGTGTGTGTACCTGTTGCGCGTTCTGCAGCAGCTGGTCGGCGAGTCGCTTGTTGTGTCCGGCGCCGGCGGCCACGACGTTGGCGGCGCCGACTGCGCGCTGGCTGAACGCGGCTAAAGCTGCCGCCTTCTCGTGGAAGTTTGGCTCGCGACCAGGGGTACCTGTGCGAATATAAATGTATTATGCACTGTGTATTTTAAGTCAGTTTTTCTGAAGAGTATGTACTCAGCCCATGATACAGAAGCTTCTTATGACATTTATTTTACAAAATATAATTTAAGAAAAGCAAAATTATTGCAAATATTTTTTTGTTGCTAATATCAAAATTTGGAAGCTTCTATATCATGAATTCAGCACATACTTTGTATATCACTTTTCACATTTAGACATATCCGAAAAAAATCCACTGCTTATGTGAGACGCATGGTTGGTTCGGTGGACTCTTATTGGTAAATTCTCTGGATAGTAACATCATCTAGTACAGACCTGGTGGCGCATTAACAGCATCGGTGAAATGTCTAAGCGGCGCGGCGACATCAATAAACTCTTCGACGACGCGGTTGACCACCGCTCGCTCCGTGGCGCGCTTCAGCTCGTGTAACTTGTCTGTTAGCTCCCTACAAATAATTATTTACTTCATAAACAGATGTAGAAACAAAACTAAAGAAAAACATATTATTTGCATCACACGTAAGGCAATTGCATCACCAATTGTAGCGGTCCACATAAGTTACGACGCTGCTGGTATTCTCGTAGGCCTAACATACCTATATGACGTATTGCAAAAAGAACTTCACAAAGATAATTATACAGAACTCGCAGTAAGCAGTATTGAGCTAGCGGTGGCCAGGGACAAGGTCAATCCTGAAAGATCGTTAAAGTAGTGGTATATTAATATAAAGGGGAAATATCAAAGCTCAAAACGG
Source organism: Euclidia mi (assembly GCA_944739405.2). Taxonomy (NCBI): domain Eukaryota; kingdom Metazoa; phylum Arthropoda; class Insecta; order Lepidoptera; family Erebidae; genus Euclidia; species Euclidia mi. Next base: position 16,685,517 of record OX123207.2, read on the forward strand.
GCGATGAAAGCCCGCACCGGGAACATAAAAACTAGCTACCGCACTAGAAGTAGAAGTAAGGATAGGTTTTGTTAAAAAAAAATAACATTGTATATTTTAGTCCATACCTGGTGACAGCCCTAGCCTCCTCGCTGTCTCCCTTGCCGCTGGCGCACAAGTCGGCCAACTTGTCGGACAGAAGCTGCACTTCGGAGCATAATTGCATTATCTCTGCTTTTTCACGACCTTGGAGACCGTCTGCGATCTGTGTAGAATTATAAACATGAAGTGAAAGCTATTTCGTAAAATGATTTTAAAATAAAACTCTTAGGCCCAATTGCGTAACGTTTGATTTAAGTCACTCCTTAATTTAAATTCGTTGAACAGAATTAACAGAATAAAATAATTTAAGTTAAAAGTATTTAGCGTCCTCTTGCACAACGACAACAACGCTTAGATTTAGTTAAACATTTTATGAGGTCGGTAAAGTAGTTTCTACGTTTTGTTTCATGGCATGAAGCCTTTTTGTTACGATTTTAACGATGTTATGCGTATGGTTTCGCATAAAACCTTAGACTATATATACTTTGAGCATAAAACAAAACGCATTGTCGTCGCCTAGCAACGAAATGACAATTGACAAATAATAACTAGATACTTTTCAGCATTAACCCTAGAACCATACATGGGGTGCAGGTGCACCCCACACTGATTTGTTTTCTAAATATCTCAATTTCTTTAATATCCACGAATTCGCGCGTCGGAGTATTTTAGTTTGGTGTCAACCGCTCGCGTTACGTCAATACCGTGACGAGGGACCGCGTTGTGTGGTCGCCTGTATAAGTGCTGTGGGGTACGCCAGTACCCCAGTGTAATAAAATCGTAAGATTATTTATTTATTACGATTGATGCATTTATATGTAATAAGTTATTAAATTTGATTATTTATTAAAACAATAGCCTTATACGAATTAAATACAGATATTTTTAGATATTATGAAGGTAAAATTCAATGAAGTTTATTTAGTTTGTTTCGGATGGCTGTCAGAGGTTTGAATTACGAAGAAATAAGCTCTATTCTAGACCACAAATCTGGCGAGGAAGAAATAGAAGTTGGAACCAGTTGTAATTCCTGGGTTCTTTACAAGTGTTCAAGATCAAATAATAATATAAAGTTTCAGCAGAAAGTTTTGAAATTAGGTTTGGAACTGATACATGAACATTTGGAGGACCGTTACCGGATACCAACTTAGTCCATTGCAGTGGTCCTCAAAAAAGGATCAATTCCTACAAGAGCTGTTGCTCAAACTACATTTAACTTTGTGTAAAAAGGCTGATTTGTGATCTCAAGTTACCGATTATGTTTAATAAAACGTATTTTCATGAATAGCTTTTTTTTATTTTAAGGATTACAGTCATTTTAGTATGGGGTGTTCCAGCACCCCAGTGTAGGAATAACATGTGCGCCAACTAGTGTAGGATTCTAGGGTCAACAATAACACAAGAAGGTACATTGTTATCAGTTATATCATCATCATCATCATGTCAGCCTAGGGACGTCCACTGCTGGACATAGGCCTCCCCCTGCTGCGTCGTCCGGTCCAGTTATATAATTATTGATAATTTTCGTCGCTAATGACAACTTACTGCAACTGTTAAGTTTGACTTGTCGCTGTGTATACATTAAGGCCCACTTGCACAACGATTCTTAAATTGAATTAAGATGTATTTAACGAGAAAAAAATATTAAACACCACTAGCGTCTTGCACAACGAAAAATTTGTCGACTAATATGATTTAAGAACTGTCACAATTAATTACCGAAAATCGGCTGTTTAGTGGCTAATTTTATTTAAAAATTGTCACACTGACGTTGGCAACTTGTCATTAGCGACGAAAATTAACTATAATTATATGTATAACTGGACCGCACGACGCATAAGGGGTAGGCCTCCCACAAAGTGGACCGACGATCTGGTGAAGAGGCTGAAATGATGATGATGATGATATAACTGATAACAATGTACCTACTTGTTTTCTTGTTAACCCTAGAATCCTACACTACCTGGCGCACATATTATTCGTACACTGGGGTCCTGGAACACCCCATACTATAGTGACTGTAATTCTAAAAATAAAATAAAAGCAATTAATAAAAATACGTTTAATTATAAATTATCAGTAACTTGAGATCACAAATCAACGTTATTACACAAAGTTAAACTTAGTTTGAGCACTTTGCACAAACTTGTACCTGATGCTCCAAACAAATAGGTATTTTGCACCTTTGACACATAGTCCTGGTTTTTCCGTCTTTGGATGTTGGACAAAAGCCACACCGTCCTCGTTTTGCACGATAAGGAACAGCGCTTGTAGGATCTCGTAGTTTTTGAGGATCGCTGCAATTTACTCTTCTATATCCCGCCTCAAAGTTGGCATCCGGTACCGGTCCTCCAAATGTTCATGTATCAGTATCAAACCTAATTGTTTCAATAATGTTCGCCGAAACTTTATATTTGGCTTATTATTTGATCTTGAACACTCGTAAGGGACCCAGGAATTGCAATTGGTCCCAACTTCTATATCTTCGTCGCCACATTCTTGGTCTAGAAAAGAGTTTATTTCCTCGTCATTCAAACCCCTGACAACCATCTGACACAAAATAAATAGACTTCATTGAATTTCACATAACATCTAAAAATATCAGTATTTAATTCATATAATAGTATTTTTTTTAATAAATAATCAAATTCAATAAGATATTACATACAAATCCATCAATCGTAATAAATAAAATAACTTACGATTTTACTACAATGGGGTACTGGCATACCCCACAGCACTTACATAGGCGACTACATGACGCAGCTGTCGTCACGGTATTGGCAAGACGTTGACACCAAACTAAAATACTCTGACGCGTGAATTCGTGGACATTAAATAAATTGAGATATTTAGAAAATAAATCGGTGTGGGGTGCACCTGCACCCCATGTAGGGTTCTAGGGTTAATGCTCAAACGTTTCAAGTTATTATTTGTCAATTGTCATTCCGTTGCTAGGCGATGACAATGCGTTTTGTTTTATGATAGGTTTTATGCAAAAGCATACGCATAACATCATTAAAATCGTAACAAAAAGTCATCATGCCATGAAACAAAACGTAGAAACTACTTTACCGACCTCAAAAAATGTTTAACTAAATCTAAGCGTCGTTGTTGTTTTGCAAGAGGACGCTAAATACTTTTAAGTTAAATTATTTTATGCTGTTAATTCCGTTCAACAAATTTAAATTAAGGAGCGATTTAAATCAAACGTTACGCAAGTGGGCCTAAATCTTTTAAAATATAATTTGTTTGAATTTAACACTACTGTGAATACACCTTTATCTTGCAGTTGCACTGATGACTCACTGCATTCTTAACGCGAACGAACTATAGATCAATATATTTCTGATTTGCTTTAGTAAAAAAATATGTAGGGATTTAGAAACCAGGCGAAAAATTTAATTTTATTTTGTCCATAAATACATAAACCAAAAATAAAACCCTAAAAGCCAATATATTTTATTAAAAATGACTTAAAAAAGAGGAGGTTTTCAATTTGACTGTATTTTTTTGTATAGTATCTTCTAAACCCAAGAAGGACGTCACCAGAAGACCTAAGGACACTGTGAGCTCGTTCTGCGTAAATAGTAACACCAGTAGTTTAAAAATGTTCGGGTACTTTGAGATAACTTATACATTCAAGAAAAAGACAAATATCACCTCAGTCTGCCGTGAACATGAATTCTGTAAAGGATTCGAAACGTCGGCTAGTATTAAATTAAAAATATAGTTTTCTAGATCATTCGTTTCAAATGTAATAACTTAGTGAAACCAATACATCGCGATAAAATCCGTAAACTGTAGTTTATTTTCAATGTATTTTTTTGTTTGATACAGATACTTTGTTTTTATTTTAGGGCTAGCATATTAAATTATTAATCGTCTTTTTCTTCCTATGAAGTTAACATGCGCACTCACCCTCTGCCCCTGAGACACGATGCTGTTGATCGCCTTCTGGCCCTCGATCCTGGTGGCTGGGTCGCAGCCCGGGTGCAGCAACCATTTGTGAGCTGTTTCTAACCTGGATATATTAATTAATTTGTCAATATCGTTACTTTTTATAAGTTTTCGTCCTATGCCCAAACTTTTTACACAGTATGAGGGGAGGAGGAGACGCCGTATCCAATGTTGCCAAATCCCAAAGAACGTAACCTACCAATTTTTTTGAGACATAGCGAAATATGGGCAGCGTCGCATCATAGTATGTGGACCACGATTCGCAAGACCGCTTCGTTGACGGAACATTGAAGACACGTGATGGTTGTAAGTGAGTAGGCTCTGAACGCCTTTAGGAGAGAGCCCCACACACCTTCCCCGCCAATCACAACTCGTTCGACCGAGTGGCGAAATCATTGAGACTCGAAAAGTATTTCACACAGCGTCAAAAAAACGGCTCCTTACAATAAATGAAATGTACCTATAATTATCTTCTATACTTTTCTAGAAACTGCTGCACTCAGCACTGAAGCAAAATACTAGTCAATGGTCTTCGGGAAAAAGTAAATGTAAAAGCGTTTTCGCCAGACAGCTCACAACATAGCATACACACCCTAATGCATATATTCGTCGGGGGTATCTCTTCTGTTCATTTATTATTTTTTAACGTCCTTAAATACATTATTATTAAACTTTACTTCTGATCAAAAGCGTCACCAATAAAGGAAAACTTTCTCGTGAACGACTCGGATATCAAAACTTGGTACCTTCTATAGTCACTATTATCATAACTGGCGAATCAGGCATCCCATAATGAAAAATACGTCATGCAATGTCCTCTCCATAACTGATCTGAGAAAACAAATTCAAACTACCGTCACACTACCTTGCCGCCCAAAAATCTTAGTAGCTTTCCAGGTATCATCCTAGCACATCAGCTACTAAAACCATAAAAAGTTAAATGTAAGTTTCCATTACCTGGCCTGCATAGTCTTCCCACCCTGCTTCTCCGCAGCCCTCACTCCCTCATTCACAATGGAGTCCAGCTCGTTGATTTGCGAGCGCAGATCTGACGCCAAATTCAACGCCTGGACAGAAACAGTTCAGAGTCAGAATCCTCAACTACTCAAGTTATGGAATCAGTACATGCTTCATCATGCGAAGACTAAGGCATGCCTACCACACAATTGATGTAAGAAGACCGTTAACGAAGTCATACTTGTTTGGAAACTGTTAATTATATTGAAACGCAACCAAATTTTAGTTTGTAAACTCGCCGTACGTGGCGATTTATTTTTTAACTGTTCTTTGAGAGTTTTTTAAATGACGCCCACTAGGCGGCAGCATTGGGAGGCCAGGTCCAGAAACGTGTCCAAAGTGTTAGAACGCCTATATTTTTGTACATCTGCCTTTGTATGTTTCTTGTGTGTGTACCTATCTGGCTGCGTTTGGACCTGACGCATATGAAGTGCCGTCTGGTGGCAGAAAAAGTCGGTATAAAACAAAACTTAATCTAATTAAATTATGCACAATTAGCGTTCATTGTTTGTGCATGATTTATTTTGATTTAATTAGATATCGTTTACGTAAACCAATGTCTAGACACATGTATTATTATGTATTTATGTATATTGACCCACAAAAGAATGAAGAGGATACATGCGTTTGCTGTTACGTCTTGTTTGTTTGTATGATTGTCTCTTAAACGGTTTGACCGCTTTAAATGCTTTTTTAAGGTCGTTTCTCCGTTAACGGTCTTATTACAGTGTACCGATGTAGTGATGAGAGATATACCTACAGTTAATCCGGGTGCGTAGCCGGTCTTCAACTGCCAGTGATGAAAGGTAAGTGTAGTTAGTATTGATTTATTTACATGTGTTTTGTTACATGGTGGTACAGAAAAATGTGGTCACATTTAAATGGCGTTTTGGTTTGACGTTCATGTTCGAGAACTCAGCGAAAATGTTCGTGTACACAAATGTCTAAAATTGATGAAAATAAAAAGAAAACTCTACGCCTAAGAGACCTTCAAATATAACCACATATTTCTTTTACATAATGAATAGTAAAAATATAATCACAAGAATATGGTATGAAAGATAACTTAGGGCCGATTTTTCAATCCTCAGTTAAACAACCATATAGTATTTATTCCAAGGATAGCGAAATATTGGGTTTTTTAATGGTCAGATTGGGTTAATTCGTCGAATAACTCACCAAACTAAGGAAAAAATTTAACAGGCCGATCTTCGGTCAGATACCCGTTTATTAACTTCAAGTTGACGTTGAGATACATTTGGTTAGAGGTTATTTTGGGCGTGATATATATTACGAAATATGGAAAATATGTAAATTGTAGATATTTTTGACGACGCAGCAATCGAAGAGGAGGCTATTATAATCGAATAGGTATATTAATCGACATAGAAGGAGATAAAGAAACTAAGGCCGATCATTTTACAACCATCATTTTGACAGTTAGAGCAGGACAAGAAATAAAGCTTCTATTGCCTGTCCTGCTCTAATTCTCTGTCCGGCTCTAACATGCACTTTTCTGATATATTTTTTCACCTCTCTGAAGTTAGTGACGGGTACGATGCTGTTATTCGGACAGATAGTTGCCCACGGAATAAAAGACTTTTGAAAATGGACACAAGTTTAACGGACTGTTAAACAGCCTAATAAATTTATCAGTGGAATAGTTATTAATCTCTTTAACTGAGGATTGAAAAATCGGCCCTTACACATGTAAACTGAAATATAGATTTAAAATGTTTATATCCAAATAATACAAACTGAACTCTTATCTGTAGATATTAAACAGATATAAGCATAACATATTAGCATAATAGTATTAGGAGGTAATGAAGTACAATTTAGATTATGCAATAATTTTATTCATGGTACAGAACTTTGTGGATTCGATTTGATAACATATCGCTTAGGTTTTGTTATGATGACTTATTTTATTATGTGTATATAATTACATAGCGGTGGTTTATATAAGTAGGTAAAAAAGTGATAAATATGAAGGAAGAAGAACGAAACGGAAAAGCAGTAAATTATTGGACAGAGTAGTATGTAAGCGAAGGACGTACTTCGCCGACATTAACATATTTACTTTAATTCTAGTCATTGACGAGATACAAAAAATGTAACGCGAAATTATATAATTCGATAAATTCGTAGTTTAGTTTGAAAACAGATATATTATCAATATATAGACAAACACATAGCAAGCGCGTGTGTGAATTATATCATTAAGTTAAGTTACCTTAGCTTCCCTTCCTTGGCCGTACTGTCTTTCATCGCAGAGTTGGTCGGCGTTCAAACCTCCAGACCTGATGACAATTAGGATACACATTATTCTCAAAAGTCGTTTATTCATTCATTATACTTTAGACTCGCTTTAAAAATCACCAGATTTCTATATTTATCTAATAAGTCATATTGCTTATATTTCTAAACTGATCTAGACGTTTAATTGCCCATAGTAAAATGTTGACACTATGTCAACATTAGAACTAGTCCGTGTGGTGACGGATTAAGAATACGGCATGTCACCACCCCATAATATCATCCCATGGGTGTCGTAAGAGCCGACAGAGGGAGCATATTATGCAGAGAACAGCACTGTAAGAGAAGGAAAACTTGATACAAACCCTGTACCAACCCGTTTGGCTAGCGTAGTGTAGTAGGCAAATTCCTCCTTTCAAAGGAGAGGCCTAGTCCAGTAGTGGACTGTTAAAGGCTGATGATGATGATGATGTCAACATTCCAAATATGTTCTTTGTTTACACAGCTAATTCACTGAATCGATTATGATTATGTTTGACACAAAGGTTATTTAGACACACGCTTACGGCACTTTTAATTAACCAAACCACACTACTAGCCACATATACTATTTTAATTTAAATAGAACTTATCGGAAGTTGTAGTTAAATTAAATAGTAGATATCGCAATACAAAGTGTACGAATTTATCAGGAGCATAATGCCTATTCAAAGGTTAAACTTTGGATAGGCATAATGTTCCAGATGAATTGAGTGTGAGCTTAAAAGTTAATAAAATATCACTTATATTAATCTACTTCGACGGTAAACGTTTTCTCAGAGCTTTCACGAGTATAGTGTGGGAAGCGTCTGGTTTTCGTTGGACTGTTTAACGTAGTTGAATGTGTACGCTGTGTAAATAAATATTACATATTAAGGTTATCGAAACAGATCGGAATCAGGAAGTGTGTTAAGTATTTCGTACGTTATGTGCGAGGCTTGAATTCAGGATATGGTACAACGTAATTGTCCGTGTGGTGACGGATTAAGAATACGGAATGTCACCACCCATATCATCCCATGGGTGTCGTAAGAGCCGACAGAGGGAGCATATTATGCAGAGAACAGCACTGTAAGAGAAGGAAAACTGGATACAAACCGTATATCAACCGTTTGGCCAGCGTGGTATAGTAGGCCAATGCCTCCTTTCAAAGAAAAGGCCTAGTCCAGCAGTGGACTGTTAAAGGCTGATGATGATGAGTGATGACAACGTAAATAATTATTTTATGGCATATCATTCGGCCTGTCTCCCTTGTTAAAGGTTTGGCATGGGGATTATTAGTTGGATGGAGACAGGCTTATTTAGGTAAAATGAGCATGCATGATAAACTTGATGTGAGTGAATAGCAAGCAAGAGAGATATATCGGGATCATTGCAAATAGCGTTCCGTAGTCTCTGCCTGCTCCTGCGGGAAACAGGCGTGAGTCTATGTAAGTATGTATGTATGTAATTATATATTATTGTTTGGCATATCATCACGCCTGTCTCCTTGGCAAAGGTTTGGCAGGGGGAGGAACGTACGAGTTGTATGTCAGTTGGTTGGAGACGGGTATATTTGGGTAAAACGAGTATGCATGAGTAACTTGATGGGAGTGAATGAAGCAAGAGAGATATGTTAGGATCGTTGCAAATGGCGTCCCGTAGTCTCTGCCTACTCTTTCGGGAAACTGGCGTGAGAGTCTATATATGAAATTAATTATACTATCGTAGCGCTCATAGCGAGACTTGGCTTGCCGTTCGTAACAGATTGGCAAAGTTAAGCAACGCTTGCACAGGTTGCCACTTGGATGGGTGACCGTGTGTAGCATTTACATCAGAGCGCTATCGTGCTTCGGAGGGCAAATAAGGCTGTCGGTCCCGGTTCTTGTCTAAGGATTAGGATCGTTAGGCCATGTCGGAGACAGAGGCCTTAGGGCGGTCTGAAAACTCTGACACCAGAGTTGGCCACACACTCACACAAAAAACAAAACAAACAATTATTTTATGGCACATCACGCCTATCTCCTTGGCAAAGGTTTCGCAGGGGGAGTAACGGACTACATAGGCTGCACTAAAAGTATCGGGAATGGAATATTTCCACTGTTCCTGTCATATTAAAATCTTTTTAATTGAAATCTCCTTGGTTTTAAAAATCGAACACCATTTATTTATTTAAAAAAAGATTCTCGGTCTTGTCACAAGGTTTTGTCAAACTTGTTACGTCGTTGAGAAAATGGAATTGACAAGAGAAAATTCAAGAGCGATGATTTATTATGACTTTTGAAGTGGTTTAACACAAAAACAGTGTGTTGACCGGATGATTTCTGCATTTGGTGATGAAGCCCCATCCAAAACCACAATTTATCGCTGGTTTGCTGAATTTCAACGTGGACGTGTCAAGCTTAGTGATGATCCCCGTCAAGGTCGTCCAAAAACTGCAGTCACCCAAGAAAACGTTGATGCTGTGCGTACGCTGATTGAGGAAGATCGACATGTGACATACCGCGAAATTCAGGCAACTTTAGACATTGGCATGTGTCAAATACAAATAATCTTGCATGAACAATTAGGTGTAAAAAAGTTGTTTTCCTGATGGATACCGCTTCGCTCTGTGAAGAGCAAAAAGCTTAACGTAACGTAACGCGAGCCGCGTTACTTGGTGCGTCAGAACTCTCGAAAGATTCCACGCAGGATCCTCAAATGCTGTATGCAACATCGTATCCGGTGACAAATCCTGGATATACGCGTACGAACCCGAAACAAAAAACCAGTCACGAGTTTGGGTGTTCGAAAATGAGTTAAAGTCTGTGGTTGAAGCCAACAAATATTTTTCGTTCACGGAGTGTTGCAAAAAAAATGGTGGCCACGTTTGTCTCCAAAACCGGCCATGTTACGACTATTCCTGTTGAGGGACAAAGAACGGTTAATGCAGAATGGTATGCTAGCATTTGTTTGCCACAGGTCGTTTCTGAACTCCGTAAAGAGAACTGCAACCGCCGCATCATCCTCCATCACGACAATGCGAGTTCTCACACCGCGCACAGAACAAAACAGTTTTTAGAGCAAGAAAACATAGAATTATTAGACCATCCGCCGTACAGCCCCGACTAAGCTGATTGATTTCTATACTTTCCCTAAAATAAAGAATATTGCGTGGACTGAGATTTTCATCACCCGAAGAAGCTGTGGACGCCGACAAAACGGCCATTTTGGAGACCCCAACTTCCGAATGGAATTGTTGCTTCAATGATTGATGATTGGTTCCATCGTATGGAAAAATGTGTCAAATTTTGCGGAGAATAATTCGAAAAACAATAAATACATTTTTAAATAGTAATGTTGTGTCACTTCCTTGATTCCCGAAATTTCAGTGCCGCCCTCGTAGTTGTAGGTCAGTTGTGATGGAGACAGGCATATTTGGGTAAAACTATTGGTGACCTGGTGATCCTGCGTGCTTGTTCAGCGGAGTGCGGCAACAGATGTTCGGCGGCTCGCTGCGCTGACGTCAGCACGCCGCGTAGAGCTCGCTCGCCCGGCGTGTTGCGTTGCGCGTTAGGGTCCTACAATACGAATACATGTGTTATATTAAATTAACATCGTCCTCTAGCGGTTTCAAACTAGCGCTTTATTGGCGATGCTTACTAGCGACTCTAGCGGCGAAATTTAGAAGTTCTCTAAGAGCGACACTTTCACAGATCACTACTACTTTTGACAGCTCTCAATACAATTACCACCATAGCCAATGAATACATATTTATACATAGAACCGCAGTCCTAATGGATTTTGTGTGCCGATTCCAAGTAGGGTCTGGCCCCAGTTTAGTTCGTAGTTGGCGCCGTTGGCGGCGCTGGCGTCGTTCTCCGTCTCTCTTGCTCTCGTAGTTAAGATACACCGTCTCTCTTGTTCTTACACTGGGGGAACGACTGCCACGCCGCCTCCACATATGATGTCAGCTGCAGTACACTACATATAGAACAGTTATAGTGGTACTAACGTTAAGGAACTCGTGCGCGGCGGCCATCTTGCCGTGCATCTGAGCCTGCAGCGCCTTGAGCACGGCCACGTTGTCTTTCTCTCCGCCGTCCTCCACGTACGATGTCAGCTGCAGTACGCTACAGCAATGGAAGACATATATTACAAAGTTTGTTTGAATGTCTAGAAGACAAAGGTAGCATAGTTATAAATTTATGTAACGGTTGACCCGTTACGCGTAATGATTTTAAAAAAAATATATAGAAAAACAAAAAACCCGACTACATAAAAACTAATTTAAAAAACTACGTGAAAAAATTAACTTAAATAAAAACTAAAAAGAAAGAAACAAGCCCAGTTATTGATCTATTACTATGAGCCCAGTAGTTTAGAATTCTATTAATATGCAGAACAGAACGACTCACAGTCGGGGCCCCTTGGGAAGATTTGATTGGTAAAATTTGAATGGGCCCCTTTTTTCCGCTTTTTAAAAAGACAACTCCCGCATTACGACTAAATCCTGTGTCGCGGGGGACTTTACAAACATACATCTAACGAGGACAATTAACACCCAGACTCGAAACAACAATTTATGGATCACACAAAGTGTTGTCTCGTGTGGGAATCGAACCCACAACACTCGGCGCAGTGTCAAGCGGTGAGGCGGCCGCTTAAACCACTACACCAACCGTGCAGTCTAATACTTGAACATGAGCAAGATACCAAATGGTAAATTTTACGCTAATAACAGTCTTATTGATAAAAAATGTCATTACACTGCCATTGACTTATAATAATAAACAAAATATAAGGGCTCTAGTATAATATAAAAAAAAGAGCTTACCGAATAATCTCATGGATTTCGTCAGCCATCCTTTGCGCTAAATAGTTTCTGTTTTCGGCTGCCTCCTCCATACCTTTGCCACCTATAAAATAAAATATACATACATGATCTATATTTTTATTCTTTGGCACGGGTCCAACTGACAGATCTTGGGTTTCAAATAGTGGACATAAGATATATTCTTTATATGAACCGCTTGAAGAGCCGTCTCCTTTCCCCGTGTCGATAGAAACATAAATAATCTGTAGAAAGTGTGTAAATAAATCCCAATTGGAAATACAGCAAGAGAAAGAATAAGAAAAGACTGCCTCCGTGGTCATGTGGATAGCGTATACGATTGATCTGAACGGTAGGTCCCGGGTTCGATTCCCGGATCGGGCAAAAATTTTCCTGAGATTTGCCGAATTCAGAATAGCACCACGGAGTCTGGCAAAGTGCCTCATAACGGAAATAGGCTCGCCCCCTGTAACGTGGGAACCACCGAATGAAACCGCCTCTTGATCAACCTTTTAATTATTTTCTATTAAATGTCTATACGAATATAATTTTGTTTGTTTGGCGCTAATCTCAGAATCTATTAATATTTTAATTATTTTTTGGGTTGGATAGTCCATATATTATTATCGAGGAAGATTAATAATCTTACTATACTATAATTTTAGATTATAGTCAAACATCACGCTATGAGGCACGGGTGCTGAGCAATAACCATAAATAGCCAGGTACTGTAGTAATAAGCATGAACATATAATACCTTCAGTGAGTATGTGTATGTATATCTTCATGGAGCATATGAGCACGGGCGCCAGTTGCTTCACGCTGTCGAGGCAGTGGTTCAGGGTGGCGGCGTGCGGCGGATGGGTCAGCTCTGCGGCGCGGGCTGCTACCTGGATACATGCAAAATATATGTACATTATATACACTCAAGAACGAAAGAGAGATATTTGATAGTCATCATTATTTTTAGAATAGTGCAAACCTCTTAGGTTATGATTGTATATTTGATATCATGAACAACTTTACTTCTATATCTTTGTCGCATTGGTAAAAAATAATTTGCTGTTCCATCACTCCTTTCGAGGTTAGCACTATACTAAGAATAATGGCGAAAGACAATTTAAAATTAATTTGCTAAATACTTTCACTTTCTGATGTATTTAGTCACTTGCCGTTAATGCAATAGATGGCGCTAATCGCAGTTTGTGATAATTCTTTTAAAACTGTACAAGCGGATACTCCTGTATATATTGTGGCATGAAAAAAATACATTTAAGGGGTTTCTTGCTTTTCAGTAGTTACCTCTCTGGCGGCCCTGCTGAGCGCCGGCGATATATCCCGGAGGAACTGCACGAGATCCTCCATCGTGTCGATCACCTCCGCCACGCCTAAGTAGTCCAGCACCTACACACAATATAAAACATTTCAGAATAAACTAATTTGATAATTTTGTAAATAAAAAAATAAAAAAATTGTTTCGGCCTATTGACGCCCGTTGCTGGACAATTGGACAAGGGCCTCCCTTAAATTTATTTATTTGTTCATTTTTAAACTTCGCTTTCGGCTTAGGCCTAGATGACGACTTAGTTATCAATGGACAACTGTCTTCTGTAGCTGTCCCCATTATATTTAATCTGTCGTCCGTCACTGCAAGAAACTCGTAGGAGGCAGTTAATCATGTCGTTCTCATTTTATTGATCTTATTGATGGTCTTCATTGGTATTTGCTAAATCCCGCTAATAACGCGACGGGATTGTCATTTGACAATCCCACAAATGCCGAGATTGAACATAGATTTCGGGACTGGACATAACGGGAACGTGGTTACCATATAGGTTTGCAAATTATTCATATGGATTTTGAAACTAGTTTCTAAGCAGTGTCTCGACGATTTCTCTTTCAGTGACTAAATGCGCCTAAAATACAATCATCCTTCATACCAGTCATCAGTTCTTTACTTCCTCGTGATATATAGTGGTGGGAATGATGCAAAAAGTCACAGTAATCATCATTTGATGGAGTAATAGCTCATCGTCGTTACGGCCGCCGGTATGTCAAGCCACTTTCAATTGCCACTTTGAGTGAGCAATCTAAAACTGTGTGTTAGTTTCCACTTATTCCATCAATTTATGTAAAAAGGAGCTAATTATATTATTAAGTAATACATAAGTAAGAAGGCTCCTATGTGTAAATTCGTACGTATAGATGTTCGCTAAACACGAAAGTAAATGTAGTTCCGAAAATATCTAGACTAAACTATATATTTCTTGAATAATTCTAGTGCTTTCATAATTTATTATAGTCAGTCGTTTCTAATTCAAGTATGTATTTGCACATACGGCGTGAACATACAATGGTTCCCACGAGTTGAAACAATAGCGACGTAATAACTTTTTTTACGTAACATCTGTTATTGTGAAATACTATGATGAAATTAGCGAGAAATGTGAACAAAGACTGAAACTGGTAGTGGTATGTAAACTATTTGTGAGTTTATTTTAGATGTTTATTACAATATCAAGCTGCCTTTCCACGGTGCACGGTTTTGCAGGCGGATGCGCGAGGCACCTTTGAAGTTACCCGACACGCGGTGTAACTTCAAAGGTCTGTCTGCAAAGCCACGCATCGTGGGAAATGGGTTTCATAGTAACCTATAGCCACAATATGTGTCTATACTAAAAAACAATTTGGACGAGACGAGACGTGACCAAAGGAATCGCATTGCATCTGGTGACAATTAAAATAACTATTGGTCCTTAGGAGGCTCTTTTAAATCAAATCAGCTACCTATAGAATAATTACAAATTATAAATCATTAGCTGAAATGGACATCGGGACAAAAACTTGCCGATGTGGTGCATGCATCAGAATTCGTGTTCAAAGCTTCGTCAAAATCCGTTCAATAGCGTTTTCGTGAAAGAGTAACAAACATTAATTCACACGTTGATTCAAGTTAAATCAATATTATAAGGTAAGAGTGATATGAGTAATTTCTTGTTAAGCATTTGCTTTTTAAAAAGACATAGTTCTTTCAGGGTCATTAAATTAGATATAGAAAGATGGAACCGTAACCAATTGCAAACTTGTGTCTTTGACTAAGTTACAAAGTTGATAATGCACAATATAAAAAGCTCACCTTTTTGCACTCTTTGACGATCTTTCTGACTTCAGACTCGTCAAAACACAGCAGTAACGCCGATGTGCCCTGTAGTATACCGCGGGAGCCTTCTATCAGCTTTTTCCTGCAAATAACATCATGTTTATAATATAAGACATAATATACACCAACATAGAACATAAAAAGGTAATGTTCTTACTGGGAGATTATTAATAAGGAGATCATAGAGATGTTTGAAAGGCAAACACGATTTTAGAACCTGATATGGCAGATCACACTTAGGCCTCGTTTCACAGCCTCTAGATAGGCCTTATCTCCCAGATAAATTCCTTCTAGATAGACCTTTAACCTAGCAACTTGAGATACTATGTCTGCTTAAACTAAGACATCCAGTGAAGCAATGTAGGCGAGCCACACAAAGGAAATACTACAGAAATCAAAACGTTTGAAGACGCTCACAGACTGAGAACTAAGACAAGCTTTCAACAAACAATTCTGCAGTTATCGTGATAAACGCCACTCAGTTTTGTCAATAAACTTATGCAAAGCAAAGGAACTGCATCAGAAGATCGATACTTTGGAAAAATGCCAGATTTTGAGACCTTTTTGTCACGCGAAACGTGTTTAGTGCTCATAATTTTTAGAGTCGCAGATTACCGGTCATTGCACTTATTTTCCACGATACATAAGACCAAGAGGTCAGACGGCATTCTGTGAAATCTGGTTAGACTAAAAAGACCTCGGGTTCCAAGACCAAGACTTCCTGGATGCAAGCGGGATATCGCTAAGAAGATGATGAGCTGTTGTCCACGATTTGCACCTTTTTGCCTAAAGAAACCATATCTCCAAGAGACAAGCAACGCCACTTATATGCGTATATTCGACCATATATCTTGTTTACTTCTGTATGAATTCCTGAAGTAGATCTAAAATTGTTTTGTATTTCCTTTCGCGTAATAGTCGTTAGCTGCGGAGTAGAACACAGCAAGGAAATATGCTAATGCAAATTGGGCTTGATCCTCTTACAAATTACGGGAAAATGCTTTCACCCAAACCTAATCATATTACGCGTAGGCTTCTATCTGAAACAGGTGCTTCAGATCGAACATAAGGTTTAGGTATTTATAGGTAACGTGATGTTTTTGTTACAACAGTAAAATTTAGCATGGCAAAAATTATTTATTACTCTAAAAGCCTATAGTATGTGCATTCTGGGTCAATAATTTTGTGAATGACATGTCAATTTACAACATCAAAAAAAATACCATCCATCCAGAAAAGTTTCAAATAGGTACGTACATATTACCTGCTGTGTGCCTAGAAATACGAAGGTACAGTACTAAAAGAGTATTACAGAGCATTACTAAGGCAGTGCATAAGTGCATATTGTAAGCCTTGGTTCATTGCCTCGGTCATGGACGAAGACCAACCGAGCATATCGGTGTTCGATCACACGTATTGTTTTAACGTACTAGATGGAATATCCTTTGGTTTTGAACACAGCAAAGTGATGAACGGAAGTGTTATACAGGATATTGGCTCACCATAAGATTAGCTATGTTAACTTTGGATTACAGATAAATATAAAGTATCTGTACTAACATAGTCTACACGACGTAATATAGCTATATTTTTGGGTTGCGGAGGTGAGACAGGCAGTCGCTCTGAGGAAAAGCTAATATTCAGCCAAACCCGGTTAGACTAGAAGGCGGACCCTGAGTTGCAACTGGAATAACGCTAAGAGGATGATGACTAATATAATAAAGCTTAAGACTGCGTTATTTTTTTTAAAGCCCTAATCTCAGGTACTACTGATCTGGTTTTGTGCATAAGCAGCGATAGCCAAGTGGTGAGACCGACAGACTGCCACGCAGAGGGTCTTGGGTTCGAATCCACGGCACGCACCAATACTTTTCGAAGTTAAGTGCGTATTAAATTGTTAATTATCGCTTGCTTATCGGTGAAGGAAAACATCGTGAGCAAACCTGCATGTCTGAGAGTTCTCCATGATGTTCTCGAAATAAATGTGAAGTATGCCAACCCGCACTTGGCCAGCGTAACCATCTCATAGTGAGAAGAGGCCCGGGTCCAGCAGTGGGACAGTATAAAGGGCTGATGATTATTATTGGTCCGGTTTGAATACGTAATTGTTTCTGTGTTGTATTGCCCATTTATCGAGAGAGACTATATAAAACACACTATGAGCCCGGGTGCGTAGCAGTTGCCCTAAAGAACGCGGGTGCAACCACGAGCTCAGCTAGTGTAGCATTTGCAGTATAAAGTAAAGGTTGTGTCGAACTAAATGTCGTCTTCATACGGAGACATCGATATGTCAATATATTATCTTTATGTTAAACTAAATGTAGGTACGAACATAAACATTTTAGATAAACTTAGATAAGCCGATAGACACACACACACACACATAGATCAGGTAAACATTTTAACACCTATGCTTGTAAAGGCCGACCTTTCATTTTATTTACTTGCTCAACAGAAATAGATACAAATCTCCTTTTACGGGCTCCGTGTTCCAGAATTGAAGAAAGGATTGGCTCCGACATAGCCGCCTCCAAATCTGCACACAGCTCCACGGATAATTAAAGTTCTGGAACCTAAAACATTCGGATTTAGGATACCAAGCAAAATATTGGTCCGATACAACCAATCTCCTTGGATATGTGTGCGTATAAATTTTGCTCTGTATTTTTGGCCAAACAGGAAGGACCTATTTTGAAAGGTCCCTCCTGTTTGGTAAGTACTATACCTAAAAGGCAAGGCAAGTACATATAAGGATATCTATCTATCTATGAAACGCGCTAATCTCAAGAACCGTTGCATTTATCGAGGACAGCTATTAGCTATAATAATATAACATCACACTATAAGCCACGGGAGCAGAGCAGTAGCCCTAATAAGTAAATATAGTATTACACTTGATCTGATAGAAATTATACTTGTTACTCAACGACGCCCCAACCGCACAGCGGATATTGAAATTTGCATTGGAGATAAGTTAAAGGAAATATAGAAATGCGAACGAACGCAACAACGTCGCCGCTTCGCGATAACATGCAGCTAATTGTTTTAAGATAAAACAGAAATTTGCCTTTATTTTTCTTTCTCCCGATACTATTGAAATTACGTTAAAAAACGCCTGTGCTCTGGGTTATCCTTATGCCTGTCCTGTTAGACTACAAATATTCGAGAAAATAATCATGTAAAAATAAGTATATACATTATATGCAGCATACTTCTTGCGCCAGAACATTTGGCTGAGGGCATCTGACAATATTCATTTACAATACAGCAGTCATGATTTCATGATCAATTACATTGGAGGTCTAAGTCCATGACTATCTTACTTCTTCGACGAATAGAGGAGGTTTTTACTCGCTATATGAAGCGTCTGCCTTATGCCTCTGCGATGCTAAGAGACACGGCCATGCCTATGTGTTAACGTCACTGGCGACCAATGTTATACACCGTTGAAGCTAATATTCTGTCAAATCTGCTTAGACTTGTAAGCTTTTTTCCGAGCTCCAATGTGAAATATTTGGATGTAACCAGGATAGCGCTAGGACGATACTGATGCACCAGTGTTTTTCTCCTGCCATTCAACAAAACCCGACGTCCAACAATCACATCATCTTCTTCTCCTGATTGTGACTTAAGACTTTTTCGCTTTGGAGAACGGGGCACAGGTCGCGCTCTTAAAACTTTTTTATTTTTTATTTAGGTTAAGGATCCATTCATAAATTGCCTAATGGTTACCAACTAAAATACAATGGTCGAATACCTAGCGGGTCCAGAATATGGGTCAGCCCGCAGCATGTCCGACGCCTGCTGCAGGAGCGTGGCGGCTGTCTCCACGCGGTGTAGCGCTCCAGGCATGTCTTGTCTGAGCATCGCGTCTTCTGATGACTCGATGGTTTCGTGGCCGACCTGTCGGGATCATTAGTTTCAGATTAAGTCAACAGCTCATTTTAAAGTCCTCATCACATGTACACATATCATTTTACACACAATACATATTCACATTATAAAGTACTTAGAAATTAATGATGTGCGATTGATATCGGCACAAATTGAAATGTCCTCGTGTACGCGTTACAAACGCCTAGATTCAAAGAGATCTTGGCTACAGCATGACTCTTTCAAGAAAGAACTCTCCTAGTGAGTGACCGCTCTAGAGGTTCATTGCAATGTTGTGACGGGCTGAAGGCCTCAGAGGACTGAATTTACTGTCTCAGCTATGTGGGTCTTATTTGAGTGACACCTAATCAGGTACTTGTCCCACCTCTCCAATATTTTTTTTTTAATTTAAATTATGTAAGAATCAATTTCGTAATACATGCTGCAATCATAATGACAAGAGTATCAATAAGAGGCTAGTTAGAAGTAAGCAGATGCGTGCGCCTTAAGATCTGTCTTTGTGGAGAACCTTGGGGAAATCCTATGTCCAGACTTATGGACGTCTTTCGGCCAGGTGACGTAGTAGTAAATAGGGATGCACTAGTTAAGCATCCCCGAGCAATAAAAGAAAACAAGAGTCCCGAAGTCCGTCGTACCATGGTCACCTAGTACTCGGTAACTGTAATCTGGTGATGCATATTTTCACCACACAAAGCCACTGAAGTGATGCCATAAACACGGTAAGAAGATGGTAAATAGCTACCTTGACGAGATTGGTGACGGCGAGCGACACGGCCTGCACCGGCCGCGCCAGGTCCGGCATCGCGTTGCCATCTTCGGCTTCTTCGTGGAGGATCACCAGCCGGGATACCTGCGGAGAAACAAATTTATTAAATTAGACATAATCAGCAAATCCCTTGAATACTATTCTCATACTAGGTCTAATCACCCATGGATCCAATTACATTCAAGTCCCAAGAAAATATTTTGCTAAAGGTTTCCTTAGACACAACGTCCACACGTATAAACCTATAAATCATGTGTCGCGGTGGACTTTACAAACGTTGTACATATAAACGGACTCAAATTACAGGTACACCCAGACTCGAAACAACAAGTCGTGCACCACACGAAGTGTTGCCTCGTGTGGTGCACGTAGGTAGTGATCCAACAATGTTCCGGGCAATTTTAAACGGCGAGAAGACCACATAAACACAAACGTATACGTGCAGTTTACAAAATTTTGGGTTAGCAGATTTCGCATATCCAGGAGCATTTTATGTTGACGCCGTGTATAAAATACTATACATAATAAAATATGCTTGTAGCAGGATCGTGCATCGGCTTAATTGAGAGTGCGACGGTCATATCCTGTTGCACGATCCCGATTATAACTTTTAAATCTTCTAATATATAAAATTCTCGTGTCACAGTTTTCGTTCCCATACTCCTCCGAAACGGCTTGACCGATTTTGATGAAATTTTTTGTGCTTATCCGGTATCTATGAGGATCGGCCAACATCTGTTTTTAAAAAAAAAAAAAATTTTGCAAAACAACGTTTGCCGGGTCAGCTAGTATTTCAATATTTAAGTCTTCAACTAACCAATGTATAAAACATTACTTATTTAATAATTGGCAGGAAACAGCGTCTAGAAATAGTATAATTGTATCGTGATAAAAAGAGCGAGTTTCGACAAAAAAGAAGGTATTGTAAAATACATAAGTAGGTAAATATTATTTGACGAAACGTGAACAGGTGCAACTGCGGGGTATGTTGTATATATTTTCAAGACTGAGACTGGCATCGCAGACGGGGTGAAGATGTGTCTAATAGCGGACACAATTGAGACATTAAGTTTTGACAACAGATACATACAGTCGCCGATCCACATAAGCTGGCAATAGAGAAGAACGCACGGACCATTTATATACCCTGGGATGCCGTTAATAAAGAGGTGCATATACTGCGTTGGATATGAGGAATTAGGGAGAAAGATGGCAATAAAATAGAAATTTAAAGCAGGTGAAATACAGATCACACTCTAAAGTGTATCCTGAGTTTGCAGTTTATGACCAGTCCGCTGCATAAGTAAATACTACACATACATGACGAAATATGCACAATATAGCTCTCACTTCTTGCATAATAATATATATGCCTTAGTTACAGAGGCAGCTGACGTTATCAGCAAAAACTAACAGACTAAGGAGCATTATTCTTATCTCGAACTTTCTCTACTGCGAGTTGACATTTAGTAAAGATCGCATTGTCTGCACATTCCGAAGATACCACCGTCATTACACATAACGACTACTAATTAGTCAGGCTTTGCTTTGTATTTTATAGATCTTTTCATTACTTTCAAAACATGTTTTTGCACTAGTACGTTAATAAATGAATATGAAAAGGATTTGAGTATCACCGAATACTCTTTTCGTAAAATATACTTTTATTTTTTTTATTTATAGACTCACGCCTGTATCCCCGAAGCGGTAAGCAGAGGTGTAATATTACACCCACATTTCGCCACGAATTTCTAGGTCCCACGTAATAGGGGGCGAGCCTATTGCCGTTACCGGACACATCTCCAGACTCCGTGTTGCTACTGCGAATTCGGAAAAACCCAGTAACACGTTTGCCCGACCCGGGAATCGAACCCGGGACCTCCGATCAGCAGTGGCATACGCTATCCACTGGACCACGGAGCCAGTCACTCTTCAGAAAATTGTAAGAAGGGTCAAGAGTAATGAACAAACTCTACGTGCAAGAAGATGACCAGCAACTGCCGTTTGACCACAAGGCTATGGTAGATCAATCTTTGAAGTGGCAATGACTAAATGCATTGCTCAATCCACTTAAAAAACAAAACAAAACGAACTAACCTACCTTATCTTCTTATTATATGCTTTCTAGATGTTTCACTACTTACCATTAAAATTTTAAGTAGCTTTTTTAAATGTTGTCGTACTGTGGTTATCAAAGAGAATACAAAGAATGCGTTGTCCGAACATTCCCTAGATACCAACGTCACTAAACGAGTCAGTTAGTGTATTTTATTCCTTTTTCACGAAAATAGAGCCATTGACTTATGGCTGTATGTATGCCAAGGTGTAGGAATATTTGTATCGCAACAATATTTGAGCAATATTTTTTGTTACTCGGGTTTTCGTTAAAAATGCTGCCGGGCACATTGAGTGCCAACTGAGAAGCTGAGTTCCAAAAGGAAAACGGATTAGCAAGATGCTAGACCGGTGAGGATTCATATACAAAACTACAACGAGGAAAAACTACGAAACGAAGCTTTAACAGAAAACTATTTAGCAACTACATTAGTCGAAGGAAGAAGACAATGTATTCATCAGCTATCTTGTTCATCCTTTAAGAATATATGTTGCATGAGTTTTTAATCTTTATCGCACACATTCTGTGAAACAAATATTCTGTGAAATCTAATTCAACACGAAAGTAGAGACCGGGCTATAAGGCGAAAGTTTTGGATGCAATCGGGATAACACTAGGACGATGATGGCGTTTTCTATAACTTTCACTTTGACGAATACAACGATTGTGTTGTGCACCTTCTGAAGTAAGCACTGCCTTAGAAAGCCTTGACAACAGCCTATTGTATACAGACTCACGACGTCTAATATTGTTAACCAGTAGTGTGACTAAGGTTTCAGAATACTATTCTTCTTCTTTCTCTTAGCGTTATCCCAGTTTCAGTCTGGGGTCCGCTTTCTAGTCTAACCGGATTTGGCTGAATATTAGCTTTTCCACGGAGCGACTGCCTGTCTGACCTCCACAACCCGAAGGGATAGCGATATTCCATGGTTTAGACTAGTGTCAGTTTATTTAGAAGGTACTGACGCCCTGTAACGACTGTCAAAGATCTTCATGACAACCGGGACCGACGGCTTAACCTGCTCTCCGAGGCACGGGACAAGCGATAATTAACAATTTAATACGCACATAACGCCGAAAAGTCATTGGTGCGCGTCGTGGATTCGAACCTGATATCCTCTGCATGGCAGTCTGTTCGTATATCCACTCGGCTATCGCTGCCTTAGAATACTCATTTCTGCTTCAGAATACTATTAGGTTAGCTAAATATAGTTCATTTTTAAACTGGTACTAAGATATGTGCTCAAACTATTACATATAATAGGACCGCTTCTTACATAACATTACCATTCCTTTTGACTTCGCCGTAGTCGGGTAAAAACATGTCCAAAATATAGCCCTGAAAATTTGCTATCCCTTTTGGTGGCGGAGGTCAGACAAGCAGTCGCTCTGCGGATCAGCTAATATTCAGTCAAATACAATAGGTATTTTCCCACAATAACAATGACAGCTACTGGACCTAAAGTCGTTGAACTTAGCAAACTGCTTTCATGTTCGGTCGCCTTGTTTGTAGCCTCTGCTTCCTAGAGAAGATGGCAGAGGTGTTAGCTCGCCCACTAACATTACTTCATCGAGTGTAACCTTTTTGTTATATTGTCGCTTTGCCCTGTTTGGTAATCAAGGGCCCGTCACGCAAATTTAAAGAGGGCTTTACAGTAAACGGTAGACTTAGGGCCGGTTGTTTCAAATGGTTGGTTAACGTAACATACGTACGTTAAATACTGACGATTACGTGCCATGTTTAACGTACGTAAAATACAAAGCGTTGTTACACAGCAAAAAAAACCGATCGTCAAAGTTATTCGAGTTGCCAGTATAAAGCAAACCTTTAGCCCAAGAAAAATGGTTGGGAGATTTTTGTAGTATGGGAACATTGCGCTGTTAACGTCAACTTATGGTCAACTTCATCTAAATGCGGGAATTGGCTATTTGTGTTGTTTTGTTTTGAGTGCTTCTGATTTTGTAAACAATAAATCCAAACAACACCGATTTTATATTAAATAACTGACACATATTTTTATACGTTCGTTGTTCCTTAATAAATATGGATACTTTTTCACCAAAGTACCTAAGTATTTTAATAAAAACCATATTTGTGTAACTTTGTGATTTCCCGTGGTATTTTATTGTTACGTCATTTTACAGAGAACGCGCGTGCAGTAAATTTCTTAAAACTAGAGAAAGACCGATTTGAATCTTTGATTGAGAAATATAAGGAAATATTGTTTTCCAAAATGCGATTTGACGTGTCAATAATATAACTTTTCCATTGATACACGGTATCGAGCAATAAATTCCTGCTCGTCCCATAGGTTAAGATTATAAATACGTGTTTTAAATACTTTTTTATTTCTTTCTACAACATTTGTTTCATCAGACGAACTATCGTCTAACAAAGACGAATATACCAGGGAGTCCATTGTTTTTTTTTTCCTGTTTCACAAGTATTCGACGCAGATGTTTACAATGAAATGGCGCTAACCAATGGGTCCAGCACCGGTTAACGTAAACGTTACTTTTTGACGTACGTCAAGGCTGTCATTTTGTGAAACAACGCAATTTTTAGTTTGACGATAGTTAGCGCCATTTTTGACGTTTACGCGTGCGTTAAATTGTGGTAAAACAACCGGCCCTTAGAATTCACTTGTGATTTGCATTCAGGTGCAACTGTATTTTAATTGCAAAGAACTAGAGATTTCATCAAATTAAATGTCTGCAAAGGACTTCAAAAAGTTCAAATACATTGAAATACAACACATACCTATACAATGCGTTACAATCGAAATATCTATAATACACGCTTCTAAATAATTTAATCATTATTTTTATGAATTCAGACCAAAAATGCATAGTCTTACAAATATAATTATCTATTAGAATAAATTCAATAAGGCAGACGGGAGGGGTCCCTAGCGTGAAATCCAAATTTAATTTACAAATGGAAGCACTTGACTGCACGGCACCCATTTATCAGAGCAGGCATGGTTTTCTTGCCCTAAGTTCCAGCTATGTGACGTTTATTACAAATTATAGAGGCTTTTTAAGGGCAAGATATTTGGTTCCCTTTAGGCATTCCTTTCCTTTATCAAACATACCTACCTACATAGTGGATTCGACAAAACATACGAATCATATGCTGCCTAATAGCAGATTGCTGGACACAAATTCGATGCTGTTAATTATTTAAGAGACAAAGCCTGAATATCTAGAAGCCGAGCCAATTGATATATTAATTAGGGCAGTTTCCTGCAAGTAAAATAAATTATACAACTATTTTTACCTAGTGAAACAAAATAATAGTATTTTCATTCATTAATTACTGTTAAAACTTTATTTAACATTTTTATCGTTAATTTATTGATAATAAGTATTCTACTTGACAGCTAAAAACTATGACGTCACTATGTCATATTTCATACAAAAGCCGTAGCAAAGGTCGTTTTCGACATTTCATTAAAAGTGTTTGATTTGAATAGCTGGAAACAACCCTATCATCATCATCATCAGCCTGCCGTAGTCCACTGCTGATATAGGCCTCTCCAATGGCACGGCACTGAGCCCGATTTTCGGCTCTTCGTGTCCAGCCGCTGCCAGCCACTTTGCGTAGGTATATCGTCACTCCACCTAACCGGAGGGCGTCCTACGCTACGTTTGTCGAGGCGCCAATTGATAGTAATAAGGCATAATTAAAACTACCTACGAAGAACACCCAGATACCAAACACCTAGCTGTGGACCACGCCAAATTTCGTTGATTATTCTGCCACCGCCCAAGAGACCATTAAAATTCTCTGACCATATAAATCGACTCATTAATAAAAAACGCCTCCTGAGCCCGCGGTTACACCAGGGTTATTAAGGTACTGTTCAGCACTCGTGGCTTACAGCGTGATGTTTTATAGCCTTCCTCGATAAATGGGCTATCTATCACAAAAATAATTATCCAAATCGGGCAAGTAGTTCCCGAGATTAGCGCGTTCAAATAAAGTCGTCAGCTTTATTATATTATGTATAGAATAACACGTACGAATGCGTTTACGCCACACCGTCGTAGGCACGCGCACAAACATGGCGTGGCCTAAACATGGCGCTTGCGCGTGCGCGACCTCCAGCGCAACATTCATTCATAGTTTTAGTACGCTCACAAACGTACTAGTGACGACTACTGACGAGTGGCTTGTGTGTACTTTCGATTTTATTCCATATATTACGTATGACGGCTGTAGTAGGTTTCAAAAACATAAAAAACCTTGCACACCTACATTATTTTTGTGTTTTAATGGCAGATGAACTGACAACCCTCATGAAGGTAACTACATATTCCTAGCCCATTAGCTTGGTGGCCAAGCAATACAGACGCAATCCCAGCCTCTGTCTAGTCTGCTTACCATGACGACTGTGGGTAAAGACAAGAACATTCATGCAGACAGTATCACAGTACAGGCAGGTTGTACTAACATCTCTTGAAAGAGCTGGCATAACAAATATTTAGGTAATATATATCATGGCATTTACAAAATTGCTAACCCAAAATAACCGAACCATACACCAAAACGCCAAACTTGACCAAAACCAAGCTCCCACCGTATCTAATTCCACCTGAAAGAATTATCTTAAAACTAAACTCTCTAAACCCTCCTTCATATATCTTCCTTGGAGTGACAATAAAGAACGGTTATCTGGGCCAGACGACAAATATTAGTTTCTTTCATTGCTCCGTGACTTTCACAAATCACCCTCGGCACCTGAGCACGAGGGATGGGCAGGAAAGGGCGCGGCATTTGTTCCACCTCGTAACAGCCTTGAGGGTTACAGTCTGATGTATTATTTGAAGCTTTTGTAGGTTTGTATAGCCGTGTTGAGTGTCATTTGGGATATGTCGTTCTGTAATAATAAGAGGGGAAGCACCGCTTAAGACTCCCTCGTGAATTCGCTGATGAATCAATCTGAACTTTAACGTTTGGTCCTGTGTAAGTATATGTACAGAAAGGTGTAAAGTTTTTAATGACGCTCATAAGAAATTGGTGTAAAAAGGTTCCGGGATGCTATAGGTGTGACTAAGATAAATAAATACTGTTTTAACGGTATGTGTTGGGTATAATAGTCTAAGTCCAGTTCCCGTGGTTAGTACTAGTGGAAAATATCTCATTTTGGCAAAGATGACTCCTAAAATAGATCTAATCTAGCAAACAATAAATAAACATGTTTTTGAGGCGAATGTTTTAAAGAAATATTTTTTATTTATTAGGAGGAGTAGGAAGATGAGCAAAGGCAGGTATCCAACGTATTCTGTCTTTGCGAAGAGGACTTACACTGAAGACAGTGAAGATGTTTGATGATTGAAGATAATTTGCCACAAGAGCATAGTAAATAAATACTTCTCCAGTTAAACCAGCTCATTCCTTCTAAATCTCAGTCATACATGCTACAAAGCTAGTATTTTCAGTATGTAAAACAAAAACTTATCAGACTTCGACCACGAACTACAATCACGACGAAAATATATAGGATGGTCTATAAAAAAATATATACTCTTGGACAATCGATATTTTTGGCTTTACAAAGTTTACAAATTTATTTTTGTATATTTTGGTCTTCAAGTATATATTGTTTCCTAATGAGAATGACGACTGAAGAGGAAAGAAAGTAATAATAGGTATCGTCATAATAATGTTTAAGAAAGATTAATGAAATCGCATCATAATACACACATCAACAAAGTCTAGGGATATTTTATATTTCATCAAATATCTAAAAATCTATGAAGAATTTTCTGATACAGTAAATAGAAGAATCATAGATTATTTTAAGGTCTTTAATAAAAATAAAAAACATTTCGTGTTTTTTTTTGTTTTAAATAAAAAAATTATTTTTTTTAATCATCATGGAAAATTAGTATGATAACAACAAACATTTCTTCTTAAAAAACTATTAATTTTAATAAAAATGGAAAAAATCTTGTAAAATCTAATTATTAATAATCAGTGTTGCCACCTCTTACATTGATTACACATCGACATCGATTGTTAATACTTAAAATTAAATTGTCAATGTCTTGCTGCGGTATGAGGTCCCATGTCCTTTGCAAGTGTTCGTAAAGTTGTTGTTCAGTCGTCAAATTTGGTGGAAAATCTCTCAAAGCTTTTCGTTGTAACATGTCCCAGGCATGCTCGATAGGATTTAAGTCGGGCGACTGTGCAGGCCAATCCAAAACTTGAATATCGTGCTCTCGGAGAGCGGTCGATACCAGCCGCGCCGTATGGCAAGGAGCATTATCGTGCATGAGTAGAAATTCATGGCCTATTTGAGTTCTGTGTGGGACAATAACGGGCTCTACTACCTCCTCGTGGTAATTTTGTGCAGTCATGCTGCCTTGGATCCAAACGAGTTGGGTTCGTCCGCCAAGACGAATTCCTGCCCACACCATGATTGTCCCGCCTTGGTATGGGTGGACCTCCTGAGGGTGCCGTAGACGGCTAACTCTCCCTGGAGCTCTCCAAACGCGTGTTCTTCGTGAATCCGGGTGAAACCCAAACCGGGACTCATCGGTGAACAGCACCAAAGACCATTGTTCGTCACTCCATGGTAAATGCTCCCGAGCCCACGAAAGCCGCCGACCGCGATTGCCACGTCGCAATGCTGGAACACGCAATGGTCTTCGAGCATGAAGATCAACTTCATGTAACCTTCTTCGCACGGTTTGGTCGCTTACCAGCAGCTGGTGGTCCTCCTGGAGCCTTTGCACTAGTTGCAGCGCTGTGATATTGGGTTGTCTTCTGGCGGTCATTTGGAGAAATCGATCCTGTCTCTGCGTAGTAACACGATATCTACCTGTGTGCTGTTCGGCCACATCTCCAGTACTGCGATAACGTGACCACAACCTTGATATCACATTTTGACTGGTATGTAGGGCCTCAGCAACGACGCGTTGAATTGCACCATTTTCTAACATGCCCACGGCTCGTAACATTTCATCTCGACTCAAATGACGACGTGACATGACTTTTAAAGTTCGTACGTCACGTTAAATTAAAAAAGAAAAACAATTAAAAACCCTTTTCATTAATAATTATAATAAAACAGTTTTAACTTTCTTTAATGTAACGAATTACTAGCAAATTTGCCGCCATATTTTGTTTATTATTTTGTTTTTTTTCTTTCCATGTTCAAATTTTGAAAATAGAATAAAAGAGGTTTTAATCTGTATATAAACTTTTTGTGGAAACTAACAAGGTTCTAAACTATAAACTCGTAAATAATTTAGGATTAAGATATCCCTAGACTTTGTTGATGTGTGTATATGTGCGATCGTAAAAAAGGTTCAAACTACAGTCTTGGACTGATAT
Source organism: Euclidia mi (assembly GCA_944739405.2). NCBI lineage: Eukaryota > Metazoa > Arthropoda > Insecta > Lepidoptera > Erebidae > Euclidia > Euclidia mi. The sequence goes on from OX123207.2 coordinate 16,714,947, forward strand.
AAAACGAAGCACTTAGTTACCCGCAACAAAAAAAAACTTAAATCGCACTTATCATAACCAAGAAAAACATTCTAAATTTTTATACGTATATACCATTTTAATAAGTGTTGGCAGCCCTAATTCATTTCCAGCCGGGAGTAAACACAGGCGCACTAATATACAGCCTAGTGCTCGCCGATCGTTGAACACGTTCAGACCTTGACCCACAGCCGCCATGTCGATACTTCTTTATAACTATACTTGTAGGTAGTACAAAATAATAACCAAAATCGCACTATTACCAGGTTCATACGAAGCAGAAATTTCGAGATGTTCTACCTCTCTTCAAAACTGCATTTAAATTAGTGGGGGCAGGAGCCCTAAACAATCCTTTTTTTGTGTTGGCAACCCTATTCTATGCTTCATTTTCAGCCCAGCCGGGAGTAGGCACAGGCACGCTAATATACAGCCTAGGGCTCGTCAATCGTTGGACTCATTCAGACCTTGACCCACAGCCAACATGTCGATACTTTCGCTCGGATTCACGTTATGCTTACTTGCGGTTTTATGAGATTTTTCTTGATAGCGTGAGTAATTTTGAAATATTTTGCTCATAGTCTTGTGATGTTTTTAGATGTAAACTATTTCTTGTAATAACATCAAGGAATGAAGCTTTAGAATTTTTAAAAGATGCTCAATCCATCTTTATACACAGACTACTGGTGGATTAATTTGTTTACAAAGATTGCCGTTCCTTAAGCGCAGGCCACACCGCCAACTGACGGACGGAGCAGGCGAAGCGGACGACATCGTTTCACCTCTTTTTATACTTGGGTGTTAGTTGGCGGTGTGAACCCAAGTATGAAAAGAGGTGAAACGAACGCTTCGCCCGCTACGTCCGTCAGTTGGCGGTGTGGCCTGCGCTTTAATCCATCTATCGCGAGAAAGAGTCTTTATAATAAAATTGTATTATGTAGGTATACAAATCGAGTTGCTGATGTTTGTTTGTCCTTCTTTAACGATGCGACGATATGATTTTACGGTATGATGAGCTATGTGTGGAGATAGATTTCTGGAGGGTGACATTTCCTAAATTTTACCGCAATAACCGAATGCCATGCGGACGGCGCCGCGGATAAAGTCTAGTATTTCATACTGCTCACCTCGAAAGTAATTGTTTTGGCATATTTTCAACAAAAGCAGTACAGTGTCACGTCATAAATTTGATATCTTTGGCTTGAAAGCTTCCTCAGCTGCCTATAATATATTCCATGCAATATTATTTTACGACAAAAACTAATTCGAATTTGACGCAGTATATTTATTGGTCATTTTATTTTCACTAGACTTCGCTTCATAGCACTTCAAAATGGATGAATAATGCCCCCTGCCAAAGAGCTCAGATATTTACATAGAGGCGCATTTCCTATGGGCGCTCTGAAGACAAACTTTCTGCTTTGTGTGACCCAAATTGCCGCTTGGCGGCGTGGCAGTCGCACTGTGACAGCAGTATCTACGAGAGCAAGAGAGACGGAAAACGACGCCAGCGCCGCTAACGGCGCCAACTACGAACTAAACTGGAGACAGTTCCCACTTGCAATCGGCACAGGAAATCCTTAAGAACTGCGCTCCTATGTAAATCTGTATTCATTGCCCCTGCTATCTCGCTAAAGCCGATATAGAACATGCCTTTGTTACTACAATAATATAGGAATGCACAAGTCAGTCACTTTCACCACTTTCTGCTTAACGATTTCCAGACCTAAGAGTTTAGCACTCATGGAACATCGGACACATGAGACTTAACTTTACCTTCCATTATTCAATAACATTCATGTTTACTGACTGCCTCCGTGGTCCAGTGGATAGCGTATGCGACTGCTGATCGGAGGTCGCAGGTTTGATTATCGGGTCGGGCAAAAGTGTTACTGGGTTTTTCTTTCAGTAGCAGCCCGGAATCTGGGACTGAATCTGAGCTTGGAGTCAATTCATCAACGTGCTTTACAACTAAGTAGCAGAAGATGGCTGTACAACAGTACAATATTATTCTGTTACTAGCTGACCCGGCAAACGTTGTTTTGCAAATTTTTTTTTTTTTGAAAAATAGATGTTGGCCGATTCTCATAGATACCGGATAAGCACAAATTTCATCAAAATCGGTCAAGCCGTTTCGGAGGAGTATGGGAACGAAAACTGTGACACGAGAATTTTATATATTAGATAATGTAAAACATCTACTAAGCCTGCCTCCGTGGTCCAGTGGATAGCGAATGCTACTGCTGATCGGAGGTCCCGGGTACGATTCCCGGGTCGGGCAAAAGTGTTACTGGGTTTTTCCGAATTCTCAGTAGCAGCACGGTGTCTGGTGATGTGCCCGGTAGCGGCAATAGGCTCGCACGTAATAACGTGGGACCTAAAAATTCATGGCCAAATGTGGGTGTAATATTTACACCTCTGCCTACTCCTTATGGGATACAGGCGTGAGACTATAAATAAATAAAATATATATATATTCATGTTCAATTATGTCGGTCTGTATTGTCTGGAACCTAAATAAATACGAAGTCGACGTTTTACACTGCGCCGAGTATAATGGGTTCGATACGCAATACGAGACAACAAATTGTGTTATTCAAAAAATGTTTGTTTCGAGTCTGCGTGTCGTGTCCGTTGTTTGTAAAGTCCCCCGCGACACCGGTTTTAGATCTAGATCGGGAGTTGTCTTTTTATGCAGATTTAAGCAGAGTCTTATCATCATCATCATCATCATTGCAGCCTTTCACTCCCTACTCACGTCCACTGCTGGACATAGGCGTCTCGTAATTTGCGTCACAATAGTAATGTGGGCAAATTAGAAGGGCTTGGCCTACTATACCACGCTGGCCAGACGGGTTGGTATAGGGTTTGATGTCGAGTTTTCCGTCTCTACGAGCAAAGACGGTATTTGCATCGTATTTTCGTATTATCTATCCCTTTGTCGGCTCTTACGACACCCATGGGAAGATAGGGGGTGGTGACAATTCGTATTCTTAATCCGTCACCACACGGACGCAGAGTCTTAAATCTATAGCAAAAGATACACAGACACGTTTTGATATATGTTAAGACTTTAAGCACTTTACCGTACCTGCTGACATTTAAATAAACTACATTGAATTTTTGCATATCTCATTGGCTCTTACATTCCAGTATCTAAACGCTGCCTCAGGGCCGCCCACTCGAGTAAATATGGTAAATAAAAACTAAGTATTGTGTCGTAACGTTATCTTCAATAAGTCCACGGCCAGCCCCACGCGTGGGCGAGAAGCCATATGGTGACAGCTTTGTTAATATTGCAATAGTTTTAATATAATTCTGATATCATTGACAGTTTTGGTCAGTGGTATAAATACTCACACCATGTCATGGACCATGGTAGGCTTTTTGATTGAGCAAATATGATTAAGGTTTCTGTTAAGCAACTCTTTAACCTGGCGATTATATGAAAATCACGTGTGCTCTATTCCAGTGGTTCCCAATGTTGAATTAAGCTCCGACCCATCAGACAAAAATTCCAATATACAGGATGTAAAAAGACCCTTAACGGAAACTGAAACCCCATAATGTACCAATCATTACGAACATTTTTTGTTTCGGCATCATACCTGGGAAATTACTGGTTCAGGAGATATTGAGGCTCAAAGTTACTATGGAATTTTTGTAATTAGGTACAAAATCGATGCATTTACCCCGCCAACCTGTTCCATAGATGTCCTATGAACCCATAGATTAGTAGGTATTTCGAAAATTGCACGCTCGCATTTTTTATAGCGGCTTGAAAAAGTCAATACTTAAAAAAAAGTCGTTTCCCAAATTTTATTTTTGCTTAGTATGACTTGGCATGATGTCCAAAACGCGTAGACTTGGGCTTGGTGATGGATCTTGTGACCCGCTGTATAACAGACCCATTTCTTAGTCCGTTTAGTCAACATTTGACAGATTCTACATATGACAGATTCTACATATGACAGATTCTACGTATGACAGATTCTACATATGACAGATTCTACGTATGACAGATTCTGTATTTGACAGATTTTGAAAAGTGAGACATTTTAGGTTTTATGTGAAAGTAACTAAATAGGTTGTGTTAGGTTCTCTTTTGACCCTTAACCCGAAAATAGGAGCCCTGCTTCTAGTGGAATCAATAAAAGCGATATTTAGGTTTATTATAGTACTAATATTTTTAGAAACAGTCACAATTACCAAATTAACGTTAAAATTATTTTTTTTTGTTAACATTCATTCATACAAAATGGCGGTTGCGTTCCGTTTCACGTATTTCACATAAAACCTAAATATCGCTTTTATTGATTCCACTAGTTTAATAAACTGAGGCTGACGGAGACCTGCTTCGCAGGGCTCCTATTTTCGGGTTAAGGGTCAAAAGAGAACCTAACACAACCTATTTAGTTACTTTCACATAAAACCTAAAATTACGTTCCGTTTATTTTTTATTCTCACTTTTTTAAAATCTGTCAAATACAGAATCTGTCATACGTAGAATCTGTCATATGTAGAATCTGTCATATGTAGAATCTGTCATACGTAGAATCTGTCATATGTAGAATCTGTCATATGTAGAATCTGTCAATAGTAGACTATGATGTCAAAAGTAGAATCTGTCAAATGTCGACTAAACGCGTAAAATGCCCTCAAATATTCGTAAAACGCTCAGATTCTCTTGTGGCAAGTAGCGGCACCAGTGCAAGTGGCACCACTTAACTCTGTGTTATTCATCCTAATTACGATCGACATCGCCGTACACAGGACCCTTTAAATATTCGCTATTTTGGGTAATGCTGCTCTGTTCTATTGTCTTGGCTGTTATGAATTCTTAAGTCAAGCGTTAGGAAGAAATGAATCGAACCTACTCTTCAAAAACCTTGTCGATCTGACTGCATTAGTAAAAATGAACAGATGTACCTTCTGCCTTATACATTACATAACTGCACGCCTTTTATCCCCGAAGGGGGTAGGCAGAGGTGTATTACACACCCACACTTCGCCAGTTATGTTTCGGTCCCAATAATAGGGGGCGAGCCTATTGCCATCTACTGAGCACATTGTTGCCTTATAGTAAGGAGTAAAGCAGCTTAAAGGAAATGGCTTTGCCTTCTTCCTTAGAACTGTGGGAATAATGCCAAGAAAACACAATCTCAGAGTATTTAAGAAATAAAAAGACAATCAGAAGTTAAGAAACAAGCATCGCACCATCGCAGATTGTATCGAGGAATTCTAAATCTAAGTATTGCCATTGGACAGATTGAAATCAAAATAACCCTCTGACTGAACTAACAGTATGTAAATCCAACTGTCTGTGTACAGCCAGAAGTTTATAAACATAGAGTTCAGCCAGCTTATAATTCGCATTGTTTTATCGGTTTATTTGCCTGTATTCATGTCTGACGCCAATTTACTGCTACCAAAACAACACACAATCCAAAATCAGATTCGTAACATCTATAAATAAATCTGGTAACCCCGTTTAAATCACTTCTTACGAGTAACGAGGCACAACACTACTTATAACAATACAGAATTAACACAATATTTGGTGTGGCAACACAATAAAATATTATTTTAAGACGATGTTACCACATACAGTCATTACAGTCATCACCGTTTGTAGGCTTGTGTAAACAAATTAGGATTTTATGGTTCACATCATAAGACGGACCATATTGGGTGATTCATATATTTTTATATTTATAGGTTTATTACTAGACCAATCACGGTTTTATTAGGTAATACTCTCTACTGAGTATTGGGTGGTTAGGCAAGTGAGATGAATAATATTTTATTTCAAATGGTTAGGAGAGATATGTTGTTATTTTAATTAAAACACGAGGAATACGTAGAATAGTACCTGAGGAGCGTCTGTAGGATTCTGTATCGACTTACAAACAACTGGACGTGAACATGATTCAGTCGCTGTAATCAATAAACCATCAAATGTATACTACGCGCAAAAATAAATCACATTTACTGTGGGACAGTAGCAGAGGCTCTAGGATGTTTTTTTACAGACCCCAGCCTGTATCCCCGAATGAGTAGGCAAAGGTGTAATATACTACACCAACTTTTCGCCATTAATTTTTAGGTCCCACTTAATAGGGGGCGAGCCTATTGCTATTACCGGGCACTTTGTCAAACTTTGTGCTGCTACTGAGAATTCGGAAAAACCCAGTAACACAGCCCGGCCCAGTAATCTAACCCGAGACCTCCGATCAGCAGTCGCATACATTATCCACTGTACCAAGGTGGCAGTCACGGAGGCTCTAGGATGACGATGATCATAATTGCCATAATAATCAACTCATCACGATCGTAATTCTGAATCAGCACTGCCCTAGGAACATCAAAATGAGGTTAATATAAATTACTCGTAACCGTTTTGCTTTTAATATCGCAATCGTTAATATTTAAATACTTATAGTAAGCAAATGTTCCCTAGAGTAATATCGGTTTAAACAGCGAGATTCTACACGGTTATCTAATCTATATTTACAAACAGATCGTAGCATAAAGTGACCCCATTAGTTAACTCTTTCAAATGGCGGATGAAACTAACCAGAGTAGATCTGGCTTCTATCATCGAGGGGAAAATTAATCAATATGACACTGAATCAAGAACCCTTTTCGTATTACATCGCAAATCATTCCGATGATCTCAAGTAGGTACAAAACTATCAATTGCCATTCAATATTAAAAACAACGTTACGAAATGGTTGTCGGTCGATTCCAAATTTAAATTTAAGCGGCAACAGAGCGCGCGAAAACTATAACAAACAGCCAGTGTGTGAGTCAACATTTAAAATTAGAATATTTGAATTATATCACCTGGCAACATTATGGTTTTGTGTATAGTCAACATTACGCTACTGTGTTGACGAAGTAAACGACTCAATTTAGAGGCCGTTTGTTTCTAAAACAATATTTATGATGTGCCGACACGCAAGGAGCTTTTACGCTTAGTAATTTTGTGGACAGCCTTGTAGGCTTTGGTCATTATTAGTACAGAGACCATTAAAAAGAACAATACTACCTATCTGCTACAGCTCCACTATTGATCGCGTTTTCGATATATGCGCTTTCAATAGAGTTTTGTGGTACTGGAATACGTCAGACGCCTGGAACGTCAACATTTTGCGTTAATCCATTGAAATGTTACATTGGGCTTAGCGGGCATTTATCAGATGATAAAAATATTTTTTGGATGTCAAGAAGAGATTAGTTTAAAAGTAAATGCAAGTTTACGATGTTGCGACGCTCGTCCTGCGGACGGCATTTCGGAAAAGCGGATGTACAATTGCAGATGCCAAACTTTTAGTCGCGCAGAAGATTCTTTACACCTAATAAAAATTAATAACTTCTTCTGTCGAAGGTCACCCCAAATGTTATTTTACTATAACTTTTTAATGGATTTTGTTCAAGTTCATTCTGACGTTTTAAAGCAATTTACTAGCTAGTGGTCTATAATATTATTCATTTGTGGTACATTTTTTAATGTGTTAGGATAGCTTAGCTATTTTTATTGCCTATGATTAAAAAAATCAAATCAATAATAGAGTGTATGTACTCTATCATCGAGATACATGGTTCTCTATTATTGTCTTGCATTTAAAGAATTAAAAAAAAAACATTAATTAAGAAAAAAAAAACAAAAAATCGGCAAATTCATGAAAATACTGCCGGGAAATTCGAAACACAAAACGAAATGTATTATTTTGAAAATAGCAGATTTTTGGTCACGACAGGAAGTCATAGATAATAAAATTTAAATTCGAATACATAGTAGCATAATTGAGCATTGAAAAAAAACGACTGTTCAAAATGTATGCAAGTTCACTAAAGCATAAAATCTCAAACACAACTGTTTGAAACAAAGGATTGTGAAGCCCTGGGACCCAATTCCGCTAAATAAATATAGTCGCGATATGATGTCAGTGTCATACTTACGTCACAAAAAGCGTATTCTTCTAAATTATATGATATTTGAATGAAATTGTAACGAGATCGTATGTGTCAACGACGAACTGTTTATTTTAAATTATACGATAATGACATAAGGTTATCAGAATACCGCTTTTAAATCCATTCAAAATATGATATCAATGTCATATAAAAATAGCAGAATTGGCCCCCAGAATGTGTGTTTACAAATAGTCTATCTTCTGAGACGATGTATAGCTATAGCTCCCAATACTGATAACACCATGGAGCATGAAAATAATGTAACTTCGACAATCAACAATATAGTAAGTAACATGGCTTTCACAAAATGACTTCCAAGTGAATTTATCTAAAACTAAGTATCTACAGTTTACAAATTATATGCAAAAACCACAATCCCTTAAACTAACATAATGGAGGTGAAGAAATTCAACAAAATTCCTCTATAAAACTTTTAGGCCTTATATTAGACGAGCACTGCAATTGGAAACAGCAATTGGGATTTTTACGAACCGCATCAATATGATGCGGTTCGTAAAAATCTCAATAGATTTGTGTATTTCTCTCTCTTTAGACAACTAAAGATTAATTCAGACACTAACACAGCTCTGACAGCTTACCACGGTCACGTAGGCTCTGTAACTCTGTATTAAAATACGGATTACTGTTAGGGTATCTCAACAGATATCAATAGTGCATTCATTATGCAAAAGAAATGCATTAGGGCGATATGTGGCATGGGACCCTTAGAGTCATGTAGACCTCTATTTAAAAATCTTAATGGGTTGACTCTAGTGTCTATGTACATATTAGAAGTAGGAATATTTGTAAGAACCCAAAAACACTTCTTTAACAATGTAAGTGAAAACTGTAAATAATAAATATGCACACAGAGACCCCACAAAGTTGAAGGTGGAGTCATGTAATAGCACTTTTCATCATAAAAATTGTTTCATAACTTCTATCAAAGTCTATAGTCATATTCTACGCCCAATACGAGAACTACCTACCTTACCCAATTTAAAAGGCGATTGAAGCTTTGGCTCATCGAAAAATGGATTTAAACTTTGCAGGCATTTCTAAAATAATAAAATCATTATATTACATAATACATAATTGTATTGTGTAATATAATGTTGAGTAAATTGAATATAATTATTAAATAATAATTAATAAAAAGTAATTCTCTATTTTAAAATATTCATCTAAATGTTAAAATATTATGAATAATACTACGTATATTATTACGTTGACATTGTATAAGTACCAAGCATGTTTTCTTTTGTTAATATTAATATATTTACGTTTAAATTTAAGTACATTTAACTTATATTTTTGAAAAGTAACAATGAAATAATAGAGTCAATAAATGACTCATCATAATTTTCGCATGCCTACTGAGGGCGAGATATGTAAATTACAAATAATAATGTAAAACCTTTGAAACCAGATCTCTGCGAATAAAGATTTCATTTCATTTCATTTCTCGTGGCACCAACTATAGATATTTGGTTTATTGAATAGCATCTGAGAAGTTACTGATAAGTCCCATTACTAAAACGCGGTAATGTAGTGTAAAAATCTCTAATAGGGTCATTTCGCCTGTTCGCGTCCACCCCCCTATTCGCGTCCATTTTGCGGACCTCCCTTTAAAAATGCTCGGAAATAAATATACTAACACACTAATAAAATGAAAAGTCAGTATCGCCAATACCTCGACGTATAAGAGACACGCACAAATAGACAAAAGTTCCGTGCGCCCAGCTTATCCTGTTTAAAAAAATTAGTTAATCTCGGTTGTTCAACAAAAGAGTGCAGATGCGCGGGATATAAATAAAAAAATAGTGTGCAGCGGCGTGTTTGACGGCAAGTATTTTATTGTTTTATGTGAATTTTAGGATACATAGCTGTTTTTAGACATTAATAATGAAAAGACGAATAGTATGAATTATGAATTAGCTTGTTTTTTTATAGTTAACAATTAAAATGAGGTGGACGCGAACTACAACACCGAATTTATAAAACTTCCACTTTGCGTCCACAATGGACGCGAACTCGTCTATTTATGATTTCTTTAGTTGTTTATTTTTATGTGATTAAAATATGAGAGAGAAATTGGGATTTTGTTTATTTTAACATTAATAGTATGCAATTGTAATGACCAATTTGCGTCCACATTATTACGATTGTAATAAAAGATACAATCGATATAATAATCGATGACAAGTGGACGCAAACTATACCTGCGAGGGGTAATATTATAGCAAATTGCGTCCATATTTTCATGAAATAGAAATAATCGCATAAATACATTCTATACATATATATTTTTATAATTTAAAATGCATTTTTGGTTAAGACCGAGTTTAAAATTGAATTATTACATTTAATTTCTTTTATTCCATATTTTTTCTATTCAAGATGAGTTCTTAGGAGACAAGAAAGAAGAAGGAAAAAAATACAAAATATGATTAAATAAAGAAAGCGTTTTGTGATATTCGTGAGAAGAAGAAATCTATCGATTTTTTCTTCACAAATATGTACATAATTATGTAAAAATTATGCTATTCCGAAGACCACAATATTGGACAACATGTATCGTTATTTTTTTATCTTTGATTTTAAGTTCCATCTATGTTGAGAACAATAAATAGTTATTTATAGTTTCTTTAAAGTAATTTAATAATGATAATAATGTAGATTTTTTATAACTTTAATCTTAAATGTAGAAATTGTTAAAAGCCAATCTTTCTTTAGATTGTCTTAACAATATCACCCTTATTTGAAGGATAATAAGGCTGATATTGTTAAGACTAAGCTGGTGGACGCAAACTGGTCCACAGGTGGACGCAATTTGGATTTTTTGGACGCAAACTGGGTAAAATGCCATATTTTGAAGTTTGTCTATTTAAAAAAAAACACAACAAGTTTCGAACAAAACTGAAAGTTATTAATAAAATAGACTATATAATGAACGCATTACATACATTTTTCATTGAATCAATTTGCTGGAACATTTTTATTTTCTCCTTCAAACTTGCCAACTGCACTAAATGGACGCGAACAGGCGAAATGATCCTATAAAGACATAATCTTGTTTAAAGTATCACTGACTGAAGTCATATCCCTTCTGGGTTTGTTTATGTCCTAGAAAATAGTATCGCGTCAAGGTTTACCTCTATGAACAAGCATTAAAGAAAAATACCCTAAGTTTAGTACTTATACCTTTTACTTTGCAGTGTCCTAACAGAGAAGAAGCCAGCCGTTTCTTTTTCTGTAATAAACAATATCATTCAGACTAATCTATACTTATATCACAGTCTAATAATCCATTATAAACGTGTTGGGGCGGTTTGTTTGTCCATCTTTCTCCTTCTTCACAACGGCGCTATGGTTTTGGAGGGTGACAATGTTTTTTTGCCGGGTTATCGGACTTCCACGTGGGCAAATCCGGCCTAAATAAATTGCGAGAGTTTGTTGATTTGTCCTTCAATCACACTATGAGTACTGAACGGATTTAGCCAAAACTTTCAGTAATATCCATCGATATAACAATTATCATCTAGCCGAAAGGTGAAATCTAGTTTTATATGTATACACTAGTCAAATTGTGAGGGTTGTCAAAAAATATGCGGCAACAGATAATCAGTTAATCACACACGATCATCCCTACTTAGTGGCTAACATAACCCTCCGTAGACGGGTAAAAATCTGTACAAGCTACCATAGTTTATTTAATGTTAACTCCTGAAAAACCCTACAGAGTAAAAGCCTTGTACACTTTACATACAAAAGTTTATAAGCTACTTTTATAAAAGTGAAGAAATATTTGAATAAGTACATTAAAATGGCCACAAGTCTAACCGCAAAAGCTTCGAACAAACTTTGACCTTCTCATCACATTAAGGTAATATACATAGTGGGCCAAAGTATAGGTATTAAGACAGACGCTAAAAAGCAAAAAGGTTAAAACACTGGTCGGGAGTCAGGCCACAATTTATTTATAGCTCCGGGAATGTGCGGGATGAATGCTTAATGCCTCGTCCATTCTGCAACTAACCGTTTTAGAGCGCCATTTTGATACTAAATGATCTCCTGTCTTTGCAAGGAATAAATTGCATCTAAGTTTGTTTTTTTTTAGTCATAAATGTCTACGAGTATTATGAAAATGATTTATGGTGTTTATGCATTCGATGCTTCATTTGGAATAATATGCCTTGTTGTTTTGAGGATAGTTTAAACACAGTCTAATATAAATTACAGCGAATAAAGAGTTAACTCCTGTACGGTAGGGCTGTAACTGTTAGCGTTACCAGGTTGCGGTTTACTTATCACCGTCCTAGCGCTATCACAGTTGCAACTGACTTTTCGCCTTAGATTGAGAATTCCAGCATGTCATGCAGAATATTTGTACCTATACAAGCTATTGCGTACCGTAAAGAAGGAAGAGATGTGAAGAAAACCGAGTGAATTGATGATTAGTTTCAATTAACGTAACCCAGCAATATAGTTTAAGATTTAAGGTATAATTTATTAAGATTACTTATCATATATTTGCTCCGAACGTGAGCCCAACTGCCACAATCATATCTGCATCACCCAAACGTTGTCGGAGATAAAATGCCTTTGACATTAATTCCGCCTTAGTTAAGCTTTACAAACTTTGCAATCACTGAGGCTATCTTTCATTTACAAATAGAGAGAGAGAGATTTTCTTTACGAGCCGTGTTTGCGTTATCATATACTCAGCTCCAGATTTAATAAAACATACACAGCCGGATAAACACAGCGGTAGTTTAAATAATAAAGACGTGAGCGCCGGACGCTACCGACCGTTAACCGATATAATATACCTACATGCAATGTTATGTAGGCATAATACAGAGAGTCTCATTCATACATATGTCCGAAAGGGTAGCAGGGGCGGAAATACGCACCTACATTCCGGATGCATGGGAAGAGCCAGCGGAGATGACGGCCTACATGATATTTTCCAGCGACATTGCTATCAGTAGGTATGCTTGTTGGACGATCCAGAAAACTTAGAATAGGGAACTCATTTCGGACTCCGATATACTTCTAATTAATTTGCCGCGGGTTGAATGACAGTTTTAACTTTCACAAAACTCGAAACGAAATTCAAAATTCAGTTTCATATGTGGTTCTTATGAGGTCACTATAGGGTAGTTTCCAGGGTCAAAATAATTACATTTTATTCAGTCCGTATTTTAGATTATAAAAAAATATTGGACACGTATTTTTTCTTTTTTCGATTAAATAAAAAATAACAAAGATATAGCCCATTAAAGTTACGTGTGACGTCATCTAGTGCTAAAAAATGCAGCACGGCGTGACGTTATACGTTACTTTAATGAGCTATATCTTGGTCATTTTTGGTTTAATTTTCAAATAAAAAAATACGTATCGCTTATTTTTGAATAATCTAAAGGACGGACTTATAATTTTTTTTTTGTCAACTAGCCTATTGCTGAAACTGACTACACAGATGATACAGTCGTAGGAATGACTGTGGGACTAGAACCAAAAAAATAAAAACTTACATTCACCATCAAGGTATTTTATAGTGTCTTACACATAGCGAGCGGTTACTATTACTCTACTATGATAGAAGCAACATCTGGTTACATGGCCCGAGAAGCAGTGCAATCTGAAAATTTACAGCTGACCGTAAGCTTAATAAGCGCAGAGACATGAGATTGAAAGAAAGCTACGAATTTAGATTCTTCTTTTCATCTACCAACTCACTTTTCAAAATAAAACGAAATAAGACAGTTTACACTCTTGTATGATGATATTGCTTTATACTATTGTACTTACCTACTTATTATTGCATAGTCACGTATCGTATATGTGATTCAAGGTAATGTATACGATTATTAACATACTAGATAATCGCGGGCATCGTCCTACGCCGCTTTTCAACTTGTCAGCTGAGAACGAATGACCTTTGTGTGTATAATAAAATCGAGTCTTATCGCTCCAACAGTTGCATATAAGGACTTAGCATTTATTTAGTCTCAGAGACATAAGTACTTATGTATATGCATGTTTCTGAACAAATAGGTACTAGGCCGATAAAATTCACAACTTTAAAGAACTCTATTGATATGTTAAATCATCAATATGTCATATTTTAATTTCCCTTTCCCCTTCTCTCCAAAGATCAACTGGCCACTTGTCTCATCATAAGCCCTGTATATAAACTGTCGCACTGCTGGGCACGGGCCTCTTCTCACTATGAGAAGGGAAAGGCCATAGTCCACCACGCTGGCCTAGTGCGGGTTGGCAGACTTCACATGTCTTTCGAGAGCATTATGGAGAACTCTCAGAAATGCAGGTTTCCTCACGATGTTTTCCGTCACCGTTTAGCAAGCGATAATTAACAATTTAGTACGCACGTAGTTATGTGCGTACTAAATTGTTAATGTTAATGTTCGAATCCAATGACTTTTCCGAGTTCCGAAAAGTCATTGGATTCGAACTCGGACCCTCTGCGTAGCAGTCTGGCGGTCTCTGCACTAGGCTATCGCTGCCATCCACCATTTGTCTCCCTCCTAATTAATCAAATGTAACATAAGAGTCTGCATCCCATGTAGACTACATAGGTGATTATTGAAATACTTCTCTTTAGGAGAACGAAACCCTTACCGATGCCATCAGGTTAAGCCGTTGCCTATACGTGCCAAACGTTGCTTGTGAAATTGATCTCGATATTATCTATTTATAACATTACAAAAGAGTATGTTTCATTTCGTTCTCATTATTTACATAAACGATCGTAAATTATACAAAAAATCATACTCGCTTGTTGAAACGTTATTTTCAGATACCATCCACTTTTCGACAGAATCCTAATAAAGTACGTGTGCGTCAGGATGGCTGGACCATGAGAGATTTTGGAAGTTTGAGCAATACCAAACTTTTGTACCTATTTTATACCATTTGGTACCAGACATAAAAAAATTAGTACCTCGCTAAAGAGGGAAAACTATTACGAGGAAAGTGGCCAGCCATTCTGACTTCAGAATGGCTGGACCAAACCGGTTTCACCTAGTTGTAGGCGTTATAGCTAGTTCATCTTTTCGTTAAAATTTAGTACCTCATTGGTACCTGAACATATGTTTTTCTTATATTTTTTCGATAAGCCATAAATAAGTTACACCTACAAGAAAAATTCGCACTTGCCCGGTTTTTCTACCAGACTGCGGCGAAGCCCAAAAGGAGTGTTATTTAAGCCAGTAGTGAAAAAATATTGTGAAATTGCATGGAAAATCGAAATACAATCAAAATAGTAACAATTTTATTTTCCCATACAAACTGTTCCTACCTATCAAACATTTTATGCGTGCTTTCAGAAGGTAGTAACTAGTAGGTAGGTAGTAGGTAGGTAGTAGGTAGGTAGTAGGTAGGTAGTAGGTAGGTAGTAGGTAGGTAGTAGGTAGGTAGTAGGTAGGTAGTAGGTAGGTAGTAGGTAGGTAGTAGGTAGGTAGTAGGTAGGTAGTAGGTAGGTAGTAGGTAGGTAGTAGGTAGGTAGGTAGTAGGTAGGTAGTAGGTAGGTAGTAGGTAGGTAGTAGGTAGGTAGTAGGTAGGTAGTAGGTAGGTAGTAGGTAGGTAGGTAGTAGGTAGGTAGTAGGTAGGTAGTAGGTAGGTAGTAGGTAGGTAGTAGGTAGGTAGTAGGTAGGTAGTAGGTAGGTAGTAGGTAGGTAGTAGGTAGGTAGTAGGTAGGTAGTAGGTAGGTAGTAGGTAGGTAGTAGGTAGGTAGTAGGTAGGTAGTAGGTAGGTAGTAGGTAGGTAGGTAGTAGGTAGGTAGGTAGTAGGTAGGTAGTAGGTAGGTAGTAGGTAGGTAGTAGGTAGGTAGTAGGTAGGTAGTAGGTAGGTAGTAGGTAGGTAGTAGGTAGGTAGTAGGTAGGTAGTAGGTAGGTAGTAGGTAGGTAGTAGGTAGGTAGTAGGTAGGTAGTAGGTAGGTAGTAGGTAGGTAGTAGGTAGGTAGTAGGTAGGTAGTAGGTAGGTAGTAGGTAGGTAGTAGGTAGGTAGTAGGTAGGTAGTAGGTAGGTAGTAGGTAGGTAGTAGGTAGGTAGTAGGTAGGTAGTAGGTAGGTAGTAGGTAGGTAGTAGGTAGGTAGTAGGTAGGTAGTAGGTAGGTAGTAGGTAGGTAGTAGGTAGGTAGTAGGTAGGTAGTAGGTAGGTAGTAGGTAGGTAGTAGGTAGGTAGTAGGTAGGTAGTAGGTAGGTAGTAGGTAGGTAGTAGGTAGGTAGTAGGTAGGTAGTAGGTAGGTAGTAGGTAGGTAGTAGGTAGGTAGTAGGTAGGTAGTAGGTAGGTAGTAGGTAGGTAGTAGGTAGGTAGTAGGTAGGTAGTAGGTAGGTAGTAGGTAGGTAGTAGGTAGGTAGTAGGTATATCACTACCTACCTCCTTATACTATATCATGTAATCACTTCCCAACAACGTTTTAAAATAAATTTATTGGAGCTATCTTATAACGATGACCAAGTACGAACTAAAATTATTATCATAATTATGACAACAGGTACAAATATGTTACGTATACCCACTTTTAATAATGTTCGTCTGTGTTGTACTATCGAAATCAAATTTAACTAGAGTTGAACGACAAATGCAAAAATAAATGCTGGTATTGAGTAGTTTAAAATGAATCAATAATTATGTTGAGTAATACTGCACAATCAGTCAGATAACAGAAGTTTTGCGGAAGTAAGGATACCATTGTATTAATTAACTAATGAACAGTAAATACAGGACTATTTTTAAATCATTAACTAAATCACAGAATGTTTCTACCTATGAATATGAGCATATTCAGGAAACATCTCTGAAATCCCAAAAAAAACAGCTTTTTCTTACATTTTGGTCGAGTAAGTATTGAACTTGTATAATATGTAATAGGATAGCTGTTTTCTAGGGTTCCGTACCCAGAGGGTAAAACCAGGGCCCTATTACTAAGAATTTTCACAGATGATGTATTTCTGTTGCCGCTATAACAACAAATACGAAAAAACAGAAATCATAATAAATATTTAAGGGGGCTCCCATACAACAAACGTTATTTGTTTTTGCTCGATATTGTTATCGGCAACAGGTAGATACTTGAAATATTCACAGAATATTTAGTTTATATTCACTTTAAAAATACAGGCAGCGATAGCCTAGTGGATATACCAACAGACTGCCATGCAGAGGGTATCGGGTTCGAATCCACGGTGCGCACCAATGACTTTTCGGAGTTATGTGCGTATTGAATTGTTAATTGTCTCCGTGGTCCAGTGGATAGTGTATGCGACTGCAGATCGGAGGTCCCGGGTTCGATTCCCGGGTCGGGCAAAATTGTTACTGAGTTTTTCCAAATTCTCAGTAGCAGCACGAAGTCTGGTGATGTGCCCGGTAACGGCAATAGGCTCGCCCCCTATTACGTGGAACCTAAAAATTCATGGCAAAATGTGGGTGTAATGTTACACCTCTGTCTACCCCTTCGGGGATACAGACGTGAGGAGATGAATGATGATGAATTGTTAATTATCGCTTGTCCCGTACCTCGGAAAACATGTTAAGCTGTCGGTCCCGTTTGTCATGAAGATATTTGACAGTCGTTACAGGGCGTCAGTACCTTCTAAATAAACTGACACTAGTCTAACCTATACTTACTTATCGTGTCGATGGCAACACATTATATAAATTTGGCCCAAAACACAGTCTAACCTATGGAATATCGCTATCCCTTCGGGTTGCGAAGGTCTGACAGGCAGTCGCTCTGTGGAAAAGCTAATATTCAGCCAAATCCGGTTAGACTAGGAAGCGGACCCTAGATTGAAACTGGGATAACGCTAAGAGAATGATGATCGCTTTAAAAATAAGCAATTAAATTAAAATAAAATAAGTATTTAACTGCCTACTGCCTGCCTACTACCTGCCAACTTCTACTTACTACCTACCACCTACATAGACATAAAGTTTTCTTAAATGTAATTTCAATTTCTGAACGCACACATAAAATGTTTGATAGGTAGGCACAGTTTGTTTGGGAAAATGAAATTGTTACTATTTTGATTGTATTTCGATTTTCCATGCAATTTCACAATATTTTTTCACTACTGGCTTAAATAACACTCCTTTTGGGCTTCGCCGCAGTCGGGTAGAAAAACCGGGCAAGTGCGAATTCTTCTTGTAGGTGTAACTTATTTATGGCTTATCGAAAAAATATAAGAAAAACATATGTTCAGGTACCAATGAGGTACTAAATTTTAACGAAAAGATGAACTAGCTATGACGCCTACAACTAGGTGAAACCGGTTTGGTCCAGCCATTCTGAAGTCAGAATGGCTGGCCACTTTCCTCGTAATAGTTTTCCCTCTTTAGCGAGGTACTAATTTTTTTATGTCTGGTACCAAATAGTATAAAATAGGTACAAAAGTTTGGTATTGCTCAAACCTCCAAAATCTCTCATGGTCCAGCCATCCTGACGCACACTAAAGTACGTACAGGAGAAAGTCTGTAGTACCATTTGGAAATAAAGGTTTGATTTGATTTGGGCCTTTTTTATTCCACTAAAAAGCAGACGACCTCGAAACCCATCGGAATACCCAACGGTAATAAATGGAAAAGACCGCTCATGTACATACGAGTAGTCACATATTGGATAGCTGCGTGAAGAACACAGTTTAGTAGGAGTATGTCAGCGGTGGCTTATATGGGAGCTATGTCTATGAGCATAACACTGAAAAAGACCAAAAATTAAAATGAAAATAACAGCTCGAAAAACGTCTATAATGCAGACATTGATCTGTTATAACAACATAGAGGTCCACTTTTTGCTGCTAAAATCTACTAGGGGACTAATGCTTTCAGCCCAGCTAAGTAACTGCCCATCCCGAACCCTGCTTTAACATCGAATAAGCAATCCATCAATAAATAAACATCATCGCGGTAAACAATCCATCGCGGTATTAATATTGTGCTTTTACAGTTTAGTGTGTACTTATGCAGTAGCAGCCTAGTAACATGTCCCCAAAGCACATATTACTAAATAGTTACTACGTAACCCAAAGGTAGTAGAGCCTAGCTAATTTCAGCATGAATGGGCCGCTTCGTCCGGGCAAGGACTCTCTCAGGAAATCGACGGAAATTAACAGTACCTAAACTGTTGCGTTTCTTTCAGCAAGTAAGGATTGAGCTACACCTATCAGCACCGCATCGCACTTTCCTATGCTTCTATCCTTTTCTCGTCACTTAAGACCGTCATTTACTAAAGCGAGAAAGAGAGAGGGAACGCGTCAGCACGATTGATTCTGCGGCGTGCTGACGCGTTCCCTCTCTCTTTCTCGCTCTAATAAATGACGGTCCTAAGTGACAGAAAAGGATAGAAGCATAGGAAAGTGCGATGCGGTGCTGAGAGGTGTAGCTTAACCCTAAAAATGCCGGAAATCCCCTCCCCTATACCTTCACCCTCATCCCGCTCCTACTCCCATCCCTTTTCCTAAACCAAAGAGCAGCAACGCACTTGTGACTTCTCTCTGTGATCGTATACCGCCTATGTCATAAATAAAATGGGAGCTCTGAGTTGAATCTCAATCGTGAGTCCACTTAGCAAACTTCTTACGCAGATATTAAAGTTGCTAATTGTTTTGTGTTTAGGGCTCAATGGAACAACCTTGTGGCGACCTTCCCGGCTGCATGGTGGCACTGTGGCACTCGGTCCCATGGCAGAAATAGCTCCGGATGCGAGCGAGGTTGCGCACCTGCCCTAATTATACACGTAGGCGTCCAGGCGTCCACTATTATTACTGCTGGGCGAAGCTGTCGAAATAGTCTCGATGCTGTTGATATTTTGCATAATATTTAAAAAAAGTAGCTTTTGCCCACGCATTGACTATTAACTTTTTAAATAAGGTTACTGTAAGCGCACATAAACAGCAAATCTCCCAACATCCTATGATGTAAATCTATAAAAATCGCCTTTAGTTTACGTCCTTTTATTTTTTACTTAATAGGTAAGTAGGTATATTCAATACTTTATTTACGAGAGAAAACCGACAAGGCAATCAATCTATGATGCATCATTCATTATTATGAGAAATCTACATGATATTTAGCACTGTTGTGTGAGCATTAAACCAGATCTATGAATCAAGTGAAAGCCCTCTCGTGTTGATTGAGACCTGACAATTTACCGTAGAGTCAATGTTATTGATTTTCCAGAGCTGTTATTGATTTTCCAGAGCTGTTACTGAATATAACTTATCATTATCACATATTCATCAAGACCTGCCATGTACAGAATCAGTCATCGAACCCTCAGCTTCACAGTCGACGGCACATAATGGAGCATTGTGCCTGTGATGATTTCATTTTGTTACAGCTGACAACTGATCAATCAAATATCGTATAATGCATGGATTGTAAGTTTATGACTCATGTTTGTCGCCTTACCTAAATCTATGAGACTGGAGGCTATAAATCTAGGTAGGCCTATTTAAGGAGCAATAATAGAACAACATAATGTAGGAATGGGTTTGGTTGAGTAGTGATGCCTGCTGCGTCATCTATGTCCAATTTCGAACTTAGCTAATTTTTCGTTCGACGTTTAGCGTTTGCGCAACTATGACTGGTGCTCAGTTGAGAATATCATCTATCAAGAGGACTTGAGGCAAACATAAGCAATAACGCTTCTTGTGAAAAAAAATTCGACGCAGAGGTTGCTATGGCTCAAAACCCGATGACCCAACTACAAGAAATATGGAGAGATTGGGCTATTTTACACATACTTTTTTAAATCGAAAACAAACAGAAAATCTGATTGCGACCGCATCGATTCCATTCAAGTGTCGTGCTGCAGGAAAATGCTTTAAATATTCCGTAGACAGCTTTCTGCTCAAATGCATCCATTTTAAGCGACCTAAACGTAAAGACACGGCTTTCTGCTACATGTCTGTGAAGGGTGCTGGAAAGAAGGCAAAACTTTTAACCATTAATGGATACTCTTACTGGCATGG
The DNA here is from genome assembly GCA_944739405.2 of Euclidia mi. Lineage (NCBI taxonomy): Eukaryota > Metazoa > Arthropoda > Insecta > Lepidoptera > Erebidae > Euclidia > Euclidia mi. The sequence goes on from OX123207.2 coordinate 16,735,943, forward strand.
ATGACGGCGAAACCCCCAGAGGACGAAGTTATTCCAGATAGTCGACAGAGATTCGAACCTTGAACATTGAACTACATGTCACTCTCCATTAACTCCGAAACAAATAGCGAGAAACCATCAGACAAAAAAGAGTTTTCCAACTAGGGAATCGCAAATAAGAGACAAAGAGAGGAGGAAACAAAAACGATCTTCTTGTATTTATACTAATGCAGGTTTTTAATACATCTGCAGATAAATTCTTGACAGCTCTATTTTAAAGAATACATACAATATATAAACATCCATCAGTCAAAATATGTTCAGAGCATTTTGTTTTATGCAACAAAGACTAAACAATTTTCATATAAACAAATGTAATTCATGAGATTTTTATAACATATCTGCATTATTTACGTACAAGCCATCCTACACAGTTTTACCAGCATAATATCTAGATCTAGACCAGATTCCACATACAGAATCTGAACAGTAAACAATCTTTCATTGAATTTGGTGCAACCATGTACGAGGGTCAAACTGAAAGTTCTTAGAACTGGCCACTTATAAACAATATAATAAAAAAAATATTCTAAAATTTGAAAATAGAACTCTTTGCCAATATTACTGAGTATATATTTCATTCATTTGTCATTTGTTTTACGATTTGGCGGCAAATTGAAAATTGTCTGTGTCACGTCAACATGAATTTAACACGAGAAAATTTTCGTGCAATGATTTTTTATGACTTTCGATGTCATTTAAGTCAACAAGAAAGTTATGATAGACTACGATTGGCCTTTCACGATGAAGCCCCATCTCGTGCGACTGTTTACAACTGGTTTAATGAGTTTAAACGTGGTCGCACTAATCTCACTGATGATGTACGTGAGGGACGGCCTTCTACGGCGACGACTGAAAATAACATCTGTGTTGTGCGGCGTATGATAGAGACTGACAAAAGAGTGACCTATCAGCAGATTCGGACAAGCTTAGGCATCGGTATGAGTCAAGTGCACAAAATCCTCCACGAACATTTAGCGGTCAGGAAGCTTTGCGCCCGGTGGATACCTCATAATTTGACTAAGGCTCAAAAACTCCATCGTGTGGATTGGTGCCGTAAAATGATTGAAAGATTTAACGGAGGTGACTCAAATGCTGTGTTCGACACACTAACAGGTGACGAAAGCTGGATTTACTGTTATGATCCTGAAACCAAAAGACAATCTGCTCAGTGGGTGTTTCCTTTCGAGGAGTTGCCAACTAAAGTGAAGAGAGATCGAAGTGCGGGAAAAAAAATGGTGGCCTCGTTCTTTGGAAGGATAGGTCATTTCGCAACAATTGTGTTAGAGGATCAAAAAACAGTTTCTGCAGAATGGTACACTACCAATTGTTTGCCACTTGTCTTGGAAAAAGTTCGAGAGAAACGACCTCGCAGTAGGATCCTCCTTCACCACGACAACGCCTCGTCGCACACCGCCAAGCGAACGATCGACTATTTGGCGACATCAAACGTTGAATTACTGGGTCACCCGCCGTATAGCCCCGACCTCGCGCCTTGTGATTTTTATTTATTTCCAAAAATTAAAGAAAAACTTAAAGGAAAGCGGTTTATGAATGCTGAAGAAGCGGTGGCTGCGTATCGCGATGCCATTGAAGCAGGCGCGGTCGCAGCCTGAAATTTTGGAGAGGGTCACGCACTACACTAATAAAAAATAGGTATCTGGATCGCCATTTATAGCGTAAATACTGGTAAAAATTTCGAAATACGTCGCCATTTTAAGGGATTGTGAGTGGTTGGGGGGTTTATTGTGAGGGTTCGGGTCCCCCCCTCACCATTTTCACCCGCTGGAAATACTTGTACTTGGTTCCTTTAGAAAAAATAAAAAATTATATGCCCTCCAAACATCAATGTGTTTGGTGGTGCCAAATTCCACATTCTTCACACTAGTTTAATAAACTGAGGTTGACGGAGGCCTGCTTGGCAGGGCTCCTAATTTCGGATTAAGGGTCAAAAGAGAACCTAACATAACCTATTTAGTTAGTTCAATTTTATTACAGTCGTTCCTTTTTTTTTTTTTTTTTTTTTTGCGGGGGGAAATCCTCATGGACTACCTCCGCCTGGGGAAAGGCGGAGGGGCGTGCCGGACTCTTACCGGCTAAAACCACCCCGGTGTCTCCTCGCACGTGCGTGCGGGGCCGCGGGAATCCAAATTCTTCCGCAGCCCCACACTAGTGCTGGCCGGTCTTTCCGGGCCTCGTCTCCTGCACGGGGTAGTGAGGTGTTGAACTACCCCGTGCATCGCCTCAGAGGCGCGCGCCGACAACTGCGCGCGCCTGCGCCTCGGGTCCATCGAATAGGGGGCGAGGACTTCCCCAAGTCCCTCGCCCCTGGACCCATTCATGGGGGCCGGAAAAGAGCGTTGTCCGCCCTTCTCCTGCGCCCGGTGCGCCTTCTGCGGCCGGGGAAGGGAGTCGAGATCTCCCTCTCCCTTTCCGCAGTTTCCTTCTGCGACATCACACTTTCGCAGAAAGAAACCACCGCGTCCCACGACTCTGCGCTGCCGACCATCCTCCGCACTACGGCCGGCAGCGACAGATCGCCTCCTATTTTATTTGTGAGGACACGGCGCTGCTCCTCCCAAGCTACACACTCGGCGAGCGTGTGTTGCGCCGTGTCCTCCCCGCAATCGACGCAGTGGTGGCACCGAGCGTCCGGCTCCCTGTCTATGCGGCACAGGTACTTGCCGAAGCAGCCGTGCCCCGACAGCACCTGCGTCACCCTAAACGACAGGGAGCCATGCCTTCTCCCGAGCCAGTCATCGAGTACTGGCCGGATCGCCTCGACGGTGGCGAGGCCGGCAGTGGGGCGCAGAAGCCTTTGCCGCCATTCCGCCACCAAGACCTGACGGAGCTCCTCTCGGCGCAGCGCGATCTGCCGCTGCACCGGCCTCGAGCCCCGTGTCTGCTCTTCCTCGCGCCATCTATATAATGACGCGAGTACTTTCGCCTCTAGGTCCCAGGGCGGGGATCCGGCCAGGATGCAAGCCGCCTCGTAGGAAATCGTGCGATACCCGCGGACGACTCTGACGGCCATCGCCCTCTGCGGTTTGCGCAGTATGGCGAGAGTGCTAGCCGTCATGTCCATCGCCCACACAGGGGCCCCATACAGGGCCATGGACCGCACGATTCCCACGTACAACCGCCTACAGGCAGCGCTCGGGCCCCCCAAATTGGGAAGCAACGTTGAAAGCGCGCCTGCTGCGCCCATGAGCTTGGGCACCAGCCGCCGGAAGTGGGGCCCGAATTCCCATCGGCTGTCGAGCACCAATCCCAGATACTTCATGGTGGACTCGACAGCTATCCGGGCTCCGCTGACCACGATGTGTGATCCCGGCGCCGGCGCCCGTCGGGGGCCATGAAACACTATGGCCTCCGACTTATTTAGGGCCACCTCCAGGCCAAGGCGCCGGATGCGGTTCACCACCTGTGACACCGCAGCCGTGGCTATCAACGTCGCTTCCCTGTGCGAGCTCCCCCGGGCAGTTACGAGCGTGTCGTCCGCATAACATGTCAAGTCAGCGCCCGGCGGGAGTTCGCCTCTCAGCACCCAGTCGTAGCCGATGTTCCACAGGAGCGGTCCCAAGACCGATCCCTGCGGAACACCGCACGACATGAGGTGCCGACCAGCACCGTCACGTCCCCGATAGGTGACGCATCTACCCTCTAGGTAAGCCCCTACTGTACGGCCAAGGTAGGGAGGCACGCGATGGTATTTCAGAGCCTCCCGAATACAACTCCAGGGTAGGGTGTTGAATGCGTTGGAGATGTCTAAAGACACCGCCAGCACCACCCCACCCCGGGACACCGTCTCCTCCACCAAGGCCCTCACGCGCATGATGGCGTCTATGGTGGAGCGCCCCCGACGAAAACCAAATTGGTTATCGTCCAGGTTCGGTCCCTCCCTGCACAAGTGGCTGACGAGGCGATCTGCGATAATACGCTCAAAAAGTTTGCCCGCCTCGTCGAGCAGCACTATGGGCCGATACGCGGACGGTGAGTCCGCGGGGCGCCCCTCCTTTCTGAGCAGGACTAGCCTCCCCTCCTTCCACACACTGGGAAACTGACCCTGCTCGAGACATGCCGTGAAGAGCCCCCTCAGCTGGGGCTCTAGCTCCTTCAGAGCCAGGACAAGAGCTCGACCAGGAACTCCGTCGGGTCCGGGCGCTGTGTTCTTAGCCCGGAGTCGCATCACGGCCGCTCTCGTCTCTGCTTGCGTCACCTCGGGGACATCGGTGCTCTGCTCTTCTGGAGAATCTGTGGCTGAGAGTGAAGTCATCGCCGGGGGAACGTGTCCCACTCGCTCTGGGAAGAGAGCCGATACCACCGCCTCTAACAACTGGGGTTGCATGCTTTGCGTTAGTGGAGGCGCCCAGGGACGCAACTTGCCCCGTACCCAACGGTAGGGGCGCCCCCACGGATCCCGATCTAGGGACCCCAGCAGCTCCTCCCTGGCACGCAACTTTGAGTTGCCGATGGCCAGCCACAGAGTCTCCTTAGACGCGCGGTATACCTCATACAGCGCGTCCTCTTCGGCGGAATCTCGTCGACGTCGTCTCCGGTATCGGGTGTACCGGCGACGAGCCGCAACGCATGCTACGCGCAATTGCGCGATCTCGGCGGTCCACCAGTACACCCGGCGCCTTGCGGACTGTTGGCGGACACGGGGCATGGACGCGTCGCAGATCTGCGTCATCGCCCCGCGAAACCGCAGCGCCACCGCCTCGACGTCGACGGGGCCGTCCGTCGTCGACTCCCAGATCCAGGACTGGACTAAGGCAGCTTCCTCGAGTAGTTCCTTGTCGATGCGCTTAAGCGCCCAACGCGGGCCGTCACTAATCGGGGCTGTTGGATGGCGGCCGCTCGCGGTCTGGGCAGAGACGTCGAACCGGATATATCGATGGTCCGACAGCGTCTCCACCCCCACGGCGACACGCCAGTCGTGGACTCGGCTGGCGACAGAGGGGCTAGCGAACGAGACGTCCACTATCGACCCGCCCCGCTGCCGCACGCACGTGTAAGCCGAACCCCGATTCAGGACGACCAGACCAGTCGTCACCGCCCACTCTTCTAGCACCTCGCCACGAGGGTCAGTGACCGGAGATCCCCACGCCGATGACTTGGCGTTGAGATCCCCGAGCACCAAAACGGGACGAGGGTAATAGCGGCCTACGACGGCGCCCAACTCGACAAGGAAACCCTCAAAGTCGGCGAGACTCCTGTTGGGGGAGAAATACGCCCCCACAATGACAATGCCGCCCGAGACTGCAGCAACCCAGCCGCGGCCCCGAGACGGGTCAATTAGAGTCTCGCCAATAATGGTCACCAAACCGTCAGTGCATCCCAGCCAGTTGTCACGGGCGGGAATGAAGTACGGTTCGGCGACCACGGCCACGTGAATCGACCACTCTGCCATGCTCTGGAGTAGGAGATCCTGAGCTCTGGCACAGTGGTTGATGTTGCCCTGGAGAAAATGGAGTTGTGCCATTATTGACACTCCATTCCCTCGGCAACGGTCCTGGGCCGGGAGTCGGCCGCGGAGCTACTAGCCTGCGGGGGTGGCGAGGTTTCCCCGGCAGGTTTAGAGCTCCTCTTCTTTTTTTTTCTTGGCCTTGTTGGCAGGCGCGCCACAGGCCCCTCCGCCCACTTTGTGTCCCGCTGGCTTCCCCGCAGCCGAACATAAGCTGCAGTTGGGCGCCGCGGAACACTGGGCCGCCTTGTGGCCGGGCTGACCGCAGCGATAACAAAGATCACTACGGTCAATCTCGGCGGTGCACTTTGCCCGTACGTGTCCCTTCTCCAGGCACCGGAAGCACCGCAAAGCCCGGGGCTGCAGGAGTGTCACCCTCGCTGCAATCCAGCCAATCAACAATCTGCCGCTATTGGCGATCTTCTTCGCCGACGCTACAGGGCACCGAACCCAGACTACGCGAAGTCCAGTGGCGTCGACGCGTATATCGCCGGCCCGCACCTTGTCCGGCGGACACTCTCCGCTTCGGGCAACGGCCGCCACCACCTCCTCAGAGGTCACGGAGTCGTCCAGACCAGCAATCCGCACCTCTGCGGTTTTCACTGGCCTGGAGACCCGGACGTCCTCAGGGCTGAGAACCTCCATCATCCTGGCGGCCAGAGCGTCTGCCTTTTCGGCACTGCCGCTAGCAGCACCAGCCACCTCGAACAGCCGCGCACCCGTGGCAGCTTGCCTGAGGGTGACGGACTGGAGGCCAAGATCTGATAATTTGATCTTGGCCTTGGCCTCGGCAATGACCGACTGGTATGTTACGCCGCGCTCCGCAGCTCCGGGCTGTAGCGTGAGCGTCACAGCCTCGGAACGCGGGGCATGTATCGTCGGTCCTTTGCGGCCGCCTTTGGCAGTCCGCCGCGCAGGTTGTGCAACCGCCTTTGCGGTTCCACCGGGGGCACATGGAGCTGCTGCGGCCTTCTTGGCGGCTTTGCGGGCCTTCTTGCGGCCCACGACTTTCGCCCAGGTCTCACCCTTAGACCCGGCAGTTGTGGGCTGATCGCTCAGAGGAGCTCCCTCCGTGGGCTTTTTGTTACCCTCCGCGGGCTTTCCCCTTTGAGGCGCAAGTCTCGGTGGTTCCTCAGTCCTCCGCGTGTCAGCCGCTAGAGGCGGACGGGGGATTTCCGCCGGGAGGCGCTGAGAAATTGCCTCCAGCCGAGCGTCAACCATGCTCCCGCACCGGAGCATGCAGGTCTGGACAATGCGCTCGACCTCTTCGTCGGTACGAGGGCTTGCCGGTCGCGGTGCTGGGGTCGGGGCCACTACAGGTGCGGCATCAGTGGACGTGCGTCGCTGGTGGTGCTCGCTTAGTGCAGCGACTTGCCGCCGGAGGTCTTCAAGGTCATTTCGAAGGCGGCTGTTTTCCTCCTGTAACTTAGCGACCTCGTCAGAGGCCGTCCTGTTGAGGAGGATACCAACCGCCTCCCTGATATCCGCGGCAGCCTCTTTTAAGCCTCGGATGAACGTGCCTTTCAGGCTGCCAGACTTTGTGGCAACCTTCAGGACTAAGTCCACCCCATCCAGAGCCAGTTGGCTCAAGGCCACCGCAGATGGCTCTCCCCCTTCCGCCGCCAGAGCAGCTCTTCGCTCGCGAGCGCGTCGGGCCATTTCCGACACTTCGTCGGCCGCGACGGCTTTGCGCTGCTCTCTCTTGGCGGCGTTGAGCTCCGCCTTTGAGCTCCCCAGCGAGGCACAGCTTTCAACGCCATCGCCAGGGTCTTCCGTAGTGACCCCCATGTCACTCTCTGCTTCACTAGCCGCCGAGGTATTGGAGCGCACGTACTGTCCGTGCTTATCCCTCCGCGGCTGCGTGGTACTCGCCCCCCTAGATGCCTGCCGACCCCTCCTCAAAGTCGGCAACTTGGGGGCCGGCAGGCCTTCCTCGTCTGAGGTCTGGCACCCTGGACGTTTCCTAACGGAAGACGTCCCACGTGACCGATTTCCACCACTTCCAGTATCCATATCCGCTACAGGGGCCTGGTCGCCTACCCCTGCGCATCCGTCGGTCACCAATTTAACACTTGCAGGCCCGGATACCCGCAAGCGCCGGGTGTCAACCGGGTCGCATGACATAGCATCGCTTCCAGTAGCCATATCCGCTACAGGGGCCTGGTCGCCTACCCCTGCGCATCCATCGGTCACTAATTTACCACTCACAGGCCCGGATACCTGCGAGCGCCGGGCGTCAACCGGGGCGCACGACAAAACACAATCATTTTCCTCTGACATTTCATTACAATAATTGGGTAATACACCCATCACTTCCCCACGGTGATGAGGCCGCTCTTTAGTGGCAGGGTATTTAAGCCTCCCGAGGCCCGCGAATGCCTGTAGAGCAGGATATACCGCCCGCTGTTCGGTAAACTAAACTAACCTACATTCGTTTTTTTTTATTTTATTTTTTTTTTGTTTTAATTTTTTTTTTTTTTTTTTTTTTTTCTTTTTTTTTTCCCCAGTCTTAAAAACTAACTAAACCTACCCATCACCCCGACACCGTGGCTCACAACACCTCGCCACGGATGCCCCTAGACCGCAGGTTGAGGAGCAACCCACGGTCTTCCCCACATCGGTCACTGCGACGTACGCGCCGTGGAGACCTCTAGACCGCGGACTGTAAAACGGCCCGCAGTCTACCCCACCTCGCTCCCTAGTCGTGCACTCTGCAGCTGCAGAGCGCAGGTAGGGGGCCCTCGGGAGCGACTCCTCCGCTAACCCAAACTTACCCAACTTCACTCCTTGAAAACGACAAGAAGTGAATAGCGAACCACCCAATTACTCGGATGGCTCGCTCTCTCCACGGCAGTTCTCTTTGAACTCCGTCTCGTATCCTTCTTCGTCCGGCCTCTCGCTTTGGACCTTTCCGGCATGAGTAGCTCTACCGGCATAGCTCCAAAGGTCACTGAGACACGCAAGCCCACCACGACGACAACGTGAGGATACACGGTGGGGTTACAGTCGTTCCTAACCTAACCCTAGGCACTCGAAAGCAAAGGAATGATGCACAAATTTTACATTAGCTGTCAACATCATCCATCCAAGATGGCGGGTTGCGTTTCGTATCACGTTTTTGTCATAAAACCTAATACCGCATTTACACATTCGCGCGAATAACGAGGCGAATAACGAACACGCATGTGTAAACACTACATTCGCTATTCGCCTCGTGATTCGATTCGTGATTCGCGTGTTCGCGTTGAGAGCGGTTTTTCGGACACGAATCAAAGGGCACGAATGGCGAACACGAACTTACTGTTTACACATTCGTCTGCATTCAGTTGATAGCTAGCGCCCGACCCAACCGGACGTGTTGTCAAAATGGAGTGGAGTGAAGCGCGAATTATAGAGTTCCTTGAACTATTTCAAAAAGAAGAGCTCATTTGGAACCCAAAACATCAGAAAGATAAACGGTGCTTGGAACCGTATATCTGCTAGTATGGGGTTGCCATTATGTTAGCACATTAAATATAAAAAAATCATACTTTGGCTAAAACAAAATTGATTATCAACAAGCATAGTAAAAGATATTACTGCCTTGTTGGTCTCGCGGCATAAATGTGCGCGTGGGATTGGGAGGTCTCGGGTTCGATTCCCGGGTCTGGCAAAGTGTTATTGGGTTTTTCCTTTGGGAAATTCTCAGTAGCAGCTCGGAGTCTAGTAATGTGCCCGGTACAGCAATAGGCCCGCCCCCTATTACGTGGGATCTAAAAATTCATGGCGAAATGTGGGTGTAATATTTACACCTCTGCCTTACCCCTTCTGGGATACAGGCGTGAGTCTATAAATAAAAATAAAAAAATGAATTACTTATATGAGTAATTCTCAAAGTAATTTAATAATTTACATGCTCAAAAAAGAAATCGTCTGTGACGCTAGCTTTTTTTATACTTTTTTACGCAGGATACCTATCTAAATGATTATATAATTTCATTAAATGTAGCGCGCACGCTGCGATTATTTTCACGTCCTCCATGTTCGTGTGCGAATTTCAAATGATTCACTCCGCGAATGTGTGAACAGTAGTTCGCGACAGCATTCGTATACGAATGTTTCGACGAATATTCGTGGAGTGTCGAGGCGAATGACGAACACGCATGTGTAAATGCGGTATAAAAATTACATTTGAAAAACTGTAAGTACTAAAGCATAAAAATTACGTTCCGTTTTTCATAATTGCCAAATTTTTGGAAATTGTTTAAAAATATTTAGACGCAACTCCTTCAGCTAAAATGACTTTGAGGGGATTAAGACTAACTCCCTTAAGCCCCCTACACCACCAATACCCTCAAATTCAGGCGACTCGTTTTAAAATCCAACCCAAAATACTTATATTATATTTGTAGTTTTTTTAATTATAAGTAAGTACATGTAAATGTCTAAAAATCATCAATGTACATCAAATACTTTATTAGCACATTTTTGTATAAATATATTTAAAAAAAAACTTCTCTTGTAAAATTTAGTTTTTGTCAGTTGCGCTAAAATGGCGGGAAAGGCTCGATATTACTTACAATGACTTACCATTATTATAAAATTATCATTAAATGAAGCACTGTTCTTCAAATTTAATTATATGTAGGTAAGTAGTACCTAAGTATTCGACAACATACATACATACATATACTTACTATATACAAATTACATTATTAGAATATTGTTAAACAATCTTTATCATAACAACGCATATCGATTTTGCTAGGATTACCAAAACTACGTAGGTAGTTCGGTTCCTTGTTTCTAAACTAGATGTAATTTCCAAGTTATTTTGGCCATCGTACGTAGTTCATAAAAACACCACTAGATAGAGTTGAGTCAGCAAACTATAAATGTATCGCTGTTAGGGGATAGGTAGAAATTTCCTTTTAATATTTGTCAAATTTTTGAGATTTTTCAATTTGACCTTAGATTTTGGGGGGGGTCATGTCCCCTGTGACCGCCCCCCTTCGGACCGCGCCTGCATTGAAGAGACCCCTAAGGACGAGTGGGCAAAGTGCTTTTCCCAGTGGTTCCATCGCATGCAGCGGTGTATTGACGTCAATGGACAATATTTTGAAAAGATATAATAAAACTAATAACTGGCTAATGTAATCAGTTTTTGATTTTCTAAGAACTTTCAGTTTGACCCTCGTAATATAGAGTGATGTGAATTCTTATTTTTATTTTAAAGGACTGAAAAGCATTATTATGCTCTTATATCAAATATTAAACTAGAAAAATTTTAATCAAGCGAAATGTTTTTTTACGTAAAGTAGAGATGGATGGATATAAAGTTAAAAATAAAGAAACCCAAGCTCCACAGACTACAGATTTCCTATACATCCATGAAATTATGTGAAAATGTGACAGTTGTTATGTGGGGTTCGTACCCTTAAATATTCTAACAGTGCTCTAAGCCAGATGAGAATTGCTTCAAGGTAGAATGATGTAAATTCTAGTTAGACTAGAAAGAGGACTAGAACAGGGATAATTAGAGAATGATGGCAATCATAATGAGTGTGTATGTTAAGTACTTATTAGAACTATCAAAACCACCAAAGACAAGATATTTTAAAAATCATTATCATCATCAGCCTTTAACAATCCACTGCTGGACTAGGCCTCTCCTTTGAAAGGAGGAATTGGCCTACTATACCATGCTGGCCAAACGGGTTGGTATAGGGTTTGTATCAAGTTTTCCTTCTCTTACAGTATTGTTCTCTGCATAATATGCTCCCTCTGTCAGCTCTTACGACACCCATTGGATGATGTGGGGTGGTCACATTTCGTATTCTTAATCTGTCACCACACGGACAGAAAATTTTAAAATAATATTAAATAAGAATTCATTCAATACCTACTTAGTAACAATTTTATTCATCTCATATAAATTGACCTCAGCAAGCAGTATTCTCAATATAAATATGACTAAGATAATATTATATGACAGTCTTGTTTAAACACCGTTGTATGAACTTTGCAATCCTTGACTTTTGATAAGCTGTTTACTTTACTTGGTAATACAACTTCAACAAACAATATTTTATACCTATGTATGGCTAAATATTTTATGGGTATAAATTATTAAGAAGTAATTAAGTATTGGGCATTTATGTTTTTGGGATAGTTCAATCTTTATTTACGGTAAAGTGTGTAGGTAACTATAATTACATGAATACTAGACTTCAACCATGGCTTTCACTGGTGGATAGCTGATGTACCAAGGAATAACTTAGGCTATATATTAACCAGGTAGCTGAAGTAGTTCCCTCAGAAACGTGAAACCGCAGGAAACAGCTAGTTAATATAATAACAAGACTTATGCACACTGTCATGGAGTAAAAATATGTTAGGAATACAAAATTACTTACTTAATGACAAAATGTCTTTGTCTACAGGCTATACTATTGTTGACAAGAAGTTATAGCAATTAACAAGACAGGTGACTCATAGACCACAGCGGTCCAGTTGCTCAATATTTGTGTAAGAAACAATAGATAACACTAATTAATAGAACCTCTATGCACAGCTTTATATTCATAGCTACTTCTCAATACATGAGTCACTCAACAAAGAATAGTCACATATTTAAGTAGGTACTTCATCAAGTTCATCACAGAGAGTGCGTTTTAGAGTGACAACCACATACCGGTCGACACAACAGGGTTGTCTCCTGCAAGATGGCCCAACAACATGGTTAATAATAATATCATGGGTAGCAGTTGGATGCTGGTGGCTCAATATCAGTCAGTGTGGAGAATCTTAGGTGAGGCTTATGTAGTAGTGGATGTTTCTAACCTGATAGTAGATACTTACATACATACATACATATCGTCACGCCTTTTATCCCCGAAAGGGTAGGCAGAGGTGTATTTCTACACCCACATTTCCCCAGATATACTTTAGTCCCACGTAATAAGGGGCGAGCCTATTGCCGTACCGACAGACTCCGTGCTGCTACTGAGAATTTCGTGACAGAAAAACCCAATAACACTGCCCGACCCAGGAATCGAACCCGGGACCTCCCGATCTCACACGCACATTTATGCCAAGAGACCAACGAGGCAGTCGTATAGGGTTTGATGTCGAGTTTTCCGTCTCTACGCAAAGATGGTATTTGCATCGTGTTATCCCTTAGTCGCCTTTTACGACACCCACGGGAAGATAGGGGGTGGTGACACTTGTATTCTATGCCGTCAACCACACGGCATTCTTTCAATAGACACTTATTTCTTGATAAAAATTGTTAGCCTGATGTTTTCAATGTAAGCTGAGCAAGAAATATCTATTGCTATAAGTCAATAATCAAAAGTAGTTTTCAATTGCATAGTATGCAGATTTACATTTAACATTGTTATTTATGCTTAGTGCACTTGCTAAAAATCTTGGCCTGTTAAGATAGACTAAACAAATGTCACTAGTGAAAGGTGTGGGTTACAGATCTGTATAGCCTTATGAGGAAAGCAATAGGGGACAAGATAGAGAATTTCAACAGCTGCTATACTTAACTGTCTTCAATAACTTAGGGTCCTTTAAATGAAATCTAATTGGCATAATTACAGAAAGATGTAGTCATCCAATTTATTCAAATCAGTCAAATTAACATTAACTTCTTCAACTTGGGCTGATTCCCAGCAGAGGTGTTAGATCATATGACTAATGTTTTAATAGACAGCAAACAGAAGAAGTTTGTGGAGGTGTAAGTAGTAATTTTTGCAAAATAAATAAATTAGTTAAATTATTTCAACTGCAATAGTTAAGGACGTGTATTGGTTGAAACCAAACAACTTTTGTCAAACTTTTCTTTCAAAACATAATAGATGTAGAAATTCGTCACTCATACATTTCGGCTGACTGCAGCATAATAAATAAACTCTTTTACGGCGAAAACGGAGCAGCACTAGCTGAATCACTTCACACATGTTAACATCCAAGGTTAAAACACTATACTATAGTCAACTTCGCTCACTAAAAACAAGAAGGCTAACGCACCGCGCGACACCAAATATAGCCATTTCCATCGGAATCCTGCTACTTTAATCACTGCTATGACATAATACACCGATAATGTTTGAGTAAACGATCGCTGTAAACAATAATCTTAAGATCTTACACCTACACGGCGAAACTGCTGAACATTTTAAACAATCTATAAATAATTTAGAGATTGCATCTCACCTGTTGAGCGACAGGTTCCAAAATGCTCTCGATAATCTTCGTATGAAACACCGGCATTGTGACTTTTGTATGTCCGACACTTAATTACATTAGATAATAAACACAAATAACAATGATCTCACACAATATTTCACAAATTAAAAATAACACAACCGAACGAGAAGAGAGACAGAAAAATACTGACAGATTGAATTAGTTTAGAGCTGCGCTGCGCTGGCTGGGCACTGAACGCGGAGTATCGATAGTGATTGGCAACAGTGAAAAATCACTTTCGGTTTATCGACATATTGGCGTGAGTGTAATTTGCATTTGCAATTATTGTTATTCTTGGTATGGTTTAATCGTCTTTAAACATTGACTTTTTTGAAACTTTAAAAAAAACAGCAGCCTACTATAAAATAACTCACCTATTTAACTAAATCATGATAACTAATAAAATTATGTTTATTGGGTAGGTACATAATAAGTATGATATCGACTTTGCATAACTCTTTAATATGGTATTTTAATTCACAGTGAATATAACAATCATGCATGGTGCGTTAGAGAGGAAAGGAATGAAAGTGAATGTAAGTAAAACGAAAGTTATGGTTTTTGAAAAGGAGGAATGCGTTACGGCTTGTAATGTTATGATCGATGGACAGCGAGTGGAGCAAGTGAATGAGTTTGTATATTTAGGTACGCTGTTTACAAGAGATGGTAAGAATGTAAAAGATATATAAGAAGGAAGAGTTAATGCAGGTAATAGAGTGAATGGAGCTCTGAAGGCGTTTTTGAATGGCCAAAACGTGTCCAAAAAGGCACGTTTGGCTGTGCATAGAGGGGTGCTAGTACCTAGTCTTATGTATGGTAGTGATAGCTGGGTATGGCAGAAGAGTCATGAAAGTAGAATAAATGCTGTAGAAATGAGAGCACTGAGAAGTATGTGTGGTGTCTCTCTGACTGACAGAGTAAAGAATTGTGTGATAAGAGAGTGTTGTGAGGTAAAAGAAGATGTAGTGACAAGCATCGAGAATGGTATGCTAAGATGGTTTGGGCACGTGGAGAGGATGGATGACGAAAGACTGACCAAGCAGATATATAAGACAAGTGTGGAAGGGACAGGACGTAGGGGAAGACCTAGGCGGACGTTCTCTGACCAGATTGGAGACATCCTAAAAACAGGACAGGTGAGAAGTACCCTGAACAGAAGAGCATGCATGAGGAATCTGATGGGAGTGAATGAAGCAAGAGAGATATGTCAGGATCGTTGCAAATGGCGTTCCGTAGTCTCTGCCTCTCCGGGAAACAGGCGTGAGTCTATGTATGTATGTAAAACTGGTGATAAACGTGTCTACTTTTTAACATAAATAGCAGGTCAACCTCAGCCATATCTTTTACACATTTTGTCCACTTCTTTTCTTAGCATTTTCCCGTTACAACAAAGGTATGTAAATGAATTTGTTGACTCAGCAGGATAATTAGATGCCCGAGGTTAGTGTACATATCGAAGCTATCTAGCTAGTCGAATGGCGCCGATTAATAGAATGGCTAGGTTTTCAATTGCGCAGCTATCTAAGCTAGTTTGCTGTGTCATACACACCAACAAGTTGAGAATGAGATAAGATAAGCCATAAGAATAGTACAAAGTGTCTAGCTTGATGTATTGCCGTGTGTGCCTGCTCAGCAGTATTTGCGGACATTCGAAACTTACATTTAAACTTGGAAATCTGGTTTTCCCATCCTTCCAAACATTACTTCGATTTATATATGTATGCGATAGGTTTTAGGCACCTTTTATCTGTAATAATAAGGTTAACTAAAAATACATAATTGTCTTGCCCTTGTCCCAATTTATTTGGGGTCGGCGCAGTATGCCCTTTGCTTCCATACTTCTCTGTCATCAGTCATCCGATCGTTTACCCTTTCTCTTTCATATCCATCCTCACACAGTCCATCCATCTCTTCCTTGGCCATTCATCACTTTTTTACTTACGTACATCTCATCTCTTCGCATAACATGTCCATACCAGGCCAATCGGCTCCCTTTTACCTTTTCATCAATGGGCGCCACTTTCATACTACCCCTGATGTAATAATTCCTAATTCTGTCCATTCTTGTCACTCCACACATCCTTCGTAACATTCTCATCTCAGCCACATGCAATCGTTTTCTTTCATCTTCTTTGTAGCCCAAGACTTAGCCCCATACAGTACGACAGGCCTTATAACCGCCTTACACATGCGGGCCTTTAATTTCACAGGCATTTTGTGGGGCTAACTAAAAAACACAAGCTACTTAAATTACACTATAACATATAGGTGTGCTATCACCCGTAAGATCTTGCGTCCGGATTTACTTACAAAGGTTCTCGCTTGATGAAGTTGACTTCGATTTCAAGTTACTTAGTACCTTTTGATTTATATCATTTTTACAAAATCACAATTTCCTTGGTTAATGTTAATTTATGTGCCACGCCCACCGCTGGCAACTCGGTAGAGTATTAAATACATACATACATAGACTCACGCCTGTTTTCTGAAGGGGTAGGTAGGTAGTACTAACATTACACAACAAGATTGTGAAACATCTCATTTATCATGTAAAGTGTATTCTTTGTTGGAAAATCAATAAATAAATAACGAAACACTAAAAAGGAGGAACCCTTTGAAATAATATTATTTACTTTGAGTGGTTTGCTTTTTTAAGCTTTAGAATCTTCTCAATGGTCAATCTTTAGACTTTAAAATACCTACGTATATTTTCAAACATCGCTGACAACTACTGACTAGTTTAATGAAACTTCAAGGCAAACTTCAGTAATCAAATGATTTATTACTTATTTTAACATTATAAATAAACCTTAAAAACTATCAAGTCTTTAAAATTACGTGCAAATAGACAAAAAGATTTTTTACGCAATAGGAAAAAATCATAGTATAGTCGGCTACTATAATATACATTTAATAAACTTTAACACGTAAGTCGATAATTGAACAATTGATGGCGTACCCGACTATAGTCTATAATGGTATATCTACAAAATAGATAAACGTTTTAATAAACAACTGAACACATTGAAATTTAACTACTAATCTGACTAGGTAGGTAAATCACAAAGAAACCTATCCGGGAAGGTTGCCCAGCTGTAAGATGGCCATGTTGTGCGTTAACAGATCTTGTGCGATTATATTTAATATTTTTACATTTATTCGATGTTAAAAAATTAATACTTTCGTTATTTTACATTTTACATTGTAGACCCGTGAGCGAACTTGTCGTTGATTTTATTACACCTACATTATTTTAGAATC
This sequence comes from Euclidia mi, assembly GCA_944739405.2. NCBI lineage: Eukaryota > Metazoa > Arthropoda > Insecta > Lepidoptera > Erebidae > Euclidia > Euclidia mi. The sequence goes on from OX123207.2 coordinate 16,752,945, forward strand.
GTTTACTAACACCTGTCACACCAACACTAACAACTGACAAAAATTCGAATAAAACTTGTTGACGTCACACACTAGTAATTTTTCTCTGCTCTTTAGCACTTGTCACAGTGAAAATAATTATATATAACTGTTACAATTTTTGCGCTTCTCTATTTAGCGCATTATTGACATCTATTGAATCAGTCTGTCACTACTGTCAGAATTGGTCAGAATTCTGAACACAGAACTTAGATTGCCATCAAAGAAAAATACTTGACAGAAGATTTTTATAAGTTACCAAAGATAACACCGCGGTAAGCACGTATTCACTATTTGAAATTCTCTTAATTGTTAAAACTGAAAAATCACATAACATATTGAACATAACCGTCTTGTATCAACAAGCGAACTTTACAAATATTCAACTATGTCGCATTTTATTGATATATTGGGACAGCTAACGCCGTAACTAAGGTTGAGTCCATGAGGCTGGCTCTTATGCCGCTCCGTAAGGAGTTTGTGGAAGATGGGAAGGATTGCACATTCGAAGAGTTCAGACTCTGAGCTAGCAGTGTACATTTTCCTCTGGTCCACTGACTCCTGGCGTTTTGAGTCGCTTCTATACGCCGCTGATTTTCGGTCTTCGCGTTTGTTGGGCGAATCTGGAAAAATAAATTAACTTAAAGCAATGTGTATTACTTACACTTAATAAGTACCTATGTCCTAGAGAGAATTATTTTTATTTATTTATTTATAGTCTCACGCCTGTATCCCCGAAGGGGTAGGTAGAGGTGTAAATATATTACATCCACATTTCGCCATGATTTTTTTTGGTCCCACGTAATAGGGGGCCAGCCTATTGCCGTTACCGGGCACATCACCAGACTCCGGGCTGCTACTGCTACTGAGTATTCGGAAAAACCCAATAACACTTTTGCCCGACCCGGTAATTGAACCCGGGACCTCCGATCAGCAGTCGCATACGCTAACCACTGGACCACGGAGGCAGAGAGAATTAATGACGCGAAATACACTAAAAGTGCCTAAGATTGGTAAACTTGTAGATATACCTACTGCTACAAATTTTCAAAATTAGGTGAGGAACACAATCATCAAGGATTTGAGTGATTTGACCAATATTAGCTAATCAACACTGGCTCAGGGAGACAGGCCCAGGTATACTGAATACCTACTTAGCCTGTTACTACTGTGCTACTTATAATATAGGTATTATCAATAACAAACTTTGGCCCCGCCACACTAAGGCTAAGAACTCACGGAGCGATTTTCAACCGCGACCGGCGCGGTGGTGGATCTGCGGTTTTATTTCTAAACTCACGAGACTGGTTATTTGCGTGGTTTCGCAGCCGTCGCGGCTGCGATCATCGCCCGCAGACGTGGCGGCCGATGATCGCAAGACGGGCGGTTGCAAGACGTAAGTAAGTAATTAGTAGATCGATTTCAATATCCATTTTATGTCTGTTTAATTTTAAACATGCACAAACATTTGTCACGATGCCACAAGTCACTGGCTGGTGCAAAATGACGTTGGATTTCTGTACCCGCCGCCCCTCGCCCGCGACCGCGGCCCGCCAACCGACTGCAGAGCGCGCGGGCGCCAGCCGGCGATGCTGCGATTGACCGCGGATCGCACGATTCCACTAGTTACCCGCCGGTGCAGCGGGAACCGCAAACAACCGCGCAGACCGCAGGTGTAAAACGCTTCGTGAGTTGTGCTTTAATTTTTTACATATATATCTGCATTCTACAGAAGTTGCGGGCCTGCAACAGCGGCGGTCGCGGCTGAAAATCGCTCCGTGAGTTCTTAGCCTTAGACCCTAGTGTGAATTTGCACCGGATTCCAATCGATCATTGATGGAGCATTTTCCACACATTTTCCAAAAGCGCCCCCATAGTGGACAGAGTAGAGTAACATAATTGACGATCGACTGGAATCTGATGCAAACTCACTCTAGGGGCAGGCGCTCTGGTTGCTCACTCTCGGTCAGTATAATTATAGGTCATTGAAATATAAATCGTGATTATGTAGGTATGGAAATCCTTTTTTATCATTATCACAGCGACAAGTAGGTTAGCTAGGAGCTGCATACTTGCAAAATATTTCGTTGTACCTATATACTAGCTACAACGAAATATTATTTCAATATTATTAAGTTCAAGATGTTGAGTAGTTAGTGGCCAAAGAAAGCATTTCTTTGGCCACTAACTACTTAAAATCTTGGCTAGGCTTGACGTCGTAAGGGTGATATGCGTGCTAACCAACTAACCACCAGGGTTGCTGAAGACCGTGCGAAGTGGAGGAGACACAGCCGGAAAGCGGACTCGGAGCGTAACTGGGACAGCGCTAGGATGATGATGATGATGATTTTGAGTTGTTAGTGATAGATACATACCCGTTTTATGCCTTGATGCAACGTTAGGACTACTTTTATGATGGTCTGGCCTAGGCTGATGGCTGGCTTGCGTTAACCTCGGTGAGTCTCCCACACCCTTCGCCCTCTTCAGAGGTTCAGCCTCTTGTCTCAGCCGCTTCGCAGGCGACTCCTGGCTTTTCGAAACCCTGATCGTGTCAGGATCAGGTTTGTAGGAATCTGACTCCAGACTTGACTCCTGGACTGGTGGCGTCTTCCTAGGGATGTCGTCGTGTCTTCTAGGCGTTGCTTCTGATTTTTGTAACCGCTCTTCTTGGTATGACCTTACCTAATAAGTAATAACGAAAGAGAGCATTTACTTTCTTACGAATTTTTACGAACATTTTAGGACAAAATTTGAAAAGATGGACAAAATTTTACATAGGTACTCGTAGTTCGAAAAGTAGTTTTTGGCCCTAAAATTAAAAGCATTTAACAAAATAATGTAAAATCTTTTGCATATGTAGTGACGTTATCATTTACTTATTTTAACCCGTAGGTATCCTGAGAAACGTAATAAGTATACAATTTTTTTTTTGTTCCTTACTTGTGCTGAAGACTGTCTTCTTTTTACTTGACTCTGTTGTGGCGGTGTACTTACAGGCTGAGGGAACTCTGAACCGCGTCTCTGAAATGATCGAAACAAATAATTATGTAGGTACCTACGTTATGTTAGTAGAATATTACAATAGAATTATAAACTATACTTGTATACTTGAGGTTTCAAAGTTTGAAACCTACGTCAAACTCGGACCGGACCTCCTGTATCAAACAGAGGGTTTAGTCAGAGTTTCATCGGCTTGGGAGTCGTTTCCGTAGATAACGCTACTTGGCGCATTTATAAAATGTTTGGAAATTGTGCTGATAAATCGAGAAACGACTTGTTAGCCGATCAAATTCGGACTAAACCCTCAGAACAGATTACACATTGGGCCTCTAAATGGTCAAAAATAAGCGTCGGTTTTCATCTTACCTTTGATAACCTATCTGTCATTCTTAGCGTTTCTGCTTCCCGGTAACCTTCTGGGGTGCCCACTCTGGTTGTACTCGCTGAAAAGTTAGCACAGTGTTTCAGATGTAAACTGTTAAAATATGAATACTATTAACATAAAATAATTACTAAATAAAGCCTGAACTAGAAAAGAAAACCTTTGTGTGGTTTCTCAGCAATAGATGGTAAAGAATAGTCGTTGCTGATAGTCTTAGGTCTATTTCCATTTAGGTATATGATACCAAAATATTATAATTGTATTTCATAGTGTCATGCAAGCTTACAGTAGTTTATAGACGCATTTGATGCTCTTCTTTCCATACTCCTTGTGTCTGTTTCCCTGAAAAACCAACAGATGTATTAAAATTCCTTCTTACATAATTTGCGATCGATTGCGGTTTGTTCACTAACCTGTGATGATGTGGCGAAGGCTGTGATTGTCTACTCTTCTCTGATACACTTCTTTGCATCGGAGAGTGATGATGACCTAAACAGGGGTAGGTATCTATTATTATATTTATCCACACTGTCATTACAATAAAATATTTGGTCTTAATCTAGATAATAGGAATGTGTATGCAAATTGATGCTAGGTAAATCAGATAAAAAATATGTATACCTAAGGTATCTATCAGTTAGAGAAATCTTATTGATAACAGAGCAATCATATAATACGGAATTGATACAAAAGTTGACGATTGTATTTGCTAGTCTAGTATGAAACTATACTACCTTCTCTAATTAATTATCTATAATGATAGCGGTTTTAAATTCGATTTTGTGAGGATGGTTCTACAATTATCTGATTTATTTTCTTTTGTAACCTATTATTTCTTGATTCATCGTAAAATCCAAGCTAAGTAAGTTTATTGTTTTTATTAGCTGTGCCGACAGTACTCATTTTTGCACATTGGACGCCTTCTGCTTTTGTCCCCATTATCGATACTATTTCATTAAATAGTTACTATCATTGACTTTTCCATTTCCAATTTCATGAATTAGATTTTAACTTATCTAAGTCCAAATTACTTGACTTTATGATTGATGATACCACGTTCATGTCTCAAATCGTAAAATGCTACAGGAAACAGTTTAAAAGTTAGGTATAGTGTACCTACACTAGAAGCAAGAAAAGACAAGTACATCGCAGGAACATCAGAAGCAGGTTTAGGTGTCGAGGTTTTTGGTGAAAATAGTGAAAACCTTCAAATCCAAACTTCACTAAAGATTTAGATGAAGACGAAAATAGACTTACAGATCGAAGTGATGGCAGTGAAATGTACCTATCTACTTCTAGGCACCATCTTCTACGATCCTACGTAATCAATAAAATGTTTTTCACCTGTGTTGCTCTCACCTGGCGGTGATTTCTGACAAGTATATTGGAAGGTATTTGTGTCCCAAAGGTCACTTTGTACTACTATGAAGCTCTCTTTTTTCCTTTTCTCTGAGTCTCTTCTTTGACCTAAAAAAAAATAATTTGATCGGTAAGTTTTGTTTTTTGCTTAATTTTATTGAGCTTGCACTAAGATGTCTTCTTACATTTACTTTACACGACAATTATAGTTTTTATTACCTTGTTGGAAAGACATTATAAACATCCAGAGTTAGAACTTTTAATTTTGGTTTGCACATAATTTGAACGCCTCAAAACCGGCAGAAATTGCTTTCTTCAGGGCGTCACGCGTGTAGGTAGCGATGCATGATAGAAGAGGATAGAATCATGAGAACCTGATAGAATGATAATGGTCACAAGTCACAAGCACGTAACACGATGATTAGATGAAACATTCTGGGATTTAAAGGGGCATTCAAGTGACTAGTTCCCACTATCGTACCGTGCTTGCAGACCAGACACCTGGCTGGCCCTCGGATTGGATGCTACCCTAAGAAAATTTAAAGACAATATTCAATTCTGAACATTTTAAACCAATTTGATCCCTAACGAAATACATTTTAGGTCAGTTTGACCGTTGATTTAGTTGGCGAGTGATATAGTTAAGTATATGTTAGTACTTACATGATTTTCTCCTTTCTGTTGAAGAGTAATCATGATCTACATCTAAAATGTCTTCTGGTTCTTGTTTTACTAAAGCTGGTTTTATAGGCGGCAGTGGATCTCTTTCTTGACCTGAAAATTGTTTTATTCCAATAAGAGACACATCAGTGTTATTTGAAATCACACACAAAACGTTCTTGGTTTTTGAAAGAGAGTGAGCAAGGATATGACGTTATAAGCACTTTTTGATAGTTTATAATTGCTATGTATTTAAATTTTGTATACTTAATTATTTATATGTTCTTGTATTATCAAATGTATGTACTTTTAAACTATGTATATATGTATTACGTTTATGCTACAAAAGTTCTTCTTCACTCACTTCTACAATACACCTACTTTTAATCTCTGCACCACTCTAAGGTAGACTGGTAGAGAATGCCTTAGGCATTAAGTCCGCCTTTATACGTTTCAGTGTATATAAAGTTAAATAAATAAAAATAAATAAAGCAATTTATCTGCACAAAGGTAAAAACACTATCTAGTTATAAATATTATTCTAAAATGGTTTGCTGGCCAATTTAACTTCTCAGTAGACTGATGGGTAAAATGAATAAATTCTTTATAGTTTCGGTTACTGTTGCGTCTCACCTATAACTTTCCTCTCCATCCCTGGCGGTGGCTCCAGGTCTTCCTGATCTACGGACACATGCATCAGGTCAGTCAGTAACGCTGCCTGACTCACGCTTGACATCCGTCTGTGACCCCTGGAGGAAGGCTTGTGTTCTCTCGAAGGTGTAGTCTTTGTTGATACAGGATCTTGTGTCTTGACTATTTTCTTTTGAAGTTCAGGTGTCTGGAGAAAATATTTTTATTGATGGTAAACTAAAAAGCTACGCGTAGAAACATATAATCATACATTATAATTTTCTTCAAATCTAAGCACAACTGTTTCCTTAATATCTACGCTTTTTGGACAGCCAGTTGTATCCAAGACAAGGCTTACTGGTCCAACCAAATTAGACAGCTATTTGCCTACCTTAATAATTTTAGGAGTGGCTGCCTTCGTATACATGGGTTCCTGGATCTTGGCGGGCACGGATTTGGCGGTAGAGGTTTCGCTGGTCTTCAGTGCTGGTATTGTCTTTGCTTCAGCTTTAGCTGGCTCTGGTGTTTTTATCACTTTTGGAGGTTCTGATGGTTCCTAAAAAACAAAGAAATATGTGTTTTCATAAGTTTCATCATCATATTTGAAATGCATATTTGTCATACCACAGCCAAAAACCTTGTCAGGTATTCTTGTGGTAGAAAGAGAGTGGTAGAAAAATCAGGCATTTGTGTCATTTCAGAACACGGTTTGTCGTGATCTCTAATAAGAACATTTAAGTGGAGATGAGCCGTAAATTAACACATAATTATGTAGTCTTTGCCAATAGTGTTAAAACGGATTGAAGGGAATAAAAAAGTCAGTACCCTAATTACCTCTGCAGTCCATCCGTAAGGCAGCTTGGCCAGTTGATCTTTCTCAGGTACAGCTTTTGAAGCCGGTGGACTCGTATAGTCCAGATGATTCTTGAATGATACGTTCTTGGTCTGTTCCTTTTTAGGCTCTTTCGGCAGCGTTGGTTCTTTTATCGCAGGCTCTGGAGGTGGTGCTGACGGTTTTGGTCTAAGGTAGAAATAAAAATCGATTTATATCTTAGTTTTTTTTTTTGCTTAACTGGTTTGTTTGATAGCCGAGTGGATATACCAATAGACTGCCATGCAGAAGGTATCGGGTTCGAATCCACGGCGCGCACCAATGACTTTTCGGAGTTATGTGCGTATTGAATTGTTAATTATCGTTGATTGAATCAGGCGTTACTTGGCGGAACTCCATTGTAACCTAATGGAAGGAAAGAGGAACCCACCACGCACCCTCGAATTGACCACCCCAACCATTGCAATAGAAAAAGGTTGACAATATCGAACTCCTCTAAAAGGATAAGGGATATAGGAATGGTATGGGTTCCAGGAAGATACCTGACTTGCAGTATCCCGCTGTATGCGCCGACTATTCTTCGACACGTGTTTCGCCTCTGCACGAGGCATCCTCAGGAACGATGGGCAACGACTGAGCGCTTTCCAACCGTGGGCATGTATTATAAACGATTGTACTTTCTAATCCCCTCCCTCCGTTGCTCGACTGATGTGAGTCATTATGACGGTGTGCGAATATATTCAGCAATGGGGACCCGTTAAAGTTGGTTTGATCGTTCAGTAATGTATGTTTAAAATCTCTAATTGTTCCAATACGCACATTCGATTTTAAAGATTTTAAAGCGGGACAAGCATACATTACTGAACGATCAAACCAACTTTAACGGGTCCCCATTGCTGAATATATTCGCACACCGTCATAATGACTCACATCAGTCGAGCAACGGAGGGAGGGGATTAGAAAGTACAATCGTTTATAATACATGCCCACGGTTGGAAAGCGCTCAGTCGTTGCCCATCGTTCCTGAGGATGCCTCGTGCAGAGGCGAAACACGTGTCGAAGAATAGTCGGCGCATACAGCGGGATACTGCAAGTCAGGTATCTTCCTGGAACCCATACCATTCCTATATCCCTTATCCTTTTAGAGGAGTTCGATATTGTCAACCTTTTTCTATTGCAATGGTTGGGGTGGTCAATTCGAGGGTGCGTGGTGGGTTCCTCTTTCCTTCCATTATGTTAATTATCGCTTATCCCGTGCCTCGGAGAGCACGTTAATCCGTCGGTCCCGGTTGTCATGAAGATCTTTGACAGTCGTTACAGGGCGTCAGTACCTTCTAAATAAACTGACACTAGTCTAAACCATGGAATATCGCTATCCCTTCGGGTTGCGGAGGTCAGACAGGCAGTCGCTCCGTGGAAAAGCTAATATTCAGCCAAATCCGGTTAGACTAGAAAGCGGACCCCAGACTGAAACTGGGATAACGCTCTTAGAAAGAGAAAGAAGATCTTAGTATTTTTCATTCAGTAGCTCATAGGTTTAATATTTTTGGTGTTTATTAGGTGATTTTTTATCTTATCATCCTAGATTGTATGCGTATTTTGTTAATATAAGTTGTTGCCTACCGTGAGAAGGCGGAACATAAAATTAACGGGGCAATTACACTAGTGGAGTACTCGTCTCCGCTGCGGATAGATACTGAGATGCCACCGACATACTACCCTTACTCTTTCGACTTAACTCAATCATGATAAAACTTGGCAAAACTTAAATTGGTGACAGAATGAAAGAACTTACTTCTCAATGGGCGGCTGAGTGGTGAGATTGATATACTCCGCCTCGGCCCCAGCCGACGCACTCAGACTGCACACTGACGTTATGTCGCTGGTTTCTGGAAAACAAAATAGATCACTTACACAATATGATAATACTCATTTCTGAAGCACATAAATCAACGATAAAAGCCTAATTGTATTTCTGATTTTGATTGCAGTGATACTAGATTATACTACATGCACAGTTATTAAAATAAAAAAAGATGAAGGTCAAAATCTTCAGAAAGAAGACGGAGTTATCACGTCTACTGTAATAAAATTGCCATCAATTTTAATCTGAATATTTCCCCCGCTCAAAATATAAATGCTTATCTGTATTTTTGAGCAGTCTTGCAAAGATTTTTTTATTGTTATAACAAAGTTGAAAAGCGAGTCATGATTACCAGGGTGGCTAAGATTCTCCTTAGGAACAGGCAGTCTGGTCCTCTGAGTGGCCGGTGAACGTGAGTCTCCACGAGTTGATGACTCTGAGCTTGCATCGCTGCCCAATTTGCTAAGCAGCATCTAAAAATAAAACAACCAAGGTAAGCATGAACCGTATTTGATTTACTTAAAGATCAATCTACTAGTAAATGGAATCTAGAAAGACCATACGAGTTGACCACTTATCATTATGTCAACAGCGACTTTAACAAAAAAAATCTAAGCAGAACTTTTGCAATAGCAAAAGGATAGTCCAAAATCAAGGCAGAAAATTACTTGAATTTCGTCATAATACATCATCGGGCTGGCGGCGGCTAGACACAAACAGCTAAAAATTTAGTTCAGTCGCGTTCCATTGGAGCGGACGATACCTATCCAGCAGTGGACTATAATAATATATAATAATACATTTATTGACCAACAAGTTAACATTACAGAATACCAGATAAAACATACATTGAATTTTCTTGTTAATAGGGTTAAAAAAAAATCATGAAGCCCTGACTCCTAAACTAGGTAATTACGTGTATTTTAGAAGTCAGTAGCTTGTACCGTACAGAGAACATTCATGATAAACAATAGACAGTTAAAAAAGTGAAAAGGAACCTAAAGTTAAAGTTATACATATAAATTAAATGAAAAAAAAATAAACACAGTGCTATTACCAGCTAGTTTTAAAACAATGTGGTGTGCATGATTGTGTGTATGTGTGTGCGCGCGCGCGTGTGCGTGTGTGTGAATGTTTTCTAGTAATACGCTGTTATGACTCTATTTAAGTGCGAAGATTTTCTGTTTCTGTAGTAGTATATAATATAATTGACGAACAGTTAGTACTTTACATTCGCGATAAAGATCAGTCGTTGAAAACCGCCGGGGCTTAAAAGTCATCACGTTTAGGACCGCTCTTTGAGCCCTCTCTAGTTCCAAGAAAATCGTCTTATAGGTTTAAAAATATAGGATTTTTTTATGACAGATACTTCTAAACGCGCGGTTGATTTTTACGTGGTTATAAGGAAGAGCAGGAAACGCCGAGGAATTGGTGGGCAGACATCAATGATGATCAGTGCAATTGGAAATATTACTAGGTAATTGAAAAACTTGAATACGGATTTCTATAATCTGAGTTGAACACTCAAGAGGTTGAGATTCTTTGAAAAATATTTTTATGATAATCTACATAATATATGGCCAGCCAGGTCCAGCTGTGGACATCTTTTGGCTGAATTTATGATAGTGAGAATATTAGGTGTTCATAAAATAACTTTTTATTTAATAGACTGTCCAGGAAAGGCCGTGGCTTGACATTTTTTTCAAAATAATATAGCAGAAATAAAATTAAAAAGGTAGGCCATTCCATTGTAATTATAAGTCATGGTCACCCTAATCGTACATTTTTAGGTTATATCGAAAAGTGATTTGTTTTTCAGCTATCGAATGTATTACAGTGTTGAGCTGTACATATTTATTTTCTACAAATGTGTACAAAATGTAGCCGTATCGGGTGTTTGATTCCGTTGTGATCTCAGATAGGTACAATTAATTATTTATTTGCACAGCGTCAGGATTGAGGAGCCACACACATTTGCATTTTTTACAAATTCCCTTGATCTTACAAGTCTATAATATTAATAAAAATTTGATTACAACTAGTACATAATGACCATAAACTGAAAACATAATTCGAATGACTACTTTCACGTAATTCACACTCGCATGGCGTATGGATTGAGTAGCCACACTTAAAGTATAATATCTTCCTGAATATCAAAGATACAATCCTCAGATTTTTTGTAGATGCTGTTCACAGTTAGTACAACATGATACAAAATGTTCATAAATATTCAAGCAATACTTTTCGAGTTCTAGGGTGGCTCCTCAGTTCAAACGTATGTACTGAGGAGCCACCTTTACATTAATATAACTTTTTAAATACTTTCCCAGATAACAATGCAAACTTGCCAAACTTGCAGCAAGTTTAAATCAAACTTGCTAGTTTCACTGTGACAAACTTGCATGAAGTTGGTTTTTCCAAGGATTTGGATGACGACGAGCACAGGTTGGTGATCGGTCGACCTCCTAGATACAGCAGGAGGTGCTCGACGACCAGCTGTTGTCGGACCACCAACCTGTGCCTTGTACCTGTGCAACCTTTGAAAAAGCAAACTTCATGCAACTTTGATGCAAGCTTGTCACAGTGAAGAAACTAGCAAGTTTGATTTAAACTTGCTGCAAGTTTGTTGTTATCTGGGTTAGTACAAATTTCAACATTTGGCCTACAAAATTATTTCTCTTCGTACTAAATAACGGACCACGCTTCGTTGTAAAATCTGAAGTGGCTCCTCAATCCATACGGACACATAATGGATAGGCATAAGCTGGTATATACTAAACATAGTGTTTCGTAATCGGCCGCCAGTCTCAAGTTTTTAAAAATTTAATCTCCTGGCCCTCGGTATGAGACTTTCAAGATGCTTTTGCCAATCTTTTTAATATATGGAACTATAGATAAAGAAGGGCAAGAGCATAGACTGGCAGAGTGAGCGCAATGATGATCCACTATGATGGAGGATTCGTCTGGTGGTCTTTGAGTTCTCGAAATGTCGAAACGTATACACATAGTATTTTCAAAATTTATTGTAAGAAGATGCTTTGAGCACCAGTGCATAACTTGTGTAACAGCTGCTTCTGTGTCATAGACCTCCAGAGCCGTATCGTCTGCATTTGTGTAGATATTACAATTCGGCATAGAAAGCCTGCAAAGGTCATTAATATAAATGATAAAGAGCGTAGGGCCTAATAGACTTCCCTGTGGTACTCCAAAAGATAAGGTTTCCTCGTTACTTACTAAGGAGTCAATCTTGACACTTTGCGTACGATGAGAGAGGTAATGTTTAAAAATATTTAGGCTATTTCCACGGATGCCTATACATTCCAGCTTTGACAAAATAATCGGGATATAGACACAGTTCTGTTGTCGAAAGCCTTGGAGAGATAAAAAAAAGCCATAGCATTTCAACTTTCTAACTTTTTTATGACGGTCTCCGTAAGATTTGCAACAGCATCTTTCGTTGAAACACCTTTACAAAAACCGTACTGGTTTTGGGAGATAATATTATGTCTTTAAATATTTCGACAAGGCATTATTTAATATGGCAGGCAACTATGGCAGGCTGATGATGGTGATGATGTTGACATTATCAGTATTGTACCTGCAGTTCATTCTCCTTGGCCTTCAGCGTCCTCCTGTATCTGTTGTTGTACTGTCGCAGCTCCTTCATCCTCCTCTCCAGCTCTGGTCCAGGTGAGCGGCACTCGTGCGTGGAGGCAGGTCGCAGGGTGGCGCGGATGCGGCCGGGGCTTGTGCCCCCGTGACCGTTGCGACGGAGTTCTAGTAACTGGCTGTGCACTTGGAGTGAATTTTACCTGCAGCTCATTCTCCTTGGCCTGCAGCGTCCTCCTGTATCTGTTGTTGTACTGCCTCAGCTCCTTCATCCTCCTCTCCAGCTCAGGTCCAGGTGAGCGGCACTCGTGGGTAGATGCAGGTCGCAGGGTGGCGCGGATGCGACCGGCTCCTGTGGCCCCGGGACCGTTGCGACGGAGTTCTAGTAACTGGGGATGCGCTTGGAGTGAATTCAAGATCGTGCTTTAGAACTAAGTGGCGGAATATGGCTGTACAATATTATTATGTTACTAGCTGTTTCCCGCGGTTTCAGCCTCGTGCTGAGGGAGCTACTTCGCGTATCCGGAATTTATAGCCTAAGTTACTCCTTGGTACATCAGCTATCCGCCAGTGAAAGTCCCGTCAAAATCGGTCCAGCCGTTCCAGAGATTAGCGAGAACAAACAGACAGACAGACAAAAAATGTAATTTCGGTATATGTACCGTGTATACATCCATATGCATTTAGTAAAACTAACGGTTATTTTAATATTATTACAAACAGATACTCCAATTTTATTTATGTGTATACATAATATTAAAAAAACCGGCCAAGTGCGTGTCGGGCCACGCGCAATGTAGGGTTCCGTAGTTGCCCATAATGACTTGCTGGAAAGGGTATTAATGTACAACAAATCCGACTGTTTATTTTGCTGAAAAAATAATTTTAATAACACTATTATAAGAACCTAAGTTTTGTTTAGAAAAATACTAGGTATGTATCCAGTTATGTATTGTAAACATAAAATGTGGTTTCCAAGATATACTACTACTATACATACGTAGTACCGTAGTACATTACATACCAAAGTACGTATATCTTTAAGATTAAGCCAGCGCGCCCAATGTAAACTTACAGAAATAGGTATTTATAAGTTAACCGACGATTACTCGTAAACTAGTGATATCTACTTAGCCGTGATAGTTATATACATACATACATACATACATATCGTCACGCCTTTTATCCCCGAAGGGGTAGACAGAGGTGTATTTCTACACCCACTTTTCGCCAGGTATACTTTAGTCCCACGTAATAAGGGGCGAGCCTATTGCCGTACCGGGCACATTTCCAGACTCCGTGCTCCTACTGAGAATTTCGTGACAGAAAAACCCAATAACACTGCCCGACCCAGGAATCGAACCCGGGACCTCCCGATCCCACGCGCACATTTATGCCGCGAGACCAACGAGGCAGTCGTATAGGGTTTGATGTCGAGTTTTCCATGACACTTGTATTCTATGCCGTCAACCACCTATATTCATGTCAAATATCGCGCGTCTTTGAGCTAGGCTGCGGACGGACAGACGGACGGACATGACGAAACTATAAGGGTTCCTTGTGGACTACGGAACCCTAAAAATGAATCAATTCAATTACGAGGATGGTTCTTACGGAGAGAAAAACAAAAAAAGAATTAGGTAAGAATCGACTGTTAGGCGGTACCGGGTTAACTAGTTCAATATAAAATCATCGTTCATATATACAATGCAACACTGACTTAAATCAAGTTAATCGTGTCCGTCAAAGTAAGCTTATTTCTAGGCAGGACACGATCTAATAGAATATGAACTGAATATGTGGACAAGAGTGCTTTACTCGTAAGTTCACAGATCACAAATTTGCCCATATACTTAAAATATTGTTTTAACTTTCTGTTTCTGCCTAAAACTAGCGCCATTGGCAGTACCTTTAATTCTTCAAGCCACTTGGTATTGGCTTGTCCACGATGTAACTGAACAAGTCAAAACCGAGTATCGGTTGATAATTATCTGATTCTGGCAGCTTTGATCTGAGATAGGAGACATTTTATATTTAGTACCGCGCTGGGTCAGCGACCCGAAGTAAATTTTGACACCAACATTCAATTACGTCATTATTTTCTGTTTTATGCAAAATGGGACACCTCCATATCTTTGAGGTCTTTTATCCAGCGTTAACTTGGGTGATCCATCTGGCGATGCCGGATAGGTTACCCGAAATATAAAGTATAGAGATAGGTACGATACAAGAGACAACATATCTTTTTCACTATTCTTGATGAGTTCCAGAGCTTCTAATGAAGATGCTATCTTGTCTGTTACATCGAAAAGTGGACGACAACTCTATAATAATAATTGATACTAAAAAGCAATTAGTAGAGAGTTGTAGTCCACCTTTGGACATAGGGTTCTCCTCCTTTTCGAAATAACTCTTGTTCTTCTACTTTTTGGATCCAGCTGATCTTCTTTGTACCTAAATTGCGTCGAGAAATAAGTATGTAGTTGGAATAGAACTGAATACCTTAGGTACGAAGACCAAGCACAAAGTCCCCGTGGTGCAAAATATGATGAAGACTGCGATGATGATAAAAAGTGCGTCTTTGTGATCTTGTAACACCTGCAACATAGAAGGAAACCTATAATTAGATCACAGGCTTTCGCTCCAAGAAATAAAGCAATTCGTACATGGCTATCTCAGAATAAAATGCAGTCTTTCTTATACCTAATAAGCTGGAGGCCGTTGCATGCGGAAGGCTCAAGATCGTGTGAAGAGACTTGGAAGAGAACTACGTCCAGGAAGTACGCATCTAGGCTGCCATGATGATGAAAAAGCGAGAGGCTAATAACTTACGAGCGTGATGGCTGCCCCAGCGATGCACATCATGAGCACGTTGTAGACGGACATGCCAATGTGCTGCGAGTCATTCAGCGCCGGGATCGACACGTGGCGCGTCTCCCACGCCAGGAATGCGCCGAACACCTGGAACGGGAAGGACACTTTGAGTAGAGCTAAATGTACAATGCACATTTAGCAAGACTATCTGATGATAAAATACGTGTAACCCACCCAGTGCGGCTGAATACACGGGTGTTCTAGTCATCGTTCGCAAATTACCAGGATTTTGGGCTCTGCGCTTAATCAAGGTAAGTTATATAAATCCTGATACGTATACAATATTAAATAGATGACACCAGAGAAAAATATGTTGTCAATGGCGTCAGATTTTCTGTTTAGCCGGTCTAGTCCCTGCTGAAAATTTGATAGGGAAACATTAAAAAATAATTTGTCATGAGAGGATGTAGATGCTTTTGGGGAGAATTTAAGCCTCTCATCCACCCTTCTCTGCGTCCGCCCTAAATCGTGTGTAGTATGCAAGTAGTTACGTGCATATTTTAATGTTCGAGTATCCATTTTTTAGCAATTTAGCACTCACCAACAACAGCCCCTTGTAAGCGTATATGATGCCGATGAATATGGTCATTCGCTCAGACTGGCAGTACTCGTTCTCTTGCACAATCACTATATCTTCACTCGTCGGATGCGGCTGTGGAATAAAAAGACTAAACTCTAAAGAAGTCCAGCGAATCAGTCAAGATGCTGAAGCTGCTGTGTCCCAGTTTGGATCCCATCTTTTCCACGTGGTTCGCATCATACTATGAGGGATTTTATAGGTAATGATGAATATTAATCTTTTGGTCAGCAGTTCTAGTTACAAAGTTATGAAACCAAGTACAACATTTGAATAGGCTTTTGCTTTTAGCATCTTAAACTAACGGACTGCTGAATTAAGTCATAAAATCCGTTTATTATTTTATGCAAAATGTGTCTTCTTTAATGATTAATTGGCATTTATTTGCAAAGAAAATTAAACTATTACCAGAACAGAATTAAACATGACGCTCTTTAAAATTTTCTTTGCCTTTTTATGATTTTTATGTACTGGTTTTTATTTGTTAGGTACTTAAGTAATCATTGTCTTCTTTTTTTATAACAATAATGCATAATTTTACGTTAGCATTTTATATCAGCAAAAAAAGTCTAGCAGAAGCATTATAAATTAATTCTTACGTAAGGATCCATCTGCTTGGTGGCCCGGTAGAAGGGATCTGAAACTTGCCAAGTGGTCATGATGGCCAGGTCGATGCACAGCAGCACACCCACCACCATGAACAGCTGGTAGTCTTTTATTACCTGGAATGCAAGTGATTAGCTGATCCATTATTATTGCTTACAAAAGATGGTCAAAATGGTGTCACTGCTATGAGACCCATTGTTAGAACACTATCATCATTATAAAGCCTTTTGTAGTTCTCTGCTTGACATTGGCCTCTTCTAATTTTCGTAACAATAGTATTATGAGCCAATTGGAGATTTTCCCTACTTTAGACCCCGCTGGTCTGACGATTTGGCATAGAGTTTGATGTCGAGTATTTCATTTCTGCCGCAAAATCGTGTATTTTCATCAGTCACCTCTTACGACACCCTTTGAATGAAATGGGGTGGCGACACGTGGTATTCTTAATCCGTTACCACACGAATGAAACAAATACTAACGTCTTATAATAATCACATAAATGCCATACTAACCTTCTTATTTAACTTGACATCAGTGAAGATGGAGTGCACTCTCCACGTCTTGGAGAACATGGCCCCGAAGGCGAGACTGAACCCTGCCATGAGAAGCCAGGCCCTCGCGGTACAAATGTACGGAAACGCCGCTGTGGGTACACAAGCAATTGTATTGAAGTTTTGTGCTTGAAATCCAGGGAACATCTATTGACTGTGTGTATTATACAAGACTGATTAAGGTCAAACAAATTAATTATTTGTGTACCTATCCGTTATATACGCTTAGATCTGAAATATCACATTAATTGGTTAAATGTATTCATAAATATTGGTGTTGCTCAGTGTCGTTCACACAACCGACTTTAAAAGATTCATATACTTGAAAGTTGTGTGGTCTGAACTCATGTATTTTTTTATTATGCTTGACCTCGTGTAAACTATATACGTGATATGTAACTTGTTTGACACAAGAACACTTGATGACTGTGAGTTTATTTCATAGATTTTAATATTTCTTTATTAACGTTTGTGTAGCGAAATGATAGTAAACATGCACGCAAACAAACCAACACAGACCAAACTAAAAAAGAAAATAAAGTAAGTGTAAGTGTAGTGAATGGTGATGTTGAGTGATATCAAAAATCCGTAAACTAAATAAACACATCAAATAAAATTAACACATAACTGATGATACCACAGAAAAAACAAATATACAGATCATAGATGCAAATACAAATAATGAAAATACACATCATAATCTCTTTACCCAACTAGTTTATCGAAACAACTTTGATCTGTAAACGTAAAGCACACCCAATAAAAAAGCTCGTATTAAAAATTCTGAGACATACCGACCAACCGACAAAAGCATCGCGGATGATGAAAGGAACAAACAAACCAAAACTTGGAAACATGCTGGCGACTCCTCGGACCTAGAAAACCGCCTAGGTCTTTCTCAGAATTTAATATCAAGGAATTAGGATGGGTTAGTTCCCAAAATTTGGTTGAAGGATCCATATCACAGGATACAAGCTGAAGCTTTGGGGTGGGAGCAAGCGTTTACCTCCGCGCGGCGTGTCCTGAGAAAGACCTAAGAACCAATGGCAATGATGAGATCAGATGACAAAGTAGCGTGGACATGATCGTGCTAGCAACATGCGAATTGAAATTGTGCTTTTAGATTTGATTATGTTTAATTTTCTTTTCATTGAAATTTTCTTATATTCACGAGTGAATTGTCCGAGTTAAGTAAGATGGTAAGAGACATCAATTACGTAGTCAAAAACTCTTTACTTACAATGGTTAGCTAAAGTAGAACAAAACACAATTGGACTTCTTGAAATTGTAGTTAAGTAGGTACCTACTTAGATAAAAAGTTTCATCTTTTAATAAATAAGAATCAAATCAACTTTATTCATCAAACTAAATAAGCAGAATAATTTGCTAGCAATATAGAGCCCTTACCACCTGCCTCACCTCTCAACCTCTCGTCAGAGATCAAAAATGATGAGCATGATTACCTTCCGATCCAAAGTAAGTAAGAACACAAAGACATTAATAAGGCAAGGATTCAGGAGTCAGCTAAAGCTGTTCCTTTAGTACATACCAATGGAGCTGAGGCTGGAGTCCAGCCCCAGGAAGATGACGCTCAGGTACGTCAGCATGCAGCCCACGATGATCAGGTTGTTTAAATGAGGAGATGACATTTTTATGTACCTGTTGAACACATATTATGACTACAGGAAATCAGGGACAAGACCAAACACAAATTATAATAGATTCTCTAAGAATCATGTGTGATAAATATTACGATATCTGTGTCTTCGTAGTCTTTCTCCCTAAAATAATAATATTTTTTCTAGTTAAATACTGCTTCCGCGTCGTTTGAATATTTGTAAGTCGTCTGGAAGAACAAGACATACAGCCATCTCTCTTCGTAAGCTTGCAGTTGGATAGAATAATGTAAATTGTGATGCAATAATTATTGTTTGAACCCTGAATCGCTCAATACAGCTTGTCTAGTGCCTCAAAGCACACCTTAAGCCATCGCTCCCGGCTGACACAAAGATAAGAAATCTTCGGTCACAGTCGTTATGGCTATTAAGCCAAGGCAAAAGTCTTTGATGCTTGACTTGACTTCGGTTTTTTGAGATTAGACACAAACCTCTGGTTCCTGTAGTGTATATTCATGGCGAGGAAGCCGATGGCCAGCAGGATGCCCAGCACGGAACACGCCACCAGGATCGAGTAGATCGTGATGTTCACCTGCGTGTGCTCGATCAGACGCAACGTGCGGTCTTTTGGAGGGTTCCTGGTGAAACGTTAAACTTGAAGAATATTTTTTTATATAAAGACACATTTCGTGACTAGGTAGGGGTGAGAAGAATTAGATGGAAACACGAAAAGATATTTGTTAAGAAATAAAGAAAGTACGTTCGTATTTTGTTGAGTGCAGATATTCAAGTCTGGTCTAAAAGAAAGTCTGGTTTAGTCCTTGATTGAGGATTAAAAATAGATTGAAGAATATTTATATACTTATATTTATTTGAATTTGACATATAATCCAACAATTCAAGTTTCTTATTAATTCCAACAAGAATTCCAATGTTTTACAATATTACGCGTAAGGCACGTAATATTTATTTGGGCTCTGTTTTACACTAAGGTGGATTACGTTTAGGTCTTCATCAAATCTACCTTAATAAATTAATAATAAGATTAACTTATTATTAATTTTCGTTTACAAATGGGCACAACTGGCGAAATGACTTGTAATTACGTCTTTCGCGTCTACCTCCTAAAGTTCTTATGGTACAAATTTCCTATATACAAAGGTACTCTGTGGGTACAATGTGACGTACTTGCCAACCCATCTGAAAGGCTCTCCACTGATGAGGTCCAAGTGGTCCCTCTCGGCGCAGTACTCGCCGACCTTCACCTCTCCCACGCCTTCGCCTTGGAACTGCTTCAGCAGAATCGATGCTTTGCGTTCGTTGTCATAGAAACGGACTGGACCCTGTAAAGAGATCATGTGAGTGAGTCCCAACTACCGGCTACCACCACCGGTTCTAACCACCTACGGAACAAGGAAGTGAAGTAGGTAAGTACGTATATATACAAGTTTTTTAAACCTAATATAATTTAAGAGCCAGTTTAGACGGTCTCGGGTACAAACCTAGCCGAGTATTGCTATCGCTTTGGGTTTCGAAGATCAGAGGGAGAAAGAGAGAGAGAGAGAATTTGAAGAATATGGTTAAATATCCTTTCAAATCTGGTTAGACTAGAAATAGAAAGCGGATCCCGGATTCCAATGTGAAAGTCTTGGCTGCAACTAAGATAACGCTAAAACGGTGATGATATCTATTAAATCACTTGGTTCTACGCCGAATTTGGCCGTTCAATAATCATCAAAAAGACGCGTCTTGTACCTATATACAATAATATACTTACAGTAACACCTTCGAAAGTGACATTACTCAGCGCGTCCAGGAACAGTGACTCCCACTCTTTGTCTCTGTACTTGAAGTCTTGCACTGTCTTCTCTTTGTATTTGGACTTGACTCGTTGTGCCACCGTCTGTATCGCCAGCGCCATTGCCCATATACCTGGACAAAATTGGGAGAAGTTTGGGGAAATTATTTTCAATATTATAAGTATAAAAATTTCTGAAAATACGGATTTGAATGAATCTTTGCAAAAATATATCTTATAGATTAGAATAACACGCAGACTAGCTTTCGTCACGTTACCCTAGCGGTCGAAGCCGCAGTCGAAGCCTCAGTGTTTAATTTTGATATCATTGAAATGCCCTCTTGTGGCGCGTAAACAACCTACAGGAGATGTGTCTTTGGTGAAGTGTAACGACTCTAAGAAAATGTATAGTTACAAACTTAAAACAAATAAATATTGTACCTATCATTCTATGTTCATAAATGGAGGGGATACAATAGTCGGTGGCTGCTTATGACCGGCTAGTACAAATACAATTTGACCCAAAAATCAAGGCCTCTTAAGCGTTTAAATACCTGTATAATTACGCTTATGGCTGTTTTAATAATACTTAATCATGCAACACAGTTTACTTACCGTCGTAAGTGTAACCATGAAACCGGGAATATTCCAGTCCTCGTCTTCGGTCGTATTCCACCTGGTAATCTTTCGCCGTCTGAGAGTCAGAAAAGAGACTGCCATTACGCTACCAATATAATAATAATAATAATAAGGCGTGGCTAACATGGAAATGGTAACCCATTCAATATGGAGACCCGGTTAAGAAAGAAACTGAGAGGACCGCTGCCCGGGGGTGATCGCCGGGGCACACCTGGAGCTGACGCTGGGTGTTTCAGCATGCTATCCGTCAGCGGTGTGGAGCTGAACAGGCGGGCTTCCACCACTCAATATGCTACAGCCGAAACCGCAGACAATGACAGACTGACAGACAGAATGAGTTCCCCCATAGAGCCTTATAGCCCAAGTACCGTGTCATATACACCATCAAATTCAACATCACCTTCAATAACTAGCAATTATAGTGAAATTATCAATATAGAACCACAGAATAGTAACACCAATAGAGTCTTAACCCTCGCTGAAGATGTTTCGCAGGGGGCACTAGCCACCTGCCCTGCGGCCACTAGAGCTGGCAAACCGAGAGTGCGCATGCAATGGAATGATGAAATCAATACTTTTATCATGCGCACATATTTGTATGTCACTAAATTAGAGACAGATAGAACAAGGTACTGCAAAAAACTTCATGAGCAATTTGTTTTAAAATTTCCGCATCTCAAAGTTTCAGCACAACGAATAGCTGATCAAAGAAGAGTCATTGTCAGAAACAAAATGTTATCAGACGAAATTATTAGTAAGCTTAAACAAGAAGTTATGGAACAACTTAGGATAGATGCATCAGAAGAAACACAATACAGTCCATCACCAGATACTGAACTAGTGCCTATATCTACTCCTCAAGAACATACTTTGCAGTTTACGCCAGTCACAACAACCAACATCCCTCTTTCTCAAGTATCGACGACAACGATGACTAACATATATAATATGATACCACACACACAATCAAACGTTTCTACGCAGACAGGCTCACTTACGAATATTTTTCAAGAATCACTTACACAACCAACAGAACACGAAACGACTCCTGAAATTACGCAACAAGACACATTTACACCTGAATTTCTACACCAACTACAGGCCGTGCTTGCACAATATACTGGTACTGACCCAACAGCTCGTCCAAAACTACCAAAACTCAGAGAATGTAGGAAACTTTGCACATATATAGATATTTTCAATAGACAAATATTAAACAAGTTCTTCTCACTTGACTCAGATTTAATAGATATCCACACTTTGATATACTGTAGCGCTCTTGTCATCTCTGAGAAACTGGGATATAAAATTCGAAGCCCTAACATTAACACACTACGTAAGAAAAATCAAACCTTTAAACCTGCATGGCAAAATAGAATTGAAACTGACATAAAACATTTAAGAGCGGATATAGGCAGATTAACACAGTACATAAATAATAACAGAAATAGAAAAGTAGTTAAGGCAGTTGAGGAAATATTCAGGAAAACAAAAGTACACACGATTCATGAACATAACAATATTAGACCAGAAGAATATTTAGATACGTTAAAACAAAAACTAAAAGTAAAATCACAAAGGCTAGCTAGATATATGAAAGCATTGCAGAGAAAGGAAAATAATAAGTTGTTCATTTCAAATGAAAAGGGCTTTTACAGAATGTTTAGGAAAGATAATTCACAAATCACACAAATGCCAAATTCAGAAGAACTAAAAAGCTACTGGACCGATCTTTGGAAAAAGCGACAAGATCATAATGATACAGCGAGATGGATACAAGATGAAGAATGTAGAATGATGAATGTAGAAAGCATGGAATTAAGTGATATTACGGTAGATGATATAGAAGCAACCACTAGAAAAATGAAAAACTGGAAAGCAGCAGGCACAGATAAATTACACAATTTTTGGTACAAGAAATTTCATGTTTTACATACTATATTAGCCAGGAATATTTCTGATATTGTCACAGGGCAACAAAATATACCCAAATTTATTACGCAGGGAATCACGTATATGTTACCTAAAAGCAACGACACTCTTAATCCATCACAATATCGCCCGATCACATGTCTTCCAACCATTTATAAACTGATAACATCAATAATTACACAAAAAATTAACAAACACTTAGAATACAATAATATTATGTCAGAAGAACAGAAAGGCTGTAGACAAGGACATCGAGGATGCAAGGAACAACTATTTATTAACTATAGACTCCATAGTTTTAAAACACGCCCATAGCAACAAAAGAAATCTACATATTTCATTTATCGATTACAAAAAAGCTTTCGACAGTATACCCCACGCGTGGTTGATACGAGTTCTTCAGATTTATAAAATCAATCCTATCATAGTTAGCTTCCTGAAGAATGCCATGACCGACTGGAGAACATCACTACACTTATCTAACGGTATAGATACGATCACCACGGACGAAATTAACATCGGCAATGGTATTTTCCAGGGAGACTCTCTTAGTCCGCTATGGTTTTGTCTCGCTTTAAACCCACTATCTAATCTCCTAAATAGTACTACTAGTGGATATAAATTAAACTCTAACACATCCGTTACTCATCTAATGTATATGGATGATATCAAACTATTTGCTAGAACTGAGAAGTGCCTTGATCGCCTTATACATAATACAACTCAATTCAGTAAAGATATAAATATGTCGTTTGGATTAGACAAATGCCGCACTTTACACATTCAAAAAGGGAAAATAGTAAACAGTCAAAACAATACTACAGAGAGTAACATGTTTTCATCTATGCAGCCATCAGATACATATAAATATTTAGGAATTCACCAATCCAATATCATTAACCACACCCAAATTAAAGGACAACTTGTATCAGAATATACCAAGAGGCTTAATCTTATATGTAAAAAACAGTTACACTCTAAAAATCTATTTAAAGCAATAAACACATTTGCCATCCCGATATTGACATATTCATTTGGATTAATTAAATGGACGCGCACTGACATAAGTCGATTAGAAATTAAAACAAGAACAACATTAACCAAACACAATTATGCCCACCCTAAAGCAGCAATAGAAAGAGTTTCAGTTGGTAGGCAACAAGGTGGTAGAGGCTTAATCAATCTGACCATGTTGTGGGAAGGACAGATTCGTAAGTTAAGAGATTTTTTTCATGATAAAGCTGAAAATAGTAAAATACATGCGTCCATTATAGAAATAGACAGTAACTTCACTCCTTTAAATCTTTCCAATAGAGACCTCAATTTTAAAACAATAGATGTCCTCAGAAATGAACAATTATGTAGATGGCGAACTAAGGAGTTACACGGTAGACATCTCCATGATCTAGAGCAATCGCATGTAGACTCAGACAGTTCTAATAAGTGGCTGAAATTAGGATCACTCTTTCCGGAAACTGAATGAACCGAGGATTTATGTTGGCAATACAGGATCAGGTAATAAATACTAAGAACTACAGTAAATTCATACTTAAAGACCCTAACACACAAAATGATAAATGCAGAAAATGTCATCGCGCGTCTGAAACCATCCAACATATTACCGGAGCCTGCCCGATATTAGCTCAAACTGATTACACCCACAGACACAATCAAATCGCTAATATTGTTCACCAGAAGCTAGCCATCAAATATAAACTTATTACAAAACCTGTTCCATATTACCAATATTCTCCAAAACCAGTGCTGGAAAGCCGCAGTCACATTGATAGAGCAATACTCACTGACAAAACTGTACATTACAATAGACCGGACATAACTGTGATAAATAAACTAAACAAACTTGTATATTTAATAGATATAGCAGTACCGAATACTCATAATCTACAGAAAACAATTACTGAAAAAAATCATAAATACACTGAATTAAAGGAAGAAATAACTAGAATTTGGCATATGGACAAAGTATATATTGTGCCATTGGTGCTATCTAGCACAGGCGTCATACCCAAACACCTACATCACTATTTACGACAAATAGACCTACCCACAAACCTCTACATCACAATGCAGAAAGCCGCTATACTCAACACTTGCCGCATAGTGCGTAAGTTTTTGCAGGACGAACCTCTTCTATCAAGTAGTGCCCCAAATGAACTCCACTTGGTCTAGGCCCGTGGTTTTCATAAGATACCGATATAATCGAGAAACTCAAATATAATAATAATAATAATAATCTTTATTGTACACCAAATTAATTTAAGACAGAAATTATAGCAGATTAATACATGTTGCACAAACGGCGGCCTTATCGCTAAAAAGCAATCTCTTACAGGCAACCCTTATGGAAAAGAGAAGTAAGGAGCCAGACATAGGGCAGTTTTGGCGTAGTAAGATACTAATGAAACAAAATACGAATACACACTATACTATACAAATAAACTAATAAATATACTATAATATAAATACATACATATATACAATAATATAATGGATTAAGTAATGGGAGTAGACAATAGTAAAAAAGGGGAGAAAAAGAAAGTGTGAGTTTGACAATGTTATGGAAAGTTAAAGAGATAAGTAGTGGTTTTTCACTAAATTTTTAAAAGATGTGATATTTTGAGCCAGTTTGATGGAAACAGGCAATGCATTCCACAACCGTGCCGCTTGAACAGTAAAGGATTTATCGTAAAAAGTAGTGGAATGCATTGGAATTTCCAATCTCAAATTTACCGATGACCTAAGACCCGATCTTGAATGAGAGTCACTTAGGAACTTGAAGCGTTCTTTCAAATAAGATGGAGAAGAAGGATTGAAGAGAATATTATAGAGTAAGGAAAGAATGTGAGTATTCCGCCGAAGGCGAATTGGCAGCCACTTGAGCTTATTGCGGAAATTAGAAACGTGATCATATTTACGTAATCCAAATATGAACCTAATACAGAAGTTTTGAAGACGCTCAAGCTTATCAAGTTGCTCCTCAGTGAGATCTAGATAGCTGACATCGGCATAGTCAAGGATAGGTAATAGAAGAGAGTTTGCAAGTGCAATCTTAGTGGCAATCGGCAGAAAGTTCCGCAGTTTTCGCAAAGTCCCCGCCGCAGCAAACAATTTGCGACTAACTTCGGTGATTTGAGGTCCCCAAGATAGAGTTTTGTCAATATAAACACCTAAGTCCTTCACGCAATCACTTATAGGTATTGGGATACCACCAAAAGTAATTTGGGGTAGCAGATTCCAGTCAATGCGAGAAATCATCCTGGGACTACCAACAACGATAATCTGTGTTTTCAAAGGATTGATCTGCAAACCAAATCTCAGGCTCCAAGCAGATATCCGTTCTAAATCGGAGTTCATGATGCCAAATGCTTCAAACAGCTCATGTGCAGGTGCCTGTGTGTAAATTTGAAGATCATCTGCATAAAGGTGGTAGGATGACTGAAGTTGATAGGAGATGGAATTTATGAAAATTGAGAAGAGTAATGGAGAGAGAACGCCACCCTGTGGAACGCCGGCTGTCGTATTACACCACGAAGAGAAAGAATCTTCGACCCGTATACGCTGCCGACGACCAAACAGGTAACTGTGAAACCAATCAATCACTGGTGGAGATATGTTAATAGAGCGTAATATACCGAGTAGAGTGTGGAAATCAACGGTATTAAAGGCGTTACTAAAGTTCAGTAAACAAAGTACCGTTAAATTGCCTTTCTCCATACCGAACCTAATGTCGTCGGTAATGTTGGTCAGTGCCGTAACAGTGCTGTGACCAGGACGGAAACCGGATTGTAAAAGATTGAATAGGAGGTTCTTGTTAAGAAAAGTAGTGAGTTGGACATGGACTAGGCGCTCGAGCACTTTAGAAAGGAAAGGTAACACGGAAATAGGACGATAGTCAGAATAGGAAGTAGGTTTCGATTTTTTGGGCAAAGGAATAATTTGGGCATCTTTCCAAGCAGTTGGAAATACGCCCCAGGATAAGGAATAATTAAGTATATGACAAAGGATGGGAAGGATTTCGCCTAGGATAGGAAGAATCATCTTACGACTGACGCAATCATTACCGACAGCATTGGACGAAATCGATAATACGCACCTTTTAACATCACACGCAGAAACTTGATTGAAGACGAAATGTGGATGATTTGGAGTTGGAAGCGTGGAAAGATCGAGTAAAGTCTTAGCTTTAGTAGTCGCATCAAATTGCGATGAAGAAGTGAAATGCTGATTTAGTAAATCGATGTCAATATTATTGGAACTGTGATCATGTGTTGACTTTCCAACTCCCAGTGTTCTTAGAAATTTCCAGACTTTAGCGGGGTCTTCGCTCTCAACAGATTTATGGATGTGTTGGCGTTGTGCGTTCCTACACACCTTGCTGCAGTGATTTCTAATCGCAATATAGCTTTCCCAATTGCTAGGAGTCGGTCGACATTTATATTTGGTTTTAGCCATTGCTTTCTTTGATAACAGATTTTTTATTTCTTTAGTTAGCCACGGCGACGGCAAGTGCTTGACTCTTATTGCACGGACTGGAGCATGAATATCGTATAGACGAATAATTGCACTATTCAGATTTTCAACTTTTTCGTCGATGGATTGAGCGCTTTCCACAGATTCCCAGTTAATGTTGCGAGCATCACTACGGAGACTCTCTATGTAGAGAGTCTCCGTAGTGGCATGAATGTTCATGCCACCAAAATTACGTTGCAGAAGAATTTTAGTCTTAGGCTTAGGAGGACGAAGTTTATACGAGAGAAAAATTAAGTCGTGGTAGGAGAATGCATCAGCTGAAAATTGACCATGCTTGACGACAAGAGAAGGTGAAGAAACAAAGATAAGATCAAGAAGAGAAGGAGTTGAATTCGGAAAGTTATGTGTAGCATTTAGAGGAAGAATAGACAGGTTACAGGATTCCACTATTCTACATAAGGAAGAAGAGCGAGAATCATGCTTTAACAGACAAGTGTTAAAATCGCCCATGATTATTGAATGCGTGTAAGAAGTTGTAAGGGTTTCTAAAATACGCTCGAAAGATGAAAAATAATTTATATGGCAGTTAGGCGAATAATAGACACCAAGCAGAACCTTCGTATGAGCGAGACTTAATTCTAAAAAGAGATGTTCACCTGCATTAAGCGGAGGTGGCTGTGCTGACATATCAATAACATTGTAAGGAATATGATTACGGAGATAAATGGCAACACCGCCACCACCGCCAACAGTACGGTCGTTTCTTACTAAACGGAAATCAGGTAAAGTGTAAGAAACAGAAGAGAGACATGGTTTCAGCCATGATTCGGAAAAAAGAATAGCATGGATATTTTTACAGTCGAAAGTAGTCAGCATATCCTGGAAGTGGGCAGGAATACTCTGGGCGTTGATATGAACGACATTCAAGTCATCAATCAATATAAAGAGTAGTCAATTCGAATAATGTCTGAAAGGTCTCCTTTTGACTGTTCTCGAATAAATTCGTGTCTGCCAATCCGCACTTGGGCAGCGTGGTAGACTATGGTCTAATCATTCTCACGATGGTAAGAGGTCTGTGCTCAGCAGTTGCACAGATTATAAACTCTTAAATTTGCCGGAATCTTGCTTGTAACTCTATCGAATCTATCCTATGTTTGATTCCTCAATAGGCTTTAGAGTGATGACTAGTTCGTTAACTGACGCCGCAAGCAACTGCGCTGAGTGTTGTAGGTCTGTTCTCCACACGGGACAACACTGTGTGTGTTCCATAAAATCTTGCCGTTTCAAGTCGAACATTGCTATGAACATTTTCACGAAATATATTGGGATTAGCCGCCAGTGCCGCCACTGTAGCGCAGTTGCTATGTATTTTCTATATTCTAACGCTCGCCACAATGTTCGTAAGAATGCTCGCTAAAACTAGTTTGTTTTTCTGTTTTGTAACATTCGCACGAATGCTCATTACAGGTGAATGCTCAAGTGTATCAGCACCATTACAATGAAAATTTCAAAATACTAGACAAAAGTCCAAACCCGGAAGAGAAAAACAAAATAAAGGCACTCACGATCCCTGACACGGTGGTCTCGCCAGTGGTAGACAAAGGCAGCAGATCCGTCAGTATTGTAGTATCTAACGCTGCAGTCATGTTCTTCTTAGAGCAAGGAGCCCGGCGGTTCCACCAGTTGTTACTGTACGTACCTAACAGGAGCCAGGTGTAGGCTCGACCGTACATGTCTAAACTGAAATAAGAGATTTCGGCGTTAATATTTACAGCTTTATTTTTACCAAATATAGGTATAGATAAAAAGCAGGACTTTACAAAATTTTTAAAAATACGTAAGCAATTAGTTCAGTATGACAATTAATAAGAACTTTCTCAGTCTTCTCAAACATTAGTTCTATAAATTCGCCTTCTCACGGTGCGTGGAATTGCCGACGAAGAGCCCTATCAAATGACGTGGTAAGATAGAACGAATGGTACTATCGTATTGGTGGGTTTCGCTCGAGTGATTTCTCGAATAAACCATATTTAGTTTACTTACTTGTAAGCCTCACAGAATATGTGCAAGGCCCAGGTTTCGTTGAAATTGCCTAGAATGATCCTGACGTCTTTCTCCTTGAGTTTAGCTAGCGCCGTCTTTACTTCAGTGGCAAAGCTCTGGGTCTCTTCTATAAGGAACCCATTGGTATCCAGGTCGGCTAACAGGCGGTTGTGTGCCTGATAAATTAATGGAAATTAGTGCTTGATTTAGTCTAATGAAACTAAATTAAGCTAATCATAATTTCGCACGAATTCTTTACTAAATGTTTTATTTATAAGTGACTAGACTAGAGGTCGCCGCCTGTTACGCCGTAACATTTTATTTTAGTTTAACCGTTTTCGAACGATCCCGTGTGAATTTCGGGAAATTACTTCTTATTGCAGCCCTACCTGACTCCTTGGTCTCGCGGCATAAATGTGCGCGTGGTATTGGGAGGTCTCGGGTTCGATCCCCGGGAAGTGAAAGTGTTATTGGGATTTTCTGTTTGGAAATTCTCAGTAGCAGCACGGAGTCTGGTAATGTGCCCGGTACGGCTCTCCCCATATTACGTGGGACTAAAATAAATCTGGCGAAAACTGGTTGTAGCGGGTCCATATTGGCTCACCTAAAGTTCTTTACCCGAAATTGTTCTTCCTAACGATTTGTAATCCGAATGATCACTCTTCCTAAAATTTTTCATCCTAAAGTTTTCATTCATACTATTTTTTAGTGCAACCGGCGATGTTCATAACACTCATGTTTCCGAAAATTGTAATTAATAATATCATTAATGTAAATATATTTAAACTCCTACTGTTTTTTATCATAACGCTTTTATCCCTAAACATAATATTTTCACTCATACTCAGAAAGAAACATTTACCAATTGTAATAAAAAATATATGGCACTTTTACTAAGACACAACTTTAACAAGACTTTTAGCCTTATATTTAGGTGTTTTATATGATAGAATCGAGAAAATAAACGATTTGCAAAAACAACACTGATTTGGCAAAATTTTCTAAGTCCTCGCGCCGTAGCTCCCCCAAGATTCATTTACGGTTATGTTTATGGCCTGGGAGTTTATACCGCAGTTTTAACCATACCTAAACCAATAACTAAAGGACTGACTCGGTTTTGGCACTTCGCCGGCCCCTGCCGCGGCACGCTCGCTTCGCTCGCTCGGCTCGTGCGTTGTGGTCACAGTTCTAACCTAACCTAAACCAATACGACCGATTCGTTTCTGGAACTTGACCATTGTACTATTGTGTATTTATGTACCATGGTACTACTTATTATTTTTATATTTTATACATTTAATGTTAAAATAAAGTTACGCAAAATTAATGTATTTAATACTGATTATTATTAATAAAAAGAAATCTAAACAAAAAAGATAAGTATGACTGAATAATAGTGTAAAAGATGGTTATGTTGAGAAAATTTAGGAAAACAAATAAAAGTATAATAGATGTTTATTGCTACTGACATTATGAAGTTCAATGCTTCGGAGTTATGAACATTAGAGACAGAGTAGTTAGGAATTGTGATTGTTAGGATGAAAAATGTTAGGAAGAACATTTTCGGATTTCCAATTATCGGAGTTGAAAATTTAGGTGAACTATGGCGCACCGGGTTGTAGCAATATAACTCTGCCTATCTCTTCGGGGATATAGGCGTGAGACTAAGTATGTATGTAAGTATGTATGTATACATGCAGGCCATGCAGCCCGACGGTCCCCAAGGACCATGCATACCAAATTTCAGCCACTTGCGTTCAATAGTTTTGGCTTTATGTTGTCTGTCATACAGTAACGTACGAATTTTATATATACAAATTTCTTACCAGCGCATATCGTGGTTCGTTCTGATAGATAGTCCCGACCCTGGTCCAGTTAAAGTGCTGCAGCAGTCGTATCCTTGGCAGGTTGAATGCGTTCTCCGACGGCACGATGCGGAAGAAATTGGGAAACGCTTCCTTGGTGAACATTGGATGGGTGTCTGCGTATGACAGCTGGAAATAAACCCACAAGGAGGATAGCTGCTCCAAAGAACACACACATGCGTATCAGTTCTATATGTGTGTGTGTTCTTTAGAAGCCCTAGGTATGTAATAATTATTCTTATAAGTCTGAGTAATACCAGCTTAAAATTGTACCGTGCTCTTTTAAAAATTGAGCCATCTAATCAGGAAAAAATGCGTCTTAAATTTTAAACTAGCTTTTGGTAATTTTAATAAGCTCTCAAGCTTGAGCTGTTCTTTTAAATTCGTCGTGAGATCAGACCCAAAATCGGATCATGACCTATTAAAACCCACCAACCAACCATCAGTAAACTAAAAACAGTTTTCCAAGGCAACTGTTTTTAATTATTATTTTGTTGCACCGTCGTAGTAATTGTCAATCTCAAAATGCTACCTTATGATCTAGACGTGACCTCATTAGCCTAATTAACCTACTTAGCTTACTTAACCTACTTAGCCAACTTAACCTAACTTATCCTCCTACCTGGGTGAGGTGCCAGTGCTTGGATGCCTTTGCGATGGGATCCGTGACGTGTGTGCAGGCGGCACCGAACAACATGAGCTTGTGAGGTCCGCTGTGCATCATGTCGAAGAATGACTTGACGCCAACCGCAGCATTGCACTGAATAGAAAGTACGATATTAATTGTGTTCAAGCCACCGAGAACTGACTAGTTTATATTGTTCCGTTAGCAAAATATTTGCCTTTAATAAACAGAGCTACGTCATAAATCGAACAGGTCATAAATTGAAGTTTTTATTGCACTAGAGACAGCAACACTTCGATTCGCAGTCGCATGCACAACTAGATTACAGAAAAAGTATCCAGGTGAACGTTACAAAAGAAAATAGCAAGTGTTCATAAGTACGGGTCTAGCCCACGAATGAGTCATCACATTTCCTATAAAGAAACGTTTTATTAGCCTGTCAATTCCTTGAGGATTATGGGTATGCCTAGCACGCCTACTACGCTGATTCCGCTCCTTAATGTTATAAGGAAGGCAATACATATTCTCACCTCAGTGTCGTTCCACCACATGTGCAGCCGGTAGTTCCTGAGCACGGAGTCATGCTCGCTTACGTGGTCCAGCGCCAGCTTCACGCTCGCCATCGCACCTCGACCTACAGCAGAGTTCATACGTATTCTCACCTCAGTGTCGTTCCACCACATGTGCAGCCGGTAGTTCCTGAGCACAGAGTCATGCTCGTTCACGTGGTCCAGCGCCAGCTTCACGCTCGCCATCGCGCCTCGACCTACAGCAGAGTTCATACGTATTCTCACCTCAGTGTCCTTCCACCACATGTGCAGCCGGTAGTTCCTAAGCACGGAGTCATGCTCGTTCACGTGGTCCAGCGCCAGCTTCACGCTCGCCATCGCGCCTCGACCTACAGCAGAGTTCATACGTATTCTCACCTCAGTTTCGTTCCACCACATGTGCAGCCGGTAGTTCCTGAGCACGGAGTCATGCTCGTTCACGTGGTCCAGCGCCAGCTTCGCGCTCGTCATCGCGCCTCGACCTACAGCAGAGTTCATACGTATTCTCACCTCAGTGTCGTTCCACCACATGTGCAGCCGGTAGTTCCTGAGCACGGAGTCATGCTCGTTCACGTGGTCCAGCGCCAGCTTCACGCTCGCCATCGTGCCTCGACCTACAGCAGAGTTCATACGTATTCTCACCTCAGTGTCGTTCCACCACATGTGCAGCCGGTAGTTCCTAAGCACGGAGTCATGCTCGTTCACGTGGTCCAGCGCCAGCTTCACGCTCGGCATCACGCCTCGACCTACAGCAGAGTTCATACGACATCGGTATCTAATCTACTAGTCACTGGATAGTATGTAACACTACTCACAAAAAGTGGGAGGAGGCCAGGCCTTAATAAATACGATTTTTTTAACGATAAACCGACTGCAAATATTCTTAAAACTTGCATTAGGCCGAATAGGAGTAAATAACTTTATCCTTCCAAATAAAAACTGAACTTTAGATGCTGGCTAATAAATGAAGGAGATCGAAGATAACAAAAATGAAAATATACAACCGAATTGAGAAATTCTTCAGTTCGGTTAGAAAGCAGGAATGAGGCAAGTTTCCATCTTTAAATTTGCGTTAAAGCCACGTTCAGATTAATGTTTTGAAGAAAGTTTGCAAAGTTTACGTTAATATTATATTAAGAAGCTGTTATAGCAGCGGTTGACAAAGCAGATAAGAAACTTGTGGCAACTCATTTAAATTGCCGATTGTTTTCAAATTGCTAATGGATAAGTACCTGTACATTCTGCGTTTAATGCAGTGTTAGTCATGGACAACTGTTTGTGTTTGTTGCAAATATTATATTTAACTCGAAAGGCAAATGCCACCCCAGTCTTCCGTGACCACGAATATTGTGAAGAAATCGAAACATCAGATAGTAATCAATAACATACTTTCTATAAACCGAATCTTTAAAACAAATATATCTCGAAGGCGTCCGTAAACCATAGTTTGATTTCAATGTGCCACAGAATGCTACAAAAATCCTCCTAGGCGATATATTCTAGTAAATGCCTTAGCTTCCGTTTACGATCCTTTCAGTAATCTTTGACAGGAATGACAGGTAACGAAGGTCTAATACCTTCGTAATTTATTTTGCTCAACTTTTGCTCAACTTAAACCACAACCTCGCACTAAATTAAATACTTAGTGCTGGTTGCAGTGGTAATAAATAAAATCATTGGCGAAGTTTTGGATGTTAATAATGTGTATTTGGTGCGATCTGTAATTTAAAATATCTAACATAAAATTTTACGAGTAGATAACATAATTATTTGAAGTCCCCTTTGTGCAGCCGCGATAAACTCAAAAACTACCAAACAGATTTTGGGGTGGTGTTCACCCAATGGATAGTGTGAATTCAGAGAAGGGTTAAGATAACTTCAAAGTGGTCGTCCGCAAAACTACGCACCGTGGGCAACGGGCTTTATATATAACAGGGTCGTCAAAAGTTTAAACCGTGGTAAACACACCATGTGTGATATAGGTACGAAATCGCCAAAACCTTTTCCCTTCTCGTCATATAACTTCTTAATTGCCTTAGTATAAGTAATAAGTTGCTAAAGTAAAGAAGTAAAAGAAACTTGTCCAAACTTCACCATTACCTCAATTATCTCCAACTCATTTTACCGAATAGGTAAACATATGTAAGCGAAAAGAAAATAATTTGGTGAATGCCCGAGTAATAAGGTCGCACATAAGTCAATAAGACATGAAGATCCCGGAGAAACTTCGCCACATTCAGGATGTAATATTAAGAATCCATTTTATGAGAGAGTTTTGATTGCGTCTCCAACTGCTTAGTTAGGTATTATTAATATCGGAAATGCGACATTAAGTTAGTAGTTTCTCCTGTCTTTATGGTTTAGCTTTTATTAATATTAATATAAATAAATGAGTGAACGTAGGTATCTACTGGATTGCATAAGGTTTATTAAATGTCTACGACTTAGGTACTGAATAAAATTGAATTGTAAAACATCGCTTGCACCGTGTATTTTAGTTATTTGACGTGCTTGTTACCTAACTGTACCTATTCATTATATTTTATACGCTCACAATCATATCCGCCTCCACAATTTATAAAGATCCGACGTACTTATATAGAATATTAAACGTATACACGTACGACTATTCTTCACGCTAAGCAAAAAAAGTATTGCCAAAATCATATTGGATATCTATGAATTTGCAAGGACTATAAGAAGACTTTCCCATTGGATTAAAAAAAGAAGAATATGTAGCAAATAATAAGATGATGATGGTATGTCTGTATGTCAAAAGTTCCCTGGTCGTTGCCGCGTTGTTTTAAAGAAACGCCGAAAATACGAAAGTCAAAGCTATTGAAAGGTAAAGTCAATTAAAACAATTAATTATTCAACAAACATCAGCCTTTCCTAATTAGGTAGGTACACGCACGAACCCTTAATGCGTATTCTACGTAAAAAATGTCTGAAGGAAACCACACATAAAATGGAATATTACAATGTTACGGATATACCTCTTTCCTGGAAAATACGCTTACCAACAGCCGCTCTCAAAGAACTCTCAAATGATTTATCATCGTCGTCCTAGCGTTATCCTGGTTTTATCCAAGACTTACACGCTTTGGGGCCGAGGTCTGCTTACTTGTCTAATCAGATATGACAGAATATCAACTTCGACACGGAGTCCGCAACTTAAAGGGCATGGTAACACGGGCTGTTTCCGCAACTCCACGGCCTAGCGTGTATTTTGCGTAAACCAAAATGATATATTAGGGATGTTTCAGTAAATCTACCAAAGAACTGTTAAACATAATTGTACCTGTGTTAGAATTTTCCACCCCCTTCCCGAAGGGAAAGAAGCCCGCGATGTAGACGTCGGTTCTTCGGTTCAGGATCGCGTCCAGGTTTGGTTTCTGAGGGTGCCCGTGGGTGAGGCACAGTAGCGCCAGGAACACCAGTGCGGACATGGTGACTGAAAAGAGAACTAAATATTAGTCAGTTGGTTGGGATACTATATCATCAATTCATCATCCTCCTACTTTGGGCTCTGCTTCGTAGTCTAAGCAGATTTTTTCTTTTCCACAGAGCGACTGCCTGTCTGACCTCCGCAACCCAAAGGAATAGCGACATTCTATGGTTAAGGCTAGAGTCACTTTATACTGAGGTACTGACTCCCTATAACGACTGTCAAAGTTCAACATGACAGCGAGAACATGACGAGGCAAGCGCTACTAATTAACAATGCAATACGCACATACCTAACTCGGAAATGTCAGTGTTGGCGCCGTGGATGCAAACCTTAGCCATGGGAGTCTGTTTGTATCTCCACTATTAAAAAGTATTAGTTTGTCAAAAATTACGTCGATTTGCACTTCTGTAATACTACTAAATACTTAAATATATACAAGGCATTGAATTGAAATAGTTAGTATACAATTTCATAAAGGAGGAAGAATTATATACTTACATGTACACCTATCCAAGAATATTCCCAGCCATCAGCCATGAGATATGAAGTTTTATTTATTTATTATATTCGAAATGCGAAACTATGACCGTAATGATAGACTAGACTGAACAATAGTTTCCACCTAGTACCAACAGTTAGGTACCAGACAAAAAGCTCAATAGAAAGGTGCATCAATAAAGAAGATGGCGATCTCGGATATTGCGTTGGTGACTACGTATAATGTCACTCGATTATCTGTATATATAAAATCCTTGCGTTACTGACTGATTGACAGACACGCTACAATCAAAACTACTAAGCACAAGTAGGTGAAATTTGGCATGTAGGTATGTTCCTTGAGGTGTGTAGGCGCGCACTAAGAGAGGATTTTTGGAAATATGGATGGATTTTTGCAGCGGGCAAAAGTTAGTATTTTTATAATCTTGGTGAAGACAGTTTGTGACATCGTTCTAAGTCATCATCCTCCTAGCGTTATGCCAGTTAGAACCCGGAGTCGGCTTTCTAGTCTAACCGGATTTGAGTGAATTTAAGCTTTTCCACAAAGCGACACCCTGTCTGAAGCTTTACTTAGACATCGTTCTAAGTATGAGTAAAGCTGATTAATGTACTATACTGTCAGCTAAGGTTCAGCAGTGATCATCATCATAATTGTCCCTCCTCCCCCAAAACAAAAACGAGCTCTCCCTAAAACAAAATCATGCATCCGCCACTGGCTATGTTGTACTTGTACGTGCACACAGTGACATGTCAAGCTGGACACTTTGACCTCTGTACCGAACATATGGTTTGATATGGTGGTGTAAGTGATAGGTATTAAAATTGTCCTGCAACTATTAAGCATGACGTACGACCACCTTGGCAGAAGCCATGTTTTTGACCACGTACTTTAGGATCAACATCTTAATCTTAATATATAAAATCCTTGCGTTACTGACTGACTGACAGACACGCTACAGCCGAAACTATTGGGCGCAGGAAGCTGAAATTTGGCATGTATGTACCTTGGGGACCGTAGGGGTGCACTAAGAAGGGATTTCTCGAAATTCCTACGGGATCGGCCAAAACGGGTAAATTTAAAAAAAATGCAGGCGTAGCTGCTGGCGTCCTCTAGTATTATATAAAATCCTTACGTTACTGACTGACTGACAGACACGCTACAGCCGAAACTACTGGTCGTAAGAAGATGAAAGTTAGCATGTATGTTCCTTGGGCACCGTAGGGGTGCACTAAGACGGGATTTCCCGAAATTCCCACGGGATCGGGCAAAACGGGAAATTCGAAAATATGTGCGTGCGAAGCCGCTGGCGTCGACTAGTTTAGGTATAAGTACCTCGTCTACCTTATTATGAGACTCTTGTGTCTCGAAAAATAGGTGAGTAGGAACGGAAAATAACTAGCTGCATAGATTTACAATCGATTATATTCAAGTTCAAATCGTTTAATTTGGCCAAGACATGGTACAATAGGTATTAGAGATATTATAGATTAGAAAATTGATCACGTGTTGTGTGTCATAAACAAAACTATCTATTTTATAACTAACTAGCCGTTTCCCGCGGTTTCACCCGCGTCCTGAGGGAACTACTTCGCGTACCCGGAAAACCCAAATATCTTACGGACCCCTATTTTTCTAAAATAGAATGTAGCCTATGTTACTCGCAGATAATGTAGCTTTCTAATGGTGAAAGAATTTTTAAAATCGGTCCAGTAGTTTTTGAGTTTATCCATTACAAACAAAAATACAAATTTTTCCTCTTTATAATATTACTAGAGGACGCCAGCAGCTACGCCTGCATTTTTTTAAATTTACCCGTTTTGGCCGATCCCGTGGGAGTTTCGGGAAATCCCTTCTTAGTGCACCCCTACGGTCCCCAAGGAACATACATGCCAAATTTCAGCTTCCTGCGCCCAATAGTTTCGGCTGTAGCGTGTCTGTCAGTCAGTCAGTAACGCAAGGATTTTATATATTAAGATTAGTGTACATTTTTCAGTATGTGGTTTCCAACTGCAATCGTTTACAAGCCTAAGTTAAAACATCTTTAGGCTAAACGTAGCTGATATATTATTATAAAAGACGTTGAATAAGGTAACATTCTCAATTGGAATATGCATAGAAATTGCAAATTATGCATGACCAATCTGCATATAATCAGGTAGGTATGCCAGAAACAGGCATGAGTCGTAGCTATGTGCGTAATTTTTGTCGGTGTTCCGCCTCCGAAATGGACTCGGATATGACTGGGCATCAAACGTATGCGTCATCTCCCTTATGTCACTGAAAAATTCTATTTTGTTTACCTACTTGATTGAAATATTTACTTATTATATTTGTTTGTTTGTTACCACCAAGAACTTAGGGTCCCAAGCCAACCTCACCTGCAAATGGTGCACCTGGCGATCAACGGACGAGGCTTTGGCAAACAAAATGTCCCAATAAGCGGCAATAGGCTCGCCACCTATTACGTGGGATCAAAACACTGGCGAAAAGTGGGCGTTTAATATGCCTCTGCCTACCCCTTCGGGGAAACAGGCGTGAGTCTATGTATGTATGTATGTATATTTGTTTTAGGTTCGGTACCTATTTCCTTTCGAAATAATTTTTAGAACAACTTCTTTATAAAAAGTTTTCGTGACAAACCCTGGCCTAACCTCCCAGGCGTGACTTGGAAGTGTGTTACATAGCCTTTATTACCATAGGATGTGGAAAACAAGTTGGTCTTACGCTCAAACTTGTAGTAAAGACAAATGCACTGGCTCGGCAAATAAGGCTATTAAATTATTTTCTATTTATTGCCTTTATAGTTCTATACCTCGTAATATTATGGTTTATAGCGCTGCTATGCATATAAAGCAGTAAAACTCATTCTACTTCACACATAGGTACACCATTTCCGCATTAGGTATGCACTATTAATTCAGAGCATTTACTATGGAAGTGCTTTACGAATTTGACTACTATAACTTCACAAGGATCTATCGTAAAATTGATCGAATCCTACATAAACTCGACTACGAACATTGCCATGCACAAGCGCTGGAGAATTATTGTCAGGAGGGTGCATAAGTACAAGGCTGTGCATAGATGGTCATAGATAGTGTGGTAGTGGCTGCCTATCCGCCTTCGACGGAATACTCACATTCTCTTTCTTCTATACAATCCTTCATTTCCCTTATATCTCAAAACACGCTTTGAATAGGTACCTTCACGTCATACGAAGTGCTTAAGATCATCGGAGAATCTTAGATTGAAA
The DNA here is from genome assembly GCA_944739405.2 of Euclidia mi. Lineage (NCBI taxonomy): Eukaryota > Metazoa > Arthropoda > Insecta > Lepidoptera > Erebidae > Euclidia > Euclidia mi. Next base: position 16,792,670 of record OX123207.2, read on the forward strand.
GTTCCTGCACACTCTACGGTTTTCTACGACAAATCTTTTACTTTACAGGCTGTAGATACGATTGTGGAATTCGTTGCCTGAGACAATCCGACAGGCTCAGTCCTTAATAGTATTTAAGAAACTCGTCACCAATCACTACTTGGCAGATATTCCTTGACTGCTCTTTTAAACTTGCACTAATATTATATATATATATTTATGGTATCTATTAATATATTCTATAATGTATATACATATTTATGTATTTAGTAATATTAGTAGGTATGTAAGTAAATAGTATTGTTATTAGTCTTGCTGAGCTCCTATGAATACACTGTTCCATAAAGTACACCATAATTTACCCACTCTCTCAGTCACTAAATCATTGTATTCCATTCTTGGTTGTCTGGAAGAAATCGCATTTTGCGATAAGACAGCCCGTGTACCACTAGACTTAAGTTCTTCATTTGATCCATGTATTCTTGTTTTTCCTGGTGTACCTACAATAAAGAGTTACTATCTATCTATCTATATAGATATTCAATCTAGAGGTACTCTCTCAGCGGGGCAAAGATAATTTAAAATTATTGAACATTACCAGCTCCATTCATCTCTTAGATTTTTATAATAATAGTAATGTCAAAATGCCTATATTGCTTTCGTTCCACGAAGTGCAGTTACAACGCCCTCCTTGGCGCCCAACAGGGGCCTTCAAGTATCTTCTACAAAACATGCATGTTAGTGCCAATGTAATGCACCTTATTCACAAAAATATGTAAGGAGCTAGCTTTACGTGGACCCCGGGTTCCAAGACGAAGACCTTGGATTGTTGCCGGTACAGCGCCAAGATAATGATGATAATGACTGACTGAGTCTTTAAAATTTTTCTCGAAATAAGATCTGCAGTAGTTACAGTTCGTATTAATTATGCATGTCCTGTAATTGTGTAGTTCATGTACCTGCTAGTCGACCAATTAGCTAAAGATAGTATCAATAAATCAATTTATTCCTAGTATTTACCAAAGGTCAAATTGAAACGCGCTACAGAAGATTAGCACCACTTTTTAATATTTACATTTATACCGCAAATAAAACTAAAATACTCATTTAAGAATATAGGTAGCTATTATAATACTTATAGCTACATACTGTATTTAATAAGCACTTACCTCTAGAACTATCTTCTTTTAGAATATTAATTGTTCTATAAATATCTCACTAGAACCTGCTATAACGCGGCAAATATGAGGTCACAAATCACCGTAGTATTCATTCACCATTAACAATAACCGAACTTGTCACTTTAAATTAATATTTTAGCTTTCTATTGTAAATTTTGAATGATAAATCAGTGTAAAATAGAAAGCGCAACTAAAATCTACATTTTCACCTGAAGCAGTCCGTCCACTAGTCCCAGGCCGTGCAACCGCCCTACACTCTCCGGCAGATATTAACCGTCACCCAATAACGATCCTTATACACCACATATAAGATTCAAATCTTCATGACACATGTTTCGTAGTACAATTTTCACCTCAGTAGCTAAGGCTTTAGGTACGTAACTGCAACAACGAAATAAGAGCTATGTTAGCCAGCAGTAAGGTTCAGTTCAAATTGTTCTTCCCGACTGCTAGAACGTTGCGATACAGTTTCGCCAATACAAACAGATAAAATTAGGCTTTGGCGGTGGAAATCGATAGAGGGTGGGTTTTCCACACAGTGATGGGAAAACCCAGACGTTATCGGTATGTTGTAGCTACCTGGTTCAGACACAGGTGAGTATATCTATTGCACCATTTATTTGTTGCTGTCACGCTGGAAAACCTTGGTAGCGTCTCTCAGTCCATCACTCTAAGTTGAGTTTACCTCAAAATTTGAGTTAGAGCCTCGTGTTTGGAGTATTTACGTGGCAGTGCTAACTGCTAGGCGAATCAAACCATTTAAACGTTAATTGTATTTCTTTTTTGGAAATAAAAAACTACTTACTTAATCTCAGTGTGGTATCGCATATGCGCTACCCCACTGGATTTCGGTTTGCCCCTCTATTACTTACCTACTTACTCTCTCTGGGTGACAACGAAAAAATATGAATGAAGAATGATGAAATGAGAAGGCTACTCTACTAACATCCAATTGCTACGAATTAAGTAATCTTGGTTTAAAATACAAACGATCCGATTATTAATTAACTAGATGAGCCCGCGGTAACACCGCGCGTTATTTAAGGTTACTGCTCCGGTCCCGTGGCTCGTAACGTGATGTTATATAACCTATGGCCTTCCTCGATAAATGGGCTATCTAAAACTGAAAGAATTTTTCAAATCGTAGCAGTAGTTCCTGAGATTAGCGCGTTCAACTGAATATACAAACTGTTTAGCTTTACCTATATATTAACTGTATTAGATACCAATACAACCTCTTTCTCATAGGCCATATATTCAGAAGCTGGATGTGAAAAATTTTGATGTTCACAAGTGTTGCTTTGTTACTTATATGAATTATTATCTAAACTTTAATTTGGATTTTAATATTTTTAATGGGTGTGGTTAGCTTGAAGCTTGGCAGCCGGGGAATAAAAGGCATTTGTTTTTTGGGCGTGGACCAAGTTGTTGTGTTCTGTGATGTCTTTCAATAACTTAACATGGACTACGAGTGAGCGCAGAAGGCCAAAAGGCATTTCACGCGTGCGCCGTTTATGATAATCGGCGTGACTGCGTGAGGCGTGTAACGGCCATGAAGGTATAGATAAACATGGAGGCCACAGCTGGAACAAAGCCTTGAGTCAAATACCTACATTTCTCTATCTCACTCTCTGTGGTCTGACCTCTCATTTTAGCGTGGATTTAGTATTGCTATCTTCTTATTAAAATCTCCGAGTAAGCTCTTAAAAAGAGCCGACATGTTAAGCAAATCAGAAGTTTACACGGTCAATTAATGTGTATTTAAATCAAGAGTTGAAATCCAATCACTTGTTAAAACTCCCAATATTGTAGGTCTCGAACGCTTATAATCATGGTTGGCGAGACAGTGAATTATAATCCCATTTCCTAAGGATTTGGTAATGTGGCAACATTGGCCACCATATGTCAAGTAAATCTTGTCAATATGGCAGTGGTTGGTTGAAAAGAGATGGTATGACCACAGTGAGCGAGATAGCAATACATCATTTGAGCTTCAAGTAGGTATTCGGAGTGCGGTCTCCATGTTTATCTATAACTTCATGGTAACGGCCCGTCTACGACCAGCAGCAACGGACGACAGCGGCAGCGATTCCGATGTACATGTCACACTCGGGCTCTACACCACTGCAGCTGATGTCGCGTCAGATTTTTTTGTTTTTTTTTTTTTAAAGGCAACTATTCCCCGTGCACTAGGAGTAAATCCTGTGTCGCGGGGAACTTTACAAACATACAACTAACGGACACAGTGACACCCAGACTCGAAACAACAATTTATGAATCGCACAAAGTGTTGTCTCGTGTGGGGATCGAACCCACAACACTCGACGCAGTGTCAAGCAGTGAGGTGGCCGCATAAACCAACGCCAACCGTGCTGTCAATCAGATTGGATGCCGCCATGGACATTGACATCGCTGCTGCTGCCGCCCGCCACTGCTGTTATGTACGGGACCGGTCACCACTCGCTGACACGCTTCACGGTGGTTCATCTTGACATACCTCTGCAGAATGTTGCAGTCCACACTTGGACTTGACTCTCCCAACTTGCTTCACAGTACTGTGAGTCAGCCTAACATACCATGCTGGTCTGACTGCTTGGTACCGGCTTTGATGTCGACTTTTCCGTCTTTTCGCAAAGATACTATTTGCTACGTGTATTTTCCTATGTCGCAATGTACTACACCCACCAAATGAAATGAGGAAGTGACATACCTACATTTTAATATAGAAAATCCTTGCGTTACTTACTGACTGACACGCGCAGGAAGCTGAAATTTGGCATGTTTGTTCCTTGGGGACCGTAGGGGTGCACTAAGAAGGGATTTCCCTAAATTCCCACAGGATCGGCCAAAACGGGTAAATTTATAAAAATTGCAGGCTTTGCTGCTGTCGTCCTCTAGTATTGAAGGAGTGTTAAATTTGTATAAAGTAGGTGATCTTCATTATAAACTACTTACCGAATTCTGGGACATTGATGAAACCGCGAACAATATATTATATCTGCTGAATAGTATGAAACATCTGGTTTTGTTTTCACAATTTCGGTGTAGGTACCTACTTAGTCTTTGCTCAAGTTGCAGCGCGAGCGTTGTCGCGCCTTAACCAAGACTTTTTCTTTCAGTCCGACGCCTTCTTTCTAGTCTTACCAAAACCCTGACCTCCGCAATCCAAACACGGCAAACATCGACATCGATAAGTCCAACAAGAAGACTTGTACGACCCTACCGCGAGCTGCAGTGCGCATGCGTGTCGGCCGGGGTCTGTCCGACGGGGTGTGTCACCCTGTCTGCGATCTTGCGGCTCAGCTATATGCTTTCACTGTAACAGAAGATACGATGGAACACACACTTATGTTATATTTTACTTTGGTTACACATGTTATATTTTACTTTGGTTTATTAGACTTCCCTTCAAGAGCTCTTTGAAAACTTTGTAGTTAAGAAGGTATTGAATATGATGATGATCCTGCAGTCTTGTTTTCTGTAAATTTATAATTAAGTAGTGTTTTTAAATGCCAATAGTTACTATCAAGCTGAATTGTAGGTATGAGGTGTTTGAGAAGATAGTCTTAATCTCAAATGTGTAAAAAATAAACACTACAGCTAAATCCACCAAGAAATTAAAATAAATGGATTATACTTTTCACTCGTTTTATAATAAGTAGAAACACATGTAGCACAAGAGACACGATTTGCATTAAAAACAATACTCTTAACTCTTTAAAAAGACAGCTCCCGCACTAAGAATAAATCCGGTGTCGCTGGGGACTTTTTTTAGTTACCATGGGTGTAATTATAAGCAGGTAGGAATGTAATAACCTGAAACTACTTACTAACTCGCAAAACTGGCAACATCAACATGTAGTCTAAATCTTTACATGACATATCTACCACCAAGCCTTGGTCAAGATTTTTTTTTATAGACTCACGCATGTATCCCCGAAGGGGTAGGCAGAGGTCAGAGCAATATTATTGCACCCACATTTCGGCGTGAATTTTTAGGTCCCACGTAATAGGGGGCAAGCCTATTGCCGTACCGGGCACATTACCAGACTCCGTGCTGCTACTGAGAATTTCCTAACGGAAAAACCCTATAAGTAACATTTTGCCCGACCCGGGAATCGAACCCGAGACCTCCCAATCCCACGCGCACATTTATGCCGCGAGACCAACGAGGCAGTATCTTAAATAATAATAGGGAAGCCCATAAAGGGATTTCGAGATTTACTCGAGCTCGTTAGATATTGATAGAAAGGCTCTCATTGAATAATCTGATGATTTGGGAATGACGCAGACTCGTGGTCACAATTGGAACGTGCAAAAAGAATTCGCTACTTTGTGATACTTAAACGCTTCAGATTAAGATGTACCTATATGCTTTCATCCTAACGTCCTAGGCGTGTTTTCTCATAATCTGACGATAATCTGGAAAGATAGTCGCTCCTCCTACCGATGGAAAGGTATAAACTTTTTTGATTTAATGATCTTAGCTTTGCAACCTAATAGGTCTCAATGACGCTCAAGTAAATCCCAGTTTAGCATCGTGGGCTCCCCTACCATAATATCACCCCTCTATGTAAGACGGGTTGGAATACTTTATCTTTATTAAGTTTTAATAAAATCTATCAGACTATAGACTTTTGAAGATAATTTAATACTAATAGCCAGAAAATTTATTAAAGTTTTATGATGCGAAACTCAAATTCGTGGAAATTTAAAATGACTAAGTATGTGCTATGTGAATTACGAAAACTTGTCCAAAATCCGCTTTGCCCGAGTGGTCGCCCAAAGCGGCCATGGGGGTAAGAGTAAGAGCAATGTGGCCACCCCAAAGTAGGTACACATGAACTTAGACTTTAGACTCGTGTCACGTGTCCCGAGTTTATTCAGAGGTATTGATTACCTACTTAGTCCTTATAAATAGCGACTATCAAAAATCTTGGTCATTTATGATCTACAGTGAGTCTAAAAGTTATTTTTTATTTTACAGGGTGGTCATGTTGTTGCCTTTCAATAAACCTAATTTGCTACCTCTAGTCGTAACAATATTTTTTTAGAAACTGGTTTTGGTTTTAGCCCGAAAAATCCTTAAAGCCGTTTTATTCGAAAATTGCATACCTAGGTATTAATTGATATCCCGAAATAGGTTTAGGTACTCCGAAGATTCATCTCCTATAGTGAATTAGCAATTACAGTTCACCCTATAATATATAGGAACGGTCATTGATATAGAAAACCCTAGATGCACATTCTCGAACTAATATGACGGTCAAAACCTACGCTGTGTACAACTGGTTAGAAGAGATAATGATCATAAGACACACGCCTGTTTCCCGGAGGAGTAGGTAGAGACTACGAAACGCCAGACATATTTGCAACGATCCAGACATATCTTTAATGATCATATTATTTTGTAAATTAAATCATACATGCCGTGTGGTTGACGGCATAGAATACAAGTGTCACCACCCCCTATCTTCTCGTGGGTGTCGTAAGAGGCGACTAAGGGATAACACGATGCAAATACCATCTTTGCGAAGAGACGGAAAACTCGACATCAAACCCTATACGACTGCCTCTGATCTCGCGGCATAAATGTGCGCGTGGGATCGGGAGGTCCCGGGTTCGATTCCTGGCTCGGGCAGTGTTATTGGGTTTTTCTGTCACGAAATTCTCAGTAGCAGCACGGAGTCTGGAAATGTGCCCGGTACGGCAATAGGCTCGCCCCTTATTACGTGGGACTAAAGTATATCTGGCGAAAAGTGGGTGTAGAATACACCTCTGCCTACCCCTTCGGGGATAAAAGGCGTGACGATATGTATGTATGTAAATCATACACACTTGCACACCCATTTCACCATTTCACGCATGCGCCGTGCGACGAACGATAGAGTACCTACTATTCGAAAATTTGTGAATTTTGCGTCTAATTCCGGATGGTTTTGAGACGCCGGCTGTGTATCTATGGGAATTGTAAATCAATAGATACGGTTCAATTCTTCCGTTACTGAGTGGCTGACTGATAGACAACGATTAATAGATAAACCCTAAACGGTGAAGGAAAAACATCGTGAGGAAACCTGCATGTCTGAGAGTTCTCTATGTTCTCTGATCTGATGATAAGATATGTTTCTCGGGGAGTCTAGGGAGGATTTTTGGCTATTCTTCTCTGAGGGTAAAACATATCACGAGGGAGAAATCTGCTCTAATATTAGGTACTGATATCAAAATCTCGTGTCACAATATGTATGTTTTAGAACTCCTCCAAACGGCGTGACCGATTTTCATTAAATTACCTATGTGTTTAGGTAGGACCAGACAGCTAGGGGAGAGGGGGGCATAGCAGGGTACTTAAGGTTTAAACATCCCTTAAAACTAAATTAATGTGATAAAAGTAAAACTTATAACTTAGAATCATAGCTTAATTTATTGTGAATGATTATGGATAAATTTATGTTGATAACGTAATTAATCTATGAGATGTGAATTCTTAGAAAACAAAAGGCATTTGACCCGTTATGCCCCGTGCATAGGGGTAAAGTGGGGTCTCCCATGGGGTATTATGGTGTGGTCATAAATTCATAATAAGAAATAAAACACAGCTTCCAAACGAAATAGTTTTATATCTTGGCAATATAACGACAGTTAAAAATAACGAAAATACTATAACATAACAAATTGATTAGGATTGCCCCGATATTTGGAAACGGTCTAATGCTGTTTGGGGAACGTTGTGCATATTTGCTGCTTTTCTATAGCCCATTTCTCCAGACGCAACACTGTGTACACTGTGTACAGCTTGTTTCATAGCTTCCATATGCCATGAATGCTGTTCAGTCTTTCTCTTGTATGTGCGGAACATGTTGGCTAAAAACGTAAAAAAAATATATATTACAACTTAGAAGTCTTTAAAACGGGACAAAGTGGGGCACTTTTCTATAATTCAAATACTGAGCCCCACTTTGCCCCAGAAGCCATACCCCACTATGCCCCACCGGCTCGTTTAAATTTAAAGACAAACTGACGCCATCTTACCTTTGATTCAACGATCTTGCGCTAATTGATTAAGAAAGCCTGAAAGGAACTGTTTGATAATAAACTATAACACACCACAGAACATAAATACATTTCGAAAGGACTGCTGCTCAATTTCACGAAAAAAATTAAGAAAACTATTTGTTTTGATACTTTTGTTTACATTACACAAACGCTTTTCGAAATGGCGACGCTCGCCTACGAAGCTCACACGGCGGCAGACGACCAATCAAAACGGGCCAATTGACAGTATGCACGGTGTTTGTTTCGAGCTGTGTAAGGCTTGCCCCACTATGCCCCGTGGCCCCGCTATTTATAATTACTCAACTAATTATTATTGTCAGTATCTTTCAGGATTATAACTTAAGTACCTAAATCATCGTAACTCAAAAATAATTCGAGGAGTCATAATATTTGATAAAAAATTGGAGGTGTGTGTAGCCACTTTTGTAGTTGACTGTACCTATATTTGTTAGGTCTGAGAATAGGTTCCCCCCCGCGGGATCTCCACCTTGTCGTGGTGGGGGGGCTCAGTAACCGTGGCTTGGAACCCCGCGGTGAAGCTAAGAGGGATCCAGGAGGGGACGCTCCGCGTTGGCTTGACGAGGCCTGCGCAGGATGCGTCCAACGGTGCGGGTGCGGGGGACAGTTCTGTCTGTCCCTCGCAGTCGGGTGCGGTCGCGGGAGGAGAGGCGTGTCGGTGTTGCGTTGCCGCGCGCCCTATCTCCCGCGACCAAATGGGGGCGCACCATTCGATGCGTCGCGGTGGGGCCGCAGAGGAAGAGGAGATGCGGTGTTGCGTTGCCGTCCTCCCTATCCTCTGCGGCCGCTGAGTGTTTTGGCGGCGGAGCCCAACACCTTCATCCGCCGCCAAGGGGGTTTTGTTCGGGGCCCGCCTGACCATCTGGCGGGCCAATACCCGTCGGGAGATAGCGACGAATGCTTATGCGAATCCCTACCCTCCGACACACGGGTACATGAGGAACACGGGTTGGTTTTTAGTCAGTAAGAGTCTGACAGTCCCCTTCGTCCTGCCCCCGGGGCGGAGGGACTCCATGAGGCTTTTCCAACACGATACCAAAAAAAAAAAAAAACGTCTGAGAATAGGTTACGCTTTTTATAGGTCCCCTAGGTGATATAAATTATCTTTAAATAGTTCACATTAGTGTTGCCAATCGATAGTCTATCGATAGATGACGTCATTTCAATAGTATCGATATGCTATCGATAGTATTGATATAATAGATAGTATCGACACTATCAATGGTCTGAGTCAGGGCAATACTATTTATATACAATAATAGTATCGATATTATCGATACTATTAGCACCAATAGTATCAATACTATCGATAGTATCGGTACTATTGAAGACGCGCATATTATTTAGGTGTAATACTATCGATAATATTATTAGTATCGATAGCCTACACTATCGATAGTTTAATAAACTGCGATAGTATTGGATCCAATCAATCAGTTACATAGCAGGTAAATATCTCACATAAATACTAAGTATAGTAAAATAATGAATTATTATCTTATGGAGTATCCGAATACAATCATAAAATAACACAGGCCTGGGCAACACTTAGCGCTGTCAATAGTGTCACTTGCTACATATGCTATAATTGGAAAACGATAGTATCGACGTTTATTAAACTATCGATTGTGTAATACTATCGATAGTTTCATACTATTGATAGAATCGTTGTTTTATTACAACAATACTATCGATAACACCGATAGTATCGATAGTATTACATAATAAAAATTGATACTGTCGATACTATTGATAGTATTGTCGTGTAATTGTATCGATCGTATCGATACTGTTGCTTCCAATCAATAGTATTAATTTATTTGTACTATCGATAGTATCGATAATGTCGATATTATCGATAGCACTATCGATATTGTTACTAGTGTTCGACGTCACCTATCGATAGCGTAAGTATCGATATTTAGGCAACTCTAGTTCACATGGTTAAATAGCAGAACGTTTGCCGGGGGACAATGACTAGTAAAACAATATCGGGGTACCTATCAAGTATCAATTCAACTACAGTCCAAGTTTAGTATACTTGGGTCATCATGAGTAATACCCGAACCCCCGAACAGTATATTCTAATCTATGAATACCCGAAGCCCGAAGATATTCTAAAATTTATCAATTCATTATAGTTTTCAAGTAATTTCAGAATTTTGACACCAATTGCTCACTAGTTAGAGTCCAATTTAAAATCTCAGAAATTGATTTGACATTTCACTAATCGTGATTGCCATACTGACATATTACGTTCCGTATATGTCATCAATCGTAGGTCGAAATTACTTATTTTGTTTGGTGTTTAAATATTTATTTAGTTTTATGGCTTTATAATACAAAATAATAACAAGTTGTATGATGAAATGTTTTAATATTAGGAGAAAAGAGATAAGACATTAATTGTTTTATGTGAGTTCATAAATGTTTGCGTTCCATTTTGCATGCCATTCGAGAGAATCAAAAAGTTCCACATAAGCGGTATTCAACTGACAACACTGCCGAATACGTGGCCCCGAAGTTGTGTGATTTGTGTGTCTTGTTTATATTTTCAATTGTGTTAATTCCTCAAAAATCTATACGTAAGCCGTAAGTACTTAAACCTAAGTTATTAATCTTCACTCTCGTAAATTTTCATTGACAGGATCACTACAGCTCTGCTGACAATTGAATTACAAAGTTTAGGTTGCAGCTGTCAAATTGGTGCTTACAAGATTTTCAAGTATTTCTCATAATTTGGTAATTATTTTTATATTATGTAACTCAAATCTTAAGCAATTGTGTGCCAGCAATTCTGACATCACCATTACATTCAAGAAAATATGTATTTCCGGCTAATAATGTGTTGTTTCTAGCTTGTCAAAAGTACAGCATCGTATTTGAAAATTTGGTTTCGTCATTCTTTCTTGCCGAATTCAATACTTTTACTTTATTTAATAATATTGTGGATCAAACCAAAACATTACAGACATATTGACACCATTACGTGTCTAAATGCAAATGACATAAATCAGTAATGGTCTTATCGTATTTCGTAACATACTTTCTGCTGAACCATCCTTGTCATGCGTCTTTATCTCATTATTATTATCTAAATGTAATAATAGCAACAATATCTAATAATAAAGAGTATAATGAGAAACATCTGTGTGGAACAAAGTTGCCTTAGAGATTGAGGTACCGCTCAGTTGTTTATTATGATGCACACTGTACAGACTTGCACAGTTCAGTATGCTAAGAAGACTCTTATATAAATTATATTTGAAGATAACAACATAAGATATGCTATCACAAAACAATCCATTTGTTCTGCCAAAACAAGAGATTAATTTTATAACACACAACCATAAAAAAAAGCTTGTACTTATGAATGAATGGACATGATGTGATAGATTGACCTAATTTTGCTTGTTGACATGTTGTAACTTCAAAATGTGATAATAATTTCAATAATAACTGTATATTAGTGAACAATATGAACCATACATTCAAACTACTTGATTTAAACAAGTGATGAAAGTTTGGTTTGGTTGAAATCACATGTTTGGTTAGAAAATACTTTCCTATAACACAGTTCATACTAGATGGATTGATGATATAGAAACTCAATACTACTTAACACAATTACAATTAAACTAATTTTCATGAAACTTTGCAATAATATAATTTATCACCAACCCCTACACGGGTGAAGCCACAGGCAGAATTTTGTAATTACTATGTAGTAGCTTGCAACAGTTTCTGCTCTACTACAATTTCATTTCTTTTGTGGTTTTACCAGACCTGTCTCACTTCCATAAAAGCGAGGCAAAACCCTGAGATATTTACCTACCTACTATTTTGGAAAACAACCTAATTTCAACCTTTTGCATTGCGTATACCGTTCATAGTACAATAACTGTCTACTGTCTCGCTTCAATCTGGTAGGGCTGTCGGCTAGCAGCGATGGCTGGGCGAGTTTTTTGTTTACTTTTGTTTCGCGGATGTGTGCGCTACGTGTGCGACAAGTCGAGCGAGTGCCAGCCAGCAGAGACTAGTTATGTGACCGCATGCTTGCATTTATCATACCTAAACTCGGAAGTGAAACTTCTGTACCGTATGTACTAATTATATATTCTGTGGTTTTACCCAAATTCAGACCTGTTTCACTAGAATTTTTAGCTACTTATATCATTAATAGCTTCAACTCAATAAGGTACTCGCCACAAATTAGGTCATTAAATGATTGCCATATAGTTGGAGAAATTATGCCATGAAAACCAATTTTGACACAATTTTATTAAGCATAAACATGTGAAGGATTGATCTTTCGTAGTCATTGGTATTTGAATTTTCCATAATTCTTTTGCCATTATTGCAAGTTATATTATGTTCCTATTTTCCTATTATAAAGTAGTATTTATGTAACTGGACTATAAAGCTTAGTTAATCAGGGTACATGCATACATACATAGTCTCACGCCTGTATCCCTGAAGAGGTAGGCAGAGGTATATTGCTACACCCACTTTTTGCCATGATTTATTTTAGTCCCACGTAATAGGGAGTGAGCCTATTGCCGCTACTGAGAATTTCCTAACAGAAAAACCCAATAACACTTTGCCCGACCCGGGGATCAAACCCGAGACCTCCCAATTCCACGCGCACATTTATGCCGCGAGACCAACGAGGGACTAATTAGGGTAAAATAATGACTGTATATTATAAAAAAATTACATGCTACAGATCCGTTACATAAATATCACTTTTTAATATGTATGTTCCCACTAAGATTCAACCATAGAGTCATTAAGACTCATTCGCCTTAAAGCTATTATGCTCAACCTTTGAACTGAACTTTTATCAATTATTTAAGAAAATATAATTACTTAAGCAATTGCCTGCTTATTGGAAATTAATTTCAGCTGTTAATAATAATAATCATTGTACCATTGACTAGTTGTTGAGAAACAAAAAAAAAAATGCTAACTTTTGCATACTAATATCAAATCAGCAGAAAAGATTGAAGACAATTCATTCAATTAAAAACTGGCAGTAAGATAAATTGGTCATGGGTAGTTTAGGTTTTTTCAATATTGGTACAACTTTCATATGAAAATAGCATTTATGAAGATGGAATTATGTGTTACCAACCTTATGCCCATAACATTGCTTGCCTGGGGTTGGTTATTATTCGGATGATATATACTACTACTAATAATAATAATATTCTACCACATATATACTACTGAACGTATGAACTTTATTACTGCAAAGTTTCATCAAAACAGTTAAAGGGTAATAAACATAAATTTTTACATAGGTACTCTTGTCTTTATAATAGTATTGAGATTAATAATTAGCTTTATATGATTTCAGTTGATCTGACAAATATTGTATTTAACATATACTATGCACTTTTTAGTGTTCCATATCGAAAAATTGCAAAAAAGAGCCTAGATTCGCCATGTCTGTCTGTCTCTTTTCATTCCACTTAATGCCCTAACTATTGCGACTACAAATTTGAAAATTGGTAGGTAGATGTATTCTGTGAATCCCTTCAGAGTGTGCACATACAAAAATAGAGATAAAACTCTACATACATGGAATAGACATGAACAATTACAAAAGTTGTTCATAATGATGAATATAACTACCCCCTAAGAGGATAACGGTGTTTTGTAAATAACCCTGTATATTGTAGATCATAATAAAAACATCCAACGAAACTTTGTTTGAACGAGATGTGTTTGAGATATATAGCACATATTCATAAACCGCAAATATTACTTTGTCGTTAATAAAAACACTATGGAAAACAAAGTTATTTTTGGTGATGAAAAAGTGATAGTGATATTTGTTTACGTGAAGATAATTGTTATGTTAAGAGGATACCTCTACTACAGAACCCTTCATGAATGAGTCCGCCTCGCACTTGATTTAATTTAATTTTGATCGCGATTTAAATGTACATGATATTTTTTTTTTTATTATGTGTTATGTACTAAAAAGACTTGAAAACTTTTTGACCAAACTTTCACCACATGGCCCATAACTTTTTGCGCTGAACGTACGTGACAATGTTACTGTGATTGCCCTGAATCTATTTGAGGCTTTAGGTGCCACATAATTGAATCTGCTGTAAATTTTTTATCTGAATTTGCAATTGAGTATTATATTGGTGCAGTGTCGGATCGTGAGCGAAACTGATTCGCCTCCACTGCCGCCATTTATGTTCCTTGTGATAATATAATTACATGTATTTTCGATTAATAAGTCATATTTTATCTTTCCAGGATAATCGGCTTTAACCAAGATGATGAATCCTCAGTATCCACCTCCGGGGCAGAATAACAACGCACCAACAAACCCTATGTACCCGCCAACGTCGCAAGACTACAATGGAGTCCAAAACGCTAACAGCCCGATGTACAGCCAAATGCAAGCGAATGGACCTCAAATGCCGCCAAGGCAATATGACCAGACTGACATGTCACAGAAAATGCAGAATATGAACATTAATGGACCTCAAGGGTTTCCCTCTATCCCACCTACTCAACTCCCGCCCGGCCAACTTCCTCCAGGACAGTATCCACCAGGGAACTATCCTCCAACATCCAACTTTGCACCAGGACAGCTACCTCCCGGTCAGAGGCTACCAGGCATGCCTGGCAGGCCACCAGTCAGTGGCGCACCTCAAATGCAACAGATGGGCCAAAAACCCCAAATGCCCCCAATGTCAGTGCCAGGAGGACCCCCAAGTTTCGGTCAGATGCCTCCACAAAGCCAGACTCCTAATTTAGATCAAAATAGGCAGTTCCAACCTCCTACTTCTATGGCACCCCAGCAACGCCCGCCTAGCAGTCAGGCTAATCCAGGTATGCCTCCTATGGGGCAGCAGCAGCAGCAGCCTGGCTCCCAAGGTCCTGGCCAGATGCCACCAATGTCACAGCCCGGTCAACCCCCACAGCAACAGATGAGTAGAGCAGGGATGCCACCACAAGGTGCTCAGCCGCCGAAACCAGGGATGCCTCCACAACCTCAAATGGGTGGACAATCTATGCAGCCTGGGCAGCCAGGACAGCCAGGTTTACCTCAAGGAATGTCTCAACAAGGGAACATGCCACCTCAATCTCAACCAAGCTCAATGCCACAGCCTGGGCTTCCTCCTCAAGCTAAACCTGGTCAGATGCCAGGACAGCCTGGTCTACCGCCGCAACCTGGTATGATGTCTGGCCCTACCGGTATGATGTCCCAGCCGGGACAGATGCAAAGTCAACCTGGGCAGCCACCCCAGCCAGGACAGTTGCCTGGCAAACTGCCTGGCCCTCCACAGCCAGGTTTACCACCGCAACCTGGTCCACCACCACCTGGGCAACAAATGACGGGTCAACCTGGTATGCCGCCTCAACCTGGTCAAATGAGCCAGCCTGGATTACCACCGCAGCCTGGTCAAATGCATGGACAATCGAGTCTACAGTCAGGTCAAATTAGCCAACAACCTCAAATGCTTAGTCAACCGAGAATGCCTCCTCAGCCTGGACAAATGGGTCAACCTGGTATGCCACCGCAACCAGGTCAAATGCAGGGGCAACCTGGAATGCCTCCTCAGCCGGGGCAAATGCAGCAAGGTCTACCGCCTCAACCAGGCTTCGCTCAGCAAGCGGGACAGTTTCAGCAGTCGCAACAGCAAATGGCTGGTCTGCCGTATATGCCGCCTCCTCTAACGCAGCAGCAGAAGCAGTACCCTGGCATGCCCGCTACAAATCAGCCAGGATATGGACCACAACCTGGCCAGCAGCCTGGTGGACAGTACCCGGGTAAGCTTATATAAACTACGTAATATAACTCCACGGACTAATAGAGAATCCTTTCCAATTCCGCACTGCAGAGAACTGGCCTCTTCCAACTATGAGAAGGGTAAGGCCTTAGTCCACCAAGTTGGCTAAGTGCGGGTTTGCAGATTTCACATTTATTTCGAGAACATTATGGGGAACTGTCATACACACAGGTTGCCTCATGATTTCCTTCACCGTTAAGCAAGCGATTATTAACAATTTAACTTCGACAAGCCACAGGCGCGCGCCGTGGATTCGACCAAGACTCTGCGTAGCAGTCTGTTGGTCTCTCCACTAAGTTATCTCTGCCTTATTGTACTTTATTTATTTTATTTATTTATTTACAAAAATAAATATCTCCTTACCCATAGGTAATAATATAACGGTAAATGAGTAATGAGGTTAATATGTCATGGACATATTAACCTCATTAATCATTTACCATAGCCTTTTACCCGGCAGAAATTTCATATATTGTAATTATAATCCAGGTATGCCCCCAATGCCCGGTCAACTGCCTCCCCAGCCCATGGCAGGGCAGCACGGCTACCAGCCGTCCTCAGGGTACCCTCCGCAGTATCAGCAACAGTACCCTGGACAACAGCCGTACCCCGGACAACAGTACCAACAGCCAGAGCAGAAGAAACTGGACCCTGAGCAGATGCCTAGTCCGGTGAGTCTATAACAAACATTATGTTATAAAGGCGGAAGTTATTGAGAATGCTTGGCTTTTGATGTTTGTACCTCGTTCACGCTAAAGCTACTGAATCTGTTCAGGGCCTGTAGCAAAATGGCATTCGATTAGCGATATCGCTAATCGCTATCGCTAATCGCTATGTGCAAAAATGTATGGAACTGACATAGGCTTACACGTGGTCAACGAAGAAGAAATTCCTCATGTTACCATGGCAACCGATTGTTAGTGAAAGTAGAAATCAGAAGCGAATGCCATTTGTCTAGGACCTCTGTTCTTTAGCGTGAATTAGTTACAGTCATCAGAATTGCACGTGAGCCGAACTTTTGTCCCGAAACCGAAGATACGCGAGCTAAACCGCAGACAAAAACTAATAAAAGATAATAATATGTTATATAGACATAATTATGTTTTACCATGCCATGATATTGTTTTAAACCATGATGGTAAAAAACTAGTTTTGAGTTCTTTTTAGCTTCCGATATATCATCTACTGCTCGGGATCTAACTAAATTTGATTAGGTAGGTCCACACAGAGCGAGCAGCCTCGCGAAGCATTTTCCGCGCGAGGCTGCCCGGTCTGTGTGGACCCGCCTATTGAAGTTTCGGTAAATAATTTATTCTGTAAGTGAAATTTTGTAAGAAAAATAATAAAAAGAGAAAATGTAATATTCTAGAATCTTTTATCCTTGACAATTTAGGAGTAATTTATAACTAATCTCGTACCCTATTGACACTTGTGAATTATGTTCGCAGATCCAGGTAATGGCTCAAGACCAGCAGAACCGCGGTGGTGTGTTCGTCACCAACGAAAAGGGAGCTGTACCGCCTCTAGCCACAACTGATTTTATCGTAGATGATAAGGGGAATGCCAGTAAGTATCTTAATATGCAAGTACACTGATGCAAGATATGCAAGTACACTGATGCAAGATATGCAAGAATACTGATGCAAGATGTGCTAGTAGACAAGCGAGAAGGGACATTTTTATCGCTAGCAGGGAATTTAATGTAAATGATTAGAGTATGTACGTAATACGCAAATGCAATTTTTAATATGAACTTTTATGTCTCTTATTAATGACTTAATTGACGGCCAACGCATTTCTTTATTTGCTACAAAATGCAAGTAGTGCTGGATGCTCAAAAATAATTACCTAAAGGATTTTCTTGCTTGTTGCCTAGTTTGGTTACATAATATTGTAAGGTCCATTCAGCCCCTATTAAATATTGGTCAGAAAAATACTACATAAAACTTATGAAAAATAGAAAAATAAATAATATGCTACTATTAACCATAGTCCTTGGATAGATCCAAAATAAAAGATAAAATTTAAAATCTATAAAGCGGAATTCAACAAGTTACACTGACATTGTTTCTCTTCCAGGTCCTCGCTACATCAGAAGTTCGATGTACACAGTTCCCGTGAATGCAGACCTGCTCAAGCAAACCTCCATGCCCTTCTGTTTGGTTGTGAGTATTCATTACGGTTCCTCACATGTCGCCAAGCATGAAAATAATTGTTGACTTAGAAAATCACTATATTCATTGTCTATCAAAATGTTTTACTGTTTAACCCCCGATGCAAAAAGACGATAGTCGCAAAAACAGACAGGTCAACCTTATAAGGTTGATCTGTCTGTCTGTCTGTTGTACCGCAGCTCCTGTATGATTAAACTGATTTGAGTGCCGTTTCTTAAGAAACTGCACTAAAATAGGTTAACAAAAGTCATCCTCAACGCATTGGTTCTTAGCTCTGTTTTGTGATTATCGGATTAGCAGTTTAAGGGCTACAAGCACTTTGCCAAGACGAGGTAGCTATTTATGAATTGTACATACAGTATCATAGCTTGTAAACAAATAGGCCGATTTGATTCAAATTTAGTGACTTGTTGCGTAAAGAGTTTTTATATTTAAGTAAATATGTAATTTTTTTAATATGCTAAAAGATTACAGAGAATTAGAACATTTCTTTTAAGCTATGAAATTTGATTATTTCTGTTACCAGTAAAATCCCATGGTCCCATGGTCCTCATCTGCAAATATCATATAGTATTTCTAAACGCAAAAACCTTTTCTCCTCAGATCTCTCCCATGGCCGAGACAGTGGGGTCAGAGTTGGAGCCCCCCCTCATAGACTTCGCGGCGCTAACGGGCAGCCCCACGATGGGCCCCGTGCGGTGTTCCCGCTGCAAGGCCTACATGTGTCCTAACATGAAGTTTGTGGACGCGGGCCGGCATTTCAAGTGTGCCTTCTGCAAGGCTACTACTGAAGGTTAGTCCTATATTAGTCTCATGTTGTTGAACATATTTGTTTTTTGAATACATACGTCCTTTTAGCGTTAGCCCAGTTGCAACATGGGGTGTGCTTAGTAGTCTAACCGTATTTGATTGAATATTAGCTATTAATATAGAGCGTCTGCCTGTCTGACCTCCGCAACCCAAAGGAACAGCAATATTCCTTAGTTTAAACTACTGTTCGTTTATTCAGAGGTACTAACGCCCTGTAACAACTGTTAAAGATATGACAGCCGGGACCGACTTATTGACGTCATGCTCTCTGAGGCATGGGGCAAGCAATAATTAACAAGTAATTACCCACATAACTCCTAAAAGTCAGTGGCACGCGTCGTTCTATATGGTAGTCTGCATTACTTATGGGTTCGGCTACATTTATATTTTGAAATCAGGATCGTTTGTCGTTTTGTTGGATACGGAATGCCAATCGCAATAAAAATGTGATTTTACGTGAATATTAACTTATAATCATCGATATATAATACTACTAGGACAAGATGACGGATCACGTACAAAATCTTAGCTAAAATCTGTCTGCGATATTTGATTCCTACCAAACAGAGACAAATGTTTTAAAACTGTTTTAAATTCAACCAAATTACAACCAT